>CM055092.1:16423920-17023920 GCA_029204225.1 Diphasiastrum complanatum | reverse complement strand
GAGATAATTTTCCTTTCCACTACCAAAACATAGTAAAAAGCTTTAGGCTTGACAATACAAGAGGCCATACAGCTATGTAGAGTGTTGAAAGATATTAATATTTCACAAGTTAAACCTAGGGTAATCAGGAGCAACAACTAGAGTGATATACAACTAATGAATAATCTTCTATTTCATGCACATACGAAACATATTAAAGTGAAATATAGTTCATTAGAGAAAAGCTTTATCTGAAAAAATTGATAGCTCCTTATGGGTTTGCAAGCTCTGGTGGTTATTCTTTAATGTTACATACCTATGTAACTAGCAGTACTTCAGGCCCCTATTAGTCCATTTAGTGTTGGGGGCTGAATGGCAAGGTACCCTTAGGATTAAGGGTATGTACCCTTAGATAAGGGCAAACAAGTGACTATACCTTAGTTGGAGATATGGAGTCACGTGACCCTTGGATAAGGGGTACCCTTAGTATTAAGGGTAGGTCTCTTAGATTAAGGTACTAGTGTCTTTGGTTAAGGGCAAGTAGGTGTCTATACCTTGGATGGGGTTATGAAACCTAGAGAGGTGTTAGAAAATCATTGGATGACTATTTTTCTAAACCTTGGGCCTCAACCTTGAACCATATCACTTTATTGGTCTAGGACCAAAGTATACTTGCACAACTTGGGCAATGGGACTGAGTAGGAGGGCGCCCTTCTAAAGTGTCCATTGAGTTCCCAACTCCCACAAGAAAGACATTCAAAGAGTCATAGGTTATGGAAGGAGTCTTTTGACCTTCCATAAGCCTATGGAGGCTCTTGGAGATTCTTTAACTCCCCTAGGCTTCTCTATCTCTCATAGGATGAGCATGGAACTCCATAGTGTATTGGAGGGGTCCATGGGCCAGCTATATGAGGGTAGTAGGGCGCCCATTGGGAGGGGGAGATCTCTCTTGTTTGCTTTGCTTATGCTCTAGTGTTGCTACTAGTGTGTAGAGTGCTCTCTTGTGATAGTATACTTAAGGTTTGGATCTTGCTTATAGTATGGGACATAAGCAGGGTTTGGATTTTGAGATTTCTATGAAGTGTTGTGGTATGCTTGTGATTTGTTTATGGTTAGCAGGGGTTGCTAGATAGGTCTTGCTTGGAGCTTGGATTTAGCTATGGTTGGGTGGTGAATACTTGAAGCCAGCTTGTTATCTATCTTTCTGTTTAAAGAGTAGGGACACAGGTGGAGGAGAGATCCTTGGAGGCTTGCAGATCCTCACTTGTAGGTGGAGGCATCCTAGCTTGGAGTTGGGGAGCATCTTAAAGCTTGCAGGTTGCTTAGAGGACATTTGGAGGCTCTACCTTGGATTTGGAAGACTTCCTCACCTCTACTTGTAAAAGTGGTATCAAAGCAGACAAAGGATGGTAACCTTTCTAACCTTCTTCAATTTCTATTAAGATCACCAACTAAATTTCTTTTTGGGAAAGATTATTGGCTTTTCTAGCTGTAGGAAGCTTGTAGTCGAAGTACCCAATGAATCTAGTTCTCTTTGGAAGAGAGTAGTGATGCTTATAGAATTGTTTCAGGGCTGATTTTTTATCATGTGAGAGAAGTATTAAAGTGGGCTTTGGGTTTTTAAAAGTTTTGAAAAAAGATTTGTGGGATGGTTAGAGGAAGTCTTTCTCTACATACACAAACTTTTTTTTGCAAATAAATTGATTCTAGCTATGTGTTCTGATCAAAACTAGTGTTTTTTTGAATAAATGAAGTGTTTGAAGTTTTGATTTTCATTTTGAAGTTCTATTTTTCAAACCTGTAAATCTGAAAATCAGATTTAAAAAGTGAAGTTTTCATCCAAACTTCATTAGGTACAGCTTTCTATCTCCTAGTTTCATGAAAATGGCAATGTAGGAAGAGAATGGAAGTTTTGAAGTTCTATTTTTGTCATTTTGATCTGAAAATCTGAAAATCTGATCTGAAATTGAAGTTTTCATAAAGCTTCATTAGTTATCCATTTCTAGACACTAGTTTCATGGTTTTGGAAATCTAGAATAGTGAGAAATGTGAAAACTTTGGTTGCTTTTGAAATGACAAATGGAATTGGAATTGGAATGGGAACTTTATGTAAACATTAGCTTTATGAATTGGAAGTGTACTTTTACAAGTAGAGGTGAGGAAGTCCTCCAAATCCAAGGTAGAGCCTCCAAATGTCCTCCAAGCAACCTGCACAAGATGCTCCCCAACTCCAAGGTAGGATGCCTGCACCTGCAAGTAAGGATCTGCAAGCCTCCAAGGATCTCTCCTCCACCTGTGTCCCTACTCTTTAAACAGAAAGATACATAACAAGCTGGCCTCAAGTATTCACCACCCAACCATAGCTAGATCCAAGCTCCAAGGAAGACCTATCTAGCACCCCCTTGCTAACCATAAACAAATCACAAGCATACCACAACACTCCATAGAATTCTCAAGATCCAAATCCTACTTATGTCCTATACCATAAGGAAGATCCAAACCTTAAGTATACTATCACAAGAAAGCACTCTACACAGTAGTAGCAACACTAGAGCATAAGCAAAGCAAACAAGAGAGATCTTCCCCCTCCCATTGGGTGCCCCACTACCCTCATATAGATGGCCCATGGACCCCTCCAATGCACTATGGAGTTCCATTCTCATCCAATGAGAGAGAGAGAAGCCTAGGGGAGTTAAAGAATCTCCAAGAGCCTCCATAGGCTTATGGAAGGTCAAGAGACTCCTTCCATAACCTATGACTCTTTGAATGCCTTTCTTGTGGGAGTTGGAAACTCAATGGACACTTTAGAAGGGCGCCCTCCTGCTAGGTCCCATTGCCCAAGTTGTGCATGTATACTTTGGTCCTAGATCAATAAAGTGATATGGTTCAAGGTTGAGGCCCAAGGTTTAGAAAAATAGTCATCCAATGACTTTCTAATACCTCTCTAGGTTCCATACCTCCATCCAAGGCATAGACACCTACCTGTCCTTAACCAAGGACACTAGTACCTTAATCTAAGACACCTACCCTTACTACTAAGGGTACCCCTTATCCAAGGGTCACGTGACTCCATACCTCCAACTAAGGTATAGTCACTTGTCCGTCCTTATCCAAGGGCATATACCCTTAATCCTAAGGGTACCTTGCCATTTAGCCCCCAACACTAGATGGACTATTAGGGGTCTGAAGTACTGCTAGTTACATAGGTATGTAATATTCCTTCCCCCTCAACTTAAATTTTTTCTTGTAGGAAAAAATTTGGAAAATTATTTTGGAGATCAGCCTCCTTTTCCTAGGTATCCTCCTCTTTTGATTTGCCCCTCCACCTGACTAAAAATTCTCAAAGCACTCTACTCCGTAGAGTCCTCTCTCGGCTATTGACAATTGCCTCGAGTTCAGGTGGTCCACTCACAGACTCATCAAAAGAAGTTCTACTAGATCTTCCACAGGGACCAGGGTCTCCCCACCCCCAACGAGGGTTTCAACTTACTAACGTGGAAAATAGGATGAATTCCAACGTTAGTTGGAAGGTCTAGTTTGTATGCGACCTTGTTTATCACTTCGATAACCTTAAAAGGACCGCAATACCTAGACTCCAACTTTGCACACCTAATAATTTTCAAGCCCCTAGAGTGACTAGGGACTCTCAAAAACACCCAGTCGTTGACCATGAATACCTTGTGCTTCCGAGATAGATCAACATAGTGCCTTGCCCTGTCTTGGGCACTTCTTATGCTATCTTTAGCTAGCTGTAATATTTCTTGCATATCCGCAAGGAAATTAGCTGCGACTTGCACCCATAGGTTTTTCATGCCAATACTAATTGGTGATCGAGGGTGAAAACCATACATAAGCATGAAAGGGCTGAATCCGGTCGCTAAATGTTTTGCACTGTTATATGCAAATTCCACCAGTGGAAGGTACCGTTCCCAATCAGATTGTCGATGGCCCACATATGCTCGAAGCATATCCTCCATCGTCTGATTGGTCTTTTTCGTTTGACCGTCTGATTTTGGATGATCTGTAGAACTCATACTTCAAGTTGTTTCCAACTTTTCAAATACTGCTTGCCAAAAATTTCCAGTGAATTTTGGGTCACGGTCACTAACAATATCGCAAGGCAGCCCATACAGTCAAAAAAGCTTCTCAACAAATAGTTGAGCTAGTTAGAACTCCGGTTCTATAACAATAAAGCACAACTGATTAATAACCGGTAACTGACTCAAAGCATCTGCTAGAGTATTTTGACTTCCTTTACACTAACGTATAGAAAAGTCAAAGATTTGCATCAGCTCAGCCCATCTAGTTTGCCTCCCCTTTAAATCTGTAGCATCACAGAAATATCGAAGAGTCTGATGATCCGTCAAAACTTCAAATCTGGCTCCATACAAGTAATGTCGTCAAATTTTCGAGAAATGAACAATTGCAAACAATTACTTCTCATAGGTGCAATACTTAGACTGAGCGAAATTGAGTTTCTTGCTTTCATGAGCCACAAGATGTCCATCATGCATCAAAATAGCTCCAATAGCATAATCACTGGCATCGGTCCTAGCCACAAAAGCCTTATTAGGATCGCCAATGATTAGTATTGGTGTCAAAGTAACACTTTTCTTAAGCAACTCAAAACAATTATTCATGTCCTCCGTCCACACCACGAGTGGGCTCTTAGCCCTCCGGCTTAGCTTCTTATAGCCTTTCAAGGTTTGGGTAAGGGAAAATGCGAGTCAAGCAAATTGGGGAATATGCCGACGGAAAAATCCTACAAACCCCAAGAAATACTTGATTTCTCAAACTATGGTGAGAATAGGCCAATCAATAACCCTCTGGATACGATTAGTCTCAATCTCTACTCTCCGTTTGGAAATCTTATGTCCCATGTAGGACAATTCCTTAGCAAAAAAGTCACACTTAGACTCCTTGGCAAAGAGCTTTTTCCCTTCTTAGGATGTCCAAGACAATCCTAAGATGTTCTTTATGTTCCGCCAAAGTCTTACTACACACTAGGATATCATCTAAGAATACCACTACGAATCTTCCCAAATATGGCCTGAACAAATCTTTCATCATCTGTTGGAAAGTTGCCGGTGCATTGGTCAAACCAAAAGTCAATACCAAAAATTTGCAGTGACCAAAGCGAGTTCGAAACCCGGTTTTTGGTATATCTTACGTCTTAATGCGTATCTGATAGTAGCCCGATCTTAGATCTATCTTGGTAAAGTACCCAACACCACCAAGATAGTCTATTAGATCATCCATCCGCGGCAGTGGATATCTATTCTTAACGGTTACCTTGTTCAATTTCTTATAGTCGACGCAAAACCTTATAGTCCCATCCTTCTTGGCAACCGGAACCACTGGTGATGCCCAAAGAGACTTACTAGGTTGTACCCACCCCTTTTTCAGGTAATCATGTAATTGCCTATTTACCTCAGCCTCTTCCGATGCACTCATCCTATAAGGACGCTGTGCGATTGAAATTGCTCCAGGTATTAGGTCAATTTTATGATCAACTGTCCTTCTGGTGGTAAACCTACAAAAAGGTCTAAACAAACATCACTGAGTTCTTGCCTAAGTTCATTATAGGCTTCAAATTCTGTAGTGTTCTCACTGGGTATATTCATGGCATTTATGTTAAGTTCATCATCATTGCAGCAAATGATATCACTATGAAAACATAAATAAACTTTAAAATCGAAATTCTTCATAATAGAATTAAGTTCATGTTTAGAATAAGAGTTAACATGTTTAGTGTCAACACTTAAACTAGCCTTGATCTTAATTAAAGAATTCTCATGCATAAAAGATAAAGATTTTTCAACAAAATCAATTCTCAATGACTTGTTTTTATCAAAATGCCATTGTGCCCAAGAACAATATCTAATTAGCTAATTGAATAGCATGGAATTCTAGTTTTTCAGAATAATCCTGAACGTGCAATTCTACAGCAGGATCAATAAGATCCATCAAATCAGAATTACTTCCCGATGCCATTGTCACACGTTATTTTTTCTCACTTTTTTTTTCTGGTAGGGAGGTTTAGCGTTTGCACCAAAATTACATTAATAAAGTTATGAGTGGATCTCGTGTCAAAAAGAACATTAACAACTTGATCATTAACTTTACCTTTAATGCAAATAAGGTCATTAGGACCAAAAACTAAAGAACTAAGGAAACAAACATCCATAGGTTGAAGCTTGTTTTTTGACACAATCACGTGCAAGGTGACCCTCGCCATTGCACTTGAAGCACATGTTCTTCTTACAAGCTTCAGCTTTATCATTGCCACCTTGATGGTTTTTAAAGTTTTTCTTGGTTTTCTTAGGATTGTTGGAATTGGGATGTGTTTCACTAACAGCTTCCCTATCTTTCCTCTTAAATTGAAAACCTTTTTTCTGCTCATTAGGCTGTTGACCCCTAGGTGGCTTAGGTGTGTCATCAAAGTATTTTGCAGCCCTAATGGCATCTTCTAGGGTTTTTTGAAGGTTCCTACGAACATCCACTTGATAATCTTTTGGTAACCCATCAACGAACATTAACATTTGTACCTTAGGCGGAATGTCACTATAAAGTGAATTCAGGTACTCATGAAAATCTTGAATAAATTCTTCCAAACCTTTATTCATGGTTAGATGACTCAACTTTTGGAAGTGTTCATAGTCATCTAAAAGTGGTAGAAAATAATCCCTAAAAAGCTTGCAAAAATCATCCCATGTACAAGGTTGATTGCCCTTTGCAACTAAGTCATCCCACCAAACTAAGGCTCTTCCTTCAAGGACATGGTAACAATGGATAACTTTTCAGATTCAGGGAATTGGTTCATGGCAAAGTATTTGTTCCAAACATTTAGCCAAGAACTTACCACTTGTAAGTTCCTATCTTTCTTCTCCCTCTTAAACACTTTTACAAGAGGTGGAACTACATGCTTCTTCTGATTGGCTAACCTAGACTCTAAGTCTTGGTTTCTTTGATTAGTTTCAAGAAGCTGCTTATTAGTGGCTTGAATTTGTTAGTACATTTGCCTTAATCAAAAGCAAAAATGAAAACCAAATCTTTATGTAAACTTCAATTAACTATTCCAAGCTAATGTTTACATAAAGTTTCCATTCCAATTCCAATTTCATTTGTCATTTCAAAGGCAACCAAAGTTTTCATATTTCTCATTATTCTAGATTTCCAAAACCAAGAAACTAGTGTCTAGAAATGGATAACTAATGAAGCTTTATAAAAACTTCAATTTTTAGATCTGATTTTCAGATTTACAGGTCTGAAAATCACAACGGCATAATGACAAAAAACAGTTTTATGCACAAAGTTACATTACCATTCCCTTCCTACATTGCCATCTATATTGGGTACTTCAACTACAAGCTTCCTACAACTAGAAAAGCCTATAATCTTTCCCAAAAATATTTAGTTGGTGATCTTAATAGAACTTGAAGAAGGTTAGAAAGGTTACCATCCTTTGTCTAGCTCTGATACCACTTTTACAAGTAGAGATGAGGAAGTCCTTCAAATTCAAGGTAGAGCCTCTAAGTATCCTCCAAGCAACCTGCAAGCTTCAAGATGCTCCCCAACTCCAAGCTAGGATGCCTCCACCTGCAAGTAAGAATCTACAAGCCTCCAAGAATCTCTCTTCCTCCTGTGTCCCTACTCTTTAAACACAAAGATAGATAACAAGTTGGCCTCTAGTATTCACCACCCAACCATATCTAGATCCAAGCTCCAAGCAAGACCTATTTAGCACCCCCTTGCTAACCATAAACAAATCACAAGCATACCACAACACTCTATAGCATATTCAAGATCCAAATCCTACTTATGTCCCATACCATAAGCAAGATCCAAACCTCAAGCAAACTACCACAAGAAAGCACTCTACACACTAGTAGCAAACACTAGAGCATAAGCAAAGCAAACAAGAGAGATCTCCCCCCTCCCCATGGGCATCCTACTACCCTCATATAGATGGCCCATGGACCCCTCCAATGCACTATGGAGTTCCATGCTCATCCAATGAGAGAGAGAGAAGCCTAGGGGAGTTAAAGAATCTCCAAGAGCCTCCATAGGCTTATGGAAGGTCAAGAGACTCCTTCCATAACCTATGACTCTTTGAATGCCTTTCTTGTGGGAGTTGGGAACTCAATGGACACTTTAGAAGGGCGCCCTCCTACTAGGTCCCATTGCCCAAGTTGTGCATGTATACTTTGGTCCTAGACCAATAAAGTGATATGGTTCAAGGTTGAGGCCCAAGGTCTAGAAAGATAGTCATCCAATGACTTTCTAACACCTTTCTAGGTTCCATAACTCCATCCAAGGCATAGACACCTACCTGCCGTTAACCAAGGACACTAGTACCTTAATCTAAGACACGTACCCTTAATACTAAGGGTATCTCTTATCCAAGGGTCACATGACTCCATACCTCCAACTAAGGTATAGTCACTTGTTTGCCCTTATCCAAGGGCATATACCCTTAATCCTAAGGGTACCTTGCCATTTAGCCCCCAACACTAAATGGACTATTAGGGGTCTGAAGTACTGCCAGTTACATAGGTATGTAACAGTTATAATGTAAGTTGTTTTGGTTCATTCTTAGTTTAGTAGCTTTTGGAGTTTTTAGTCTTGTATCTATCTCCTAATGATGTTGCTAGCTACGAGAAATTATATTCTTTTGTGATTCCTAGAACAATAGCTAAGCTCTTGGGAGGATCTTTATCATGGTATCATAGCCTTGTTGAGGGGCAGCTAGGAATGGTTTGCTACATCCAGATTCAGAGAGCTCAAGGAAACAACTACACATGGCTTGATATTTGGAAAAGAAAAAAATTTATTGACAATGCAAAGATATGAGAGTGCAGATTAGGCAAGAAGCGTCAATGACGAAAAATCTACCACTAGATATCTTTCTCATTTTGGGAACGATAGTTTTTTTTATCGAGAAACAAGAGATGATTTTCCTTTCCACTACCAAAGCATAGTAAGAAGCTTTAGGCTTGACATTACAAGAGGCCATACAGCTATGTAGAGTGTTGAAAGATATTAATATTTCACAAGTTAAACCTAGGGCAATCAGGAGCAACAACTAGAGTGATATACAACTAATGAATAATCTTCTATTGCATGCACATACGAAACATATTAAAGTAAAATATAGTTTATTAGAGAAAAGCTTTATCTAAAAAAATTGATAGCTCCTTATAAGTTTGCTGGCTCTGGTGGACTAAGTTCTTTTGTGAGCACCAGAACATAAGCTAAGTTCTTAAGAAGATTCTTATCATTTACTCATAGAGTTCTTGAGTAGATTGCGCATGAGTGGTTATTTTTGCCCGAATGGGAGTAGATGGAATCTTTCCTTTCATTGATTCAATAGAAAGAAAAGAAAAACCTTCTCTCTCTTTCAAATTCACTCTATAGCTTCATTCACAACTCTCTTAGGAGCGATTAGAAAGCTACTTGTAACTTTGGCTAGGATGATGATGTAAGCTTTTATAGCCATGAAAACTTATATTTTAGGTTAGTGAACACGAAACCTATCATTTCAGTTTGTTAGTGTTATGTTTCATACAATAGATTTGGCCAATATATGAAAGATGTGACACTACACTCTTACCTCTTCTATGCCCTTCTAAAATTAAAAATACTCCCTAATATGTTCAATAGTTATTTTTCTCATGTTGAAGTGGTCTAATGAAGAGTGCACTTAGATATGTGTGTGATGAAATCACTTCCATTGGTCACCTAACATAAAAGACTTTTGGTTCTTGAAATGTCCAGATGTACCAAAGATCATCATCTTTGTGATTTTTGTGCTCACCTCCAAACCTCTCTCAAAATAATTTGAAAAACGCATCGATGTATCATTTTTGGTCTCCTCTTTACAAGAAGACACCACAATCACATACTTTATACATAAGGGTATCCAAGCCATTAGTTGCACCTCCACAATGAAAAAAGAAAAATCAACCTCATGTATATGGAGCCCAAAATATTATGGGAGAGTTAATATTCCCACACACCCCAACCGTCATAATGACTACCCCACATATATCATCTCAAAATCCACATAAAAGTTTTTCCCCTTTCTCAAAAATAAATTTAGTATTTAGTAAAAATATCTTTGCACTTTCCAAACATTATTGACAGCACTTTAGTTATTTTTTAAATGAAATTTGACAAATCATAATGAGCAATCAATATGATTGAAACACTATATAACTAAATCCTACTATGTCCTTTAAACCCCCATTTGTATGTCTATTTAATGACATCATTTGAACACATGTGAGAAATATCACTTTTTGATCTAAAGAGAAGTTTTTTGTTTTTTCATCCTTGATATTTACAAGTGGTTACCCATCCAACTTATGTGAACAAAAGAGACCATGGTGATTGCACATGGCAACATAATCTATTTACCTTATGAAATTGATATTTGAATATAATGATGCTAGCATTAAAACACACACATAGAGGTAGAAAATCAAAATGCCACCTTAACAACTCATATTGAAAGAGAATAAAATAATAGTGTCATTTTTATAACACACATGTTAACGATAATGGCATACCTATATAAAGCCAAAAGGAGATGAAACAAATTTACTTGTGCAAATGATTAAGAGTGAGACTTTTTTGTATATACCAAAATATAGCTTCCACCTAGCAAACTAAGTTGCCAATTGTTTTTTTCGAATTTTGCAAGACAATCTTATAGTCTATAATTACCTATACATTAAATAAAGCAAGGTCAACAAAAGCATCTCTTGAAATTAATTATAAAACTCTACTTGCATGAATGTGGGTACTCATATTTCCATGATGTCGTAATTCCAACTCATCTAAGCTATCCATTCAAATGTAAACCATCAATTCTATATCTATGTCATATATTTTCATGTCAAAACCTAGCATACGACAATCTGTATGTAGCTCTTTGACTTTTTAAAAATATGAGCATATACAAAGAAAAATAGAGCAAACATTGTGCTACTATTTTCTTTTTTAAAGTTATGCTACTACTTAATTTGTTGACATCCCTAATGTCCTACTTATAATTTGTCACAAAGTCTTAATCTGGTTACATAATCAAGAATCCTCTTTGACATGCCTTCATCAAGTCCACCTTCTCTTAGTTATCAAAAGCCAAATTGTTGAAACTTCTTTACATGTATTTTCATAAGACGAAGACTTTGCCATGGTGAAATCATTGATAATCATGCATGTTGTAACCTCAAACCTATAAATTACATGTCTTAGGTTTATCTAGCCACATCAAGGTTTTTCATCTATGTTGAGCTATGTTATATGTTGTCCCTTTCTTGATTTTGGACTCATTAGCAAGCTTTTAATGAGATCTTTTCCGCATATTATTTTGAAAATTGAAGATACTTTAGATTTGTAAAGTAGCATATATATATTGTGTCATCTTGAAGATTAAAATAGATCAACAATATTATGTGTAACACATCTATTTTTCCTTTTCTAGTGCCACATGTTCATGCCTACATATTTTCACAACAATCTTCTGATAGCCACCAACCTACCAGGTGTGCTTAACTAGACATTTATGTAGAAATGGTGAACTTCTACAACTTTGTCGCAGCACAAACAAGACACAAAGGTTGAACGAGAACAATTCGCAAGAGTCAACGTGTCTTTGACTCGAAGCACGAACGATTCGCGAATCAATCACGAATTGTAAACACACCTCCCAAACCGCAAAAAGGGGCACAAAATGAAGACTGCGAAAAGAATCAAAAAGAACAAAACAAACGAAGAGAAATCCTTTGCACTGCCAGTTGGCAGCTCAACGAGCTTCATGCCTAGCTGAAACAAATAGCAACGATGGAGACTAACTAACTAGCTGATTAGCGTTAACTAGTCTTGTGATTCTACGTTTAGCTATCTTGTAAACTCCACATAGTGGAGGTATAAACTATCCTCTCTGGATCATAATAAAAGAAGAGAAAAAAAGAAGAGAGATAGTGAATACAGAGATCTGTAAGAAACAGAGAGAGACGTAGCAAATAGAGTAAGGAAGCAAAAAATACCATAGTTGTGCATGAAAATCTGCCAATGAGCATAACACAACGAAAGAGCGGAGAGTCATTCCGCCAACGAGTGAGACACTGACGATCTCGCTCTAAAACCAAACTGACAATATAAGCATTCTATTTCGTGTATCTCTTGGCCTGTGTTGTGTCTCTTGATTGCTAGAATAAAACATGTCCTGTGATGCGTAGTCGAGTGTCTGGGATCCCGTAAGAGCTTTCACACAAAAAGAAAATTCAAAGACAGAAAATTGTTTGTGAATTAGAAGAGAGGACGAACATGAAACAAGTCAAAGGCTTTCACGACATGGTATCAGAACTGGCAGGTTATCAATATTGATATCCCAACAATGATTCTTCCAGACAACACAATATGGCTACGACAATCCAGACCAGAGTAGTAATCAGTCTTGATGGTGCAAATTATAGAATTTGAAAATTCGAGACCCGAGGAGAGCTGAATGGATCAGAAAGGATGAGCGTGCAATGGCGATCATCGTTTCGTCCATAAATGAGGATCTACTCATGCAGATTGAAGATTGCAAAAGCAGCCATGCAGCGTGAGAAAGATTAAAACAGAAGTATGAAGTGAGGACTGCAGCTTCAGTCATGCGCCTTCACAATCAGTTACAATCCATATAGTGGGATGGCCACCAGTTAGATCAGCATGTTGAGAAGATCAGAATGATCTTCGCTCAACTCGCTGCATCAGGACAGGAGCACCAGGTCCCAGCACCACAACAGCTGATGTACTTCATGAAATCTCTACCGACGTCCTATCAGCCATTGAGAATGCTCATACTAAGTCTACCAGATATGACATTTGACAAAGCAGTCAGTCTTGTCGCTGATGAGAGACTGATGAGAGACGAAGGAGAGGGAAGCAGTGATCAAGAGGAGACTCTCTTCACGAAAAGAAAGAAGAAGAATAAAAACAAGCCAAGATTTGAGAAGACGAAGTCCTCGAATCAACAACCTTTTTTCTGCGATCACTGCCACAAACCAGGCCATACGGCCAACAAATGCTGGCTCAATCTAGCAATACCTTGCATGCACTACAAGAAGAAAGGGCATTCTGCATATGACTGTAGATTCAACCCAAAAAGAAAAAACAAAGCTGAAAAGACAAACGTTGCAGAGTCATCGAATGATGTTGAAAGAGGTGACGAAGCTTTCACGATACTCGAGAAAGCTTCGACAAGCTACTCTGAACACGACTACGATGTAGTCATCGATTCAGAAGCAACATCTCACATAACTTGCAATAAAAAGATCTTGATCAACTTTCACGAAGTCAAAAACGACAGAGCAGTGATTCTAGGCGATGGAAACAGACATGATGTCAAAGGCATCGGCTCTCTACAGCTACGAATACTATCAGGCCAAGCAGAGCTGCCAGGAGCACTCTATGTGCCCTCACTCAAAAAGGATCTACTATTTGTATCCAAGATGGCAGATCTAGGCATTCGAGTTTTGTTCGACGACAACACTTGTCGTATGATCAAGAAGACGACAAACAAGTTGCTGATGGTCAGATGCAGAGAAGGAAATCTCTATCAGGCCAAAATAATCAGCAACTCTAAAAGCATATTAAGTGCTTCAGAAAATGAAGATCAGCTCTGGCATAGAAGAATGTATCATCTGAACATGCGAAAAGACGAAAGAGGCCATGAGATCTTCACACTACTGCCTATTCAAGAGGGAGAGGACATACAACAAATCAGAATACAGATCCCCAAACTCAAGAGCAGCAGGAAGCAGAGGATCGACCCCACGAACAAGAAATGTTCGAGCAGCAACGAAACAAACCTCGAAGGTCAACAAGACAAAGAAGAGCTCCAGACTGCTATTCCGACAATCGTCAATGGAGCGAACACACGCAGTTCGAGTATTGCAGCTTCACAGAAGAGCCAGCAACATACCAAGAAGCTATCCAGAGTCCAGAGGGAGAATTCTAGAAGTAGGCAATATCAGAGGAGATCGAGTCGATGAGGCAAAACGAGGCATGGACATTAGAGCCACTGCCAAAAAATAGGAAAATAGTCGACTGCAAGTAGATGTACAAGAAAAAGCTAAAATTAGATGGCACTATTGGCCGTTACAAGGCAAGGCTTGTCGCAAAGGACTACACGCAGAGATATGGTGTCGACTATTTCGACACATATTTGTCCATGGTGAAGATGACAAGCATAAGGCTACTCCTTGCATATGCCACACAATACAATCTGGAAATTCACCAAACGAATCCTACAGTATCTGAAGAGTACCCAGAATATTGGATTAACCTACAGAGCTAGAAACAAGGAGAAAGGATTCGAGCTGCATCACTATAGTGATGCAAGCTGGGCGAGTTGCAAGGATGACAACAAGTCCATTACTAGAGGATGTACAATAGCGTGCGGAGCTGCAATCAGCTGGATATGCAAAAAGCAAATCTTGGTAGCTCAATCCTCTTGCAAAATTGAGTATGTCACAGCCTCAAAAGTGGCGAATGAGGTAGTGTGGCTGCGGATGATGTTAGAGGCAATCGGGATACCACAAGAGGGGCCAAGCATGATGATGATGGACCCCCAAAGTGTCATCTATCTATCCCAGGATCATGTCTTCCATTCAAAGATGAAGCACATTCCTCAAAAGTACCATCACATTCGAGATTTGATCTCAAAAGGAGAGCTCCAGGTCCAGTCCATAAAATCAAAAAGTATGATTGCAGATCTCCTCACGAAACCACTTGACAAGCCACTCTTTACCAAGCAAAGAGAGGCAATTGAACGAACAAAACTGCAAGGTTCAAGAGGGAGTGTCAAAAATGGTGAACTCTTGCAACTTTGTCACAGCACGAACAAGACACGAAGGTCAAATGAGAAGAATTCGCGACAGTCAACGTGTCTTTGACTCGAAGCACGAATGATTCGCGAATCAATCGCGAATTGTAAACTGATCTCCAGGACCACAAACTGCAAACTGCAAAAGGGACGCAGAACAAAGACTACGAAAAGATCGAAACAAATGAAGAAAATCCTTCGCGCTGCCAACTGGCAGCTCAACGGGCTTCATGCCCAACTGAAACGAATAGCAACGACGGAGACTAACTAACTAGTTGATAAGCATTAACTAGTCTCGTGATTCTACGTTTAGCTATCTTGTAAACTCCACGCAGTGGAGGTATAACCGATCCTCTCTGGATCATAATAAAAGAAGAGAAAAAAAGACGAGAGATAGTGAATACAGAGATCTATAAGAAACAGAGAGAGACATAGCGAATAGAGTAAGGAAGCAAAAAATACCATAGCTGTGCATGAAAATATGCCAACGAGCAGAACACAGCGAAAGAGCAGAGAGTCATTCCACCAACGAGCGAGACACTGACGATCTCGCTCTAAAACCAAACTGACAATATAATCGCTCTATTTCGTGTATCTCTTGGCCTTGTGCTGTGTTCTGTGATGCGTAGTCGAGTGTCTGGGATCTCGTAAGAGCTTCTACACGAAAAGAAAATTCAAAGGGAAAAAATGGTTTGCAAATCAGAAGAGAGGACAAACACGAAATAAGTCAAAGACTTTCGTGACTTATGACAAAGATTTTACTCCAAAATTGTAGAATGATATGTTTAGAAAGATTCAATACAGTATATGTGAATATCTAATGGTGAACAAATTATGGATGTTGATTTTTTTGTCTACACTTAGTGTCAAAAGCATCAAGGTACTTCGTGTAAGGTGCTGAAGTGGTTCTCTCCTAACCATTCACAGGAAGATGATCTTCATAGTTCAAGTCTAGAGATCATGGTTGTCTATGTCAAACCTAAAAGAACTAATCCATGAATATTGTTTTTGTCATCATGTTATAATTGGGCTGATCTTTTCACATATTCACTCAAGCACCTAGCTTGATCTCCCCTTTCTTATTTCACATTCAGGATGTGTCGTTGTAGAAAAATTATTGCCTCCTTACAGATCCAAAGCTATCAAACTGAATCCATTTTGCTATCTTTAGACTGTAATCCTTGTTCCCATAAAGGAAAAATGATGGTCAAAGAAGAGGCGGATGAAACACCATATCGCTTTTTGACAACCATATTGCAATATCCTCTTTTGTCTGCTTCTTCAACAGCATGACAAATTGGATGATCTATCCAATTCCTTTAGGATCGTATTTTGGCATTGCATCCGGTTCTGCTGACCTAAAGATTTTGTCATATTGTTGGGTGGTCACTTTATTGTTCAATCCAAGTGCTTTGATGATAATTATAAATCTTGCATTTTAATTGTTAAGTTCCCACAATTACTGTCATGACCAATTCCCAATTTAGGGACTAATATGCTTTGATTGATCACTTTTGGAAATAACAAATGATATTCTGGATGGACATTCATTTCCCAGAACATCGAGTGAATGAGATGCTTGCAAAGAGTGATGATATCTCTTTCACTCAAAGTCTCTACGAAAAATCTTTCGTAGATTACATCATCATGTTAAGAAATATTGATAACCCCAATATTTTGAACCACAAACTGGAAACTTTGATATAATGGATCTTTGATTATTTGTCCCATCTCATATCTAGGACATTTTCAATTTGTATATTACCAGTTTCATCACATTCCGTTGTGCTCTTTATACTGAATATGAAACATTAATATAGATCAGTTTTATTCTTGTCTATTAATTCCATTTCACAAGAAGTCTTAGACAAGTCTTCTGGTTGAACGTAATGCAATGGTTCTTGTGATCTCAAGGAAGATGAGGTCCTTGAGTGATTTGCCTCATTGACAACTTCATTGTCTGAATTGGCCTTTGTATGGCTCAATTGAAAATCTGTATTGAAAACAAAATTATTGTCCTCATAATCTTCCGCATCGTGTTTATTGTCCTCAACTGATTTTGTGTCCTTGCATTGACATTGTGCTTGCATTTGGAATTTTTTTATTTGGTTCAAATTGGGAATTACATTTATGTTGTCGATTCTATAAACATTCCATAGCACTACATAAATCTTGATTGGCCCTTTCTTGTGAATTCAATGGGGAATCAAGAGCCGTTGGGAAGTTGGTTGATTTATTTTCTGACAATTCCCATTGTTGACACTTCTTCTTCTTCATCATGTTGCACTCGTTGTTCCAACATTCTCCTGTCATTTTCACGTCTGATTGGATATTCAATATGACTCTATTATATCTGTTTTCCCTTCTCCATGTTGTTACATTTTGTGATGGGGATGGTTATTGGAATGATGTAGATGGCTCATTACATCTTTGATTAGTTCCCACAATTTTGTTTTGCTCACCTTATCATCTTACCGATCTTATTTCCTCTCACCTTATCATCTTGCTGATCTTGTTCCATTTCTTGCAACATTCCAACTATCAGATCGTGTGTGGCCTGTAGTTTACTTAGTATGTTTCCTTGTTGGTTCGAAACTTGCAGTTCTTGTTCTGATTGACATGAATTCAGCTCCTCAACGTCACTATCACTACTATAAGCACCACCACTTGGATTATGTTGACTGACCTGGTAAAGTTGTTGATCATCATAATCACCGAAATGTTTTTCATTATGTTCCAGATAGTCTCCATATGACACATGTTCACATTGATTGGATTCGCCGCACTGATTGGATTCGCCATCTCTGTGCTCATAATAGTGATATTTAAAATCATAGTTAGATTGATTTTCTATTCAGAGTCATTGTCATCTATGTACTCAAAATCGGAATCCACATCCATCTTGACAATTGAAGGACTTGTAGGTTATGGTATACTGAGCTGAAATTTATGTGTAATGGACTTTGCTCTTTTCTCCACCCACTTAAAACTCAGAGTTCTACGATGAGTGAAATTAAAAGGCAAAAACTTGTAGGTCGTATACAACTGAGCACTTTTGCTTTTAAAAACTTTGATTGAGGGAGAAAGAAGGGGCCTTAAGAAAAAATAAATTGAAAAACAATAATTACAACATTTCAAAAACTTATCAGTGTCAGACTCGTCATTCTGATCACTTTCCATTTCTACTGCACTAGAATTTGAACTCACTCTAACAAGTTACGTAGAATTATAGGATGAGAAGCAAAATTGAATTTAACAACTTAGAAAAAGAGGGTTGTAAAGAAATTACAAATTGAAATACATAATCATTTGAATTCCATGAAACATTTGGGTGCTCAAAAGAAATTAGGAGGAACCGTAAGAAATTAAAAAGATTTATGGAAAAAAAAAAATTATTTGGCTACTATGGTGCACTCAAGTTCTCGTGAAAGAGAGAGGGATCTCGGCCAAGTGTAGGAGAAAGAGAGAGGTCTGGACCAAGTGTAATAGAGAGAAAGATCTGGACCGAGTGTAGGAGAGAAAAAGAGGTTTGGCCCAAGTATAAGAGAGAGAAAGATCTCGACCCAGTGACAAGGCAGGAGAGAGAGAGGGATCTCGACCGAGCATAAGAGAGAGAGAAAGGATGAGATCTCGACCCAGCCAGGGAGCAATGTTGTGGTAATCTCTCGGAGCTTTTGAAAATTATGCAACATTCTTAGCATCTGATTGCTAACATACATACATAGACATATGTGATCTACATGCCCTTGCTGTTGTCGGGATCGATGATCTGTTGAGTGCTTTCAGCAATAGTGGTCCACGTGAAGATGCAACAAGGATAGGATCTGCAAGTGTTATCAGAAGGCAATCCGTTCTCTGAGGCGTGTAAATCAAGCAATTTACTTGCTTACCATGGTGCCCGTGAAAGTGCATTTAGGAACACAAAGACTATTGTAGAATGCTTAGCAGATGAGCTCATCAATGATGCCAAGGGTTCATCTAATAGCTATGTCATCAAGAAGAAAGATGAGATTGAACGTGTTGCCTAGGGTAACCGATAGAGGAGTGCTCTGAATAGTCAACCGAAGGGGGGGTGAGAGAGAGAGAAGAAGTAACTGAGGATAGAGAGAGGAGGATAGAGAGAGAGGGGAGGTAACCGAGTATAGAGATAGAGAGGAGGTAACCGAGTGTAGAGATAGAGGAGGTAACCGAGCCTTAGAGAGAGAGAGAGAGAGTGAATGTGAACCGAGCCTCAGAGAGAGAGAGTGAATGTGAATCGAGCCTGAGAGAGAGAGAGAGAGAGAGAGAGAGAGAGAGAGAGAGAGAGAGAGAGAGAGAGAGAGAGAGAGAGAGAGAGAGAGAGAGAGAGAGAGAGAGAGAGAGAGAGAGAGAGAGAGAGAGAGAGAGAGAGAGATGGACAGATTGTTAGAGAATGGGTTTTGAGACTGGCACCTGCTGGTGCTGGGTGTCCGAGTAGGGTTAGGATTAGGTTTTCTTAAGTTTTTTTTTTTAATATAAAAACTTTTAAAATGTTGTAAATTTCTTTTTGGCAAAGGCACCAAACTCTCTATTTTGACAGCTTTTGAAAAAATCGCAATAACTTTTGCATCTCTTACCCAAAGAGCATGCAGTGCAAATGAAAGCTAATACAAAGCTCTAAAAAGCTATAGAATAAAATTAGAAATAAAAATTGAAATTGAATGTCAAAAATTGATTTGAACAGACCTGAAAATTTTAAAGCTAAAAATTAGCAAAAAGAAAGCTACAAATGCAATAAACTTATTAAATCTAATGAAACTCACATAGAACCATCATGAATTTAGGATCTATGATATGATACCAAGAAATGTCATGTGACAAACCCCAAACTATTAGCAATAACAATGAAGTAAAACTAAAAGCAAGAAGATAACAAGACAATCATGATAGCATATCAATAGAAAGCTAGAAACAATGAGATCACAATGGAATCACATTAGTAATGAAATAAAGAGTACAACCAATGGAAATAGGAGCATGAATTCATGTGGATAGGGCACATGAGACCTAGCAATGGAGATCCCTATGGCTCACATTCACAAGGAGGAACCAAGAAGCTCTCACTTGCTAATGAGCCAAAAGATTCACAAATTAATGTCTCTTGCCTAGTTATAGACAATGC
The DNA here is from genome assembly GCA_029204225.1 of Diphasiastrum complanatum. Lineage (NCBI taxonomy): Eukaryota > Viridiplantae > Streptophyta > Lycopodiopsida > Lycopodiales > Lycopodiaceae > Diphasiastrum > Diphasiastrum complanatum. Next base: position 17,003,923 of record CM055092.1, on the reverse strand, counting down.
TCTCACTTAACTTAACTATCTTGAAGGATAGTTAGCCCTTGTTAAGTATTATTTAAACTATATTGGGCCCTTGTTGGCCTATTATCCTTATTAATTACTTTGAAGGGCCTAAAGAGGGAACCGCCTTGTTCTATAGGCTAATAGCTCCTTTTGGGCCTACAAAGCTTACATTGGATATTATCTTACATGTATAAGCATGGATGTACTAAAAGTACCTGACAACAAGCACTCCCGATTGCAAAACCTCGGGCCTACCCATTTAAAATGGTACTTTGTGATGGTGTAGATAGTCATTAAGATCTGTCCTTAATGGGGAGTTGGCTGGTGGTGCTGGTGCTTTTGAGGGTAGAGGTGCTGCCGATTTTTCTTTTGCTCTTGCCGCTTCTTCTGCCTGTGCATCCTGTATCCAATGGCGGATATTTTGATATTGTCTCTCTTTTTCCATCATGCTAGGATATGGTCCTACAATTGAGGGTTGATCATCTTCCAAGGATACTGAGGATGGTGGTGATGATGCCACTCCCTTTCGTTTCTAGGCTTGCGTGTATTTGTTAGCACCGGAACATGGAAAATTGAAGTCTTTGGTGGCATCCTCCTTAGATCTATTGTCAATTGTACCATGATCAAGTTCAATGGTGCACTTGCTCCAGGTATCAATGGGCAATTCTTGTAGCAATGTTCGTATCCGCATTTTCAACAAAAGGGTGTAAACATGCCCTTGTGAGGACATTTCGCAATTATATGCCCCTCGCCGCATCCATAGCAACCATATATTCTACCACCTTGACGTTGAGGTTGAGCGGCATAGGTCACATAATATTCATTGATGGCTGAATCTATATAGGGTTCGTCCAGTTTGTACCACTACTATTGTTGCTTAGGTTGGGGTGGCATTTCTTGTTCTACTGTTATCCATGCGCTACTGATGTCCCAAATCGCAATGCCACGTTCAGTGCCCCCTGATGGTATGGATAAGAGATTTGATGTGATTCCTCTTTTGATTTATGATTCTGGGGTTGAATGGACATAACGTTGTTTCGTGCGATGATGCATTACACACATGTGGCAGTATCATTTTGTTAGTTTAAGATTCTGCTGCAAAACTGGACTCTCGTTGGTGTTGTGGTTCTGGGTACAAACCGTATACCATACATTTTCTCGTCGGAGATACTATAGCTGATTCTGTTTCGGTGGATTTGAAGTTGATGCTACAGCTCTCTACAAGGCTTTTAGCTTTTGATAAGATTGAGTCGTCAATTGCTCCATCTGCTGCTTATGTGGCTTTGTCATTTGTTACATCAACATATTTGTTGATACATTGGAAGCGTTGGGAGTTGATGTTATCAAGGGAGCTGGAGTATGGGCAGTCTGGTAGGATTCATCGTCCGAGTCTTCATCCTCTTTCCTGATGGCATCTTCCATTGCTTTTTGCAACGTGACGTACTGTCCCTATCATTTGAGTTCTCTTCAAATGCTTCATGGCAGCCTCGCGAGGAACCACATAATGACCGCATGATCAGGAGTCAGTGCTATGTTGCATTCGAATCCTAGATGTTTGACCCATTCAATGTAGTCTCGGATCCTTTCTCTTTTTTCCATTTGACCTTGCTTAACAGGGGAAAAGGATCTTCTAGGAACTTTCTTGATTTAAAGTTCATGATGAGAGCCGCTTTAACCCCTTCCCAAGTGAATTTTTCTTCTTTCGATAGGTTGAAGAACTAGTCCTGGGCTATAGCTACTACTTTCATCTTGAATTATCACAAAAAATAGTTTGAACCATCGACTTTGTCTACTATTAAAGCAGACTGTGATTGCGAATTTGTTATTGCATAAAAACCCTCCTCTTATGTTTTTGCTATTAAACCTCCACCCCCATGTTATAAAATAGATTTTCCTTTCTTGAGAAGTTTGCAAAGACTTTTCCTACCAGGGAAAATGTGTGGTATTCTATTTGTACAGGAAATCACACAGTGAATGAGTGTTCTCAATTGAAAAAATGAATGGAAATCAGTATATGTCATTTGTGTAATTCACCTGATCATGAAACTGCTTTTTGCAACTTCAATCCTCGGATAATTCAACAACGGTATGCCCAGGTGGGATATCGAGAATCACATTATGGAGGAAATCTAGCAGCTAGACCTCGACAATCTGCTCTTGGATACCCGGAACGATTAGCCTTATCTGCCCCACCAAAACACCCCGCTCTTCCTACCAATTTGATCAAACCAGAACCTTACAGAAGTGCCGAGCAATGGAACTATGGTAATGATCAAGAAGGTGGATCTTCAGAACAATATGTTATCTATGCTACTGCGCAACAACAAGCATCTGAAAACTAGACCAGAGTACCACTTGGATGCTTTGCATGTGGAGAAAATCACAGAGTTGTAGAATGTCCAAATAAAAATAAATTTGTACCATTCTGTCGTGACTGTGGTTATGGGCATTGCTATAAAGACTGTCCAGCAAGACCAAAGCCACCATTGGCTACAGCTCTTGTAAATTTGATAACAATCAAGCAAAGATATGTACATTGAGTTTTTGTGATCCAAATGAAACCAAATCAATTTCTACTTGTTTATCAAGTTGAAGGCCGTACTACAGCATGTAGTACACACGTGTGGGCTCGGATTTCAATGTTTATCAATGCTTTTGATTGTTAATGCTTGTTGTTTGTCAAATTGCCAATCTAGATCAACTTTTTTGTGTCTAGTTTTTTGATAGATTGTTAAGCAAGCATCCAATCACTCTTGTGGATCTTTTGTAGATCCATTTATGGTCCTAAAGTACAGTACTTTCACATGGTATTAGAGCCAAGTAAAGAGCATAAGCCATTGATCTAATGCAAATCCATTTTTAGCAAGTTTTGGTGCTAAAAACTAGTCTTGAGAGAGCAAGCTAGAATCTTGATTTTGGTGAGGAGATTTGATCCCAAACTTGGTAGGGCTCCAAATCCGTACTGTCCACATGTGTGGGCACCTCTGAACCTGCATTTAATGCATGGTATTCATTTGATCCAAAAAAATTCAGTTTGTGAGCTGTTGGTGTAATTTTTGGTGGAGATCCTAGGATAATCTACCAAGATCATTTGCCATTGATTAGATTTGAATTTGTTTCATGGAATCTAATTAATCTAGGCTGAGTTCAAGTCCTATTAAGGTTAAAAACAGGTCTTGAAAGTACACCAAGAAATAAGAAAGAGATTAAGTCATTTTTTTGTCCAAAAATAGCCAAATTTGGCAAGATTTGATTGTAAGTAGATTTCACATCATCTTATCTTCATTCCAACTTTGTGAGGGAGTTCTAGAACTGAGATTATAAGTCCATTTGTTGGATTACAAATCTAATTTGAGTGAAAAACTACAAGAGAGAGACCTTAGTGAGTTTCTAGAGACAATCAAATCCATTTCTTGGCAAGATTTGTTTGAAAGTAGTTTTCACTTCATCTTATCTTCATTCCAGCTTTGTGAGGGAGTGATACAACTGTGATTATAAGTCCATTTGTTGGATTAGAAATCAAATTTGAGTGAAACACTGCAAGTGTGAAACCTTTGTGAGTTTCAAGTCAATCAAATCTATTTCTTGTTTGTAGAAGTCACTAGTAAGATGGGATCTGCTGGAGCATACCTTCTAGAAGCTACTGAGAGGTTGAATTCTACAAATTATGCTATTTGGAAGGTTAGAATGGAGTCACTATTGGTGTTCCAAGACCTTTATGAGTTCTTGATTGAAGATGAAGATGAACCTCTAGGTGCACAAGAGTTAGCTAGATACAAGAAGAGATCTAGGCTTGCACTTCATTGTGTGAAGATGAATGTGAGCAATGATTTGTTGAGAGAAGTATCAGCTTGTACTAATGCTAAAGAGGCTTGGGAGTCTTTAAAATCAATCTATGAGTCTAGCAACACTTCTAGAGTTCTTATGCTTAGAAATCACATTTTGCAAAGCATGAGGAGAAGTGAGGAGAGTGCACGGGATTATGTACTCAGAATCAAGTCTCTAAATAGGGAGTTGGCTTCCATTGGAGAGAAGATTCATGATGGAGAGCTTGTACAAATTGTCCTTAATGGTCTAGGAGATGACTTTGCAAATTTGGTCCAAAGTTTTGCCATCCAAGACACTTTGCCAACTATAGAAAAACTTCACAGTGTATTAGTGGCTGAAGAGTGTAGGATGCTCCATGCAAAATCTAGGATGAGTTCCTTGTCTTTGCAGGATGGTGATGAGAAAGCCAATTTCTCATTCAAGGGCAAAAAGAAGACCAATGGAAAGAAGAAGCATCCAAAGGAGGCCAAAGAAGAGGATGATGCATCAAGCTCAAAGGACAAGTCAAAGCAAAAATGCTTCTTTTGTGGAAAGAAGGGGCATTATGCATCTAAATGCTACAAGAGGCTAAGAGCACAAGTGGAGGAGGACAAACAAGGAAACCTTGCAAAAGAGGAGGAGGAGGATGAAGTAGATGTATTCTTGATGGCATCTACATCCTCACCAACAAGCAATAGCAATTCAAGAGACAATTGGTGGATTGACAGTGGGGCTAGCTCCCACATGTCTTGTGAAAAGGACTTTTTCTCAACCTTACACTCATTCAATGATGCTAAAAAGTTTGTCTTTATTGCAAATGATGAAGAGTGTAGGATAGATGGTGTTGGCACCATCTCTTTGTGTCTAGAATCCTCAAAATGCATGGATCTAGAAAATGTCCTTTATGTACCATCAATCACCAAGAATATGCTTAGTGTTGGTCTACTCTTAGAAAGTGGTTTGGATGTCCACTTTAAGCAATATGTTTGCTTCATCTTGAAGAATGATGTTTGTATTGCAAAGGGATTTAAACATGGAAGATTGTTTAAGTTGGAAGCTAGTGTTGCTTTTAAAAGAATGAGCTTGGCAAAGGAGGAGATCACTCAAGAGGAGATCTTGGCAAAGTGTGATCTTGCTTGCATTGAGGAGGAGCATCAAAAGGAGGAAGATTTTGAGGATCAGCCTCAAAGCATGAGAGTTCCAAGGGAGTCCTCAATGACAATGTCCGAGTCATCAAATTGCATGCAAATTGTCCATTCAAGTGTGCATCTTGCAAGGGTGGTGAGCATTGGAGAGTCTACTATCTTTGAATACTTTTTGGAAAGTATTAGTAGACATGAGGTGACTTGTTTCTTACCTTTAAGATTCATGGTGTTTATTACTTTGTATGACAAGACAATGAAATGGGATGCTTTGAAATCTACATTTGTTGTTGATAAAGCAATTTCATTGGATAACTATTTTTGTAATAGTTTGAATAGTGTCATAAAAGATGAAACATCATTTGTATTGGAAATCTTTGGGTCCACATGCTTTGAGCATGATCATTCCAATGTAAGGACCAAAGATTATCCTATTTCAATGATAGGAATAATGGTAGTGTTTTTCTCTTCAAGTAGAGATTGTAGAATCTACTTGTTTTCAACCAAAGAATTTGTCAATGGTGGAAATGTGATCTTTCAAGAGTGGAAGATTTGTAAACTTGAAGAAGCACCTTTGGATCAAAACCTTATTCAATTCATTGATGGTTTGGAGTCAAGTCAAGTGGAGGAGCAAGCTCAAGACTCGAGGACTCCAAGAAGAACCTTGAGTATCAAGATGGAGCCATCTAGGCTCAATCATATGGATCAAGCAAGACAAGTTGTCTTTGGCAACATTATTTATGCACTTAATATTTTAATTTATGTATCTTCAAGTGCACAAAATGCCTTGGAATCCATGGCTTGGCATGATGTTTAGTTTTGAAGTGTGCTACATGTATATAGACACATTTATGGAACATCTTGTAAGGGATCCTCTAAGAGGTGGTGAAAGATCCTTCATGGACATCATTCTCTATTGGAGTCTCAAAAGTCCCTTGTTTGTAGCTGGATTTTTTAGACACTTCTAAAAGCTTTCATTGATCTATCAAGAGAGTTGTAAATAGATCAAGCTAAATTTGAGGAGGAGTGTGAAGAATTGTCAAAAATTGGCAAATCTAGCTTGATCAAAAACCATGTAGAATAGTGTAAATTGTGTACACAAGTGGGTCCCACACATGTGAGGCCATGATGCCACATGGGAAACCCATCCTAATGTAGGTTAGGTCAAGTCAAGAGAGATGGTCATGTCTATTTGGTGGTCATCCCTACTTTATAGGACCTACACCTAAGTTTAAGGTGAAAATTTGACCAACTAGCTACCTACCAAGTATAACTCTAGGAAATAGACTAGGGTTTCATTTTAGGTCAAGGAGAGTGAGTTAACTTCCTTATTACATGCTGGAAATCCACCTAACTTCAAGAAGGAAGTCGAATTTGCTATGTATTCCCTCTCTCCATAGTGAGAAGATAGAAAAATTTTTGGAGCTCATTGGCAATCTCAAGCTAGTTCACTATGTACATTGAGTTTTTGTGATCCAAATGAAACCAAATCAATTTCTACTTGTTTCTCAAGTTGAAGGCCGTACTACAGCATGTAGTACACACGTGTGGGCTCGGATTTCAATGTTTATCAATGCTTTTGATTGTTAATGCTTGTTGTTTGTCAAATTGCCAATCTAGATCAACTTTTTTGTGTCTAGTTTTTTGATAGATTGTTAAGCAAGCATCCAATCACTCTTGTGGATCTTTTGTCGATCCATTTATGGTCCTAAAGTACAGTACTTTCACACAATCAAGAATCCTCAACATGATGGACCAAAGGTGGAGCAGAAGGCCCGACAACCAGATCCAGCGGTTCAACGGTCAGAAGCAAAATCAAGCCAACAAGGAGCTCATCTGAAGGATGGATGTTAGATAAGCCCATCTAAATCACGAATTTCTTCAACAAATAGTGGCAAGGTAGAAGTTTTGGTTATATCCTCTTGCATGTCACCGAACTCCATGGAGGACCATAACAGCCCACCAGTCTACTTTGTGGAAGATCCTAAGGGGAATCTATTACCAGTGTATGCATATCAACTTAGAGGCGATGGTGTATTGCACTCGGTAAGATGCTATGGATGCGGAGGGAAACACCGTCGTGCTGAATGTCCACATCGAGGGGATCCATCAACATTTGATCCCTCATGTTCACAATGCGGACTTAATCATCCATGCCAAGATTGCCCGATGAGAAATCCACAAATAGCCAGGAGGCATTTGGCCTATGTAGACCGACATGCACCTGTGGTGACCCTTCCACCTCGAACGCACTATAAAAGAAAAATCCTAGTGCCACCGGGCTATGAAACGAGTGATGAAGAAGACAATCTGGCAAAAGTCCCAAAGTATGCAAAGATACCCTCCGACAAACAAGTAAAACCATCATAGAAGACAGAGATGGTAGAATCCATCACGCCAATGGTAACTGAGGAAGTCAAGAAATTGGCATCCGACGAAGTCCAACGGATTTTACCAAGTCTCTTGGCGCAATCACTGCAAAGAATTCTTAGTGATGAAGTACAAAGGGGACTAGCGTCAACAGGGCAACTTGAAGGCAATTCAGCACAAGATCCAAGGAAAAGTGCCATCATGCAGCCTTCAACGGGGAAGTGCAATGACCAAGGGAAGACTAAAGTTGATGATTGTCCCTCAACGAGCAAGATTCAACCAAAGTCTCATTGTTCCATAATGCAGCAGCCCAAACCAACGCCAAATTCGGGTATATCCATTCTTCAAAAACCAAATCCAGGGAATCCAAGCCCAAATAGGCTTCAAGTACAACAAGCACCAGCACCTACAATGACAAAGCCTTGTCCTGAATCTTTGATATTGACTGCAGAGGAAAGTCTTCAGGTTATGGCATACCATGAATACCTGGACAAACAAGAGAGTCAAGCAAGCATGTCATATCCACATTATGATTTGGGGGAGTCCATGATGTTGGGACCAGTTGCGCCAATCTATGAGGATCCAGTTTTATCTTGGGATACTCTGATGGAATGCCTCAACTACCCAATTGCTGATGAACAAGGTTATCCGGAATGGTCACCAGACCCTTATGGGTATTATTGAAAATTTGACAAGTCCTAGTTCTTGCTGATCATCGACTAATAAAGCCTCAGGTTTTACGTAAGCGAATTCTATCCACGCTTTTCCTGAAGCACCCATGTCCCAGCAATCAAAGAACTGACAATAGCGCCCCTTCACGACAGTCGCAGCCTAGTGCCGAGGGACCGGCACTACTTTGGGCCATGGACCCTGTTGTGGGTATTTCCTGCATAGTAATAAACAAGTGGGTCCCACCACTTAAAATATTGTTGGCCAGCCTTACCTAGTGGGCCCTGCCATAGTACATTGTAAGTAGGGTAATAAGTGCGAGGGCACTGGCATCCTCCATGTGTAAGCCCAACCCAACACAAGTAGCAAGCTATAATTCCTAGGAATAAGAGACTAGGGGCTTAAAACTCTAAAATGACATTAGAGGTCCTAAGTCAAGTTGCAAATAAAAAAGCTAAAAGGGTCCAACTTGAAACTCACCTGAATCATGTGAGTGCCCTTGTGCTTTCTTAGCACCAATAGATTTAAGTTGTGTTTATTTTAAATGCTTGGATTAGAATCCTTGCCCCAATGAAGTGGCCAATGAGAGTGAAGGAGGCGCACCTCTAAAATATATAAGAGGGAGCCATTTCCTTTGTATTGTATCATCTTCCATTCTCATTCAAAATAAAACTCTCTTGGTTTCTCCATCTCCATCTCCATCTCTCTCTCTCTCTCTCTCTCTCTCTCTCTCTCTCTCTCTCTCTCTCTCTCTCTCTCTCTCTCTCTCCCTACGTTTGGATAGAAGAGCTTTGGGTAGGCAATCGAGCCCCCAAAGCCTTTCTCAACCTAGGCATTCTCTCTCTCCCTCTCTCCACTCTCTTTCTCCTCTCTCTCCTCTCCTTCTCTCTTCTTGCTATGCAGGTGAAGGCGAGGTTGTCGCTCCCAGCACCGGACCCCTATGCTACACCGACGACACAACAATTAGGGTTTCCATCATACCATGACAAATCAAACTAAACATGGTCACATAGACAATAAATCACTAAATATAAATACCTGAAAGATAAAATTAGAAATTTGCGCAAAGTAGGACCACTGGACAATCAAATCGACTTACATGGAAATGAGGACCTCCGGAAGAGGGTTAAGGGTAGAGAAAATTTGGCCTGCGTGCTCCACATGTTCTAGCACCTCTTCCAAATCAGTGACATGTGTGATGGACTCTAGCATCTTCCTTCCGAACAAAACCTAACCAACACAATCAAACATTGGTAAATGGTGACACTCGTAAGGGTTTCTAATGTCAACAATGCATGTTCGTAAGGGTTTCTAATTTCAACAATGCATGTTTTGTTCCTACAACATTGAAATCCAAAAGCAATTCCTACTAGTACATGTTTTGTACCATCTTTAATTTCATTTCTTCAATGACATAACTCCTTCCATTATAGTATACATTGACCCGGATGGATATTTTAAAAAAAAAAGGCATTAACATTTTTTTTTAAATGTCGAAGATATGGTGTTTCTATCACTAATAGGTGTGCATTGTAAAAACCTGTTATTCTAATGAGTATACTGTTGTAATAAGAAAACTTTGTTATTATTCCAATATTAGTTTCAACATTGTTAGTACTAAGCTACAATAATGACATTTGATTAAAACTTGGGCTAAAAGAAAAGAAAAAAAATCTACTTTCAGGTCTCCTGGCTCACACATATATTTTCCTACTCGTTTGGTTGATAGGCTACTAATATTTACCTGTCAACTTTATGTTAAACCAATATTCGTAGGTTTACTTTGATTACACTATGGCTATTGGGTTTGTACAATAATTCATTGGTTCTTTACTAAAAAAGCAGGCTTTTAAAAAAAAATTGATGATTATGTTCAGGAATTAAGTATCCTACAACTTTCTAATGTGGAAAGAAAATTATAATTCCTGGGTTATGTTATTGCATATCGTAGCAATATGTTGTTGGCTAAAACAATTAATTTTATGAAAAAAAGAGCCTTTATGATCCTCCAAGGTTTTGTTTAGATATGTAAAGGTATTGTGTTTACAAGTTACCTAGTTGAACTTCCTTTTATAGAGTATGGTGAATTTATATATGCCATTCCATTTTGAGTTGGCATTTTACATGGTATCTTCTAGTTACCATTTTGGCTTTTCTACTTTCACCTGCTGATTCAATTAATTAAAAAAAAACAGTATAGAAAATGAAACTTTTTTTCAAAAAGTATGTGCATATTCACATACGTAAAAACGGAAAAAATTGATACGATTCTTAAACGATTTGCTTTTAACGATTTCTAGTGTATGATGAGAATCTTACTACTGCATACTAATACACTTTCTTTTACTCACTTATCCATTCACTAACAATGGTGGTCTAGTGCTATAGATCTTGCAGGACTATGGCACTGTTGATTTTTCAGTGCCTTGGCTATTTAATGTAATGGTTATTGGAGTTACTACAAACCTATTGGATTTATTGTTATCATTTTTTTAGCGTATGATTGGTTTTCTAGTGCAATAAAAAAGACATAAAACATACTTTTCTCATTCACTTCTAAAACTTTGAATATATATTTTTGGCTGTCGTACTTCGAGTTGCAACATGGATAACAACTGAGAGATTGTGTAGACACCTATAGTTCTCACAATAATTCCCCTGTTCTTACTTGGTTATTGTTGTGGATGGATGCACGTGAGCATTCTCTCCTCAACATGGTTGTATTGTGGCAGATTCAGAAGACACCAGTTTTATGACTTTATATTTCATTTCGTATTGAAATGTTCATTAGCAAACAATTTTGTACAGTTTAGTTTTGTTAGGTATAAACACACACACAACACATACACATACAAACACGTACACATGCAAACACAAATAGACACACAACACATACACACACACATACACATACCTGCGCACACACACAACACACATACATATACACACGTACACATCACACATGCACATACAACACACTCATACATGTACACACGCACACACAACATGCAAACACACATACACATACACATGTCCATCGATCTTGATGTCTCTCTCTTCGACCTCCCTCTACCTCTATCCATCTTTTTGGTTGTTGCGGGCATTCCCACACAACACTCACTCACTCTCTCCTCTCCTCTTCTAGATCTTTGGAGTTTGTAGGAAAAAGTGCTTTTGCTCAAGGCTTCTCAGGCTTCATTGCTAGAGCAGCAACAACATAGGAAAAAGTGCTTCTGCTCAAGGCTTCATTGCTGTAGCAGCAACAACAACAACAGACCAAACAAGCCATGCTCCACCATAGTTGTAGCAAATGCCATAAGAGTGTGTGTGTGTGTGAGTGAAAAATTGAGGGTTTGATATTTTGACATTTTTTGGTTTTTTAATTTTTGACATTGCTTAAAGCAATCTCCATAATAGCAAGGACTCAGGACTATTTTTGGTTCTAAATCATGTGAAAAATATGTCAGTCATGGATTAGGGTTTTTTTTTAACAACATTAGAGCTGAGGTGTATATTGTAGTGTAGGTGATTACAGATGGCATAGGATTTATATAATGTGTAAGGTAGTGTTGAAGTTGTTTTTGTAAGATAATTGTTTTTTATGAGCTTGAATTCTTGAGAGAGAGAGAGAGAGAGAGAGAGAGAGAGAGAGAGAGAGAGAGAGAGAGAGAGAGAGAGAGAGATGGTTTATTTTAGACATTTAAACAAGTAGCCTATTTGAGAGTAGAGCTCTTAATGGTATTTTTTTTGTTTGTTTATGTAACATATTTTAGAGTAGGCCATTTAGTGGTATGTAAACTGTTTTCTTATGTTATGACAAACTGTATCAAAATATGTTAAGGTATACACAACAAAGTGTAGGTTGACTAAAAGCCATCTATTTTAGAAAACCTAAAAGATTTTTTTCGAAAATAATATCAATAAAACCAATATTTCGTACCAACCATTTACTTTTTTAAAAAAAATTGGACAACAACTCCATCAGTGACAGATATGACATCATTTGACATCTCATTAAAGTAACCAAGTAATGTCAAAAACCAGCCATCCATAAGGGCAAACACCACCAAAGGAAGCCCAGCGCAAAAGAACCAGCAGGCAAAGGACCTCCAGGTAGTAGCAAAGGACCACCAAAAAACAACCAGGTGCACAAGAAACCACAGAAACCGCCCACGAGTCAAAGCCAGAGCACAACAGCTAGTAGAAGTCATGGCAATACCACAAGGCATAAGATAAATAGTGAGAGAACAAAGCTAGAAGCGTGAACATCAAAGCCCAACGCTGGCATCCAGAACTAGAGCAATGAAATGCCATAAAGGTGCCACCCAATTGAAAAAATACAATAAAGCCAGCACAAGGAACAAACCAGTGTTGGGGCTGGTATCAAAATTTTTGATACCAGCCGGGTCAGGGTATTGCAGTTTTTTAGAAAATGTAATACCAGTGGGGTATTAACATAAGGAGGTATAGGAGTTGTAGACTGGTATAGACCGGGCTGGTATCACAAGGGTGATACCAGCCGATTATCAACCCGGGTATCAACATGTACGAATTGCTATAAATATACTTTTTAAAGTGTAATATCATAATTTAAAATATAAAAAATCTAAGATATAAAAAAAATACTAAAAATAGTACTACTATTGATACCTTGGCAAAAATCCACAAAATCACCCCAACCTGGGTATCAACATGTGACAACGAGTTAATGTGCTTTTTCGGCTTTGGATATGGGCTTACTCAATTGATTTTTTATTGTTCTAATTTCTTTTTCCGTGTTTTTCTTGCTCCTTTGTTCATTCATTGGCTTTTTTGCAATTAGTTGGTCTTTCTTTGTTAGTTTGTCCGTGTTATGTTCTTTTGTGTTGTGGCTTGTTTGGTTTGATTGGATGACTTTTTTAGAATCTTTTTTGGTTTTGCCTTGTTTTGGTGTTCTTGGTCTCTAGTTTTTTGTGGGTGGTTGTCTTGGATGTTTTATGGGGTTCATTTTGCCTTACGTTCTCTCTCTCTCTCTCTCTCTCTCTCTCTCTCTCTCTCTCTCTCTCTCTCTCTCTTGCTTGGGTATGCGCTGGCTTCTTCTTGTTTGGCTGCGTGTTTCTTCGTTTTTGCTCCAGTGTTGGGCGAGTATATAGGATCACGACTGGAATTAATAATGGGTATCAACATGGTATTAAAAAATTGACTCGATTGGTATATGATTTTTAATACGAGGGTCTAGAACCGGACACCCAGTATTAACTATTTTACTATTATTTAAATTAAGTCAATGTGCGACTGCAGTTGAACAAAAACTAGCAGCATAATCTGCTTAGACCGAAGAAGTTTTTTTGTGAGTTCTTTTACAAAAAACAAAATGCAGACAATAGCGACATAGTAAGCACATTGTCTGGCTATATCAAAAACTACGCAACAGACAATGATATTAGTGTGTTAGGACTGGAAAGCCAGTGATCAATTAGTAAAAGTGTAAAATGTATATAAGTGTGTGTGTGTGTCTGTGTGTGTTTACAAAGAGAGAGAGAGAGAGAGAGAGAGAGAGAGAGAGAGAGAGAGAGAGAGAGAGAGAGAGAGTTTGGGCTGAGTTTTGACCTCAGCAAAGCCCAAGCTGATCACCTGAGCTCTGAGTACAACAAAGCTCTGGCTTGATCAGCCCAACATTTGTTGAGCTCGAAAGTGTGTGTGTGTGTGTGTGCTTTAACCAGTAATTAATCATTAGGGTTTGTATGCTTTAGGCATTAGGCATTGGGAATTGGGCTTTAGGCTTTGGGCTTTAGGCCTTAGGTATTAGGCACTAGGTTGTAGCTTTAGGTTTTAGGATTAGGGTGGGTGTGTGTGTGTGTGTGTTTCTTTTAAGGTTTAGGCATTAGGTGCATATGTGTGTGTGTGTGTTAGGCTTTAGACATTAATCATTAGGGTTAGGCTTTAGGCATTAGGCATAAGACATTAGACTTTAGGCATTAGGCATTAGGGTTAGGCTTTAGACATTAATCATTAGGATTAGGCTTTAGGTATTAGGCATTAGACATTGGGCTTTGGGCTTCAGGCCTTAGACATTAGGAGGGCTCATTGTAATGTTAAATGAGGTCTCATTGTACTGTGCTAAGTAGTGTGGTCCCCAAATTCAATCTGAAACTGAATGGTCCATTCTTGCAAGATTTGAGCTGACACATACCAAGACTATTTGATCGTATGAAGTGTGAAGCCTAGCGCTATTGATGACATTCTGTGCTACAAAATATTACTATGCAAATCTTTACTATGCGAAGTCTCAATTGGAGTAGCCAACTTCAAATTAGAAACTTTTGTTAGCTACAAACATAAAAGCGAGACGATTTGGATGCCCTTCACAGACCTTAAAACATCATCAAAAGAGCACAGGTAGAAAATTATGAACTGAACTCTCAACATAAGACGCTTAAGAAAGCACTGCCTTTAGCAGCCTCTTCCAGTAAAGGAAAGATGAATCTCTCATCCATCTGAGCATTTTTCTACATTAACTCTAATGTGTTGCAATAGCCTTTCCAGAGCATCTTCAATTGCATTTGCATAATGCCAATGGTATGACCATTAACAAATCAAACTATAGATACATTTGAGTAATGGAGTCTTTTTTAACAATCAAGGCTGTCCTATGCTCTCTGATGTTTAAGTCAACGGTCAAACCCACAAAAGACGTCACAATGCCACCAAACCTCATCTATTGATCAAAGGTCAACTTTTGCATAATATGATGGGCTATGAAGTTCAGTCCTTGCTCTGTGAAGATAAAAGCAGATAAGATAATGAATTAACACAAAATAGAATAGCAGTATGGTAGGTTGCAAAAGCTCGTTGATCATACATGAGCTTTATTCTTATGAGAGTCACATACATGCACATGGAGGATTCAAACACAAACACTCATGATCAGAGACTGGTAAAGTACCTAAATTCCATCAATGTTTCATGGAGAGCATTGTACCCTAATGCATGGAAAGCTCTTGGAGTTTACTTTACTCTTTCGGAGGCTCCATCAATGAGATTCTGGTTTCAACACGTACAACACCACCTCCTGCCTCAGAGGAGGCTCGTATCATGCCATCCTCATAGATTGAATTTTGATAGCTGCTGATCGTAGCATTTCTAGTTGATGCACTCTTAGAGGATGGAGGTGGTGGACCTTTGGTAGCAATGGCTGAGCATATAGCTACATTGAATCCAGCAGCGATGTGGTTGGGCAAACAACCAACTCTATCTCTCCCATATTCTTCACCCCACATTGATGAAACATCAACAAGGATACATGTTTGTGTACACGTGATTGCTCTCTAGAGTAGACAATCTGATACGCACATCTTTGCTCTGCATTGCGGCTTCGAAATTGTGGCTATGCAGATGCCAATTGTCGATCACAACTATGGTGAGTACTGTGCATGAATTGTACACCTCCCATGTGTAAGGCTCGTTCCAACAAGGATTGAAGCTATCCATGATCATCCGTGTGCTCACCCATTTCGATCCATACTTCGCCACGCAATAGGCATCTGTGATGCCTCCACCATCCTTGGTCTTCATGGGGAGAGATCCTTTGCTTGGATAATGCCCAACTCCAGCAAGCACCATAGCTCTGAGAGAGAGAGAGAGAGAGAGAGAGAGAGAGAGAGGGGGGGGAGGGGGGGGCGGGGAGGGGGGGATCGTGAGAGAGGTCTGTTTGAATTAGGACATGTGGAGTAATCTGTATGCATGGGGCAGGATGCACACATCCTCCTCCCCATGCATGCATCTAAGAATTTTAGTTAGTTTTTTTGAAAAAATACATGGTATGGGAGAATGCACCCATGCAACCATGAGTGCATAGGCACAAGTGTGACACACAAATATATTTTTATATATATATATATATATTGGAGTTGGATTTCCTCTAACATAGAAGGGTCAAGATGCAATTTGGATGATAGTTGATCATCTCACCAGCTTGGCAACCTTTGTTTTTGTAAAATCAATTGCAAAAGCATCCGACTTGGCTTAATATTTGTAGAGAATCTTTTTAGACTCTACAAACTAGCAAAAGACCTTGTAAGCAATTGTGATTCGATTTCACAAGGGAAGTTTGAATGGCAATGTTTGGAAATTTTGATACTTCAATCAATTTTAAGTTTTTTTGACCATCTTGAGTCGACAGATTGGGCAAACGTAGAGAACTAGTCAGACTATGGAGGACATTTACAATAGCCAGAATCATTTGTCCAAATGTTTTAGTTCATTGATGCTTATGTATGGTTTCCAACTTAGATCACCTATTTTTATGACAGTTGCAAGGATAAAATTTTATAAAAAATGTGAATTTCTTGTTGAGAATACAAGAGATGTTGCAACTAGCATGTGAACATGTTCAATAGTGCTCATGATATAACAAAATATGACGAGGACTATAAAAGATCTCCTAGAAAGTTTCAACTAGATGAAAGGTATATTCGAGAATACCTAAGAACTCTAGCATAATGTGTATTGGTGAGCATCATAAATCATTTACAAGATACTATGGAACCCTTTTAAGATGATTAAAAGAGTTGATTTTTCAGCTTATCAACTTCCAACTCCTTGAGGGAATATTTATTATGAGCTCATGCTCTTTATATGTTAGTCAACTTAAGTTAAAGTTTGCATGAGGGTGATACTCTAGCTTATTATGAGATTTATGTTTATTTGAAAATGTCCCTTTCGAAAGTACCTTCAAAGCCCTAAAAAGTGTTGGATAGCAAGGATAAATGATTACAAAATCGTATTATCAATAAATGTTTTGTTTGATGGAAAGTAAAATCAAAAGATGAGGATTCTTGGAAGCAATTTAAAGAATGTCTTTAAGGAAAAATGTTATATCCTTTTCAACCATGGGTACCTAGTGACACATGGGCCTTGCCATTTTGCGAGTTTCTTTCTTGTCATGATGCAACAAAAAGATATCACATGATATGCTGCACGAACATGCGTTCACATAAGCTTGCAAGAATTTCTTCAACGTCTTTCTCACTATCATGATCACCTTGTATCAAGGACCAATACATGTTGGAAGAGAGTTGTTTACATTTATTTCTCAATTAGTACCAATTGCATGTACGCTACTTGGTTCTTATTCTTTACGTCGTTTACTTTCTATGATTGGAAGGTTGCATCTGCAAATTCTTGATCTTTGATTGCAATCTAAAGGGTCAACATTGCAAGCAATATCACTATAGAATCAAAGATAAAATGAAAAAAATACTCTTACACCACCAGCTTACTTTCTTACATCATTTCTATCTCCAAAGTAAGGGTTTGATTAGCTTGTTTGAAATAACCTCACGCCACCAGCATACATAAATCTTTCTACACTCAATTTCGCTTGGGATCTCTATAATAGTTGTGCCTGTCGTGCATTTTTTGTACAGTCACGATGAACAACATCCATCCAAGAACTTACAGGTTCATGTAGAAATTTCCTTAACAACTTTCTAGGCATTTTCAATTCGTATTTTCAAGAACATTAACGAAGCAGAAAATCATTGTTAATTGGAGCAGAAAAATGTAAGGAATGCCCCGGGTTAAATGATAAGGCAGATTTTTAACAAAGGGAAACCTGATTACTATGGTGAATCAGTGATTCCAATCAGCTTTTAGCCTTGAAAAGTTCCCGGCGTCTAGAATGATGAGATCTGGAAAATTCTTCAGGGCAGGAACTTTCCGCAATGTATAAAGGCCATATTATGAAGAGAAACCCAGCTAGCTCAAATGATGACGCAAAAAGAGTTTTATTGATTCAAACCTCATGCATATGCAACAAGAAATCACCCCCTTGTGCTTTCCCTAACTGCAAACTAATCATCAAGCTGGACCAGCTCGGCCTTGAGTTGCTCCATCTTGAGCCCCATCGATCTCTGCAGACGCCCTTTCTCAACATCCGGCAACCTAGCCAGCAATCCCTCAAACCGAGAAAGCACCTCCTTGGTAGCAGATCTCGCAATCTCAGCATCCTCATCAAAGTAGACCGTTTCCTTTGATTCCAAAGCAAGTTCTATCTCCTCTCGAGCCTCAGCGAACTTCGAGTTGATTTCATCCAGATCTTCTGTATAGTCGTCTGTATTGGCATCTGTGGAGTGAGCTCGACGGCTTGTAGCATGGATTTGAAGACTTGAAGATGTATAACACAAAAATGGGGTCACAATAGGTTGATCGGAATAGCAAAAGGCTTTGATTTCAAAAGGAATTTGCGAGGGAGAGATAGAGGACTGGGAGGGATGAGAGTGGTAATGTGAGATAAAGGGACTGATCGCAAGCTGAATGCCCCATCGTGGGAGACGGCATCGATGATAGCTGCGAGCAAATAAAACCCTAATCGCCATAGCCAAATAGGAGACAACAAGAGAAGAGATGCCCCGCCCGTGCCCTTGGAATTTTCCATAACAGGACATGCTCGTTAACTTGCGTTATTAGCAAGCACCTGCTTTTCAACGCCCTTCAATGCTCTTCGCTATGTAATGGATTCTTTGTGACTATTATGCCCCTTTTTTTGGCTTTTTAAAAAGCAAAAAACATCACTGCGTTTTTAAAAAAAATTGAAAAAAAAAATGCATCAGTTTGTGCCAGTCTGCCATGTGGCAGTTGCTGAATGGTCCAAAAAAAAGTCAGACTGCAGATTATGGTTTATTAATGGCATGTAGAAAAGTCAAAGAATCCATTACGCAATGGAATGGGCCGGGCACAGGCTCTGCCCAGTAAAGCTTTCCAAATTTTGGAAAGCTTTATCGGGCAGAATGCCCCTCACCTAAAAAAATTCTGGAAAGCTTTACCGGGCAGAATGGCCTGTGCCCGGCCCATTCCATTGTACAAAAACGTTTTTTTTTGGGTTTCTCTCAAAAACTTTTATTTCAAGAACTTTTTTTGGTTTTTCTCTAGAAAACTTAATTTCAAGAATTTGATTGGTTTTTCACAAGCATTACCGTTAATAGGTGCATCGTTGCATTATTTAAGAATCTGCAATTTTTTGGTCATATTGATTTATGTAGAAATATATGTAGAAAATGATTTGATTTTAGTCTTGAACATTGTCCGCTTTTAATTATTAGTTAGAAATAGTTATATATTGTTGTATTATTAAAAAAGCTACAAATTTTTGTATTATTAAAAGAGCTACAAATTTTTGGGCATAGTGACTTATGATAAAAGTGCCCGATTTCATCCTTGAACTTTCTAGGCTTTAGTTATTGATTGAGAACAATCCTTGAGTTCATGGGATGCGCCTTATGCGTCGGGGTGGTGCCTTCACTTCCTTTCACGCTGTTATTTTTATGCCTTTTATTTTAGCTTGCTGATTTTCGTGCGCTTGTTTTCTATTTTCTTGGCCTTGCATTGCAAAGGCAATACTATGTGTTCACTTAGGTCAATGGAGTTTGGAAAAAAGACAAAGTCAAAGGATCCATGTTAAAGAGCACGATCTCAAAGTTTGAGGTTTGCACCATGGTGAAGGGCTGCATATGAAAGTGAGCATGTTACATGCTTAGATTTCGAGCATCGATACATGCATAGCATAGGAACTGCAATTGTATACAAGCACTATTTTTGCACACACTCAATAGCATGTAACATTTACCATAGAGCAACAAACAAAATCCATGCATGCAACAAAAAGATCACGCATGAGACTGAAAGTCTAGGCTCTAGACCTACTTCAAACTTCTAGAAGATGACACATGGAGCAAGAATGATTGAAGTCGTATGGGAGTTTGGACGTTCATATGGGAGCAGAGTTGATTGAAGTCAAAGTGGATATGGGAGTTTGGGAGTTTGGATATTGAGCAAGCAGATCTTGGAAGATGTGAGTACAAATCCAAGTTTGGAGCACTCAAGGCTTTTGATTCTATCTCCAAAATTCTTTGACAATTTTGTTCGCTACTTTACGTTCAAGTAGTGGATAGACCTCTAGGTATTTGGATATGTATTTATCAAGCATTTCACTATAAAAAATTTCAATATCTCAAATTCATGATGAGTGATTAGTTTGTTTGCTATAATGGTTAACAGAAGAAGGGCCACAACTTTGAATCAAATATGGGCTTGTATAGTTGTGTCAGGTGCCTACATGCACAAATCAATGATCCTCGATCTGCTTGTTGCCACTTGAAGGTTTACGTTGTTATAGCTATTGGAGAAGTAATTGCGCTACCTCTTGATCAATTCTAGTTCAAATCCCTCGTTTTCGTTAAATCTGTAAAGAAGCAGGACGTCGGAAGTGTTGAAGAAGAATATGATACCATGTTAGCAATTTTCAGTATGGATGTGACTCTTCCTTATGGCTAACAAGTCACATTTCGGGGCCACTTCCATATTTTTTCTTTCTTTCTTTGAAAAAGATTGGTCGATTTTCCATTGTGACCTCTTTTCTCAGTTTTGTACAAGGTTATAGACTGCACATACCTGCCTATCTTCCACACTTGTCCTCTTTACATTATTCAAGAATTAATGGGATATTCAAGATCAGAAAATAAAGCATGAGTTGTTCGCGAGCCTTAACCCTCCTCCATCGGATTCTGAGAGTTGAGAGCGTCTTACTGCACCATCCCATAGATTAATTAGCTATCATAATATATGTTCTTAGAGGTCATTTTCTAATAATTTCCAAAACTTGGTTTATTCATTCAACCTTTTCATGTGCACAGTACAGCTTTGTTGTATCTACCGGGTGGGTATTGATAGGTAGGACGTGAAACTGTTGTACTTTTAGTAAGGGGGAAGGCCCGAGGGCGGGGGGCCTTCCGGGTTTGCGGCAGCCCGAGGGCGCCTCCAAACCCGGAAGGCCCCCGCCCGTGGGCCTTCCCCTGCGTAAATTAACTGCACATTTTTTGTTTTTTCTCCTTTTTTTTTCTATTTTTACAAAGTTGACTTTTCAAAAATAGTAATTTCGGAAATATGTGACTTTCTAAAAATAGAAACTGCACCTTGCATTTTTGTAAGGTGATTCTTAAAATTTCTAAAAATAGTAAGTGTACCTTACAAATGTGTAAAGGTACTTATTGCCAAAAATACAAAATTATGCCATTTAAGGCAAATTCCAAATGAACTAAAAAAAAATGTGCAGGTATTTATGATTCTGAAAGACATCACAGGTTTGAAGCATCTATCATCTATCAAACTTAGTTACGTTTTACTTTGAATTGAGCAAACCTTTCTCTTTTTATTCAGCAGCTAGTAGCCTCCACGCCATGAGGTTAAGGGAGGTGTAGAAGTTCCTTGCTTGTTGATAAATGGTTCATCAGAAAAGTAAACCAACAATTAACGTTTTATGTTTTAGCTCTATTACTTTTTGCCATTTGGCATTATCATTTTATCTACATTTATCTTATTGTACATTGATGGGTTTTCCCATTCTTTGATAATAAAAGCAAGGGCTTCTTTTAGCAATTAAAGACATTTTTCGAAAGTTCAATAATCACCGCACACCACTCCACCCCTTCTCTTATCTTATTACTAACACACCAACATCAATGCTTTTTATTTCAAAATATAAAATATCAAAATTATCGTAGAATTGGTGATTTATTTCTTGTTGAAATTTATAAGTATAGCAAAGTTTGGCAAAAAATAGTTTCATGTATTGAATATTTCTTCTACATATAAGTAAATAGTCAAAATCTAAGACTAAATATTCTCAAATCTAAGATAATTATATCAAAGCTAGGCTATAAAGTTTTTGGTTTTGATGGTCAGATTTAAAACTTTTTGAAAAAGAAAATAAAAGTATAGCCAAATAGCAAAAACATAGCCCAAATAAAAAACTTTGAGTAGCACAGAAACACTTTAAGCTCGTAAGCCTATCACTATTAGGCCTTATAAATTTGCTAGGTTTGTAAGTGAAGCCTTCCAAACATTGAAATCTTAAGTTTTGCACTTGTAAATTTTCTTTGATTTGGTCCACTTTGAGTTAATGTAATAACCTTTTGTCATTTAGAAATACATGGACCTTAGAGATTTTTAACATTGCTGGAACTTTGTTTAGCATGTTGGACATAGCCTGCATGCACAGAAAAGAAACAAACAAATTTATTTGCCTATTGCATGCTTGATGTGAACATGCATATTATAATAATCACATATGTGAGTAGAGACTTGAAAGCTGATGCATGCTTGATTTCACAATGTTCTAGTTTTTTCATCACATGCTTGAATAAAGAAATATGACAAGTGACAATATATTTTGGTAATTTCTTTGGCGATATATTTTTATTATTTTCTAATAGTGTTTTCTTTTGCAAGATGTATACAAAATGTCTTCCATATATTGAATGCAGAATTGATCATCTTTTCATAGATGTGTCCTGAAGACTACGTGATTGATAGTTGGTGACAATTATCTAAAATCATAAATACCGAAAATCGGATATCTTGAATATTGATTGTGATTATTGTGAATACTGATCGTGAATATTGTGAATGTTGATCGTGAATACCGATTGTGATTATTGTGAATATTAATCATGATTATTGTGAATATTGATCATGAATACTTGTGAATACTGAATTATTCTAAATACTACATTAGGGAAAATATGGGCTCAAAATGGGCCCTTTAAGAAATTTCGCTTTAGAGAGAGGTTATGTAGAGAGAGAATGCAAACCGGTAACTTCTGGTCGCCGTTTTCCGAGTTTCCGGCCTTGCCCGACTTTTAACTAGTATGGTTAACTTCAGACAATAGTTAGTCTAGCATGAGATGTAGTAACTTCTCTTCATGCTCGTTCCCAAATTCGGGACTAGAGCTTTAAAATTGAAAATCTTGGTGTGCTTAATGCAAAAACTGAAGCGGGAGAGGCAAAACTTTTGAAATCACTGTATGCTTATAGTGAAATATGAGGCGGGATGATTTTTCAATGCGACATAAACATTACAAAAGTAAGGAATGCTAGATCTATTCATATTGATTTACTGTAGGTAGATTCATTTACATGATTGTAGCTTTAACAATGGCAATGTTCCATTTGCATGTTGCTCTTCCGATTGAATGCACTCCAATTATTAAGAAAAATGCAAAAGTTGTAGAGAATGTTGCAGCAATAGTTAGAGAATTGAGAATGAATAATCATATGAATATAGATTTGGGGGTGGATGGATCAATTTATCCTAATGATCCAGCTACCAATTTGTGTCCAGATTTTAAGTCCGTAACTCATCTTCTCAGATATGTATGTGAAGGAAATAGCGGATTACTTGGATATTGTCAAAGATTGCGAGATATTGGAATGCATACCATATCTTGTCTGAATCAACAATTACAGTTTGCTAATCAACAATTGCAACGTGCAAATCACCAATTGCTTCATTATGTGCAACACACTAGTGCTGAAAACAATGCACTCAAGAATGCTATGTCAGAGTTGAATGCTACTGTCACTACTCTTCGAGGATCAAACCAAGAAATGTTAGAATCCATGGAAAAGTTGTGATCCGAGAGTTTAAAATCTGTTGTTGATCTAAAAGTTATCAATAAGGCAATGATGAAGAGGAAAAGAAAGAGAGTACCGATGAAGAATATTGATGACCTATCTACGCATAGCAGCAATCAGAAAAAAAGAATCCGAGCATTCAAGTATGTTGTCATCTAAATTGTTTATTTGATTTGTATATGTCATTTAAGTTTGATTTGCACTTGATAACATGGACTATTTATTTATTAAACATAATTTTAGTTTCATATGTTTGTTGCAGATCATGTTTGGTGGCAAAGAACTATTTAACAGATCGTTCATGCATTGGATCATTTCTAAGTCATGTTTTACCAAGAAAGTCAGCAAAGGAAATGATAAAAAATGCTCGGTTTGAAAAAATGAAAAATGAAATTGTAGAGACTGTTTTGATTAAGGTTCAATCATACTTGGATGTGAATGTGATACAAGGTGCATGTGATGTATCTGGAATTAGCAGAAATGCTTATTCTACTTTTTTTAGAATAGTTAAAGAAGCTTTTTCCCAAGTGATGGTGAAGAAAATTAATCTTCCGCGTCCATATCGGGTAAGATTAGCTAGAAATTTTTGTAATGACGGAATGTTTAAAGTAGTTGGCCAACCACTTCATATAACTGAATGATACAAATCAGAATATGGTGAGCTCAATTACAACGATTGCAATAATATTTTCCTTGATATTGAAAATGTTCTAAAATACATTATTCGATTCTATGAACTAGACGAACATCAAGTAAATGAAAAGATCGTTATTGTAATAAAATTGGATGAATCTGAAATCATCAAGGGTCAGAAGTTGGAACGTGTGAGTGTCACTTTGATGAACAAAATTTCAGATACAGATGATCGAATGTTTAGTTTTCAATCGGAAAATCACATATGGTGGTTGGCGGCATTCCAGGTATACATTTCAATTTTCATTTAGAATATCTATATTAACAATTCATACCTTGCCAGTTTTTATTGACATGTGATGCATTACTTGTTTCTCTACAGGTCTTGAAAGAGGACCATAAAATACTATCATGAATATTTTCAAGAACAAACTATGGAGAGATTATAAAGAGACATTTGGAGGGTGAGACAGATATGTAGAACACAAAAGCCATTCCTTTGATTAGAAGACGACATATTCTTTTATGGATATCACAGTATATATTTCTTTTGAAATGGTCATGCAGGTTAGAGTACTTTCTATTGTGTTTATGCTTAGAGGATGGTTGGAAATGTACAAGGTCCTGAATATGAACGAAACAAAAATTATCTATATCCATGATAGGAGTACTAATAATCTGAGAAAAATTATTAAGATAAGAAATCAAATTATAACAATTCTCATAAACTAGCTTATCGATATCGAAGGGAGCAAAAAAAATACTAGCAAAATACTCTAATTTGTCAGATGGAATGTCACTGGTATTAAAAAAATCCATAAGTTTGTCATCTGAGGCCATGGAGGAACTAGCCATATTGAATCTGATATCGGTTCAACGCATCTAATAAATATCGGTAGAGGAATAGAGCAAAGTGTGCACGCTGATCCGATATGGTAAGGCCAAGAATGAAATTTTCGAAAAGCACTGGTCGGAAGTGGCTGATATCGATTCAGCGCGCCTGAATGAATACGAGCATGCACAACAAGGGATGGCGTGCGTCGATTCGATATCGAGAGAATGAAGAAAAACAAGAAGGCTAGAGAGTTCAGAATAAAAGATTACGGAATCGAAATATGGAAAGTGGTGCACATATTTATAGCCAATTCCTATTGATCGCAGCCATACATTTGTCAAATAACGAATTGTGATTTCCAACCTATATTTATCCACCAATCAGAATGAGACTAATTTGTACCTACGCCGAAATACATTAACTAGTCTAGTACTAGATTCAACGAATCACCATTAGCCCTGCGCCAGAATACATTAAATAGACAATCACTAGCCTCCTAGAATAATCATTAAAAAAATTATAAACAATTGATTAATGGATATCATTAAAAAAACGTGAACGAGGAGAATTATTACAATCTCTCGCCCTATTTAAGCACTGTAAAGACAAAAATTTTCCTTTTGAGATAATGTTCATCCAGAACATTTTCATAAGTCTTTCATTATGCATTCCAGTATGATTTTTCTGCGTATGGGATATCAAATCAGCGCGCCTGGCAGACGATGTATTTGCTGCATTTGGACTTCGCGTGTCGAATCGCTATTCCAGGATCAAAATATTATCGAAATTTTCAAAACTATTGGACCCTATATGCATGATCAAAGCTTGATTCAGAAGACTCTTCATACTGGCCAAAGTTATGCAGAATCTATCGAATCAAGCTCTGATCATTCATATTGCGTCCAATATCAAATGAGCGCGCGAGAATACATACTATGGTTGTCAAATGCTTTATATGCACGTTGATTAGCTATTGGGTGAAAATCTGGCCTTTGAAATTTTCCAAAATTATAATTATTGGATATAAAAAAGGTCTTATATTTAAAGCTTAACGTTGTCAATTTCAGTATTAAATGGTAGAAGTGTGATTAATTGTAGATGTGACCATACTTTATTTGAAATTAGTTCTGGTTAATTCGATATGGACTAATCATTTTGATGACTGATGGATATTTAGATTGATTTGATTGACAAGCCTCTGAGTAATCATCATCATAATATGAGCCACCACGTTTGTAAACCACCACATTTGCAATCATTTCAGATTTTCTCTATATATACTGATCGACGACGCTGAATTTTTTTTGCTTATAGCTATTTGTATCCATACGATATCGATTCAGCGCACTCGAAAACAATTCCTTCAATATGTTCCTACTTGGTCACGCCCATCCGCTACCAGCTAACAGAATTGTTTAGCTCAGGTATCGCTTCGACGCGTCCGACCTGAGGTCTGATCTTGAAATCAACATTATTGCGCGCTGATCCGCTACTACACAATAATGGCGCAGACCAA
Source organism: Diphasiastrum complanatum (assembly GCA_029204225.1). Lineage (NCBI taxonomy): Eukaryota > Viridiplantae > Streptophyta > Lycopodiopsida > Lycopodiales > Lycopodiaceae > Diphasiastrum > Diphasiastrum complanatum. The sequence goes on along the minus strand of CM055092.1, from coordinate 16,977,501 downwards.
GCAGACAACACGAGGGCATTCAGGTGGAATACCAATTTCAGGTGCGGGTCAGGAAAATCCACAACCACCAACTCCTCCTAGGCCAAGGGGCATAAGAAGAAACCCACCCTAGCTCAAGGATATTCGAAAGCTTTAGAAGACAACTAATCTTCTGATTCCGAGATCTCACATACAGAGGTCCATCAGGCAGGTGACAAGAAGTCTATCTACAGATGTGAGATGGACGGTAACGGCAATTGAGGTGCTGCACACAATGTATGAGGATTTCTAGGTGAAATTTTTTTCTGATACTGTTGTTGCGGCTGTCCATGCCAATAGGGTGACCATCATGCCCAAGGATTTCAATATTGTGTTCAGGCTTTGGGACACATACGACAAGTTTGCTGAATATTTTAAACCTGCTCCCTCCTTTCCTCCAAAACAAGATTCAGAGAGGAGAAAATAAAAGTAATCTCAACCAACCCGGTTTGTTATTCGTATACAGAACGGGAGTGTTTCAAAGAAGAGGAGGTCTCTCGACCCTCCATCTAAAGCAAGGGATTTTTTCAAGCCATCTCCTCTGAATATTATTCGTTCTTCTAGGCATTCTCCTCCTAATTCTCCTCCTAAGTCTCCTTCTCCTTCCACTCCATCTTTAACTTCTCTTGCTAAATCTTCCTCTCCTAACCAATCTCCACCTCCTAAATTTCCTCCTCCTCCTAAACCCATAAATATTAGTTCCCCTCCTCCTGTTGTTGGAAGTGATTTAGATGATTTTGTTAGTGTAAACGTAGAATCAATCTTGAATGACAATTCTTTATGTGGTTTATCAGTGTTACTTCTGTCAGCCCCTACACTTGCCTTTGTAAATAGTTCTCAATATGTACAGTATGACCAATTGTTAAACACATATCTTAAAAGTTTAGGTCCTCGATACAGTTTTAGGATGTTGAAGACCAATGCTGGTCTCCCCCTTTCTAGTTTAGATACTGGTGAATTAGAAAGTAGGGATAAAATGCTAGCGGACAATGTAGGAGGTGGGGCAATTCAGTACTGGATGGAGTTCTTCCAGACCCCATTGTTTATAGATGTTGCTTTGTTTCCCCTTCAATTCATGGCAGCATTTGATTTCCCTGATTTCAGAAGTTTGCAGGAAGATATGCTCCAATACGTTAGACTGGGGACTCCAATTCTCGTGCTGCCATACATAACAAAGTAAGTGTCTATTTTTCAAATTTTATTTTATTGAATTTTTCATATAAATTTTGATTTCACATTGATACTCATAAATTTCTTGTTTTCAGACTTCAGTGATCATTGGAACTTATATGTGTTGTCCTGTACATCAATGATGAGGATGTGTGTAATCCAGTTTGTTTGAAGATGAACTCTATTACACATACACACAAAATTTCCATGACCCATATACAGAAAATACTGGAACTCTTTCCAGTACCAAATGCAAAAGCATAGTTGAAGCTGAAAATGGTTAATGTAGAGGTATAAATTTTTCAATATCGGTTCGACGCGCCCTTGTAGTTATTGATTGGTTTATGTTTCCAATGTGCGTGCTGATCCGATATTCAATAAAAAAAAATTTGATATCGGTTCAACGCGCTCTTGTTTCTGTTGTAGATTTTATTCTTACATCCTGCACGTTGATCTGATATCTCATAATGTTCAAATTTGGATTCTGTAGTCCTCCTAGCAAGTTGATTCTGTCAGCTGTGGTTGGTATACCGTATGCAATGCCAAACACTTTTTTAATTGGCTTGCATTACAAGATGGACTTCCAAATCTGGAAGAGGTAATATTCGATTAATTATTTTTAATTGTGTTTTTGTTTTTTTTATATACAAACTCCTATTAATTGATCTTTGATTAATTACATTTAACTGCGTTTATGTTTTTTTTCAGTTTAAATGCCCGAAGGTCTCCCAAATGGAGATAATGCACTTCATGCAGAAGACCATAAAGCTTGTGATCGAAAATTCATATCCAGTCGCAGTGGCCGCGTGTTCTCCACCCAAGCTACTTCCAACTGGAGAAATGGATTTAGAGATCATAGATTTAAATATTCATCTCACTTGATGTGGATGAGACACATGTACAACAAATTTTAATAGAAATATACTTACAGTTTTTCTATGGTTGTTCTTACTTGTTATTTTTCCTCTTATCAATTCAAGTTATGATTCATTCATCTTCAATTTCTACTGTTTTTTGACATGTTTGTTTTTCATTGCCTTGGTTTGCCTTGCCTTTACCATGGTCTTTTTTGGATAAGTTCAGAATGATGATCTGATCTAACCTTTGCCACAACCAATCCAAACATGCAACATTAGTTCACTTAGATTTGTTGCAGCAAAGCTTTGATCAGATCATCATCTGAACAAGTGACTAAAGATCTCCCCAATGGAGATAGTGCATTTCCTATAGGAGACAATGAATCTTGCTATAGAAAATTCATATTATCCAGTTGGAATTACATTGTGTTTTGCACCATGGAAATGGAGATCATAGAAATGAAAGAGCCTCATAGAAAAAGTGGTTCATATATTTTCAAAAATGATGTATACAAAAAATTGTATTACATAATACAAAATTCCATAGTTCATAATCTATGGATCTTCAATTTCGATGGATGTTCCAATTTTTTTTGCATTTTATATGCTCTTTCTGCCTTACTCTTACCTGCACAAGAGAAATTGCTTCAATTATATATTTTATGAAACTGATTCACTTAGAAATAGAAAAAAAGGAATATTTTTATATGGCATAACTTACCTTTACACCATTCAATCGAAATTGAAAATACTGAGGTAGATCGAATTGCAACATGTCTAGTTTTGATCTAATGTGGTTGAGACACCAATCTTCCTCGACCTCAACCATTGTACTGTTATATGAAGTTGCTCTTGAGGGTTTATACCAAAATCTTGATCAAGTGGCTTTCAAACATTTTTGCATTTAATCCATCTTCTATAATACAGCAGCAAAGTGAACATTTGTTTTTCGATGTGATATCTAAATGTCATGGATGAGTAACATACTCTGCACTCAACTTGCTAATTTTGTTTTGTATCCCAACCATCATCCAACAACTCGGCGATTATATCAGGACTCAAGTCCTTACAAATAAACATTGTTTTCGTTCTCCAAACATTGCATTTGGAAAAAAAATCAACAAAAATAGTAAAAGGTAGATACCAACTTAATCATTATTCTTTGATCCGGTGCTACATTTTAATATACTCTGAATATCAATATATAGTCTAGATCGAAAGCTTTCTGAAATTGTTGCATCAGGAGAAATCCATTCCTCACTCGAAAAATCTGGTTGAGGATATGGCTCTAATCTATCAACTAAACCATTTTTATCAGGAAATTAGGTGTGATCATAAAAAAAAGAACTCCTGACTCTAAAAGTGATTTTGGAGAACGGCCTTTATATTGTAAAATACTGATATCTGAATGTATGACATCGATTATTCCTACAATCAATTTAACTGATTGCTATTCAGAGAAATTTGATAGATACAAATATGCAAAACCAACAAAAACATCTCAAGAAAAATAAAATTTAAAGAAAATGCTAAATCTAAAAAAATTGAATTTGAAAACTTACAATTGCATTTCCTTCTATCATTTGGATTCAGATCATGAATGTTGAGCTCATTGTGAAGATAAACAGTTGAACTAAAACTTTCGTGATAGAAATTGACCGGCATGTGTTACTTTAAAATCCATTATCCTGCCTTTCCAAGAGCTTCTATATATGTTATCTGATCTTTTTCTTTTTCGGAATGAGTCTTTTGCAGAGAGATGCATCAAGATCCATTGATATTTTCAATATATTTCTGGTATCCATTGATCTTCTGCATTTTTTTCATTTCAAATATTGATTGCATCAATGGTTCCTCTTGGTCTCCGATTATATGTAGCCATTAGCCGAAAATACGAGTACGCAAGCTGAGATTGGAGAGAATGTAGAGATTGCGAGGTAAACCTAAGAATGACAAGAAAATGAAAGATAGAATGAAGAAAATGAGAGGTATACCTATGGATGACAAGAAGTTCCGTAACTACAAGGATTAGTTAACCACAGTTTATAGCTATTGACGTCAAATTAACCTCAAGTGAACAATGACGGGCAGCATAAGAGTATTCGGGCAATAACTATGGTCCAATCACAATTGTTTGTTCTACCCGGCGGGATATTTGAAAATCACAAAAATTTGGCCAGGAAAGTTAAATACAATTTCCATCCGTCAATCACTGTTACAGTTCGTCACAGATGGACACCATTCATTGGGACACATAAGCATTGAAAGCGTGCAAAGTCAAAAACAGCATCTTGACAAAGGGCCCATTTTGAGTTCTGATATCCCCTAATGATTGTGAAAATTGTCAACTAGTCTCAACATTTTATTTGGCATTTTTGGAGGCCAAAGTGAAATCTCAACTTAGAGATAGTTTCTATCTTAGATTTTAACAAAAGTTTACTATATTGTGTTTAGATCTCAGTGTGATCAAGAAATCAAAATTCTAGGTGCTAGAAATCGGTAGAAGAGAGAAAAAAGAGAGGCTAGAGTGTTTCCAAATCTTTGTGATTTCTTCTTGAGTTTCATTTGTTGATTTTCAAGAGAATGCTATGTGCATTGGAATAGGTTCAAAGGGAAGATTAGATCATTGCAACATGGCAACCTCAAGTAGCTTAAATGCTGGAAGGCAATGATAGGCCTACCTCAATCAACTATTCTACTTGGAAGGTGAGGATGGAGTCCTTATTGGAGATGAATGAGTTGATGGATATTGTTGTAGGTGTGGAGGAGAGATCTTTGGCACCTCAAGAACAATTAAGGTATGACAAGAGATCTAAGAAAGCTCTACACATCATCAAGATGAATGTTACAAATGAACTTCTCAAGAAAGTTGGTAAGTGTACTTCATCGAGTGAGGCTTGGGATTCTTTATAGAAGTTTTATGAGTCCAAGTATAAATCTAGAGTTCTAACTCTAAGAAGACAAATCTTTTCTAGTATGCAAAAGAAAGATGAAAGTGCTCGTGCTTTTATCTTGAGGGTAGCATTCAATGATGAGCTAGCATGTATTCATGAGAGCATTAAGGAGATAGAACTTGTTCAAGTTGTTCTTAATGGCTTGTTGGATGATCATGATAATCTTGTTTAAAGTTTTGCTATTCAAAAGACTTTGCCAAGTATGGTGGATCTGCAAGAGATTGTGGCGAATGAGGAGTTTAGGCTTCAATGGATGGAACCCTTTTGAAGTATTGTTTGGTAGAAGGTTGAGTGTCAACTTTTTCAAAACTCTTGGATGTATTTGCTATACCAACATCACTCTTGATGATAGAACCAATGAGGATCCTTCTTCAAAGAAAAGTGTGTTTGTTGGCCATAGTGAAGTAAGCAAGGCTTACATTCCTTCAATAAAGGAAGTGTTCATTGAAAGAGATGTCATTTTTTATGAGGGAAGTTCTCTAAAACCTTCTTCAAGTGGTGGTGTGGACATTGGATCTAACATTCTTGATGTTGATGATGAGATTGATGCTACTTTGGATGTTGATGTTGAAGGACCTACTTCAAATAAAAATTCAAGGAGGACATCAAGAGAAAGACAACAATCTTTGAGACTCACTTATGATGAGAAGAGTAAGCAAGTGGAAGCTGCTCATTTTGCGATAATCTGGTTGCTAAAGGCAATAGAGAAGAAAATTTGTATCACCTGAATATTCGAACAAGAATCAAACAATCAATCATACTCAGGAATCCATAGATGTACTGTGGCACAAGAGGCTATGTCACATGAACATGGAAGCCTTGTACCAAGCCAACAAAAGTCAGAGAATTCAAGCGGTCGAAATCAAAAGTAGAGATATTAGAGCTACTTGTGAATCCTATCTTAAAGGCAAGATGACTAGAACACCTTTCAGAAAGGATGTTTATAAAGCAACTAAGGTACTTGAAATTGTGCATTCAGATATTTGTGGATCATTCGGGGTATTATCGTTGGGTGAGGCAAAGTACTTCATAACATTTATTGATTACTTTAGCAAGTTCGCTATGGTATACTTTATTCGTACGAAATATAAAGATTTCGAGAAATTCATTGAGTATACAAATTGGGCTGAAAAGTAGACAGATGCAATAAGCTGAAGAAAATTTGCACAGATCATGGAGGTGAGTACATTTCCAATGAATTCAAAGCTTACTATACTGATCGAGGTATTATGCACACCAAGACTGCATCTTACACAACTCAGCACAATGGACAATGGAATAGCTGAACGAAGGAATTGTACACTGATGGAAGCTGCAAGGTGTATGATGGCTCAAGCGAAAGCACGGAAACAGTTGTGGGCAGAAGCAATGGCTACATCAAATTATCTTCAGAATCGTATTCTGAAATCTCAAATATTGGATAAAACTCCTTATGAGATATGTTGAAAGTTGAAGCCAAATCTTGCACATGTTCGAACATTTGGATGCGTAGTGTATGCACATACCAGATAAGCTAAGGAAAAAACTCGATGAAAAGACAGAACAAGATTTTTTGGTAGGATTTGAGCAGTGATCTAGTCGGCTATGAAATTCTCAAAAATTATTATGAGCTACCAACGATAACAGTAGAAAAACAAATAGAAGATGAAAGAGAGTTACCAAATTCAGAGAGAGGTCAAGATTGAGTTGAATCACCAGCTTGAATTCCAACAGAAAAGCTCGAATCAGAATCGAACTCGAAACCTGCAGAATTGAACTCAAAACCTGTAGAATCAAACTCGAAATCACTTGTGAGAAAATTAGACAGACAATGAAAACCACCAGAGAGATTTGGCCAGGATGTTTTTAATACAGCCATCGAATTTTGTGGTTTCTTTGACGAACCTCAAACATTTGAGAAAGTTGTTGATGGACCAGATAAAAATCGCTAGATTCAGGCAATGGAGGACAAAATGTCATCCATGTATAAGAACAATGTATGGACACTCGCACCTATACCTGATGGCAGAAAACCAAAGTGCAAGTGGATCTACAAGATTAAAACAAGTCCTGATGGAGAAAACATCATATACAAGGCAAGGTTGGTTGCTAAAAGTTTTTCACATAAGTATGGGATCAACTACACTGATACTTCCTCACCAATAGTCAAACATACATCAATTCACTTGTTATTCGCGTATGTCGTGGCTCATGATTTAAAAATTCATATTGTGGATGAGAAGACTGCTAAATTCACACGTGTGAGACGCCCTACACATGTATTTTTGATCTCCTAAGCCTAATAACGCCATAAAGATCAGACTAGCATTGGTTGTCAATAGGAAAGCTGATCATACAAGCAATATTATTGTGTTACAAGCAAGATTTGTCAACAAAACATAAGACTAAGCATCATAAATGCCTCTACTCAGCTAGAGAGAGAAAATAGCAAGTACAAAACTCGTGGAGAGAGAGAGGGCACAAAGAGGTTGTCTCCAAATATGCATTACACACAAATCTCATCATCTTCTCAATGAGAGTACATCACATATATATAGATCCATGGACTCTCCTCCTACTTTGAGTTGAATTGGAGTTGTGGATCCACCTCTCAAGCTATCTAGACTTATCCAAGCCACCTCACTATGTCTAATTGTGCCACATAGTCTTTTCATGCATTAAATGTGGCATATAAAGTACAAATGGCAATTCCTATGGTAGCTCGAGTTTCTACTTCTACCTACCTTTAATATTTTATTCTAAGATGGGTGTTTACTAAGCCAAAAGAGCTCAATTCATCTTTGGCATTTTTAGGACCCCTACTCACAACATTAGATAGATTTTTCAATATTTTGACAGTCCTCCTAAAAATGTATCTAATGTGGATCAAGCATTGATCCTGAGATAAGATCAAGATTAGACCTATGCTTTGAGAAGGCACTTTTGCAAAGTGTCTTTGTGAGAAGATCAGCAATACACGAAGATGTGTCGACATGTTCTAAGTTGATTTCACCTCCAATGAGCTTTTCCCTTACAAAATGGTGTGCGATATCTAGACTTATCCAAGACACCTCACTATGTCTAATTGTGTCACATAGACTTTTCATGCATTAAATGTGGCATGTAAAGTACAAATGGCAATTCCTATGGTAGCTCAAGTTTCTACTTCTACCTACCTTGAATATTCTATTTTAAGATGGGTGTTTACTAAGCCAAAAGAGCTCAATTCATCTTTGGCATTTTTAGGACCCCTACTCACAACATTAGATAGATTTTTCAATATTTTGACAAAGACTGCATTCCTACATGCAGAATTAGAAGAAGACTTACTCATGGACCAACCACTTAGTTTTGTAAGCCAAGAAAATCCAGAATACGGATGTCACATGAATAAAAGCATTTATGGTCTGAAAAAACAAGCAGCTAGACAATGGTATAGAAGTGAGGACGAAGCACTACGTTTGCTTGAGACTAGTCCAAGATTGCATGGCTTGGGTCTTCTCGTCCAAAGGTACCCAATTCTTAGCAGACATGTGTTTGAAGGATTCCTAGGTGGCAGGTACCAAATTGTCCTTCTCCACCTTCCTCCACCAACATTGGGCAGTTTCTTGCAAGCGGTAAGTAGGTTCGGCAATTCTCTGGGTGTTGTTGTCAATGCCACATGTCTGAAAGGCTTTTTCCCACTTCTAAATCCAATTTTAAACTGCATCATGTCGCAGGATGAATAGGACCAACATAGTCAAGGACCCATTTCTCGAATGGTGCTTGCGATAAAACTGGATGTAAAATGGATCCATACTGATCTTTGCATTGGAAGTTGGCAAAGAGAGTGCTACAATATCTCAAGGACATGAAAGATTATGGACTGTGTTATTTGAAGGAAGCTGGATTTCACATCGAATCATACAGTGATGCAAGATGGGCATCCATGAAGGACGATAGCAAAAGTATTTCAGGAGGTTGTACTCTAGCATCTGGTGCAGCCATACTCTGGATTAGCAAGAAGCAAACGACAGTAGCTCAATCTTCCTGTGAAGCGGAATATGTAGCAGCAGCCAAGATGGCAAACGAGCTAATCTGAATTAAATAGATATTGGAAGGATTTGATGAATCAATTTTTGAACCTTGTGTCTTGTTAATGGATAACACTTCAGCAATCTATCTTACGAAAGATCCTGTATTTCACTCAAAAACGAGCACATAGCTATCAAGTATCATGTGATTCGAGACTTAGTCGAGAAGAAGATACTAAAGATAGTCTTCATACACATAGAGGAAATGACAACTGATATCTTTACAAAGCCACTCAGTAAAGCTTTGTTCGAGAAGTAGCGAGAAAGATTGGGGTTAATCCAACTACTGCTTTGACAAGGAGCTGTAGAACACCTGATTAGACAGATCTTGATTCTACTAACAAAGTGTGTAGTTTACTTGACAAAGGATGAGAAAGAAATAAATGCGAACTCAAAACATTTCTATTTGTGACCAACTCAAAAGATTCATGAAAGATTCTCGAAAGATTTTCGAAATCTATCTTATCAATCTTGAAACCAACTTGAAGTATTCATGAAAGATTCTCGAAAGATTTCAGAAATGGTTTCTCACTGAATCAAAGATTTTTGAAAGATTCCTGTCACAAAATATGTTGTTTCTTGTTCAAACTTCAGATGCCTACGAGGTGGTGCCAATTGGAAGCCATTGGGCAGGATAGCGGACTTGCATTGGATGAGCTGTGTGTGGTACATAACACCGGGTAAATGCCCATTGCTTGGAGGAGTGGGCCGACTGCTTGAATCCATGGTGTGACCAGAGACTCAGAAGGGAGGGCCCAGATTTGGATAGTTGTAGGTATATCATGCTTGGTGACTTGTTTGGTGTCGTCAGAAGAGGAGGAGGATGCCATGATCTGTTCAGATATTGTCCGATCTTGCTAAATCTTGATGGATTTCACTTGATTTGACTAGATCTCATTAGATCTGGCTTGATTCTGTTAGATCTGGCTATGATGACTCTGATATGGATGATCTGATCCTTGTATGTGCTGCTAGTCATCATTGAGCTAGATCTATCTTACTGTGGTGGCCAGTAGTTGTGAAGTAGGCTACCGTTGATAGGTGTATCAATTGATGTCCCATCAAGTTGCTCAAGATTCACGGCTCGATGGCTTAGAATTTCCTTGATGCGGTATGGGCCTTCGCTTGTAAACTTCAACTTTCCTTTGATTGCCTTGGTCTTATACATGAGGACTAGTTCTCTTGATTGAAGATCTTTCTTGTGTAACCGACGACCGTGCCATGCTTTACGTTGTGCTTTCTTAGTTATCGGTGCATGCACAACCAATAGGCGTGTCTCGCAAAGCTTGTGTAGGGCATCATGACATAGCTGTAGAGATTTGGATTCATCAAGGCGTTGTACGATGGCAACTCTCAATGAAGGCACCAAAAACTCCACTAGCATTATAGCATCATCACCATAAACCAGTTGGAATGGTGTTTGATCAGTGCTTATTTTATATGACAACCTGAATGCCCACAAAGCAGCATGCAACTTATGCTCCCAATCAGATCTGCTAGCTTCAACTGTTTTTGTGATAACGCTACATAGGATCTTGTTGGATAATTTTGCCTGCCCAATACCTTGAGGATAATAAGGTGTGCTGAATCTATGGATTACGAAGAATTCCTCCAATAGGACTTTGATGGTCTCATTGACGAAATGGCTTTCACGATCATTGACTATCGCTACGGACATCTGAAGCGCACTATGATGTTTTTGTAGAGGAATTTGGCAGTAGTTCGAGAGCTTCAGCTGTTCGCACTACCTTGGCTTCTACTCATTTTGTGAGATAATCAGTAGCCACGATAATGTATCGGGCTTGTGAACTTCTTGCAATTGGGTGGATAGGGCCAATATAGTCCAATCTCCACTTCTTGAATGGTGCTTGAGATAGAACTAGATGTAGTAGATCATAATTCAATCTTGTTGGTCTCCTAGCTCATTGGCAAACATCACACTTTCTCAAGTATTTGTCCATGTCTTTATGAATCGTTGGCCACCAGCATCCTGATAGCAAGATCTTGTGAACTGTAATGTCAGAAGCGAAGTGACCACCACCCATGCCTTCATGTGAAATTGAGATAATCTGGGTGGCTTCATGTGGAAGAATACATCTTCAAATGATCCCATCTAATCTCCATCAATATAGTTGGCTGGCAATCATCTTCCATTGTTCTGCCTTTGGTAGTGATTGATCTGGTTGGCCATGCATTAGATATTCAACTATGTCAGTGGCCCATTTTGGTACTATATCACTATAAAACAAGGCAACATCTGGTAGCTCATCATTGGGTTGGATTGTCGTCTCCTTCCCTTTGATTTGTGACACACGATCTGCCATATATTGCTGCTTATCCTTGTGAACCATTATCCAAAAATCAAACTCCAACAACACAAGCAACCATCGAGTAATTCATCCTGTGTTGCAAGTTTTATTAACAAGATAAAGCAACGGTTGATGGTCCATATAAAATAAAAAATGAGTGGCCATCAAATAATGCCTAAACTTCTTAACCGCATAAATCATAGCCAGTGCCTCCCGCTCTGTGGTAGAATAGTTCATCTCTGAGTCATTGAGTTGTCGATTGTTAAATCGGATTGGGAAATCATTTTTGCACTCTCCTGGCTGGGTTAAGACAGCTCCAATAGCATACTTTGATGCATCCATATGTACATGAAATTCTATCGTCCAATTGGGTAGTCGTAAGATTGGTGCTAAGACCAATGCATCCTTAAGTTTCTAGAACGCCTGTAAGGCTTCCTCCGTCCAATGTGGTTATGTCGTCAACTTGTCTTGCTAACTCCGCAAAGTCTAGAATGAAGGTCCGATAGTAGTTAGCATGACCCATAAAAATATAGACACCATGAATCATCCATGTGGTGGCAGATCAACAATGACCCTTATCTTGGATAGATCAGTGGCAATTCCATGTCTTGATACTATGTGGCCCAATATCAGGCCATGTGTCACCCAAAATTGACACTTTTCTAGATTCAAGACTTTCTGATTTTATGAACTAGACCTGGAGCTCTCCTTTTGTGAGTAAATCTCGAATGTGATGGTACTTTTGAGGAATGTGCTTCATCTTTGAATGGAAGACAAGATCCTGGGATAGATTGATGACACTCTGGGAGTCCATCATCATCATGCTTGGCCCCTCTTGTGGTATCCCGATTGCCTCTAACATCATCCGCAACCACACTACCTCATTCGCCACTTTTGAGGCTGCGACATACTCAGTTTCGCAAGAGGATTGAGCTACCAAGATTTGCTTTTTGCATATCCAGCTGATTGCAGCTCCGCACGCTATTGTACATCCTCTAGTAATGGACTTGTTGTCATCCTTGCAACTCGCCCAGCTTGCATCACTATAGTGATGCAGCTCGAATCCTTTCTCTTTGTTTCTAGCTCTGTAGGTTAATCCAATATTCTGGGTACTCTTCAGATACTGTAGGATTCGTTTGGCCATTTGCCAATGTGCTAGACTAGGATTGATAGAATTGGCTCAATGCGTAAACAAAGAAGGCCAGATCCGGTCTGGTACAAATTGTCAAGTACATCAGACTCCTGATTAAGTTCTAGTAGGGTATACCAGCCATCTTCTGTTCTTTCTCTTCTATTTTTGGGCAATCATGTTTCATGAGCTTGGCTCCAGCTATCATTGGTGTGGCTTTCTCTTTGCAGTCCATCATGTGGTACTGCTTCAGCACTTTTTTGGCGTATTCTGATTGACTCAAGTGCATTTCTCCATTTGTTTGATCTTTTTTGATCTCCAGCCCTAGTCATTTTGTTGCTTCTCCAAGATTTGTGATTTTGTAGCTTTCAGAAATCTGACTCTTCATGTCTTTGATCAGCATCAAGGAATTTCCTATCATCAGCGAATCATCCACGAAAATGGTCAGTATCACAAAATCCTTTCCTACTCTTTTGATGTAGACATTACAATCTGGTTGAGTAGCGTTGAAGTCTAGAGACTTCAAAAGACCATCAAGCTTTTTGTACCAGGCCTGTGATGCATGTTTTAAACCGTAGATGCATCTCTACAATCGACAAACATATTGTCTATTGTCGGGGTCTTCATAGCCTTCAGATTGCTTCATGAAGATTTTATCCTCTAGATCTCCATGGAAAAGGCTGTTTTCATGTCAATCTGGTGAATTTCCAGATTGTATTGTGTGGCGTATGCAAGGAGTAGCCTTATGCTTGTCATCTTCACCATGGACAAATATGTGTCGAAATAGTCGACACCATATCTCTGCGTGTAGCCCTTTGCGACAAGCCTTGCCTTGTAGCGGCCAATAGTGCCATCTAATTTTAGCTTTTTCTTGTACATCTACTTGCAGTCGACTATTTTCCTATTTTTTGGCAGTGGCTCTAATGTCCATGCCTTGTTTTGCCTCATCGACTCGATCTCCTCTGATATTGCCTACTTCTAGAGTTCTCCCTCTGGACTCTGGATAGCTTCTTGGTATGTTGATGGCTCTTCTATGAAACTGCAATACTCGAACTATGTGTGTTTGCTCCATTGAAGAATGTCGGAATAGCGGTCTGGAGCTCTTCTTTGTCTTGTTGACCTTCGAGGTTTGTTTCATTGCTGCTCGAACATTTTTTGTTCGTGGGGTCGATCCTCTGCTTCCTGCTGCTCTGGAGTTTGGGGATCTGCATTCTGATTTGATGTATGTCTTCTCCCTCTTGAATAGGCAGCAGTGTGAAGATCTCATGGCCTCTTTCGTCTTTCAGTCCAGGGAATGTGGACTCGTCGAACTTCACATCTCTGCTCAAAACAACCTTCTTCGTGGTTGGATCATAGAGTCTGTACAATGTGTTCCGTTCGAGTAGCCAACCATGATTGTTTGTTTGGATTTGTCATCGAGCTTGTTTCTCTTTTCCTTTGGAATGTGCTTGTATGCTACAACTAGCGTTTTGTTTCTGCTTTCTGTCACACCGTTGTAATTTGGTGTGTATGTAGGAGTGAACTAGTGTTCGATCCCCTGTTCTTCACAGATTTTGAGAATTTTGTGCTTTTGTATTCACCTCCATTGTCAGATCTAAGGATCTGTATCTTTTTTGAGGTGTGTCGCTCTGCGAATGCCACAAACTTCTTGAAAGAATCAAATACTTCAGATTTCTTCTTCAAGTAGTAGATCGTGGTCATTCGGTTGTAATCATCTATGAACGTTAGAAAATATCTCGAACCTGAGAGCGAATCTGTTTTCATTGGTCCACACACATCGGAGTGGACGAGCTCAAGAACTTCTTTGGCTCTTCTTCCCTCGTGTGTGAATGGATTCCGATGTTGCTTGCCTTTCTGACAAGCTTCACAGAACTCAGTCTCTGGCCTTGAAATCTTGAGACCTGTGACAATGTCCTTTCTGCTCATGTCATACAGGCTTCGTATGTTCAGATGATACATTCTTCTATGCCAGAGCTGATCTTCATTTTCTGAAGCACTTAATATGCTTTTAGAGTTGCTGATTATTTTGGCCTGATAGAGATTTCCTTCTCTGCATCTGACCGTCAGCAACTTGTTTGTCGTCTTCTCGATCATACGACAAGTGTTGCCGTCGAGCAAAACTCGAATGCCTAGATCTGCCATCTTGGATACAAATAGTAGATCCTTTTTGAGTGAGGGCACATAGAGTGCTCCTGGCAGCTCTGCTTGGCCTGACAATGTTTGTAGTTGTAAAGAGCCGATGCCTTTGACATCGTGTCTGCTTCCATTGCCTAGAATCACTGCTCTGTCATTTTCGAGTTTATGAAAGTTGATCAAGATCTTTTTGTTGCAGGTTATGTGATATGTTGCTTCTGAATCGATGACTACATCGTAGTCGTGTTCATAGTAGCTTGTCGAAGCTTCGTCGAGTATCGTGAAAGCTTCGTCACCTCGTTCATCATCCTTTGATGACTCTGCAACGTTTGTCTTTTCAGCTTTGTTTTTCTTTTTTGGATTGAATCTGCAGTCCTATGCAGAATGCCCTTTCTTCTTGCAGTGCATGCAAGGTATTGCTAGATTGAACCAGCATTTGTTGGTCGTATGGCCTGGTTTGTGGCAGTGATCGCAGGAAGAAGATTGTTGATTCGAGGACTTCGTCTTCTCAAATCTTGGCTTGTTTTTGTTCTTCTTCTTTCCTTTCGTGAAGAGAGTCTCCTCTTGACCACTGCTTCCCTCTCCTTCGTCTCTCATCAGTCTCTCATCAGCGACAAGACTGACTGCTTTGTCGAATGTCATATCTTGTAGACTCAGTATGAGCATTCTCAGCGGCTGATAGGACGTCGGTAGAGATTTCATGAAGTACATCAACGGTTGTGGTGCTGGGACTTGGTGCTCTTGTCCTGATGCAGCGACTTGAGCGAAGATCGTTATGATCTTCTCAACATGCTGATCTAACTGGTTGCCATCCCACCATATGGATTGTAGCTGATTGTAAAGGTGCATGACTGAAGCTGCAGTCCTCACTTCATACTTCTGTTTTAATCTTTCCCACGCTGCATGGTTGCTTTCGCAATCTTCAATCTGCATGAGTAGAACTTCATTTATGGACAAAATGATGATCGCCATTGTGCGCTCATCCTTTCTGATCCATTCAGCTCTCCTCGGTTCTCCCTCTAGAGGCTGCACCTCTGAGAGCTCGGTCACCGACTAGATGCCTTCTCCCGTCGGGAGTGTTTTGATTTTGAATTTCCAAATTCTGTAATTTGCACCATCAAGACTGATTGCTACTCTGGTCTGGATTGTTGTAGCCATATTGTGTTGTCTGGAAGAATCACTACTGGGATATAAGTATTGATAACCTACCAGCTCTGATACCATGTCGTGAAAGCCTTTGACTTGTTTCCTGTTCGTCCTCTCTTCTAATTCACGAACAATTTTTTGTCTTTGAATTTTTTTTTCGTGCGAAAGCTCTTACGGGATCCCAGACACTCGACTACGCATCACAGAACATGTTTTATTCTAGCAATCAAGAGACACAGGACAAGGCCAAGAGATACACGAAATAGAGCGATTATATTGTCAGTTTGGTTTTAGAGCGAGATCGTCAGTGTCTCGCTTGTTGGCGGAATGACTCTCTGCTCTTTCGTTGTGTTCTGCTCATTGGCAGATTTTCAAGCACAACTATGGTATTTTTTGCTTCCTTACTCTATTCGCTACGTCTCTCTCTGTTTCTTGCAGATCTCTGTATTCACTATCTCTCTTATTTTTTGCTCTTCTTTTATTATGATCCAGAGAGGATTGTTTATACCTGGAGTTTACAAGATAGCTAAATGTAGAATCACAAGACTAGTTAACGCTAATCAGCTAGTTAGTTAGTCTTCGTCGTTGCTATTCATTTCAGCTAGGCATAAAGCTCGTTGAGCTGCCAGCTGGCAGCGCAAAGGATTTCTCTACGTTTGTTTCATTCTTTTTGTTTTTTTTCGTAGTCTTCGTTCTGTGCCCCTTTTGCGGTTTGCGGTTCTGGAGGTGTGTTTATGATTTGCGATTGATTCGCAAATCGTTTATGCTTCGAGTCAAAGACACGTTAACTATCGCGAATTGTTCTTGTTCGACCTTTGTGTCTTGTTCATGCTGCGACAAAGTTGTAGGAGTTCACCATTTCTGACATAAATGTCTAGTTAAGCACCTGGTAGGTTGGTGGCTATCATAAGATTGTTGTGAAAATATGTAGGCATGAACATGTGGCACTAGAAAAGGAAAAGTAGATGTGTTACACATAATATTGTTGATCTATTTTAATCTTCAAGATGACACAATATATGTATGCTACTTTACAAATCTAAAGTATCTTCAATTTTCAAAATAATATGCGGAAAAGATCTCATTAAAAGCTTGATAATGAGTCCAAAATCAAGAAAGGGAAAACATATAACATAGCTCAACATAGATGAAAAACCTTGATGTGGCTAGATAAACCTAAGACATGTAGTTTATAGGTTTGAGGTTACAACATGCATGATTATCAATGATTTCACCATGCAAAGTCTTCGTCTTATGAAAATACATGTAAAGAAGTTTCAACAATTTGGCTTTTGATAACTAAGAGAAGGTGGATTTGATGAAGGCATGTCAAAGAGGATTCTTGATTATGTAACCAGATTAAGACTTTGTGACAAATTATAAGTAGGACATTAGGGATGTCAACAAATTAAGTAGTAGCATAACTTTAAAAAAAAATAGTAGCACAATGTTTGCTCTATTTTTCTTTGTATATGCTCATATTTTTAAAAAGTCAAAGAGCTACATACAGGTTGTCGTATGCTAGGTTTTGACATGAAAGTATATGACATAGATATAGAATTGATGGTTTACATTTGAATGGATAGCCTAGATGAGTTGGAATTACGACATCATGGAAATATGAGTACCCACATTCATGCAAGTAGAGTTTTATAATTAATTTCAAGAGATGCTTTTGTTGACCTTGCTTTATTTAATGTATAGGTAATTATAGACTATAAGATTGTCTTGCAAAATTCGAGAAAAACAATTGGCAACTTAGTTTGCTAGGTGGAAGCTATATTTTGGTATATAAAAAAAAGTCTCACTCTTAATCATTTGCGAAGATAAATTTGTTTCAGCTCCTTTTGGCTTTTATTCGATTAAGTAATATATAGGTATGCCATTATCTTTACATGTGTGTTATAAAAATGACACTATTATTTTATTCTCTTTCAATATGAGTTGTTAAGGTGGCATTTTGATTTTCTACTTCTATGTGTGTGTTTTAATGCTAGCATCATTATATTCAAATATCAATTTCATAAGGTAAATAGATTATGTTGGCATGTGCAATCACCATGGTCTCTTTTATTCACATAAGTTGGATGGGTAACCACTTGTAAATATCAAGGATGAAAAAAGAAAAAACTTCTCTTTAGATCAAAAAGTGATATTTCTCACATATGTTCAAATGATGTCATTAAATAGACATACAAATGGGGGTTTAAAGGACATAGTATGATTTAGTTATATAGTGTTTCAATCATATTGATTGCTCATTATGATTTGTCAAATTTCATTTAAAAAATAACTAAAGTGTTGTCAATAATGTTTGGAAAGTGCAAAGATATTTTTACTAAATACTAAATTTATTTTTGAGAAAGGGGAAAAACTTTTATGTGGATTTTGAGATGATATATGTGGGGTAGTCATTATGACGGTTGGGGTGTGTGGGAATATTAACTCTCCCATAATATTTTGGGCTCCATATACATGAGGTTGATTTCTCTTTTTTCATGGTGGAGGTGCAACTAATGGCTTGGATACCCCTATGTATAGAGTATGTGATTGTGGTGTCTTCTTGTAAAGAGGAGACTAAAAATGATACATTGATGCATTTTTCAAATTATTTTGGGTGAGCACAAAAATCACAAAGATGATGATCTTTGGTACATCTAGACATTTCAAGAACCAAAAGTGTTTTATGTTAGGTGACCAATGGAAGTGATTTCATCACACACATATCTAAGTGCACTCTTCATTAGACCACTTCAACATGAGAAAAATAACTATTGAACATATTAGGGAGTATTTTTAATTTTAGAAGAGGTAAGAGTGTAGTGTCACATCTTTCATATATTGGCCAAATATATTGTTTGAAACATAACACTAACAAACTGAAATGTTAGGTTTTGTGTTCACTAACCTAAAATATAAGGTTTCATGACTATAAAAGCTTACATCATCATCCTAGCCAAAGCTACAAGTGGCTTTCTAATCGCTCCCAAGAGAGTTGTGAATGAAGCTATAGAGTGAATTTGAAAAAGAGAGAAGGTTTTTCTTTTCTTTCTATTGAATCAATGAAAGGAAAGATTCCATCTACTCCCATTCGGGCAAAAATAACCACTCATGCGCAATCTACTCAAGAACTCTATGAGTAAATGATAAGAATCTTCTTAAGAACTTAGCTTATGTTCTGCTGCTCACAAAAGAAATTAGTCCACCAGAGCTAGCAAACCCATAAGGAGCTATCAATTTTTTTAGATAAAGCTTTTCTCTAATGAGCTATATTTTACTTTAATATGTTTCGTATGTGCATGCAATAGAAGATTATTCATTAGTTGTATATCATTCTAGTTGTTACGCCTGATTGCCCTAGGTTTAACTTGTGAAATATTAATATCTTTCAACACTCTACATAGCTGTATGGCCTCTTGTATTG
Organism: Diphasiastrum complanatum; assembly: GCA_029204225.1. Taxonomy (NCBI): domain Eukaryota; kingdom Viridiplantae; phylum Streptophyta; class Lycopodiopsida; order Lycopodiales; family Lycopodiaceae; genus Diphasiastrum; species Diphasiastrum complanatum. The sequence continues at coordinate 16,958,309 of CM055092.1, read as the reverse complement.
TCAAGCCTAAAGCTTTTTACTATGCTTTGGTAGTGGAAAGGAAAATCATCTCTTGTTTCTCACTTGATAAAAAAAACCATCGTTCCCAAAATGAGAAAGATATCTAGTGCTAGATTTTTCGTCATGGACGCTTCTTGCCTAATCTGCACTCTCATATCTTTGCATTGTCAATCAATTTCTTTCTTTCCCAAATATCAAGCCATGTGTAGTTGTTTCCTTGAGCTCTCTGAATCTGAATGTAGCAAACCGTTCCTAGCTGCCCCTCAACAAGGCTATGATACCATGATAAAGATCCTCCCAAGAGCTTAGCTATTGTTCTAGGAATCACAAAAGAATATAATTTGTCGTAGCTAGCAACATCATTAGGGGATAGATACAAGACTAAAAACTCCAAAAGCTACTAAACTAAGAATGAACCAAAAGAACTTACATTATAATTGTTACATACCTATGTAACTGGCAGTACTTCAGACCCCTAATAGTCCATTTAGTGTTGGGGGCTAAATGGCAAGGTACCCTTAGGATTAAGGGTATATGCCCTTGGATAAGGGCAAACAAGTGACTATACCTTACTTGGAGGTATGGAGTCACGTGACCCTTGGATAAGGGATACCCTTAGTATTAAGGGTGCATGTCCTAGATTAAGGTACTAGTGTCCTTGGTTAAGGACAGGTAGGTGTCTATGCCTTGGATGGAGTTATGAACCTAGAGAGGTGTTAAAAAGTCATTGGATGACTATTTTTCTAAACCTTGGGCCTCAACCTTGAACATATCACTTTATTGGTCTAGGACCAAAGTATACATGCACAACTTGGGCAATGGGACCTAGTAGGAGGGCGCCCTTCTAAAGTGTCCATTGAGTTCCCAACTCTCACAAGAAAGGCATTCAAAGAGTCATAGGTTATGGAAGGAGTCTCTTGACCTTCCATAAGCCTATGGAGGCTCTTGGGGATTCTTTAACTCCCCTAGGCTTCTCTCTCTCTCATTGGATAAGCATGGAACTCCATAGTGCATTGGAGGGGTCCATGGGCCATCTATATCAGGGAAGTAGGACGCCCATGGAGAGGGGGGAGATCTATCTTGTTTGCTTTTGTGTTGCTACTAGTGTGTAGAGTGCTTTCTTGTGATAGTATGCTTGAGGTTTGGATCTTGCTTATGGTATGGGACATAAGTAGGGTTTGGATCTTGAGTATGCTATGGAGTGTTGTGGTATGCTTGTGATTTGTTTATGGTTAGCAAGGGGGTGCTGGATAGGTCTTGCTTGGAGCTTGGATCTAGATATGGTTGGGTGGTGAATACTAGAGGCCAACTTCTTATCTATCTTTGTGTTTAAAGAGTAGGGACACAGGTGGAAGAGAGATCCTTCGAGGCTTGCAAATTCTTACTTGCAAGTGGAGGTATCCTAGCTTGGAGTTGGGGAGCATCTTGAAGCTTGCAGGTTGCTTGGAGGATACTTGGAGGCTCTACCTTGAATTTGAAGGACTTCCTCACCTCTACTTGTAAAAGTGGTATCAGAGCTAGACAAAGGATGGAAACCTTGCTAACCTTTTGCAAGTTCTATTAAGATCACCAACTAAATATTTTTGAAAAAGATTATAGGGTTTTCTAGTTGTAGGAAGCTTGTAGTTGAAGTACCCAATAAATTTAGTTCTCTTTGGAAGAGAGTCGTGATGCTTATAGAATTGTTTAGAGGTTGATTTTTTATCATGTTAGAGAAGTTTTAAAGTGGGCTTTGGGTTTTTGTCTAATGAATAGATCTGAATTTGAACAAAGTATCATACTTTCCACGTGTGTGACAGGATATGAAGATCAATTATTTCTAGTTTTATTGTGGTGTTCAAAAGCTCTTGCCAATTAGATGCAAAATAGGTTGAATTGTGTGCTAGTTTTCTATCTATTAGATATAAGTGAAACCTTTGATGCTTTTTCAAGGTTTTAGTATCCAAATGAGGTTCATAACCTTTGATTTTAACATGGTATCAGAGCCCAAATGCAACCATCAAGACTCAAATACAAGGAAGAGAGAAGCAATTACAAACGGGGAGTAGAGATTGAGGCTGATCGTATCCAGAGGCTTATTGATTGGCCTATTCTCACCACAGTTCGAGAAATCAAGTCTTTCTTGGGGTTTGTAGGATTTTTACATCGGCATATTCCCCAATTTGCTCGATTGACATTTCTTCTTACCCAAGCCTTGAAAGGCTATAAGAAGCTAAGCCGGAGGGCTAAGAGTCCACTAGTGGTGTGGACGGAGGACATGAATAATTGTTTTGAGTTGCTTAAGAAAAGTGCTACTTTGGCACCAATACTAATCATTGGCGATCCTAATAAGGCTTTTGTGGTTAGGACCGATGCCAGTGATTATGTTATTGGAGCTGTTTTGTGCAGAATGGACATCTTGTGGCTTATGAAAGCAAGAAACTCAATTTTGCTCAGTTTAGGTATTGCACCTATGAGAAGTAATTGTTTGCAATTGTTCATTTCTTGAAAATTTGACGACATTATTTGTATGGAGCCAGATTTGAAGTTTTGACGGATCATCAGACTCTTCAATATTTCTGTGATGCTACAGATTTAAAGGGGAGGCAAACTAGATGGGCTGAGCTGATGCAAATCTTTGACTTTTCTATACGTTAGTGTAAAGGAAGTCAAAATAATCTAGCGGATGCTTTGAGTCAGTTACCGGTTATTAATCAGTTGTGCTTTATTGTTATAGAACCGGAGTTGTTTCAGTCTCTTCAAAAACTATATAAGTCCGATCCTTTTTTTTGAAAAGTATCGGCAACAAGTACTTTCGGAGGTGGATTCAGGTTTGCAAGATTCCTCGAATCAGGGAAAGACTGAAACGGATTTCCTAATTCGAAACAGGATTTTGTTTCGTAAAGGAAAGGTGTGTGTACCGGCGAGTGACACTGTAAGGGCCCAAATCTTGCATGAGTGTCATGATAGTCCATGCTTAGGACATCCGGGTATACAAAGAACACTTGACTTAGTTCGAAGGCAATTTTGGTGGCCTAATATGAAAAGTCAGGTAGAGGCCTATGTACTTAAATGTACTAAGTGCCAGTTAAATAAAGTAGAGAGACTAAATGCTAGTGGCCTGTTACATCCTTTAGATATTCCTACTGGAAAGTGGGAAAGTATATCTATAGATTTTGTGGTCGGGCTTCCACATACAGGGAAGGGCCACGATTCGATTTGGGTCATTGTTGACATACTTTATTCCAACAAAAACTACTGTTAAAGCTTTAGAACTAGCTCAGCTATTTGTTGAGCAGTACCTTCCACTGGTGGAATTTGCATATAATAGTGCAAAACATTTAGCGATCGAATTCAGCCCTTTCATGCTTATGTATGGTTTTCAACCTCGATCACCAATTAGTATTGGCATGAAAAACCTACGGGTGCAAGCCGCAACTGATTTCCTTGCGGATATGCAAGAAATGTTATAGCTAGCTAAAGATAGCATAAGAAGTGCCCAAGATAGGAAAAGACACTATGCCCTTGACCAAAAAAATAAATTACCAAAAATTTGTAAAAGCTTAAAAAAAATGATTGTCGAAGAGGCACTCAGTCAACCCAATTCCGATCTCTGGAAAGAAGCTAGGGATAAAGAGTATTCATCTCTTATCAAGAACCAAAGTTGTGGACTATTGTCGACAGAAATTTAGTTGATTGCAAATGGATATTCAAAATCGAGTACAAGACAGATGGAAGTATCAATCGAAGAAAGGCTCGACTTGTTGTCAGAGGATTTTCTCAAGTACACAACGTCAACTACACTAAGACCTTCAGACCAAACATTCTTCAATCAGAGTACCAAACCAGACATAGCTTTTGTAGTCAGTTCCTTAAGTCAGTTCATGACTAATCTTGGTATTACACATTGGAAGGCTCTCATCAAAGTTTTGAGATATCTTCCAGCTACTATGGACTTTTGCATTTGTTATGAAGCAATCGACAATGACAAACTCAATATTCTCAGTGGTCATTGGTTATTCAGATGCAAGTTGGGTAGGAGATGTAGACACTCATAAATCCACTTCTAGATTTACATTCTTCCTCAACAATGGTCCTATTTCATGGAACAGTTGCAAGCAAACTTCGATTGTGTAGTGGCCTATCATATCCTCAACCCAAGATCCAAGCACTCAAGCATCAAGGAGATGAAGTTCATTGTCACGCGTAGATTCGATCCCGTGAGAGCGATAGCATATCTCAGAATTCAGCATGTATGAAAGATCCACATCTAACTCTAACATCCATTAACACTACATTAATCCTAAGATTCACCATGATAACGAACAATTATCAAATACAACAAAAGCATGAGAGACGGAGGAATAGAGTTAGAGAGCAAGGACATTCACAAGTCCATTCCATAAGAGAACCAATCTGCTTGTATTGAAATGAAGATTTGAACATGAGGAGCAACTCGCGTTTGCCCCTATTTATAGTGGAGAGGAGAGCCTTGGCCTCAAAATCCTATTGGCCCATTTCTACCTTCCTAACTATTCAAGTTTAAAAAAGAGTGGGAACCCAATGGCATTTAATAATTGGAGGGAACCAATTTGAAATTGAATTTAGTGGGAATCTCTATTTTATTCACTAACTTGACATTTAGGCCCGTGACATTAAAAGTCCCTCAAAAAGGCCTAAAGTTCTTTTATTGACTTTCTAATTATCAAATAACTATGTGATCATTGGGTTGGACTTACACACGCAAAGTGCCAAATCCCTCTCACTTATTAGCTAGGGCTAGGATTGCCTCGGAATTTGCAAACTCTCCAACAGTGTCTCCCACCAAAACTGGTGGCGGTCCCACGACACCTCGTGAGATTATTTATTGTGGGCTTTGACTAGCCTCGCGTTGAACTTTGATCAAATAATACTTCACCTTCTCCATAAAGTCGAGTCGGGCAGTGTTGAAATCCAAATTGTGCGATAAAAAGCACTTATTCATGCTGACGGTCCATTTTGATGTTGTCCAAGATGTAAATCTTGATTCCCAGGAGCCACCCATCATCGCGGCACAAAAGTACAATCTTGCTATGGACAACTGATCTTTAACACTGTCGGACGCCATTGGTTTATTTGGATCGAATGTCAATGTAGGAAGGCAATCATCCCATCGAGTAGCAATGGACGCCAACAAGATCAAGTCTTTTGCAAAAAGCGTCGATTGCCTAACAATCAGATCAGGAGACAACATGTACTCCCACTGGTATGCTTGTAGCGCTCTGTGAAAATCCACTGAAATTGTCCAGTTGAAAGGCTGGTGGATAAGTGGCCCATTCGGTGTATGGATCGTGATTTTATCCATGGCCACCTCCAGATCTTTCCACTTATTATGATGTGGCATCAGCACATAGCACATATCCACTCGTAGTTGGCGAGGACTTGCAACATAACTCTTTATGGAATCAGGAGTTTTCTCAGAGACCGTAAGCCTCCAAGTCGGTTGCTCTCCCAAAGCTGGTAGCTTATCTATTTCTTTCCTGGCCTCAATCTCGGAGGTTTTGAACTTTATGACCCAACCACCACGTGAGGACTCGTGCGGGTGTTGCTACAATTTTTTTTTGATTTGGTCCTCGACGCTGATGGGCCTTTGAAACAATGGTCTGGTCCCTATTGTGGATGGACCTTGTGTTACTTGTGGAGTTGGTAGGACCTCTTCAACCTCTGGCGCTCCTCCATGATCCATTCTTGAATCCATAGTTGCATCCAATTCTGCCTGATCATGTTGTTGAGATGAGAATTGTGGCATGACCGAAACTTCAAGTTGTGGATTTGACTCTAAAACCTCAGAGGCTGCCTTCTCATAATCCTTGATTGTCTCTTTGGCCTTTTCCAACTCTATCAAGGCCATGCCTTTGAATTTGTCAAATCAGCTCTGAAATCCTTGCAAGGCCACCCCATAGGTTTCAACGTTTTTGAACAAATAGTTTATTTCCATCGATGTGACCGGATGATCAAGAATTTGTCTTTGAAGATACGTATCATGCTCAAGGGTGGTCGCATCCAATTCACCTTGAAAACGTGTGCGATCTTGCTCAATCATTTGTAATTGTCCTTGTAACAGCAGTACTTACTATTTTGCATCCTACACAGTTCGATCTACCTAGTTCTGGGTGATTGTCAAGCTATTCTGGAGTTGTGCCACATAATCCTTTCTAGGCGATCTGTTGTTTGTTGTGCTTTCTTTTTTTCAGCTTCAGATTTGGCTTCTTGAGCTCTCTATCCAACTAGATGATCTTTTGACTGATTAAAGCATTTTTAGAATCCAAATCTGAGATGCGCTGTTCCATTTCTTTTTTCTTATCCAGTATAGACTGGATCACTTGTGCAAGGTTTGAAATTAAACCAAGAGCATCACCAGAATCTACTGAGGTGGAGGTAGTAGTAGCAAGAAGAACTAGTGGTACTATTCATGTTTGGCATGGAGGTGGTGCCGGCAATTCCTCTTCTTCAAAGATATCCTCTTCTTCAAACCCTTCTGGCATCGTAGCGTCAAACTGCTTCGGAGATTTAACCACATGGACGACCCCAATAGTGTCTAGTGCTTGATCAGCTATAGTATCTTGTTGATCTATTTGAAAAGTAGAATAAAAAATATTATCAAAATCATGGACTTGTTTGAATCCTCTTCCAAGGGATTGGGGATCAAAGGGTCCTAGGCTTTGGGGCATGATAAAAACTTCTGAAGCTCCAAGGGGGTCGGAATCATCGAACATGTCCAAAAATGCCTGGGTATTCGGTGAAATCGTTCGAGTTTGTGGGGATGTGGCAGCCTGGGCAGTTGTGACTGGAATGGTAGCTCCAATAGTCACAGACTGACCCTATGAAGAAGCAGAAGCGAGAGAAGAATCGATAGATTGGGGGATGGGTAGCTCAGTGCAAATTACAACAGGAGGTGGAAGCGTAGCTAAAGAGGTTTGCCTAGTCTGGCGACATGACGCGGGAGGCGAGTCAGGTATAATGACTTCGCTGTGTACACGACGACAACTGTGTGAGCTTGAGGCCTGGTGAGATGACTCGACCGGTGTTTCTTTGTAGGAATTGGCATTGAACCCACGAATCTTGTCCTCCGGGTTTGAAGTGGATAAGAGAGAAAAAAGAGAGCCAGCTGCAAATTGCTACTTGGTATTCTCCTTGATAGCCCTCTTCAACTCCCCAAAGACCATTTTATATCAGTTTTAGGATTCTAATGAGCCAGATCCTAGTTTGTAATTGGGGTCTACAAGGTGATGGAGGATCTGCGATGAGATGCGTTCCTTTCTGAGGTTGCCAACCATCAAAAAGTAATTCAGTAGCTGGGCCATGGCGTGAATGATGAAATCTTGGATGGATTCTAGGAGATACCCGCAGTGATACTCAACCGTGGTGTCTATGAACAGCTTGATCATGTTCTTTGTGTGCTTATGGTTCGGGGGCGGCTCAGTGCTGGATGTGATACCTATGGCAGCAAGGGCAACTTCAGTAACGCGCACCTTGTGTGTGGCGGTCTGGAAAGTAATATAAAATTTGGATTTGGTCTCGGTCCAAGTACTAAAGGCCATCGTAATGAATTGCATATTAATTTTTTTAGAAAAGGCTCGCTTGTAGATTTCCATTGTCGTGAGCAAAGGCCCGACAAGCATCATTCACTGAGCGACAATATTTGTGCTAGGGAGCATCATGACGTCTGTTGCAGTTGGAACACCATGATGGATGACATAACGCGAAGATTTCCAAGTATCAGTAGAAGACATGATGACAATAAGGTGAAGACTAAAAGTAAGGCACAAGAGTGTATCAAATAGTTGTGGAAAGATTTTAGAAAGTTCTGGTCGCAAAAAAAATTTCAAGAGCTCCGCTAGCACAAGTGAGAAATGAATTGAATTCAGCCTTCTTATAGGTGAATTTGGAGGGTCCATTAGACAAAGTACAAGTCTGGAATCCATCTGGCATGTCAACGAAGATTCATAATGATGATTTGATGGTTGCGACAAAGGTTTCCCAAATGGCATAATGTTGAACATTCGCCTGAGGCCAAAATAGGTATTAACTAGTGAAAAGAATGTTTGCCCAAGTCAGTTTGGGTACATTTGAGGTGGAGCTTACCTCTAAAAACTTGGCAAACATTTTCCATTATTGTATGTACAAAATATGACCCAAAAAGTGGTTTTCCAAGTCATTTTCCATAAAGATCTGAATCCTAAAAATACTTTCCTTCAACTTTTTCTGATCTGATGACATTTTTGACTTTTGCTCATCAGTCTTTTGATACACACACACTTTTTTTTTTAAATGTCTTTTTAAAAAAGAAAAATCACTCAAGTAATGAAAATAAAAAAATTATAAAACAATAAATCATAGTGTCGGATCATGTTGGCTGAACTGGCGGAACAGACTACCAAACTTTGCATAATCGGTTGTCATGCACTTGGAGTGTCAAATTGTTTTCCATCCAAATGTTCCAAAATAACTGCTCCATAGTTCAGTATTTCTTTAACTTTGTATGATCCTTCACCTGTGAACTTCAATTTTTCTTTGATTAGTTTTGTCTTATACATTAGTGCTAGATCTCCTTCCTTCGGTTTCTTTTTGTGTTGTCAGCGATCGTGCCATGCCTTGTGATGAGTTTTCTTTGCTACTAATGCATGAACTGCCATCAATCTGGTTTCACGTAGTTTATGTAAAGCCGCATGACGCATCTGTAAGGATTTCACATCATCCAACCGTTCCGCTGCTGCTATGCGTAGGGATGGTACTAAAAATTCAATTGTCATAACAACATCTTGACCGTAGACAAGCTGGAATGGCGTTTGATTCGTACTACCCTTGTAAGTTGTTTTGAATGCCCATAATGCTGAATAAAGCTTATGTTCTCAATCAAAACAACTTGCTTCGATTGTTATTGGAAGATTCAACTTGACCATTACCCCTCGGATAAGGAGTACTTAAGCGATGAATAACGAAAAAGTCTTTCAACAGACATTTTATTGTTTCATTCACAAAATGTATTCCATGATCACTTATGATCTCGATGGGACATCAAATCTAGTAATGACGTTTTCATAGAGGAACTTAGCCGTTGATTTTGCATCTGCAACTCGAACTGCTTTTGCTTCAACTCTGTTGGTCATATAATTAGTTGTAACAATGATATATTTGGCTTGAGATCCTCGTGCCGCAAGATGAATAGGACCAACATAGTCGAGGCCCCATTTCTCGAACAATGCTTTTGATAAAACTGGATGTAAAGATTCATAGCTCTGTCACGTAGGACGATGTGCTCATTGACAAACATCACGCGAATGAATATAATTTTATATACCCTTATTCGAAAATCGAATTTGGTCAGTAAAAGTAGCCATCTTGCAATATGCCCCGTGTTACATGTCTTGTTCACCAAATAAAGTAATGGCTGATGATCCGTATAAAATGCAAAATATGTTGCCAATTGATAATGTCGAAACTTCTTAACAAAGAAAATCATGGCCAACGCTTCACGTTCGGTTGTCAAATAATTCTTCTCCAAATCTGTAAGTTGTCTGCTTGCAAACCTGATAGGATAATCCTTCTTTTATCCACCTAGCTGCGTCAAAACTCATCCAATGGCATATTTTGATGCATCAGTGTTGAATATGAAACTCAATTGTGCTCGTAGTATTGGTGCAGAAGCTAAAGCTTTTTTTAATTTTTCAAATGCTTCCAATGCCTCTACTATCCAAATTGGTACAATAGTCAACTTATATATAGGTCTTGCTAAATCCGAAAAGAATAGAATAAATATCTGATAGTATTTTGCATGACCCATAAAAACATAGACCCCTTGAATTGTTCCTGGTGACGGTAACTCGACGATGACTTTGATTTTGGAATAATCCGTGTATCAATGCCATGTCTTGATATTACATGTCCAAGGACAACTCCATGAGTGACCCAAATTTGACATTTTTCTGGATTTAAGAATATTTGATACTTTCAACAACGTTCAAATACTTTTCCAAACGATCCAGATGGTCTGTACTCGCACTATGGACTCCGAGATCATCCAAGTAGATTTCAAGGAATTTTTGCAAGTAGTTTTTGAAGGCAAACTGCATGACTCTTTGACAAGTGCGATCTTGACTTGGTTGTAACCACTAAATCCATCCAAAAAACTATATGCTTCCGCTCCAGCAAGACGGTCCAAAATGCTTTCAGTAAAGGGTAACAGAAAGTGATCCTTCTGTGTCACTTTTTTCAAAGCTTTGAGATTCACACAAATTCTCATCTTCTCATTCTTCTTAGGAACAACGACAATTGGCGAAACTCATTCCGTATGTTCGATTTCGTAAATAAAGTCGGCTTCAAGTAGTCGTTGGAGCTCTTTTTTTATAAGTTCAGTAACGATTACAGCGATAAAATTTTGTGACCTTTGGAATTGCATCAGGCATTAAGAGTATCATATGCTCAATAACCAAGGTAGGAATTCCCTTGAGATCCTTGTATGTCCAAGCAAAACAATCTTGATACTTGATTAGTAATTTTCTTAATGCTTGAAGTTGTTCGGGAGTAAGTTGCACTCCAACTTGAACAATTTTCTCTGGCTCTTCTGGTTCAGCAAGATTCATTGGGTAAGGTCCATCGTAAACCTCCCTTGCTTTTGGTTCTTTTTCCTCTGGTTCACGATGAGCTTTTGGTAACATAATCACAACATCATCCAAAGTATAGTGTTTGAAATGCTCAGGCATATCATGCTGAAATTCTTTTGATTGTTCTTTTTCATAAGGGTTGATCTTTGATCTCCCTTTAGCTTTCTTGGCAGGAATCGATCTTGGAGGTGATGACCTTTTAGATAATGTGCTTGTCTCTGAAGGTGATGACTTCCTTGATGGTGATGTCTTGCAAGAATTCTAACTTGAAGAATCATCTTTGACTTGTCCCTTTTCTTTATCCTATAAAGGTGGTACATTTTTAGAATCAATTTTCCGAGAAGATTTTTCCCATTTCAAGACCGTATCATAGTGTTGCTTAGTTTGTTTCTTGGATTTCTTTCAATATAACTGCCTTTGGCGGCTTCATTGTCGGTGCATCCGGAATATCTCGAAGTCCAAATCTTGTAGGATCCATGTGATTGAGGATCTGCTCATCTGTAAGTTCTGCATCTCCATCGTAAGTCAGAGCATGACTAACATTTATTAGATAATCTTCAATTGGATCCTGTCCAAATTTCATGAGGGGTCTGTTGTCAGGAGGCCTTTAGTTATACATCGGTTCTGCATGTAAGATGATGTCAATATAGTATGTTGCGAAAATGATTTGGGCAACGAAGCATTTGGTAGACTCGATTAAGGGCTTGTTCTCCCTTTATACCAGTCCAGTCGACTGTGGAGAATAGAAAGCAGCAAATTGCTGTTTGATGCCATTGGCTGAGCAATAATCCTTGAATTCATTTGATATATATTCACCATTGTTGTCTCTCCTAAGAGATTTGATTTCCGTACATGCCTGCAACTCTGCATTTTCTTTGTACTTCCTAAAGAACTAGAAAGCTCCATATTTGTGCTTCAGAAAATATACAACAGTTCTTTTAAAATAGTCATTTGTGAATATAATAAAAAATCTAGCACCAAGCAATGATGGTGTCTGCATTGGGCCACATATATCAATATGTGCAATTTATAGCAAATTTTTAGATACATATTTTTTATTTGACTTAAATGGCCTTCTTGTCTACTTTCCTACATACAGCTTTGGTACATAGGAGGGTCGACAATTCAATAGTCGAAATCAAGAACTAAAGAATGCCTAGACATGTTACCTATCGATACATGATTAAGGTGACCAAGTCTATAATGTCAAATCAATTCTTTATTGATAGATGTTGAACTACTTAAAGCACAATCAGTCGCAGAGCTACAATGACTAAGCCTATAGAGATATCCTTGTTCGAGTGCAAGAACTCTCTTGCCTTTATCAAGAATTTGACAGGAATCTGCCAAAAACTCTATCATATGTCCTGAATTTGTTATTTAACTAACCGAAAATGGATTTGTCGTCAAGTTTGAAACATACAATACATTTGGTATGAGCTTCGACAATTCATTCCTATTGCCACCATATGCTCTAACATAGTCTTGAGTTTATTAATGTGATTTTGAACAGAATCACTTTTTCACATTCTGAGTGAGAAGAACTTTCTCTTCAAATGTAGCTTTGAATTTACATCCCTCACTTCGTATAGTGTGTTCAATACATCCCAAGCCTCTTTCGAAGATTGGGCTTATCTAATGTGGCCAATCTGTGTGTCAAAGATGTTAAGGGTGATTATTGTGGGTATTCCATGTATATAAATAAAATAGCTAGAAGTAGTAGAAATAAGTGTGAAGAATTGGAAAATATTATCTATGTTAGATATAGGGGTCTTATGTTTTTTACATCAAGCATCTAGGTGTAGGATGTTGATAGGAATAAATTTGGCATAGATGGCAAATTATGCATTTCCACTTGTAATGCCACTATTGAGCCAAAATAGAGTAAGAGGCTAAACACTTGCTAATTAGAGTGTAGACAAGTGTAAAGTTTTTGTTTGATGAATTCCAAGAGGTCCAATAGGATATAGAGGAGGAACCTTGTGAGGTCCAATAGGAAATTGAGGTGTGCTTGAATATAGTCCAATAGAATTAAGAGGTGCATAGATCAATGATCCAATAGGATCAAGAGGTGACAAAATGTGGTCCAATCATAGTTAAGCATAGTGGTAGCTCGTGGACCTACTAGTATCATTGTACTCCTCATTTTGAAATCAATTGATTTGGTGATTTCATGGATTTTGTGAGTTTTTGGATTTCTAGCTTTCTCTCTATACCCGAGAGCTCTTGATGCATTTTCTCTCTCTACCCAAGGAGAGCAGCTTGTTTTTACTTAGATTATTTTTTGAATACTTCCCACACGTGTGAGTGAGAGTTGGAAGTGATTGAATGCATGTAGTAGTGTGTTTTTGCCATAGGATTCAAGATTGATCTTGAATCTCAATCTAGTCTTGATCTTGGTGCATCTACACACCTTAGGAGATCACAAGTACATGTAGTGGACAGTCCACACGTGTGAAAATCAACATGGTATCAGAGCCTACCCAAGGTTACCATGCATTTTGATCCATCTAAGTGAAAAATTTTCATCAATCTTGAGCTAGAAGTTGTCAAGGCCCATTTTCCTAGCTATCTTGTTCAATCTTGGATCAAAAGAGATCAAAAGGACATTGATTGGGTCTGACCTGGTACTGTACGGAATCAGGTGCTCAGACACGTGTGAGGAACATCCAATTTCAGTTTGGAAGTTCTCTCTCATGTTTGATCCATTTATCTTGCTTGATAGCTTGTTTTGAAGCTATTTTTGTCTAGTTTCTGTTGCAATCAGTTTCATTCCATTTGGTTGAGCCAATCAAAAGTTATAAGCTTTTGAAGAGGGTTAGGTAGGGCACCTAGACCTGGGTGGACACATTTGGTTTGGTCAAGAGATTGCTTGGTTGATCCAAAATCACAGTTGTATGCTTGCCAATCTCATCTATATGTGATCTAGGCACTGTTTTGAGATCTTAGCCATTTTGTTTCATGCAATATCATTGTATTTGAGTCAAATTTGGTTTCTTAGTGTATTTCACACGTGCTAAGAGTGTTGGATCCTAACTTTGCCTATACTCCATCATTTGATGTGAAATAGATCTTGTTTTAGAGAGATTTGTGTAGCTAGTGAGAATCAATTCACAAATTGTTGTAAGATCTTTCATAGGAGGAGATAGTACTCAATTATTGGATCCTATTGAAAGTGTGTAACAACATTTATTGTTCATCATTTGAGTTTTCTTCACTTCAAATGTCTTCAATGGGTTCATCCTTGTTGGAACCAAGTGAAAGATTGACCACTTCAAATTATTCAATTTGGAAAATGAGGATGGAGTCCATCTTGATCCTTCAAGACGTGATGGACATAGTTCTTGGCCTTGAAGAAGAACCACAAGTTCTTCAAGAGGTTCAAAAATACAAAAAGAGAGCTAGGATGGCTCTCCACTACATTAAGATGAATGTCTCTAATGAGATATTGAGGGAGATAGGTACTTGTACAACAGCCAAAGAAGCTTGGGATTGTCTCAAGACTATCTATGAGGCTAAGAATACCTCTAGGCTTCTCACTCTTAGGAATCAAATCTTTCAAAGTAGCCAAAAGAGTGATGAGAGTGCATCTAGTTATGTTTTGAGAGTAAAAGATATTCATAGAGAGCTTGCTTGTATTGGTGATTCCATCAATCAAAATGAGCTAGTTCAAGTTATTCTCAATGGCTTGAGAAGTGAATTTGATAATCTTGTCCAATCCTATGCCATTAAGGAGGAGCTACCAAGTTTGGAGGCTCTCCAAAGTGTGCTAATTTCAGAAGAATCAAGACAAGAGTATAAGCTCTTGAAAATGGACAAGCTTTCTCTCACTCATAATGATGGCAAAGCTCTCTTTGCCAAGGATAAGCACAAAGAGAGGAGCAAGAACCAACATCAACAATCCTCAAGCAAGGACAAAGTCAAATCCAAAGACAAAGATGAGGAGGAAGATGATTCCTCTAATGCTTCGTCATCCAAGCTCAAGAAGAAGAAGAAGATCAAGTGCTTTTATTGTGGCAAGAAAGGTCATTATGCTACCAATTGCTTCAAAAAGAAGAATCAACTCAAGCAAGCCAATACTACCAATGAGAAGGAAGACACTATTGCAAGTGATGGAGAGGGGCCTCTTATGGTCTCTAGTTTCTCATCTACTCCTTTCAAGAAGGACGGCCTATGGTATATTGATAGTGGAGCCTCTTCACATATGTGTAGCTCCAAGGACTCTTTCTCTTCTATTGCACCTTATGATGGAGTGAAGAAATCAATATACATTGCAAATGATTTTGAATGCCCTATTGAAGGCATAGGGAACATTCCCTTGAAGCTTGCATCCTCTAAAGTTCTTTCTCTCTCTAGAGTTCTTTATGTACCTAAGCTTACCAAGAATCTTATTAGTGTTGGCCAATTGCTTGATAATGGCCTTGATGTAAAATTCAATGTTGATACTTGCACTATCAAGAAGAATGATGAGATACTTGCATTAGGATCTAGATTTGGTGGCATCTATAAACTAGATCCAAATGAGTATGTGAATGCTTGTAACAAGCTCTCTATGGAGGAATTATGGCATAGGAGGTTGGGACATCCCAACTACAAATCCATGCTCTCTATGATCAAAGAATCCAAAGCTATTGGCTTGCCAAAGTCATTCTCCAAGAAGATCAAGCCTTGTGAGGCTTGTGCTATTGCTAAATCTCACAAAAAGCCATTTACAAGATCTTCTATCAAAAGCAAGCATCCTTTGGAGTTAATCCACTCGGATGTGCATTTCTCATCAACTACAAGCAAGGGAGGAGCCACTTGTTTTGTTACTTTCATTGATGATTACACAAGATTCACTTGGATATATCTTCTTGCTTCAAAATCTATGGTGTTTGATCATATCCTTATTTTCAAAGCTTATGTAGAGAAGCAATTCTCATTCAAGATTAAAGCTCTTAGAAGTGATGGAGGTGGTGAATATATCTCCAGTAAATTTCAAGATTTTTGTGAGCTTGAAGGCATTAAAAGAGAGTTTTCTTTTGCTACTCTCCATCTCAAAATGGAGTGGCCGAGAGAAAGAATAGATCTCTATGTGAATGTGCAAAATCTGTGAAAATTGAGGCATCTTTGCCCAAAGATTTTTGGGGAGAAGCCATTAATTGTGCAAATTATCTTTGCAATAGGCTCCCACACATAGCTCTTGGAGGAAAGTCACCATATGAAATCTTATTTTTGAAGAAGCCTAAGGTTGATCACCTTAGAGTTTTTGGATGCTTATGCTTTGTCCATATTCCCTTGGAAACAAGGAAGAAGGAAGATCCTAGTGCATGCAAAGGGATCATGGTTGGATACTCATCCACCAAGAAGGACTATAGAGTCTTTATACTCTCTACTTCTCAAGTTATTGAAAGTAGAGATGTTGTCTTTCATGAAGATCAACACTCATCATTTGAAGAGGCCGAGATCAAGAAATCTATGGATGCATCATCAATTATTGATTTTGAAGACAATCATGATGTGATGGGGTCGAGGCACCATAGATTAGATTGTGTTCCTTTTAAAGGGTTAGGATTTCAATCCTACCTTCTTGCAAGTAGCCAATAGGAAGCAAGGGGCAAGGGCCTCCCCAAAGGTAAAAAGGCACTTCTTGTACACCGGTGTAGAGAATCATCTAAGTAGGCAACTAAACTAAGTTAGGTTCATATCCTTGTGTTCTAACCCTTTTGACAGGCGGAGGGCTCTACACCCTACAGTGGCGCTATTGCTGAGGATAGGCCATCACTAACTAGTTTTAGTTGTTTTACCATTTTAGTGTATTTAGGTGGATTTGGGAGTAGTTTAGGCTTATTTTTCATATTTTTATGTGAGAGTTAAGGATCAGAGGATCTCAAGATTTTAGCAAAAAACACCCAAAAAAGCACTTTTTTCATGATTTTTGAGATCTGCCAGGAAGTAATGCTTGCATAGATTTTTATAGCTATATTGACCCAGAGTCTGGCTACTGTGAAACTTTTTTGAAGATCAAATGGACATATTAAGAAAGATCTAAAAAAAAAGTGCTCGAAATCTGAGTTTTTTCTAGATCCTGAAATCATTGTCCATCAATAACCCTTTCAGACCTCATATTAGTTATATATTGTCCAGATCTAGCTACTACAAGAAGGGCAAAGGTTGGATCCACTCTGATCTGAAGAAATCTCAGAAAAACCACAAACAACTGTTAAAAATGGACAAAAATACACTAAAAAAGACTCTATTCTCTTAATTTCTCTAAATCTGATGGTTCAAAACTCAATCCAAATTGGTAATAGCTGTATTATACTATGGATCAGCTATTGTAAAATTTTTATTTTGATCAAACACTCAGATCTTGAAATCTGAGAGAAATAGTCCTAGAAAGTGCTCAATTTTTTCGAAAATCTTTAATTTTTGCCAGATCAGCTCAAAACAAACCCTTACAAGACTCAGAGAAGTTTCATTAGACTATGATTCAACTAGGAGGGCTAGAGCTAGTTCCCATCCTTGTTGAAAAGAATTTCCATTTTTAATACCATATCCATCCTTGTTTTCATCTCCATCTCTATCTCCATCAGTTAACCTTCATCTTGTTAATATCCTCACATTCATCTGTTTTTCCATCCATCATCATACTCGAAGTTACATCCATTTGTTATCGTTCATTCAAACATTTCACTTTTTATTTTTTCAATTGTTCTTTAATTCTTCATCCCTCACTCTTTGATTCACTTCTTTTCTTCTCTTGTATCCCAAAAAAATAAAATAAAGAGAAACAAAAAAAGTTCGAACACCATCATCATTGTACTGTCCTTGAAGCAGTCCAAAAATCAGCTACTTTGCGCCATTATAGTGCTGACCACCCTTGTAAAATTATCTAAACTACAGAAGTTTAAACAATCCGGATCTTCCATCTAGTGAAGGATTGTGATCCACAAGTTTATGAGAAAATTATCATGGCAAAATACTATGCTGGACTACCCAAAAAGATCCAATCTGGCATGGTAGATTTAGCATCATATGTTTCATTTGTACATCTCTGTAAGGATGCTATCTAGATGGAACTGCAGATCTTCGACGAGATGGTGAATTCTCTCTATCACATTGTTGAATCATCAAAAGAGGAATAAGAGGACCAAGGACCATCATCGAAAAATAATCAAGTAATAAGGAGACCCCATGGAACGCAACTAAGTGCAGCAGAGGCAAGTGGATCAGGCTGCTAAAGAAAGTCTTCAAGTGCAGGCTTATCATAAGCATTTGGATAGACTAAGCAGTCAATCAACCACACCATATCTACAGTACCAATTGAATGAACGTTCGACAATGTCTCTGAGAGTAGTTGTGCAGTTTACGAGGATCAATATCAACAAGAATTATCATGTGGTCCTCTTATAGATGGTGTCGACTACCCATTTGTTGATGAGCAATGTTATCAGGAATGGCCACCAAACCCATATCTGTATTATTGAAAATCTGGCAAGTCCAAGTTCTTGCTAATCACCATCATCCAATAAAGCCTCAGGCTTTTTTACATAAGCGATTCCTTATCCACGCTTTTCTTAAAGCATCTCATCACCATCAATAAAAGTGTCAACAACTCTCTTCAACGACAAACACAGGTAGGTGTCGTGGGACTGGCACTTCTTTAGGTGGAGGATATTGTTGGGCACCTAGTGGGTCCCGCCACTAAAATAATTGTTGGCCAAGCCTTGCCAAGTGGGCCTCGCCACAATACTATATAGGTTAGAATAATAAGTGTGAGGGCACGGCATCCTGCGCATATGTGCCCAACCCAATGAGCACAAGTAGCAAGTTGTAATTCCTAGGAATAAGCGACTAGGGCCTTAAAACTCTAAAATGACATTAGAGGCTCTAAGTCAAGTTGTTAATAAAAAAGCTAAAAGGGCCCAAATTAGAACTCACATGAATCATGTGAGTGCCCTTGTGCTTTATTAACACCGTTAGATTTCAATTGAATTTGTTTGAAGGGCTTGGATTAGAATCCTTGCCCCAATGAAGTGGCCAATCAGAGTGAAGGAAGCTCACCTTTGGAATCTATAAAAGGGAGCCATTTTTTTTGTATTGTATCTTCTACCTATTTCTAATAAAACTCTGCCAATTTCGCTTCTCACTCTCACTCACTCACTCATTCTCTCTCTCTCTCTCTCTCTCTCTCTCTCTCTCTCTCTCTCTCTCTCTCTCTCTCTCTCTCTCTCTCTCTCTCTCTCTCTCTCTCTCTCTCTCTCTCTCTCTCTCTCTCTCTCTCTCTCTCTCTCTCTCTCTCTCTGCGTGTTATGCAGGTGAAGGCGAGGTTGCCACTCCCAGTGACGGACCCCTATACTATACTAATGACACAACGGCCATCTAGGCTTACATATGATGAGAAGGGTAACCAAGTTAAAGGTACAAACTTTGCTTTTCTCACATGTTTTGGTTCATCTTCTTGTGTAAATGATGCTATGCAAGTGGATGGTGGTTTTCATGGATTTGAAACAACTAATGGGTCTAGAAAAGAAGTTTTGTTCAATGACTTTGATGGTCAAGAGGAGAATCAAGAGGTTGATCTTCAAGGGCTTAAACAACACAAAAGGAAAGGTGGCAATTTGGAGCCAATCAAGAGCATCAAAGGGGAGTCAAGTGGAAAAGATACTTTGGATCTATTTTTTCAGGTGTTTGAAGACTCAAGTAAGGTCAAGGGAACAAGAAAGTGTTGTTCAAGTTTACTTTACTTGTTCTATCTCATGTTTGAGCAATGTCATGTGAATGTGTGAAAATTGTCAAGATATGGTGAAACTAGTTATCTTGTTTTGCATCATTTTGATGTTGGAGTTGTACTAACATTTTTGGCTGGTTCTGTTGATGGAAATGAAGCTAAGGGAGGCTCATCATGTCACTCATTCATGTTCAAGTCATCAAGTGATGATGATGTCTTGAGGCAAGATGGAGATGAAGGCTCGTTCATGGATTTTCATGGTGGACATATCAAGGAAGGACAAAGATGGAGGATACATGCAAGCATTGGTTGATTACTCACCTTTATTGTTTGTTTGATGGTATTTTCCAAAGAGTTCAAAGTTGGAAGCATGGAGGAATCATTGCATTTACATTCAGTTTGGTTTTTCATATTCTAGTTACATATTGATATGTAAAATTGATATAAGAAATATGGAAGCATCCAATGTGGACACTAGTCTCTATATCAATTATGAAAGCTATTATAAAACCATAGAAAGGAGGTCTATACTTAGGCTGGAGATCATTCTAAAGTTAGATCAAAGTTGTGTGGTAAAACAAGTTGAAGAGGGAGTGTGAGAAATTGTCAACTAGTTTAAGATTTTCATGTTGAGTTTATTTGGCAATTTTGAGGCCAATATGCATTTTTAACTTAAAGATAAACTTTACAAGAATAGTTGATTTACTATTTTTGAAAACTTAGGCAAGTTGATAAGGTCGCATATAGACCTATTGTAATGGCTTATTCAAGTTCATTGAATCTAGTCACTTTAGATCTAGGGTTTGGAATAGATCTAGAAACTTCCATAAGTTGATAAGCTTGGCCAAGAGCATCCAAATAGGGAAAAGGGCTGTTATAAATAGTGTACAAGCGTGGGAGGAATTCATCTCTCTCCTTCTCTCATTCATTCTTATGGAAGATACCTCTTTGAGATTCTACATCCATTTTTGCATCTTGGTGGTGATATATTGATATCTTGTGTGTAGAATGCTATTTTTTCTTAAGTTATGGATCCACACATGTGAAACCTGTTGTAGTACATCCATTGTACGGACAACAACAGTAAATTATCATTCATAAGCTATTTTCTCAAGTTCTTATTGAGTTTACATCTTCTATGTGTAGTTGATGCTAGAATTCTACATTGTTAATGGTGCTAGATGTGCTTTCCATTATAGCTAAAGATCAACGGGCATAATTAGATCTTGTGATATGATTTTCTTCACACTCTTTATGAAAAACTCATTGATATTGCTTGGAGGGCTTTGGCCATTGATATTATGTGATGCTTTGGTCATTCTTTGTAGAGGAACTATCATTTGCTTCATGTATTGTCTCTTAAAGCTACATTGATAACAATATATGCGATTGTGTAAATAACAACTATAACATAACAAATTTGAGCCATCATGATGGTGTGAGATGATTATAATATAAGGAGTTTGGGTGTTGATGCTAGTTGTTGTCATGTCTCAACACAATAAGATGTCGAAAAACATTAACAATGCCAAAGCTCCTATCAAGGGTTGAGACAAACAAAGCCAAAAAAACAATCATCGATCATTTCAATAGATCAATAGGCTAGAAATCTCTATCAAAGATCCATGTTAGATCAATGACCCCTACAAGTATATCTATTTGATATCTTATAGTTGAGTTGGAATACTGATCAAGAGAGACTTTAGACAGCCTATGCACTTCGATGTGTTTTGACTGTTAAATGTGATTTTTTGATAAATTGATCTTACAAAAAATATCGACATGTCCATAGATTAAACGAGTCAATGATAGGCGAAGAAGGCTCTTGATTAGAAAAGAGTCATAGTCCATCAATTTGAGCCACATTTCCCCTTGGTGATTTTTAGCAAGTGTGCAATACTTTCTTTGTAAGTGTCTTATATGACATTTACACCGTGGTTACAATTGGGTCGATTTTGACTTCTATTTTCCCAACAACTTACTATATATTGATATTGCTCTATTTATAGCTACTTTTATCATACTTGGAGCTGTTTGAGTTGCATACTTGGGTCAAGTTAGCATAAACAAGCAGTCACAAATTGTGTTGAATTCAAGATTAAAATGGCTGGATTGTGCTTGAGAGACAATAAATTATGCTTGTTTTAGGCAAGTGCTAACAATTGGAGTTAAAAATTGTACATTCTTTGAAAATATTTTCTCACAGCAAGGCAAAGCACTCAATATATGCATGGGATTTGATAGTCAATAATGGATAATTAAGCTGAAATCTTTGATCAACAAACATTGCAGCAATATGAGCTTTGGGAGATGATCAATTTGCAAACTACTACCCAAAAAATGATGTTACAAAGGTATACTTGATTTTTAAGTCTGCGGGGAATCTTATAGATGTGGTGGCCAATTAGGCATACCAGCTTGTATTGAAAATGGGACTCGGAACTCATAAACGTATTCTAGTCATTCATGCACATCATCATACACAGCTTAATTGAGCTAAACTCTTTGCAATCCCTAGGTTTCTAAGCTACAATGGGAAGATGGTTTTTTTGCTTCTTGACCCTTAAAAGTTATGATGCAAGCTCAAAGAACAGTCGTATTATCTCGTTTGAAGCATCCGGGACTTTCCTGCTTTCAATCTTCCGCAAGCATAAAGCAGCAGTTGATAAGTATGTATACATTCCATAGTTTTGAAAAGGGTTTCCCACCCAGCAAACGTAGAGCCCTTGAGGAAAAGGGAACAGAAATGGGAAACATCACATCATCACATTGTGGGGGAAGTTTGCCAACATCTCACGTTTGATTGAAACATGGAAATTCCAACAAATTTGATCCATTTAATACTTGTAAGGATGGCAGACAAATAATATGTCAGAACACACTCTCTCTGTAGGGAAAGACATTTCCCCAATACAAAGAATGTTTCTCACATACAAAGTGCTACATGATGCTCGTGTTTTGGGAAACATGTCCCAAGTGGGAAAACATTGTTTTCGTTGAATGTTTCCCATCTAGATTCCCACGTGTGTTTCCCATGTTAGAGAAATATGTCTCCCATCCCAAAACATGGGGAAACTTCCCAAAACTATAATATTATCATGTTTGCAATGCAGCTATCTATGATGCTGACACAAAAAAAGGATTTTCTGTCAGCTCAACTTACAAGACAAACTACAGTACTATATTGCATTGACAAGTTTTATAAACATAATAATAATCTCATTTGATTTGCCATTGTCCAAGATTTACAATATACAATCTGGAACTCTCTTCATGGAACAAAGATGGCATTAAACTGTCTTGTTTCAGACAAGCATGTTCGATATTGAAGCAGTTCCTTAAGCTGGTGTTATGGACAAGAGTCAACTTTAAAAAAAATTTCTTGCTTGTTTATCTACAAGTCAGCTTTACGGAAATTGCTTATTACCATTTATTTCTGCTTTTCTGATAATTACATCAGAATACATAAAGAATGGTGCTACTGAAAATAGCAATATGGAATGGAAATGACATTGTTCAAACTTCCGAGGATGAGATTTTATAGTGAGAAAACTCTATGTACAGTAAGTAGCTCGATGCAAACAGATGGACGCGTCCATACTTTGCATTGTTCGCAATCCCGTCTCTTCATGAATCTTTTGTTCGCAATTCCATGTCTCTTCGATGCGTCCATACATGCTTGGTATGTAGATTTCTTGCTTACTGCAAAAGCCTTGCAAAATTATCCTTGAGCCAGATAAGTGCACAACTTGCAGCAGAGTCTTTTGCAGCTTTGTGATCTCTCATGGGTTCTCCACTGAACTCCATATGTTTCTCTTCAGGTAAAGTTATAGTCACACTGAATGTGAATCTGCAATTTACAACCATGCACTTTAAATCACACTCACAAAATATGGCAAAAATGCATGAACAATTATGGAACCAACAACTGCTCAACTTTTTCCCTCTTAATTGTCAGTCATACTGCTCACATTTTAAGGTGAGGCGGTCCTTGTTCATTGCAACATGTAAACAGTGGATCCCTCCAGTTATTTCTTGCACAAAATTCGTACAATTTTGATCTTGGTGGCCCTGGCAAAAAGTGATACCTCATCATTCAGTGTGCCTTCAAAATCATTAGCTCCGAGGAACGGTGAACCATATCTAGTAATTAGTCAACATGCTAGTATAGAGTTTAGGGTTACTTATTTAACATAGCTGTACCAATCGATGCACAGAAGACCTTCACGATGCTTGGACCAACAAAAAGGAGCAAATCAGTGGTAAGGGACCAAAAAAAGATGCGATGCTGTGAAATGCATCCAGAGACAAAGCAAGAACTAGCATATACAGACCTTGTGAGTCAAGGGTATCGGCTTTTGTTCTCGAAATCCAAGCTTCATTATTTGCAGCTCTGAGTCTCAGTAGCTCCACAATACTTGCCATTTCATGCTTTTGAGTATGATTTGTTGTTCTCAAATCAGACCCCAGAAGAGGATGTACAGATGAACTTTTGCTCTCGTTAGACAACTGATTACTGAGTCGACTGTTGGACTTACAGTTAATACTCAAGTTTTGCAAAGATGAAAAAGCTCCTTCTAGGGAACTTTCATCATAGAGGGGGGAAGCTCCAAAAGGTTCATGATCAATAACGAAATGATTAGAGCAGGGTTCCTCCTTAAAAACCATAGTACCTTCAGGTGCATATTTTATGGTGTTTGGAGGTGAACTATGAGTAACATCAGAAGGCTGATGACTGACTTTAACATCACATATGTAAGTTGTTTTAGGCTGATCTTTTGGGGTGATCTGTACATGATTGCAGCTGTTGAAATCGTTCAAGAAACTATAGCTTTCACAAGACTGGTGTTTTGATGATCCAGTTGCTTCCTTGCAACTTTCTTTGCGCAGTAATGAAGTACAAGAATCTAATCTACTTCCAAAATCAGCTTTGATGGGGAACTCCAATTTTGATAGTTCATTATTAATTAGCAACCCACTATTCCAAAGTTCTTGCTTAAAGCTCGTGCTATTTTCTAGTAAGCCTGTCTTTTTCAAAGCAGATGCCAGCTTGTGACAAGGATGAATCCAACCCTGTATCTGTAAAGCATAAAACCAAATCAGATCTATAAAAAAGTGTTTCTAGCATTTTTTGCATATGGAGTTACAGGCAAGAGTATGGAAAAAGGTACACAGAAGAGTATAGATTTGTAGTGCAGAATAAAAAATGGCAGAAATTCCAGAAGCAGACGGCATCAGCAGGCATGGAAGATAAAGGAACCTTCAATTTTTCTAGGACATCCTTTGCAGCTCGTAGCTTGGAGACTTTCTTTCTCAAGTTTATTGGCGAGTTGACAATAGCGACGACATTGTTTGTTCCTTGCATTTCAACTTTGGCAGTGAACCTCTTCTCTTGTGCATTTAGGATTTCATTCGTGTAACTCAGATCAAAGCCATGGAACTGGCAGAGCTCGTGAAGCTCCCGCACAGGATGAATCTGCAATGTCTCAGGGCTGACAATTGGCTGTAATAATGGTTCAAAGATGATCCACACCTTGGACACAGAAAAACCTGTATCTAGGAAAATAGCCCCTGCTAATGACTCCACTATGTCGCTTAAAACCTGTAACATTGATCAGTAAGTGTTAGTTCTAGAGAAAACGAAGCAAAAAGGGCTATTTTCTTTGAGAAGCAGTGAAGTCATTCACATCCTACAACAAATCCTCATTGATAAGGTAATGGAGAATTTTTTATGGTGGAATTCATTATACTTTGGAAGAGCACCAAGATTTGTATACAGTACAAAGTTGTACCAAGAAGGGTCTTCATCAAACTTAAAAGCTGTGAAGAGGTGAGAGCTATGAAGGGAGATATTATGAACAGAAGTAATATCTTGCTTACCAATGCAGTTGCAATAGTTGCAGGGGATTCCAAAAAGCAAATTCAGCTCTTGAGATACTAGCTCATTTTTATTCTTTAATAATTGAATCTCCTGCTACAGTACAGAAACTTGCAACAGATTTCATAGGACTTTGAACTGGAAATGAGTCAACTAGCCTCAATTCTCTTGTGATTTATTGATGGCAATCAGTTGCGAGTATGGTTACGAATGTGTAAAATTTGGCTTAAGTGATGTTCCTCAGTCTAGATTCTTCTGGTATATAGGAAACATGAGTAATTCAGTTCTTTACACCGAACCATGATGTATAGGTAGCAAGGTAGCAGAGTTAAACATTAATAGAGATCATAACCATATTCCATTTGAGGTAGGCAATGAGTTGAAATTTATATTTTCATACTGGAAGTTACTTTCTTAATGCCTGGTCTTGGTGGGATGCTAGCCACCTCTCTGCTAACTATTGATGACCGTGCAACTCAAGATAGGAAAGGCAGGTAGAGGACTTATAAGGACAGCCTATGGTGGAGTCTCATTCTTCACACAGGCTAGTTGGTAGATGGTGCTTGAGAGAAAACCCCTCTAACATTTGGTATGAGAGCTAAATGCAACTTCATTGTGTTGCCGAGTAGCCAGAGACCATCCATTTCTCCATGATCTTCAACTTATATCTGAATACAAGAACATGTTCTTTTGATGAAAGTGTCCAATTGGCCCCTTTTTCAAGGTGAAATAAACAATGTAACTTTCTTCACACTTAATTTGCCTGAGAAACCATGTTTCACTTCCCCATTCCAAACTCAAGATGGAAAATGATAGCAACTTTTCTCATATCTTTCTCATTTTTATCTCAGTTTCCATCTTCCATTTTGTAGCTCCTAGGAAATCCCTATTTCTCTTTGAAATGATAGATCTGCTCGTCAAAACTTTGTAGCATAAGTTATGACACTGTCCAGACCCATGTATACCTTAGCAGTAAGCACATTATCAACATTCTAATTTCCACATTGGTTGTAATAATGAAAGGAGGTTTTTCGACAACACAATGCTCCAATCTTGAATGACATTCTGATGCAACTAAGGATTCATCGTGCTAGTATAAAGGCAGAGAGATCAAAGTGTTAAGCTTATGATTTGCAAGAATCTTTTCTTGCAAATCAATAACTTTACAAATCTCAATAACTTTGCAAATTATAAGACCTTACCTTCGGAGCACCATCATCTTCCCATCTTTGAGACGATTGTGATTCAGAGAGGAATTTTTCAATACAAGGCATAAGCTGTGCAGTGCTCTCTAAAAGAAAACGGTGTAGCCCATATCGCATCGCTACAAGGGAGAGTGACCAATTGTTGACCGTTGCAGATTTGAGATCGCTCAAAAGACCCGGTTTAAGACCTGGAAATGACAAGTACAGATGGCGTGCCATGAGGAAATCAAGTACAGCATCTCCCAAGAATTCCAATCTCTGCAAACCAACAACACATATAGTGAGATTTCAAATGTTTGCACAGGAGATTGATGTGAAAGTCTAAAGAGTTCAAAGAAAGATATTCCTAGAGTGTTCGGCGATAACCTGGAACAGTCACCTTCTTTTGAATGATTTTTTCCTCATATTACTTTTTTGTTTGTATGATACAAAGCTTCCTAAACTGATCTACCGTGGTTGATTTCGTTACAAAACAAAGGTTAGTTAGTGGTAAGTGATATTTTAATCTACATAGATTTCATGAAATGGTGTACAAGGGAAACTCTAAGATTTTCTACTTGCTTTTGGAGATACCCAAGAGTTTATCTTGTGTATTCTTTCATTCTTGTGAACCATCATTGTTTAGATGCTAGTAAAAGGCTCGTGTGTGTAATAAATCTAGGCAGGATCACTGCTAGTGTCTAGCATTCTTCTGTCTAGAACTCTGATTTTTTATTGAAAATTGCTCCACACACCAATTCTGAATTAGAAGTAACAGTTGTTCTAGGGAAGTGAACTTAACCACCCTACTGTGAGCTTGAGGTGGGTTGTGCTTGTAGTTATAACCACAAATGCTCACAAACAATGATACAACGAAGGACAAACCTGAGGAAAATGAGAGTGATGGAAGCAGCAGGAGCTAAATCTGGGACTCTGCTTAGACGAAGCTTGGAAGTATGAAGTAGCTTCATGTGTTTCTAGAGAAAGAGGTTAGATTTGAAGGTCATGAAGTAAGTCCTTGATCATTTTCTGGATTGTTGAATGTTTGCACGATTTTGGACTGAGTGTGAGGACATTGCAACACTACCTAGCAACAATTAAGGACACACATAGTCCATACTTCTCTATTTTTGGCCACGCACTTTCTATTACATAGGCAGGCCCCGGAACGCTATTTTATGTGGTTCCTAATTTGGGCCCTAATATTTGAATTTTCATATTTCCTTCCAAGTCAATTGCAGGGAGGTAGCTTTCGCTTAGTATAAATACCCATTAAGGCTATTCAATAGTCAATCATGAGTTTGGAATCTTGAGCTCTTTGTAGGGAAGTTCCATCTTTGTATTTGAAATTTTTGTTGGAGATCTGCCTGAGCTTTCGCCAGCCATTGATTTCATTAGTCTTCTTTGTTGGAGAATGCTTGTGAATGATTATTTTGCCAGTTTTATGAATGTACTTGCTATCTTTCATGCTAAATCTGTGGATACGTTCTTATCTTCTTGGTATCATAGTACTTGTGTAAATTGTAGAGGCAAAAATGCACCAGAAATAAAGACTATCACATCTTCCATACATTTTGTTTTGCATAAATGATTTAACTAAGATATGATCTCATATTTCAATATTAGATAAGTTTGATTATTCAAGAGAATTGAGTGCATGTGCATGTATTACTACTTGAAGGATCTAAGAACTTAGAAAATTATATGATGAACCATTTCTAAATGGTATGATTTCACATCTATGATCTAACCTTTCTTTAAGGGTATGTGTAGGTATGAAGTACCTGAAGAACTAAAACAAGAATTTGAAAGCTTATGAATGGTACGTTAAGAAGGCTTTTCCAAGTCTATAATGAAGGCTTTTCTATAAGTCTACAATGAAGGCTCGAGGGAGTCTATAAAGAACTAGGGACGGGCCGAGGGATTGATCACCCCTTTGGATCTTCTCTGCCATGATTGGGGATGGGCAATGTTACGAGCTCGTGACCAGTGCCGAACCCTAGAGAACACAGATAGGTTAGATACCACAGTCAAGGTCGTGTCCAGAGCGTACACGACCATAGTTGCATCGAACCGCGGTTCGAACCTCGAACCACGGTTCGAACCGTTCGAACCATTCGGACCCGGTTCGAACCAGAATTCGGTTCGAATAGGATTTAGGGCCAAAAAAAAAAAAAAAAACACCAAAAGTGGAAAAAAACGTTTTGAATTTTTTTTTTTTTTTTTTTCCGGTTCGAACCGTTTTTCGATTCGAACCTGGTCTGCGGTTCAAACCGGAAAGAATCGGTTCGAATCGGCCGGTTCGAATTGACCAACAGGGCAAGACAGTGTGAGTAGTGTGCCCTAGCACGGTCCATAGCCATGGCGGGCCTAACACAGCCTAGGGACCCTATCAGCAGGATAGGGCCCCCAGTTGGGTCTCGATGTGCAGTCGGCCACGTCAGTGACACATGGCCGACACTTGGCAGTTGCATGCTTCCAATCCTCACACTGGGCTAGGAGGGGCTTACTCTATATCAGGGAGTAGGCAAGGTTGGGTGGATCAATTAGTGTTTGCCCTACTGTGGTGTTAGGATCTATTACAGGCAACCCCTAGAAAAAGGAGCCCAGGAATTGATGGTTGTTATGCAAGATAAGATAAGATGGATATATACTAGACCCCCTTCCCTAGAAAGTTTGCACTTGGGTGAATTCCCAAGTTGTAACATAGAAAATCAAACTTTATCCTGGCTAACATTAATTGTTGAGCCAACTACCTTCCTTGCATGTCATCAATAACTTACCTACTTTTCCGCATGGCTTAAGGGCTTATGGACACATAGGTAAGGGCGCCCTCCTCCTCTCTCACTTGACCAATTCTAACTCCCATGCAACCCTCCCTCACCTCCACACATCATTCTATCACTCCACTTACACTTACTCCACTATAAGTCTCCCCCACACCTCACACACTTCAATTTGACACATCACCACCTTTGGCAAGCCTCCATACTCCCTATAAAAGATGTAGTGCGCCCTCCCACCATCCCCTAATTCCAATTAATGAATATTTTGCTTGTCTTTTGAATGCTTGTATGTGTAGGTGCTTGGAGAAGGTGATTTTTGGCTCAAGGAGACCATGCCAAATTGATGGGAGCTCTTGGATGATCCACCATCTTCAACACACACATATCTCTTCTCTCTCCCCTTCCTCTCACACTCTCTCTGATCCCTATTCACCTTTCTCAAACCCCCTTTCTACCCTTTCGTCCACTTTCTCACCGAAAATGCTAATTCACTCTCTTGTACCTACACCAACAAATCTCTCTCTCTCTCTCTCTCTCTCTCTCTCTCTCTCTCTAACTAGGCCTTCAAACCTTCATTTTCCAGCAACTAAACATTCTATCCATACATGCAATGAGGCTAATCTCATTTTAGATCCATTCCCAAGCTTGCATGATCAAGAAATTTCCATTTTTGGACCAAGATTTACAAAACTAGTTGCATGCATGCATTTTCAGCTCTTAAAACTTTGCATGTCATCATTCCTCATGATAAAACAATTGCATGCATAAGATCTCCATTCCTTTCCCTTTGCATGTCACTATGTTTGAGTCCTTTACCTTTGCATGTAAGCAAAACCAATGATTATGATTCTAGTTTCCATGTTTTGAAAGTCTAGCTTTGATATTTTTTGAATTTCGATCAAGGAAAGATGGTCTTTGGAATCCCATATGATTTTTGTTTACTTTTAAAGATTAATTTCTCTCAGAAAGTGTTTGAGATCACTTGAATGATGTATATGTAGGCTCTTGCCAATTGATCTTGCATAAATAAAAAATTTTCCTTCTGTGTGTGTGTGTGTGTGTTGGGGGGGGGGGGGGTTTCCCCATCTTGCCCCTCATCATGTCTCATGTGGTTGCTTGATGTGAATGAACAACTTTTAGCATTTTTCATTTGTATCATAGTTGCAACGAATCGCGAATCGCGATTCGCTAGCTTCGCGATTCGGGAATCGCGATTCTGCGAATCGTGATTCGCTGCACAGAATCGTGCTTCAGAATCGCGAAAAAAAAAACCAGAAACTCACTTTCGGGCCTCCTCCTCATGCACAGAACCGCGCCAGCAGTGGAGGAGGCAAATTTTTTTTCTGAGAGCTGTGGGCGTCCAATCTTTGCAAGTGAATATTTGGCAGGCATCTACTCGGCGATACGGAGGTGGTGTGCATGGTGTCGGGTGGGTCTAAGCTTCATGGAGAGCGAAACGACCAATTTTTGATATTTGGTAAGTGTAGGCTTGATTTTTTGCAATTGTTGACATTGAGTTGTAGGCAACCAAATCGAGCGTAGTTTGGCTCTAGACCACCTTTCTTCACGCCCACAGTGATTCCTACAGCGTCAGTTTCAGCCGTTACGGCACGCCTAGCGAGATTTGAACACCACATTCCAAATGCTTGTGTATTTTTGCCATTTTCACAGAATGACTTGTTGGAAACCGAGTGAGGTGATGTCTGAGCCTAGAATGCATTTCCACATGCCTGCACAGACTCCTATGACCTCCATTCCACCCGTCTACGTCCGTATCACAAATTTCAATTTTCATGCTTTGATTCCATACTTTTTAGGGTTTAGGCGTGGACCATCATGCAAACATCTGCTAGGGGCGCAGTTTAGGCCCACACTGCACTCCTTTATGCCTGCACGGACTCCGACGCTAACGTCAGTCGCCTGTTATCCCTCATACAGAAATTATTCTATCCCACGCCCTAATCTCATGTTCTTCTTTGGCACTTGACATAATGTGTGAACTGGAATCGTTCTGATGTATGCTCTGGTATTTTGAGCTCTATTTGAGCTCGGTAATTTGTTCAATGCAATGTATTTTTTTCCTGCTGAACGTTTGCCTGATTATTTGTTGTTTGCAGGTTTAGGGTCGTGTTGATACGATGCCAGTGCGGGACCGAGGCCTTTGGGCTGAGGTTGAGCTTATCGACGGGGATGTGGGCACACACGATGGCTCAGGCACCCGCAGATGGAGATGCTTGCATTGCGGTGGTCACTTCACGGGATCACTCACCAGGGTTAGGGCTCACTTGCTGCGGGTTAGAGGGCCAGATGGGCGGACATTGGGCATATCTGATTGCCCCAGGATTTCTGATGAGGATCTGCAGAGGTTGTCTACCATGTACGGGCCCGGTACTACATCACAGGGTTCTAGACAGGGACAGCTAGCAGGAGCAGCTATAGGCAGGCATGCAGGAGGGCTCACAGGCAGGCAGGCAGGGCCTACCATGGATATTGGGCCTGGTACATCACGGGCAGGGCATGGTACAGCTGCAGGGCGTAGTACATCACGGGTTGGGCATGGTACAGGTGCAAGGCCCAGTACATCACGGGCAGAGCATGGTACAGCTGCAGGGCCCAGTACAGCACGGGCAGAGCATGGTTTAGGTGCAGGACCTAGTACAACACCTTCAGTTCCATCCGTAGCAGCAGCAGGACCATCAAATGAGCATGTTGGTTCAGCAGCAGCGGGTGCTTCTCGACCCTCCTCCTCGGCAGCAGATGCACCACATGCCTCAGTAGATGTTGCCAGAGAGAGTGACACACCCACGGATCAGCCATCTGTTGGGCATGCTAGACCACGAGCACCATATACACAGCAGAGAGGGGTTAGGCCCAAGCAGCAGACCCTTGATCGATGTGGTTGGCAGAGAGAGCAGCAGGCCCATTGCACTCGACTGTGTGGCCAGTTCTTTTACGAGTGCGGCATTGCCTTTGTTGTTGCTGACACTTGGGTGTTTAGGGAGTTCTGTGCACAGATGGCGGCCGTGGATGCTACATGGACACCTCCCAGGCGAGAGGCACTACGAGGCAGGTTGCTTCGTCAGGAGGATGAGACCATCACGCGGGAGCTAAGTTCCATTCACTCAGCTTGGCAGATGTAAGTACTTTGTTTCCATAAACCCATTGCATGCGTTTAGGGTTTACTCGTGGCGCAATTTTTGCATGTGGCTAATGGGTGTTTTGTGGCAGGTATGGATGCACGATATTGAGTGATGGATGGACCGACATTCGTCGGCGATCCGTCATCAATGTCTTGGTTTCTTGCCCACTTGGCACAGTATTCCTACGTGGCGTGGATGCCACTCGAGGTGGTGACGCCATCACAGCCGATTTCATATGGGAGGTCATTAGAGATGTTATTGCTGACATCGGGGTTGAGCACGTGGTTCAGGTTGTCACCGACAACGCCTCGAACTGCAAGCAGCATTGTGTGGACACCCTGTGCTGCACATTGCATAGACTTGCTCATCCATGACCTATGTGCGCTTCCATGGATCAGAGAGGAATAGTTTGTTCTATTTGGTATGCTTTCTTCCTTCGATGCTGCTAACCACGTCTCAACTATTGTCTAAACTTTTTTACTGGATGTTTGTGTTGCAGATCACTTCTACGGCCATGCGCTTGGTCACTTTTGTGACCAGGCAGAGGCATGTGTTGGCCCTGTTCCGCACCTTCTCCACCCTAAACCTGAAGAAGCCCACAACCACGCGCTTTGCGTTTTACTTCTTGGTGCTAGAGCGATTGGTGGTGGTGAAGGACACATTGCGGCGGATGGTTTCCAGCGTGGCCTTCCGGGACTTTACAGACCTCCCCCATTCGGCATTTTTCCAGTCCACTGTGTACGGCGACGAGTTCTGGAGAGCTGCTGAGGAGATTAGTGGGATCCTTCTACCCATTTACAGAGTGCTGCGCCTGGTAGACCGTGAGGGGTGCACCCTCGGTCTCATTTATGAGTTCATGGATCACATCGGTGAGGGGATTCTGTTGTCAGCCTTGGACGCGCACATGTATGACTCTTCAGTGTCTAGTTTGTTGTTTCTCACTCGAGTCTGACGCATTTCTTTTATGCTATGGTTTAGTGATTGTTGTAATTTGTCTGCTGCAGGAGGTGCGAGATCTCACGTATCTGGGAGGCCAGATGGGACTACTTCCACCAACCCATCCACGCCGTAGCCCACATGTTGCACCCCTTGTGGCGCTCTACCCGAGAGATCCGGAGCTGCACTGGGGATGGGTGGAGTACACGGAGTGCATATGGCCCGGACCAGGTACGTGTGAGAAATCGGTTGGTAGCAATGTTACTACAGTATTGTACTCATTGGTAGTGTCTGAATTCGAGGGGCCTTACATGTGCCATGTTTTTCCTTTTGCCAACAGGTCCGACGCTGGCCAACATTGCAAGCTAGCTGCTCGCATTTGAGCGCTTCCAGTTTCCTTTCGATGGAGAGCAGAGTCGGCGGAGGGAGGATCAACTGAGGCCCGTTACATGGTGGTGCATCCACGGGCGCAGCACAGGTGACCTGAGGCGATTGGCTGAGAGAGTCCTTGCACAGGACTGTTCAGCAAGAGCTTGTGAGCGGAATTGGAGCACTTGGGCCTTGTATCACACGCAGAAGAGGAACAGGTTGTCCATTGAGCAGTGTAGGCGGTTGGTGTTTGTGAACACCAACGGCCGTATGCTGAGGCGCACACAAGGAGAGGGTCAGATGCTCGAGGTGAGTCACATCATCACCCCTTTTTTCTTGCTATGCTTTGATGAATTGAGTTGCTTTCAAAATATGCAGTGAGTTGCACAATACCTGCCTGACAACAATGTATTGTTTTTGGTTGCAGGTGGACCCTGACACTTGCTTGGTGGATTCGATAGCTGCTGCTCCTCGGGCACCACCCACACAGGAGGAGATGGATGATGAGATCCATAGAGAGCTCTACAGACAGGCACAGGCTGACGCACGGGCTTTACGGCGGTAGAGGAGGACAGAGAGGCAGAGGGAGAGGGCTGAGGAGGGAGATGACGAGGGCTCGGAGGGTGGAGAGATGCTTGGGGCAGACTATGTGAAGGAGAAGGAGTGGGTTGAGGGAGATACAGAGGAGGACGAGGAGATGTGGGCGGAGGCACAGGGGGATGACTTGGCTGACCTACTGGTGGACCCTGATGCAGAGACAGAGGAGGAGCCAGCCATTCCTGCACGTAGGCCTAGGGGGAGACCTAGAGGTTCTAGGAGGGGGGGGCTGAGTACTCTTTTTGTAGACAGGAGTGGAGCATCACAGGCAACCGTCGGCCAGGCATCATCACAATGGGCAGGGCCATCCCAGGGCGTAGGGTCACAGCCACCTGACACACAGGCACAACGGAGTAGACACAGGGCTGGGGGCAACCAGATGGGGGCCAGAGGAGGGGAGAGAGGAAGAGGCAGAGGCAGAGGCAGAGGTAGAGGCAGGGGGAGGGGGTGGTCCAGAGCCAGGGCACGCAACAGGGATCCAGAGCACGCAGCAGAGCCAGGGCCACACCACGGCATATGGCTCCCTCCAGTTCCGATTCATCTGCGGACCCATGGGACCTGCAGTCCACAGATTCGGATGATTTATCCTACCATGACTTTGACGAGCCTTAGTTATATAGTTTTCATTACGTTCATGGAACATCATTGTACCCCTTTTTGGTGCCATGTGGCCCGATATTATAGATTATGATGATCCTATTCACAGCATTGTCGTGATTCAGTATTGTTCTTTGTGGTTTTAGTTCAGTAACTTCGGTTTTATGGTTTATGATTTATGGTTGTAGAGAGAGAGAGAGAGAGAGAGAGAGAGAGAGAGAGAGAGTATGGTTGTTTTGTCAAAAATTGTTTCATTTAAGGCTAAAGTTCAGAATGATTCAGCTAGGTTTTTGTTCATCATGGTTTTAGTTCCGTTTGTTGTGAATCGTGATTAGAGAGAGAGATAGAGAAAGGGAGATTCCTGCTATGTTCACCACTGGGAATGCCCCAATGTGTTCTCTTTTTTTTTATATGGGATGCAACTTTAGCGTAAAGGGACCATCCTGCACCTGAAACAGTCGGCAAACTACACAATCATATTCCCCTCGATCAGAGCTTTCATCTGATACCCATATTGCACAAATAAATTTCAAAAAAAAAAAAAAATCGATTCTACACGATTCTGGAAAAATCCCAAATCGCGAATCGGGATCGCGATTCAGAATCGCGCTGCAACTATGATTTGTATATATATAATTTATAAGTTTCTAAGAATCCATTTACCTTTCAAAAGAAAATTTGCATCGCAAGTCTAGTTCACATTTTGTGGTCTTAATTCTAGAAGGAACTTTGCCTTGGAGTTCATAGTTTTGGTATCAGAGCCAAGGTTTGTCAAACTTCAATTTTTGTGAACTTTTAGGTGAAGGTGTTCTTGTTCATGCATGACCCAAATGCCAACACATAGAACCTTGCATCTCTATTTTCTAATTGATTTTCCTTCCGCTCAAATCTCGTTCTTTTTGCAAGATCTTTTTAATACTAGAGCAAATCGTCTACACTTGGAAGATCCACGAGAATTAGACCTTCGGATTGCTATTTATTTTGGACCCAACACCCTACAAATCAAAGCTTCAATATTTCTTTTTGGGGATTGGCATTTTTTAGAATCACAAATCTACTCATGTTTTTGGCCGTGAAAGATTTTGTGTTTCAGGTGGATAATCCTAAACAGTTATGGACTCGGCTCATTACATTCGCCATGTCCATTTACATTTACTTTACTTTATGCATAGGCAGGCTTTGGGCCCTTTTTTATTCATTATTTGACATTTAGACCATATTATTGGCCTTGGGCCCTATGATTCACTATATTGGTTATTTGGTCATATTACTGAGAGTGGGGGCCTTCTTGGAGGGCGCACTATTTTCCCTCTCAGTTTGGCCCTAGCCACTGGAAGCTTCCTTTTAGGGCTTCCTCTTGGCTATAAGTAGGGATTCTGTGTCATTTGTTACTTGGCTTATGATATGATCTCCTTCTTTAGTCTCTTTAAGCTTTCTCTCTCCTGCTTTCTAGGGTTAAGTCTTGCTTATGTGATGCTTTCATAGACTAAATCTAGATCAGCCGTGGCTACGTTCATAACTTGGTATCAGAGCACTTTCCTGAGCATCTCCATTGAGCAGATTTTTCTCTCACAGGAGGGCGCCCATCTTCAGCTTGGATCTTCACCATTTTTCAGCCGGATCTTCAGCATTTCTCCACACTTGTCTTGCAGATTTTCATGACAGATCGGAGGAGGACAGGCGCCCACTTGCTGCCCATTTCTAACGCCCTCTTGCTGGCTGCCTACTGCTGCATTTCCAGCCTTTTTCCTCCCCTATTTTGGGCGCCCTACTGCCTCCTATTTGCTGCCCTATTGGGCGCCCTCATGCTTGCTGACCAGCGCCCTACTGCTCCTTCCTTTGCTGAAAATTTCCGCTTTTTGCTGCCCCTATTCGCCACCTTCCATCAGCCACTCCTAGCACCCTACCAACCCATCTTTTTGATCCAATTTTTTTTTGCCATTTACTACCTCTCTTGGACGCCCACACTCCACCATAGCTGGCGCCCTACATCCGCCTCAATTTCTGCTCACCCTCCTACACTGCTGTCTGTGTTCGCAACCCTACCCCGGACAACACAAACACGCCTAGATGCTTAGAAAGCCACTCCCACCCAACTTCATCGCGCATCGGGATTGCTCCTCGTCTTTATCGCAAACTTTTTTTTTTACCCTTTAAGGGCGATCTCTGATTTTTCAGCCTTGTTTCCTCGCTGCCCATACCTCCTTTTTGTTATCACTTCCTTTCCTTGGCTGCTCCCTTTCTAGCCCCATAGTCCATTATTGTTTCCCATACTTTTACCCACCGTTTACTCCACGTTGTCGGGCCCTTAGCATCTTTTTTGGAGGCTGCCCGGTACCTCGACATATCGCCGCTATTTTTCAGCTCACTTCCGGTTGCGGTTACGAGGTATTTCTTACTTAGTTGTCCTTTCTGTTCATCTTACATCGCGAGTTCTATTGTGTCTTTTCATTGGCGTGCCTGTTGTGACGACTTATGTCCTCTCCTTCAGTTCGTCCAATTGTTTAGCACATTTCTTTTCTCGCTTACTTTTTCTTCCTCATGGCTAGCTCACCCACTACACCTGCGAGTCATTCCGGACCTTTTGCTGATATGCGTGACTCTCTTACTCTCCTCAGTAGTCGTTTCGACCAAATGATGACCGGTTTTACCACTCTACAGACCGGCTTTGCCACTATGCAGTCACAGATTGATTCCTTACAGCCACATGGACCTGGCAAAGCCCCTGTTCATTCATCATTTGGGTCTCCATTTGGACTTCCATCCTCGTCTACTTCCTTTGGCGGTGGGCCTCATTTTCCACCTAACCCACCACCCGCTTTTCCACGTCCTACAGCTCCTGAGTCACATTTTCCTCGACATCTAGCTCCTGAGCCACATTTTGCTCGAGATTTTCGTGATCGGGTACAGCTTGCCACCTATTCTGGTTCCTCTGAGGGGAACTTGTTAGAGAATTGGTTTGCAAAGCTTGATACTTATTTTCAGATTTACCCTAAGACTGATCCTCAGAAGATCTAGTTAGCCGCCTTACATTTAGATGGACGTGCTGCCACTTGGTGGCGGGTCTACCAACTTGACCCTGATCGGGACGGTCTCCAGTTATGGCCTACCTTTCGTCGTGATCTTCGTCATGCTATGATTGACCCTCAGTGGCTAAGCTACCAGCGTGATATATTCCGTAGTCTTACTCAGAACGGTGATCTTTCTTCCTATACAGATCAGTTTATGGACCTTTCCTACCTCTTTACAGATCTTCAGCCCACCGAGCTTATTTCTCGCTACATTGCTGGACTTCGTGGTGATCTACGATACGATGTCTCTTCTTTCCGTCCACCCACACTTGTTGAGGCCATGTCCCTTGCTAGTACTTTATAGCATAAGTACCCTAATCCTGCTCCCTTTCGCTTTTCCCGACCCCATCCATCTCTTTCACCTCTACCATCTCCGGCCCCATCTGCCCCATCCACTGTCGTCCCGACCTCTTCTCTTACTTCTCCCGCTCCTCGCCCTCCGCCTCCTCGTCCTGCTTTTGTCCGACGTTACACGTCTGCAGAGTTCGCTGACATTCAGCAGAAGCGTCTTTGCTTTCGTTGTAAGAGTCCTGACCACATTGCCCGTGATTGCCGCCAGCCCCTGCCTACTTCTACTGCTGTTTTCTACCATGAGGGCACTACCCTAGATGAGTCCGATATCTACATTCATATATCTGATGAGCCTGATCTATCTCCTGAGCCTTCTACTGATTTACTTCCTGCTACTTGCCATGCTCAGCTTGCTTATGCTACCTGGACAGGGTGCCCCGGTCCTCGCTCCATTCGGCTACGTGTGCGCATTACTGGTCGTGAGTATATTGCTTTAGTTGATACCGGCAGCACTCATTCCTTTATCAGCAGTTATGTTCTCAACCGGATACGCGCTTCACCTATTCCTACTCCACAGCCTCTCACAGTCGAGGTTGCCAGTTCTCACTCATTTCCTAGTTCTCAGATGTTTCAGGGATTATCCTACCACATTGGTGATTTTTCTGGACAAGCAGATCTTTATATCATTCCTCTGGAGCGCTATGACCTTATCCTTGGTGCTGATTAGTTTGCTTCATTGGGAGCGGTTACTTTGGACCTGGCTCAGCAGACATTGACATTTGTTCATGATGCAGTGACCCACTCACTTGCTGCTATTGATTCTCAGGCAGATTTCCAGCTGATCAGCGGGAAGCAGTTTATCCGCAGCCTACCTAAGGCTCATTGTGCAGCTTTATTATGTGTTCAGCGTGCTGCAGCAGATTCTCCAGTGACTACCTCTCCTCCAGCAGCTGTTCCTCAGGTGATCTCTGACTTATTACATCAGTATGCATTTGTCTTTTCAGAACCTACGACGCTACCACCATTACGTGATGTGAACCACCATATTGATTTGCGTCCTGGTTCTGCTCCTCCCTCCCGGACTCCTTACCGTATGTCTAAGTCTGAGCGTGATGAGGTTGAGCTTCAGATTACTGCTTTACTAGATCAAGGCCAATTTGTTCCTAGTCACAGTCCTTTTGGTGCCCCTGTTCTCCTTGTCAGTAAGAAAGATGGTTCCAAACGCCTATGCATTGATTATCGTGCCCTCAATAAGTTGACCATCCGTAACCAGTATCCTGTTCCTCACTTTGCCACTGTGGCTGCCCCTCTTCATGCCCTTTTGAAGAAGTCTAGTGCTTTTGTTTGGACTTCTGATTGTCAGTTCGCCTTTGACACTCTTCGTCGTGCTGTTGTGGAGGCCTCTGTCCTGTGTTTACCACAGTTTGATCAGAAATTTATTGTTGAGACCGATGATAGTTATGTTGGTTTGGGTGCCTTGCTTCGTCAGTCTCAGTGTATTATTGCTTATGAGTCGCGTCGTTTACGCTCTTATGAGCAACGTTATTCTGTCCATGAGAAAGAGCTTCTTGCCATTATCTATGCTCTTAAGAAGTGGCGCCATTACCTGTACCGTGTTCCTTTTGATATCGTTACTGATCATCAGTCCTTACGTGATCTCTTCTCCCAGCGTGATCTTAGTGATCATTAGTTTCGTTGGTTGCAGTTTTTACAATCTTTTGATTTTTCTATTTTGTATCGTCCTGGTCGTGCTAACACTGCTGCTGACGCATTGTCTAGACTTCCTGCTTTATTGAATACCCTTGTTGCCACAATCCCTTCCTGGTTTGATGATCTTCCATCTGCTTATCTTACATGTTCTGATTTTCGTGATGTTTATAGTTCTGCTCCACCTATGTCGTCTTCACCTCATCAGGCTTATTCCATTGTTGACCACCGTCTTTATCATTATGGTTCTCTTTGTATTCCTAGTTCTTTGGGTATCCGTTCTCAGTTGTTGTCGGATGCTCATTCGTCCCCAGCTGGGGGTCATTTTGGTTTTCAGAAGTCTTATGCTCGTCTTAAGGATCATTTCTATTGGCCATCCCTTAGGAAAGAGCTTGTTGTACTTATTCGTACCTGTCCTTTCTGCTTACGTAATAAGTACTCCCGTGCTAAGTCCGCTGGTTTGCTTCAGAGTTGGCCTATTCCTCACCGCCAGTGGACTAATATTTCTATGGACTTCATCATTGGCCTTCCCCGCACCCGTCGTGGTCACGATTCATGTATGGTGGTAGTTGACAGGTTCTCGAAACAGGCACATTTCATACCCGTCCGCAGTACTATCACTGCAGAGCAGTGTGCACGCTTGTTCCTTTCAGAGATATTTCGCCTACATGGGTTTCCTCGTACTATCCTTTCTGATCGGGATAGTAAGTTTACATCATTGTTCTGGACAGAGCTTATGCGTATATTGGATGTACAGCTTTTTATGGGGTCTGCTTATCATTCTACTTCTGATGGGCAGTCTGAGTTCCTTAACAGGATCCTTGAGGATTATTTGCGCCATTTTGTTACTCCTCCAGGGAAGGATTGGGATCAGCACTTATGTTTGGCAGAGTATAGCTATAACAGCTCTGTTAGTACCAGCACCGGCGTTGCACCATTTTTATTATCTCATGGTTATGCACCTCTTTTACCTGGTATTCCTCTTCCTCCCGAGGATACACCTGTGACACTGTCTTCATTTCTATCAGGTGCTCGCGAGCTTATTCTCCAGGCCAGTTCCCATTTGCAGCAGGTCCAGCAGCGTTATCAGGCTTCAGTTGATCGTCATCGACGTCATGTTGAGTTTCATGTTGGTGATATGGTATATCTACGCCTACGGTTTGCACGTCATCATTTTATTCAGGGCCATGCTTCTACTGAGAAGCTTGCACCATGTTATTATGGGCCTTATTGTATATTGGAGGTTCTTAGTCCAGTTCCATATCGTCTTCAGCTTCCTGCTTCCACACGTGCCTGTGATATATTCCATGTCAGTTTATTACGTGCTGCTATTGAGGATGATGCTCCTCATGATGCTGAGTTTCCTACTGCACCGGATCTCTTTCCTTTATTACCTGCTGCTATCCTTCAGGTGCGTTTGCATCATAGTCGACGCCGCCGACAGATTCAGTTCCTAGTCCAGTGGGATGGTTGTCCTGTTGAGGAGGCCACATGGGAGCCTATTGATGTCTTTTATCATACACCGTCACTTGCGGATCAGGCTCGTGCTCTTGCCGCACTTGTTGATTCCTCTACATCAGCTGTTGCTCCAGTTGTTACTACACCAGATGCTGTTCCAGTTGATCCTCCAGGGCTTGCTGTGTTGAAGAGTAATGCCTATTTTACCCCTTTTTGGCTAAGCATTAGATAAGTTGTACATAACT
This sequence comes from Diphasiastrum complanatum, assembly GCA_029204225.1. Lineage (NCBI taxonomy): Eukaryota > Viridiplantae > Streptophyta > Lycopodiopsida > Lycopodiales > Lycopodiaceae > Diphasiastrum > Diphasiastrum complanatum. Next base: position 16,916,715 of record CM055092.1, on the reverse strand, counting down.
CATGGGGCATGTTTTAATTAAATGCATGACCCCCCCTTTTGTTAAGTTATGTAAATTAGTGCAAGTGGCCCACTTGGCCAAGTAGCTCACTCCCATGGTTGACACCTAGACTTTCCATGCATGTAAAGGAGGTGCTTGCCTCACAAGAGATTTGGAGGACCCACGCCCTCCTCTCTCTTACTAGCAATTCATTTCTTCTTGAGACTTTTGAGTTTGTGAGATGCTCATGCAATTCTCCTTGTGTGTGATATTTCCATAGCCAAGTTTTCTCAAGCTTTCATAGTTGATCTAGCATCTGAGTTAAGATACTCCATAGCTAGGTCTTATAATTCTTCATGGTATCAGAGCAGGTTGTCTAGCCTGTGAGTTTGAGAGTGAGAGAAACTTCAGTGCTTAGATTCTTGAGAAGATTCTTATCTTCTACAAGCACCTCAATCTTGAAAGAGGGAGCATTTGATCTACAGGTGTCAGATCAGGTGGAGTCTTGCACTGTTGGTGAGCTATTGGCAAGGGGAGTGGGATGATCCAAAAACTTTCTAAATCTGGCTAAGTTTTGGAGAGTTTTTCTGGAGGAGCTTACACAAAAGTAGGGCGCACTTTCCAGTGGAGCCTAGTGCTTGTGCTAGTGAGGCCACACCAAGTGGCAAAGACAAAAGCAGGAGCTGAAGGGTTGCCTTGAAGTGGCTACATACCCTAGTTTGGGGTTAAACCCTTGTTGTTGGAAGCTGTTCTTTTCTGATCTTTTTCAAGTTGAGCTTCTGTTTTAAGCACAGATTTTAGCATGGCAAGTCTTGGGGAGAGTTTGCTGGGTGAATCTAGCAAACTAGATGGCACAAACTACAGAGTGTGGAAGTTCAAGATAGCCAATATCTTGATGGATAAGAATTGCTGGGAGGTCATGACAGGTACAGAACCTGTACCAACATCTGATCCTGAATTGAAGGACTACATGAACAGGAGACATAAAGCTCATAGGATAATCAACCTTTCTGTCAAGGACAATATTATTCCTCACATTTGCAATGCAAGGGATGCAGCTGATGCTTGGACAATTCTGAAGTCTATGTTTGAAACAGTGGATTCAGCCAAGCTGGTGTATTTGCAAAACAGGTTACATACTCTCAAGATGGAAGCAGGTGCAACAATTGGTGATCATATTACAAAGGTCAAGGACCTATTGGATCAGCTTGCTTCAGTTGGAGAGAAAGTAAGTGACAGGAGTATTGTTCCCATAGTCTTGAACAGCTTGTCATTCAACTATCAAGACTATGTGATGTCCCTTTCTGCTAGGGAGAAACTCCCAACCTTTGGGGAGTTATGTGGTCTTCTTTTACAGGAGGAGATGAGAAGGAAGAATCTTTCTGAAAGGGAAGATAATCCAAAGCTTGCATTTGCTTCTAAGAAGAAGCAAAACTTTCAGAAGAAAGGCAAAGGCAAAAAGAAGAACTCAAAGCAAAGCTTGGAGCAGCAGGTGTCCAAGTTACAGGTTGGAGAGGAGTCAAGCACCAATTCCTCATCCACACCCAAGAGGAAGGGCAACTGCAACTATTGTGGTAAGTATGGGCATTTTGCTTTTGAATGCAGGAAGAAGCAAAGTGATCAGAAGAAGGGAAAGAACCAGCAGAGTCACTTTGTTGACAAAGTTGCAGAGGAGGAGCAATCTGGTGTGCTTGAGCTATTCACCGCAGCCCTATCATCTGAATCCACATTTGGTGGATGGTATATTGATTCTGGAGCCTCAAAGCACATGACACCTCATAGAGATTGGTTCAGCACCTATGAGGAGACAGAAGATAGCCAGCATGTTTGCCTTGGAGATAATTCTACACGTATGGTGAGGGGCAAAGGTACAGTTGCAATACAGCTATCATCAGGTGAGGTGAAGGAAATTAAAAGTGTGTTGCATGTACCAGGGTTGGCTAAGAACTTGTTATCTGTTGGTGCCATTACCAAACAGAACATGGTGGTAGAGTTTAATGATTCTAAATGTTTGGTAAAAGACAAAGAGAAGAACTTCAAAGTGGTAGCCAAGGGAATGCAAGAAGGAGGTCTTTACAAGCTTTTCACAACCATTCCTAGCCAAGAGGCCTTGTCTGCAAGAGATACTAATCAGGAAAAGCTTTGGCATGAGAGATATGGTCATTTGAGTTACAAAAGTTTGCAAGTTTTGAACAGGCACAAAATGGTAGTAGATCTTCCTAGCATTAAGTCTTCTTCAGATACATGTGAGGCTTGTGCATTAGGGAAGCAACAGAGGAAAAAGTTTCCAAAGGAGAAAGCTACCAGGGCCAAGGGCATTCTTGAACTTGTGCATTCAGATTTATGTGGTCCCATGCAGGTCAAATCAGCAGGGGGGGCATACTATCTCATGACCTTCGTAGATGATTTCTCTCGGAAGGTATGGGTCTATTTTCTGAAACTGAAATCTGAAGCGTTCAAATACTTCAAACAGTGGAAAGCTATGGTGGAAAACCACACAGGAAAGAGGTTAAAGACTCTCAGGTCAGATAAGGGTGGTGAATATATTTCTGATGAGTTCAAAGATCTTTGCAAAGCATGTGGGATAAAGAGACAGTTTACTGCTCCACATACACCGCAGCAAAACGGCGTGGCTGAGCGGAAAAACAGGTCTATAGTTGAGTGTGCGAGGAGCATGCTCAAGGCAAAGGGGTTGCCAAATTCCTTTTGGGCAGAAGCGGTAGCAACTGCTGTTTTTCTATTGAATAGAAGTCCAACCAAAGCAGTTGAAGGAATCACGCCAGAAGAGGCATATAGTGGCAAGAAGCCCAAAGTGGGCAGCCTTCGAGTATTTGGGTGTACAGCATATGCACATATACCAAAGGACTTGCGGAAGAAACTTGATGCAAAATCCGTAAAGTGTGTCTTTCTTGGGTATAGTGAAGGTGAGAAAGCTTATGTGCTATATGATCTCGAAAACAGGAGGAAGATCCTAAGTCGAGATGTCATCTTTGATGAAGAGCATGCACCCAAGATACAGGAGCAGGAGAAGGAAGGAATTACTGAGTTCATACTTTTGATTGATTCCACGGATGAGGATCCTAGTCAAGAGTCCTGTAAGCCTCAAGTGCAGGAGCAACAACAGGAAATCGAACCTACTAGTTCGAGACCTCCTTTTGGCCAAGTACCAGAAGCAGAAGTTGGGGACAAACGGAAGACTAAAACAGTACCATGGGATACGTGGTCACCATTCACATCACCTACTGCTAGGAAGAAGCTACCTAGGTGGTATTGGGAAACAATCAAAGAAGGTCAAATGATTGAAGAAGGAGAGAGCAGTGAACAGGGTGTCAGAAGATCTCTTAGGTCTCATGAGAGACAAGAGACTAACTTTGCTCTTATGTCCACTATTCTGAATGCAGATGAGCCACAATTCTTTCACGAAGCCGTGAGAGAAAAGGTATGGCAACATGCCATGCAGGAGGAGTACGACTCCATTGTCAAGAATGACACATGGGAGCTCACTACATTGCCAGAAGGGAAGCAACCAATAGGTTGCAAGTGGGTCTATAAGACCAAGTTTCATGCCAATGGAACAGTGGACAAGTACAAGGCAAGGTTGGTGGCGAAAGGCTATGCTCAGCAAGAGGGGCTAGACTATGATGAGACATTCGCACCTGTTGCTAAAATGACATCTATCAGGACCGTTTTGGCTATAGCCTCATATTTTGATTGGGATGTCCATCAAATGGATGTCAAGAGTGCCTTTCTTAATGGGCACCTACAGGAGGAGGTTTACATGGAACAACCGCAGGGATTTGAAATAACTGGCAAGGAGAATCTGGTTTGCAGGCTTAGGAAAGCCTTGTATGGGCTCAAACAGGCGCCAAGGGCTTGGTATAGCCGAATTGATGAGTACTTTGCAAGGCAAGGGTTTGAGAAGAGTAAGTCTGATTGCAATCTTTATGTCTTCAGGGAAGGAGAAGACTTTGTGGTTGTTGTGCTCTATGTGGATGATCTACTCATCACGGGAAGCAATAAGAAGCTTATTGCTTGTGTTAAGAAGAATCTTTCTAATGAGTTTGAAATGAAAGATTTGGGTTTGCTACACTATTGCCTAGGAGTTGAAGTTTGGAAAGGAAAGCGTTGTCTTTTTATCTCACAGGCAAAGTATGCACAGAAATTATTGAAGAAGTTTAACATGCAAGAAAGCAAACCAATCAGCACACCCATGGATGCAAGCAACAAGCCATCAAAAGATGATGGTCCAGCATTTGCAGATGAGACGCTCTATCGTCAATTAGTGGGCAGCCTGATTTACCTTACTACCACCAGGCCAGATATTGCTTATGCGGTTGGAATCGCAAGTCAATACATGTGTAAGCCTACCGAAGCACATTGGAAGGCAGCAAAGCGGATCCTACGATATGTGAGAGGGACAGTGACTTATGGGATTGGATACACGGATGACGGGAACCTTCAGCTGGAAGGCTATTCAGATTCTGATTGGGCAGGTGATAGAGACGATCGGAGATCGACGACAGGCTATTGCTTCAGCCTAGGTTCAGGGGCTATATCGTGGTGCAGTAAGAAGCAGCCTACTATTGCTCTATCGTCTACCGAAGCTGAGTACAGGGCGACTACGAGGTCCGCCTGTGAAGCCATTTGGTTACGCCGTCTACTTGAGGACATGCAGATTGCTCAAGTAAGACCTACATTGTTACATTGTGATAACCAAAGCTGCATTCAGCTTGCAAGGAATCCAGTCTATCATGCACGGACAAAACATATAGAGGTGGACCAGCATTTTATACGAGAGAAAGTGCACAGTGGGGAGATCGAGCTAGTTTATTGCGACACCAACGACCAGACAGCTGATATTTTTACTAAACCACTTAGTAAAGATAAGTTTGAAAAGTTCAGAACTTTGTTGGGTGTCAGTTTGAATAAAATTGCCATTAAGGGGGGGTGTTGAAGAGTAATGCCTATTTTACCCCTTTTTGGCTAAGCATTAGATAAGTTGTACATAACTCATGGGGCATGTTTTAATTAAATGCATGACCCCCCCTTTTGTTAAGTTATGTAAATTAGTGCAAGTGGCCCACTTGGCCAAGTAGCTCACTCCCATGGTTGACACCTAGACTTTCCATGCATGTAAAGGAGGTGCTTGCCTCACAAGAGATTTGGAGGACCCACGCCCTCCTCTCTCTTACTAGCAATTCATTTCTTCTTGAGACTTTTGAGTTTGTGAGATGCTCATGCAATTCTCCTTGTGTGTGATATTTCCATAGCCAAGTTTTCTCAAGCTTTCATAGTTGATCTAGCATCTGAGTTAAGATACTCCATAGCTAGGTCTTATAATTCTTCATGCTGTTACTTGATCCAGTCCTTTATGGCAGTTGGGGGTCTTATTTTTGTGTCGGGGAGAGTTATGGACTCGGCTCATTACATTTGCCATGTCCATTTACATTTACTTTACTTTATGCATAGGCAGGCTTTGGGCCCTTTTTTATTCATTATTTGACATTTAGACTATATGGTTGGCCTTGGGCCCTATTATTGACATTTAGACCATATTATTGGCCTTGGGCCCTATGATTCACTATATTGGTTATTTGGTCATATTACTGAGAGTGGGGGCCTTCTTGGAGGGCGCACTATTTTCCCTCTCAGTTTGGCCCTAGCCACTGGAAGCTTCCTTTTAGGGCTTCCTCTTGGCTATAAGTAGGGATTCTGTGTCATTTGTTACTTGGCTTATGATATGATCTCCTTCTTTAGTCTCTTTAAGCTTTCTCTCTCCTGCTTTCTAGGGTTAAGTCTTGCTTATGTGATGCTTTCATAGACTAAATCTAGATCAGCCGTGGCTACGTTCATAACTTAAACAAGGTACATGTTTTTATTGTGGTTTGCCTAGTCATTTTGCAAAGGATTGTAGAAAGCAAAGGGTGACATGCTAGTAGAAACATGCGCATAAATTTCAACATAGGAGAAGATCAGTGATCAATTGATTGTTGATTCGAGAGCAACACAACAAATGCTCTACACCTAGAGTGGTTTCATAAGTTTGAGGCAAGTGATGGAGTGTCTCAGGTGAGATTGGGTGACAATTATACATGCAATATTGGAGGTAAGGGTTGTGTGCTAGTCCAAGTCGAGAGTGGTGAAATTGGTAAGATTTAGAAGGTTCTATATGTTCCTGGCTTTAGGGAAAAATTTGTAATTAATTCCTCCCTTGTTAAGCAGGATCTGAAGGCTATCTTTACTAAAACTCAATGTTTGATTAAAACCAAAGTAAACCAAGTTGTTGTTAGAGGTACTCTAGAAAGAGGTCTCTACAAGTTACTAGTTTCTGTACTAGATCATTTGAAACATGCAGAAGTTTAGGAGTAATTTGGATAGTTGAACTATAATATTGAAAATTTATATTAATTGAAACACTTGAACATGGTTAAGAGTATGTCTGTGGTTTATGTTGAGGCTTGTTTTTTTGGAAAGCATCATTGACTACAATTTTCTAAGGTGTGCACATGAGCAAAAGAAGGTTTAAAATTGGTACGCATGCGTTATGTGGGCTATGCAGGTGAGTCAATTAGTCAAACTTTATTTTATGAATTTTGTTGATGATTATACACTTAAAGTTTGTTCGTATTTTCTTGCTAAGAAGAGTCAAGCTTTTTGACATTTTGAAGTTTTAAAACTTAGCTAAAAAAAGGTTAGGTCATCACATAAAGATCCTTCACTCTGACAAATACGGTTGCAAAGGATAAGAACAAAACAATTGTCGAATGTGCTAGATCTATGCTAAAGGCCAAGGGTAAAGTTATTAGATTTTGGGTTGACACAACTACTGTATTTTGAACAGGACTCATACGAAAGTTGTTGAAGATAAAACAATTGGGGTGGCATATTGTCAGACTCCTTTCTTAACTCAACCTACAAACAACAATAAACCATGCATAGATTGATCACCAATCTCAAGCTTTATTCAATTCTTAGCAAGTAAGTAGCATGAATCCACCAAAACCACTTCGAAATCTGTCAACGGTTAGCTTGCACGGTAGACCACTACAAATAATCTTCGACATAAGGCCTTCGACATATATTTCTTCATATATTGGTTTCTTAGTCTTCATGGTTCATGGGAGAACGTTGGATACAGTAGGTCGCTAGACATTCATGGCTGGGTGGTGAGCGAGTCTCCACTCCTTTCACTTTACTTTCGCGTTATTCTTTACTTCTGCTATGGAGAACTAGTCAGGTAAGGACCTTCTGCCATACGGAATTGACAAATGTACTACAACCAAGATTGACTATGTGAGCATGACTATACGCGAGCAAATGATAAAATGGTGGACATTTGACTATGCTAAGCTTGCTATGGTAAGTCTAATCTACTCTAACCATGCTAAGATCTTGAAAAATCACCCAACTTTAAGTGAAGGTCACAAATCTATACCATTAACTTTGAACTATTTCGCCCACAGTTTTAGAACGTTTTCTTTAGGTCGCTCAACTACTTGGAGCCTAGTATATGTACTATAGGGGTCCAAGTGACATTTAGTAATTTGTAAGTCCAATAACTAGATGATAGCTCATAATAAGGACCTTTAGGTCCAAAAAAGATATCAATGGCCCTAATAACTTGCTATAATTCATCGTATTCTAGGGTTTAAATTCGTTACGTCTATATCACCGTATCATCATAAATTAGGGTAAATATGTTGCTTATCCAATAGTAGTATAGATCAAGTCTATATATTCAAAATTCAAATTTAGGGTTGGATATATAATATGTCCAGAATAGGTTTACACAAGAATAAAACACATCACGACTTAGATTGTTCAAGTCTACACAATATACTAGGGTCTACAAACATGTTGAAATGTCAAAGACAATCTATGATGGAAACTAGATCTTAAACCTCCGTAATTCAATGTTTTAGCTCAAAGTTGTTCAATAGTAAGAGAAATCCACAACAATACGAACTTTCTCAAACATCAATTATTGAAAACCACCCATGTTTAGAAAATAGCTTTCAAAGTTGGTTTATAAGTATTAATACCTGATAGTTACTTTTTGAGTCATGGTATGATGGATGTGTTAGTGCCTCCACAAGAAGATTCTTCTTTTGAAATGAATACCCCAATATTCTTTCTACTTCCACAAATTCAATCTTCTGATTTAAGGTGGATGGCTCAGAGTAGTTATATATCTTTGCCAATAATGATGGATCAACGTGCACTTGTAAGCCTAACCACTGCATAAAGGCTATTGCAGCTTTTAAACCACTATCTACAACAAATCCACCAATGAGAGCCTCAACAACATCTGCAACTGTCTTCTTCTTTATTTGATGATATCTTTTGGTGCATCTTGTGACGACTTCATAACACCCGGATTGACTGTCCTCTAAAGGCCGTGTTTCATGCACCACTCGACCAGGAGCTTGCCACTCGTCCGGGTTAAACATCCCATCACGGATATGCACCTAATTCACATTACAACTTAATAGTTCCTCTACAATAAAAATTTCATAAATTGGACAAACATGCATCCAACAACTTTTCCAACATCCTATTAAATAGAGGTCAACCATGTAAACAACATAGCAACTTTCCATACTGTAAAAATTTGCCTATTAAGCTATCCTTTCTAAAGTCTTTGCATCAAAAAAGGTACTTTTCATCTTAAAAAACATAATTAGGTTCACCTTAGAGACTAAGCAGCTAAAAAATTTCATTGAAATGTCTACAATCCAAACAAGATAGAATCATGATTATAATAAGTAGAAATCGTGATTTGAAGCCCTTCAAACTAATTTAGGTTGAATTTTTAATAAACCTTTTTTTTCAAAGAGCATGATTTTTCCCATATTTTATTTTAGAGTTTGAAAAAAAAACAGTTTTTAAAACCCATTTTGTAGTATCAAGATTCTATGGTCAGTTTCCATTTTTTGATTTGATTTAATTCTACTTGTGACTATGATCACAATAGATGTCAACATACATTATAGTCACAAGATATTAACCAAGTTAAATACTTGATATTGTAAAAAATCATGCAGACTAAGTAGAGCAATTACTAGTTACTTCATGAATATAAATCTTGTAATAGTGCAAATTGTAGTTCATCTCTCAGTCACTCCAAAGCAAGAATTTTTTACAGTTCAGTAGTAGGGTTTGATATGGTTGAATAAGGTTTGTTGTGGTTCAATAGAGTTTGCTACAGTTCAATAGGGTTTGGTATGGTCTAGTACGGTTTGCTGTGGCTCAAGAAGCCTTAGTGCGTATGGTTTGGTATGCATTAGGTTTTGATGTGAGTTGGGTCATGACTTTTGCATTTAGGATTACGCAAGCTGATGCCGTTGGATCAAGTTTACACAATTCATTTATAGTAAACAAGATGTCACCTAATAGCCCATAAGTGGAGATGAAACTACTAGAAACCCATTTAAATTTAATCCTTGATGGTTTTCTCTTGCTATTGATACCCATGGTGCATGTAATTTTTTTTTCCGCAAATCAAGAATCGCGATTTTTGACCAATAATTTGTGAATCATGATTCGGATTGTAAATCGTCGATGAATCTATGATCTCTCTCTCTCTCTCTCTCTCTCTCTCTCTCTCTCTCTCTCTCGATGGTGGTGTAGGGCGCTCCCTTCTCTCTCGCGATGGCTCCTCCATCTCGCACCAGCCTTACCCACAGGACACGCTCTCCTGCTGCCACCTCACCCCCTCCCACCCACTCCCCTGCTGCCACCTCACCCCTTCCCACCGCTGCCCCAGCCTCCACGGATGTCACCACACCCCTCCCCATCGCTGCCCCAGCCTCCAACATGGATGTCACCTCACCTACCTCCATTGCTGCTCCAGCCTCCATCGCTGCCCCTGTAGAATACATTGATGCCTCTGACTCCATCGTTGCCTCTGACTCCAGTGCTACTCTTCCCATCACAACCTCCATCGCTGCCCCATTCCAACCTGTTGTTGTGGCGCCTCCTCTGGATGTACCTGCCTGCATGACAGCTGCCGAGGTGGAACCTGTCCGCCCACCGATCTCGACCCTGCCTGCTTATCCTGCTCCTACGCTCCATCCCATTTTGGTCCCTCTCTCGTTTTCTGAGCCCATCCTCCCCAAGCCGACTGATGCTATCTCTTCTTTCCTCACGGCACCACCATCTACAACAAATATCCCATACACGCCCTCCAGATCAGCGGAACTTTTCTCCTCTTGGCAGATCGACCAAATCAAGACAGATTTCCAGACTTTGCGGCAAGAAATCTCACAGCTGAAAGGAGCGGTTTCCTCTCTGATCAACGAAAAGAATATGTTGCAGTCCAGAGTTGCATTGCTCAACTGAGACTAGATCAGCTAGTGGCCGGGGATCTGGAGGGGTGGCTTGCCTATACAAGGAGTCTCTTCATCGGAGTATTGAGTTCATCATACATGACGAGCATGCACGTTATATCTGGATTCGTATTGTTGGACATGACATTGGTTTCGACAGGGACCTCTTTGTGGTAGCATGTTACTTTCCTCCAGAGTCTTCATCTTTTGCAGAGGGCACAGGTTCACTATACCTTGATTTGTCACCTGATATTATTAGATTCGCAGAGCGAGGGCATATTCTCCTCACTGGGGATTTTAATGCCCGAACCTCCTCACGACAGTTAGAGTTTTATGACATCACCGACCAGCTCCGCATTCACGCACTCGATAGCGACGAGATGGGAGTTACCAGGATTTCAGCGGACAGCTTGGGACCTATTACCCCCTATGGTGAGCATTTGTTGCAGTTTGGAGAGGCACATGAGTTAGCCATTTACAATGGCCTAACTTGCTAGCCAGATTCCGGCAGTTATACATGTCATCCTCACAGTGGCGGACATAGTGTTGTAGACTACCTCATGGGATCACCATCCTCCATACCTTTCATCTCTGATTTTCACATCTCCCCCACCACTCTCTCTGATCACTCCTATCTCTCCTTCGCTATTGGTCACCTCCCACCCCCCAGTTATCCTCACATCCCCTACTTGCTCGTGTACATTCAGCTCTCTATATGCACCCGTCTACCAGGAATTTCTTTCCTCCCTAATTCATTCCTTTCCCCATGATAGCACAGTCGAGACTAAAGCAGATTTCCTTAGCACCTCTCTTCATACCGCTGCTTCCCTAGCCTTTCCATCTAAGACACATAATGGCAAACACACACGTCCCTCATCCCTACGTCCTCCACACCCCCCACGGTATGATACCGAGTGTCGCTCTCTACATCATCTTGTCACCCATGCCCGCATTCATGAACCTTACCTCCTTCGCTCCACCCGTCGCACACTCCGCCGGAAAAACGTGCTTTTGATGACTCCGAGGGAAAGACTCATTTCATTGAGCTTGACACAGCAGGGTTCCCTGTTTTGCCACACTATTTGGGCTCAGGATTATCACATAGCCTCAGATTTACATTGGGACAGCTCCACGTATCATCACATCAGTTGGCTATTGAGACTGGGAGATTCCAGGGTACCCCGAGAGAGGAGTGGATTTGTCAATTTTGTTCCCTTGGTGAGGTGGAGTTGGAGGATCACTTTATCTTTAGGTGCCCTGTGTATTACGAGATCAGAGGGAGATATCACTGTTTGTTTCGTGACACACCTGTCACACTACGATCCCTCCTAGCCTACAAGGACTCCAGATGTGTCGCACTCATGTTACGAGAGATGTTTATTCTACGGCAAGACCTATGTCAGACAGCCCAGCGGAGTCATATTTCTCAGCAGCAAATCACCTCTTTCTTTTCCAGGAGACGAGGACGAGACTTGTATCTGATGAGGATGAGACAGATGACGACTTACATGCCCACAGAGATCAGAGACAGTGTCCCACTCATACTCATGTTGCTACACGACTTACCCGACCTATCAGGAGGCCTCATCTCCCCAAACGACGTCATCGACCACCAACAGTTCCTTATGCTACAGCCCATATTACATCCTTTTTTAGCATCAGTGGGACAGGATTGGGTGATAGTGTCATACCATATTCGGGATAGACAAACAGTTAGCATTATATATGCTCCCATATGTTTCATATATCATTGCATCCTTCTCAGTTTCAGTTTTCAGTTCAGTTTATCGTAGTTAGATTTGTATTTCTATTATCTTGGAGATGTTTCATACGCTCCTACAGTTACCACATACTTGACATGTACTTTAACTAGTCTTATATGCCTTTTGGCATGGAAAAGACATTAATAAAGCTTTCTTTCTTTCTTTCTTTCTCATAATAGACATGAGGGTCCCGGGCCGGAACGTGTCCGACCCCCGGACGCGGGGTTGGATGCGTCCATTTTTTTTTTAGTTTTAATTTTTTTTGGACGTTGGACGCGTCCAGCGTCCAGTGTCCCAGACGCATATTTAGAAAAAAAAAAAAAAAAAAAAAAACTGGCCTGGGGGGAAGAGAGAGGGAGATTAGGGTTTTGGGAGAGAGAGAGAGAGAGAGAGAGAGAGAGAGAGAGAGAGAGAGAGAGAGAGAGAGAGAGAGAGAGATTAGGGTTTTGGGAGAGTGAGAAAGAGAGAGAGGGAGAGAGAGATATATATATATATGGTGAGAGAGAGACATACGGTTTAGGGTTTACGGAGAGAGAGAGAGAGAGAGAGAGAGAGAGAGAGAGAGAGAGAGAGAGAGAGAGAGAGAGAGAGAGAGAGAGAGAGAGAGAGAGAGAGAGAGAGAAAAGAAGAAGCCAGTGAGAGGCTGTGGGAGTGTGCGAGAGCCAGTCGGTCGAGATGCCAGGGCGCACACCGCCTGACGTGAGAGTTTGCCCTGCACCCGTTCGCAACGTAATGTATGTGTTTAGGGTATGTAATATCTGTAATGAGCTGAAAATCTGGGAGAGAGAGAGAGAGAGAGAGAGAGAGAGAGAGAGAGAGAGAGAGAGAGAGAGAGAGAGAAAGAAAGAAAGAAAGCTTTATTAATGTCTTTTCCATGCCAAAAGGCATATAAGACTAATGAAGTACATGTCATGTATGTGGTAACCATGGGAGCGTATAAAAACGTCTCCAAATTGTAATAAAGAAAACATCTAGTGCAAACTAAAATAGACACGTATGCGAGAGCGCGCATAATAATCATATGTATCTAGGGTAAGATGTCAAGGTTGTGCTGCTGCTGCTGTGCTGATGCTGTAAAAAGATGTAATGCGAGCCACAGAATGGGAAAGCATTGGAGCCTGCCAGCGGCGTCTATGAGCATGAGCACGTGCATGTGTAATAGTAGTAGTACGCCTCTGTGTAGAATGTGTAGTAATCCTGGTGGTAACATGATGGTGGGAGGTACACTGTCTCTGATCTCTATGAGCATGAGAGCGGCCATCATCCTCGTCGTCATCATCATCATAATCCTCATCCTCAAGTACTAAATCACGCGATCTCCGTCTAGTAAAGAATGAAGTAATCAATGGTGGTGAGGTAAAATGTTGGGGTGTCTCGTATAAATCTCTCCGTAGTCTGGACATCTCATGTACTGTCACAAGCCAGTCTCTCCAAGCTCGTGAATCCTAGAAGCCGGTGTGTAGAATGAACCTCCCAACCATAGGCACTCCCTCCTTGAGTCCTTCTACTTGCTATTCCCGTCAACTGGCACATGGCATCCACCTGTGGGTGATCACTCCACTTGGCATGCCTAGCCCCTGTGACCTGTGAATACTGAGTGACTCATAGGGTACCACCCTCGTGCCCCGCCAAAGACCTGTGACCCTCTTGGTCACCCCGACTACTTGCCGGCTAGCATCTCGTCACTGACGGCTAGGGTCCCGACGGTCGACACACACCGCATCTCTGACAACTTGTCAGGCGGCCACACCGGGTCACTGCTCGTGACGCACCGGTCCCAACTTGGGACTGATGTCCTCCTCGGTCACTGGCCCTTGCCAATACTTGGCCTCAGGCCCTCAGGTGACCAGCCGTGCCAAGGTCATGATAGAGTCGTAACTGGAATCCTTCCCTCCTCTGGCAAGCCATCGGTCCTCGATGACAAACTCTGGGTAAGACTTCTGCAACGCTTGTCGCGCCTCCCAGGTAGCATTTGACAACGGATGCCCTTTCCAGGTTACTAGATACTCTTGAAGGAGACGATTCCGCAATCGTCACTCCCTTCGATCTAGGATTCTGTCTGGCCCATAACCTGTGGTGTCTTTCTCCTCAAGAGACACTAGACCTTCCACCAGGCTATCGCCATCGTGCAAACATTTCTTCAGTTTGCTAACATGGAATACTAGATGCACCTTGCATCCAATAGGTAGCTGTAGCCTATAAGCTACTTTGCTCACCTTCTTAATAATCAACCATGGTATCTATCATGGCATTCATGAAGTATCTTACGACGAAGATCCTTCACGTCTGGCACGAAAACTTTTCCATTTCTCAATAACATACCATCCTTCACGGTGTATGTTAAATATATACTGGTGTGTGCCTCTACGGAAGCGACAGCCTTGACTGACTCTTCCGTTTGGTCGACTACCTTGCGTGCATTAGGCCACACACGCTGACAATGCGGGTCCTTTTCTTGAGCCTTCTTAATCTCCTCCATGAGACCACTGTCAACCACAGTAAAGCTCATCTGATGCAGTATACGAGATAGTGCATCAGCGACCACATTTTCCTTCCCTCTTCGGAAGCGAATTTCCAAATGAAATTCCTGCATTAGCTCGGCCCACCAAGCTTGGCGGCCCTTCAAATCTGGCTGAGTGTAAAAATACCTTAAAGTATGATGATCAGTGTACACATAAAACTCGGCGCCATATAAATAATGTCTCCACACCTTGAGCGCATGTATAATCGCATACAGCTCTTGCTCGTGTGTAGGATATCTCTGTTGAGCTGGTGTCAACTTCTTACTCTCAAAGGCTATTGGTCTACCCTCGTGGCTCAACACTGCACCTACGGCAATGCCACCTGCATCCGTCTCTAGGTCAAAAGGTTTCTGGGTATCCACAATCTTGAGAACTGGAGCCGTGGCCACAGACTCCTTCAAGTTCTCAAAACGTTGCTGAGCTTCAGCATCCCATCGAACCACAGTGTTGTTTTTCCTTAACTGGTCCGTTAAAGGAGCAGCTATCCAAGAATAATTCCTAACGAACCGCCGATAGAACTTACAAAAGCCTAAGAAAGACTGTAATTGGCGTATATCGGCAAACCTCGGCCACTTCTTAACCACAGCCACCTTGGCTGGATCAACCGAAATACCCTCAGCTGTCACTACGTGACCCAAATACTCGACACGAGTCTTACACAACTCTATCTTCTGAGCATTGGCATACAAGACAGAAGCTTGTAACTTGCCCAAAACGATCTTGAGATGAATCTCATGCTCCTCAACTGCTTTACTAAAAACCAATATATCGTCAATAAAATTGACGACAAACTTGCCCATATAGTCTCACAAGACATCGTTCATGAGCATCATGAACGTGGCTGGGGCATTGGTTAACCCAAATGGCATAACCAAAAATTCATAATGACCGAAACAGGTTCGAAAGGCCGTCTTCTGGACGTCTTCATCTCGAATCCGTATTTGATGGTATCCACTTTTGAGATCTATCTTACTGAAAATGGGTGCACCTTGCAACGCATCCAATAGATCATCAATCCTGAGCATCGGATACCTGTGCTTTACAGTGATCTTATTCAATCCCCTGTAATCTACACACATCCGGAAACTACCATCCTTTTTCTTAACAAGTAAAGTAGGAGAGGCGAAAGGTGAATAACTTGGACGGATGTACCCCAACTTGAGATACTCCTCCAACATCTTTCTGACTTCCTCTTCCTCTTTTAGGCTCATCCTATAAGGAGGCCTACATACCGGACTTGCCCCTGGAACAAGCTCAATACGATAATCAACGTTCCGACTAGGCGACAATCCCTCTGGCATATTACTAATTAGCACGTGTTTGAACTGCGTGCGGATGGACTTCTCCAACTCACTTGCTGGGTCACATCTAGACTGTAATGCAAATACATGTGCACTAGGGGATGCAAAAGTAAATGAAGCTTCTTGTGGTTTATTAGTGAGTGTGCTTATCTGATTATTATCAACATAAGAATCAAAATTGGAATCAACATTCACATAAGACAACCACAAATACTGAATCTCCATTCTCTTTATTTGCATACAGGTAACAAGAGGACCCTCAACAGATGGTCTCCCCCCCTTTTAAAACATGAGACAAACCCTCATGTCCAAACTTTATATACATGCAAAAGAAAGAAAAACTATGCAGGCTGCCTACTCATCGTCGCTTACTAATAAGTCTTCCAAAATCTCCTCATCCTTGTCCTTATCTTGACATTGTTGTAAAACATGGAGCTTCATGTCCGTGCGGCGAGGACAATCTTTGACAAGATGCTTGCCAAGACAGAAAAAGCATAATCTGTCTTTCTTGGACTCTTGGTCACCCCGACTACTTGCCGGCTAGCATCTCGTCACTGACGGCTAGGGTCCTGACGGTCAAGACACACCGCATCTCTGACAGCTTGTCAGGCGGCAACACCGGGTCACTGCTCATGACGCACCAGTCCCAACTTGCGCCACCACTTGTCAGCAAAATCAGTGAAATGGTAAGCAGCTTTGCGGACCCGCCAACCCTCATCAGTTGGGGACCGTTTCAAATCAAAATACTCTTCCCACTTATGCAACCACTGATCTACGATATCAGTATTGCGTTGGGGAGTGTTTCCAGCGAAACGGGTAGATTTAATATCTTTGTCTTCTGGATAGGGTGGAGGTAACATAGGACGAACAGCAGAAGACGGATAAGGTGGAGCATACTGCGAGGAAGACGCATAACCACCAGCTACCATCATTGCTCGCATCTCTGCGACGGTCTTTTCCACACTATCCATGCGAGCTTGCACAGAAGGGGAAGTACCAGCAGGCGAACGGGCAGCCACTGTAGGCGGATTATGGGCAGGACTAAGCACAGGGCTGGGTGGTGGTGACGGAAGAGCAACGGGTGGACTGAGCAGAATATCAACTCTATCATCTTCCATTATGAAACACAACAGAGACAGCACGGAATCAAGCTAAAAATTGCACGTATTGAAACAGAGTCAGGAAAATAAATGTTCAGCCTATTGACAATTTAGAACTGAAAGAGACAAAAGGCAACTAGAAAGTAAAAAAGCCAAGGACAGGTAGTACTTCCCTTGCGTCCTATGCTGGTACACAAGTCGGTAAAGAACTTAATTTGGGCACCAAATCGGCTTGAAAGTCGAAAAAAACAGGAAAAAAGCGGGCTATTTGACGTCGAATTTCTTCCAAACGGCAAAAGCTTTTCACGAACGGTCAATTAGTAGTAGGTCGCCCTCCTACTAGGCCCAATCTGAAACTTTAACTGCAGAAATCGGAGAAGTTATGTCCAATCCAAAAATCTGACCTGTTTTTTGCTTGGAAACCGACTTTTTAGTGAAACAGAGGCAAATCTGCTCCAAAACCGGCGTATAATGGCTCTAAAGGATTGCTATGGATACTAGAAACATGCTCCCGAAATCTGATCAAGATCTGAGAAGGCTCCGGAAAGTTATGAGCGAAAATCCTTCTGAAAAAATGCGCGGGAGCATCTGATTTCTTTTGCCAAGTTTTTCCTCCCTCAAACAGGTGTTTGTGGGCTCCCTGTATGCTGGAACAGCATCCTTGGAGGCCCACCTTTCTTCTCCAATCTGTCTCCCACGTTTTCTCCCTCCAAAATCCTTCAAAAACAAGCAAAATCTAACAATTTCTACACTTTCTCTCTCTAGAACGACGTTCTCTCTCTCTAGAACGAGGCTCTGATATCAATTGTCACAAGCCAGTCTCTCCAAGCTCGTGAATCCTAGAAGCGGGTGTGTAGAATGAACCTTCCAACCATAGGCACCCCCTCCTTGAGTCCTTCTACCTGCTATTCCCGTCAACTGACACATGGCATCCACCTGTGGGTTATCAGTCCACTTGGCATGCCTAGACCTTGTGACCTGTGAATACTGAGTGACTCATAGGGTACCACCCCCGTGCCCCGCCAAAGACCTGTGACCCTCTTGGTCACCCCGACTACTTGCCGGCTAGCATCTCGTCACTGACGGCTAGGGTCCCGACGGTCGAGACACACCGCATCTCTGACAACTTGTCAGGCAGCCACACCGGGTCACTGCTCGTGACGCACCGGTCCCAACTTGGGACTGATGTCCTCCTCGGTCACTGGCCCTTGCCAATACTTGGCCTCAGGCCCTCAGGTGACCAGCCGTGCCAAGGTCATGATAGAGTCGTAACTGGACTCTAACATGTACCATCAGAGCAACACACCGTGGGTCCTCATAAG
Source organism: Diphasiastrum complanatum (assembly GCA_029204225.1). Lineage (NCBI taxonomy): Eukaryota > Viridiplantae > Streptophyta > Lycopodiopsida > Lycopodiales > Lycopodiaceae > Diphasiastrum > Diphasiastrum complanatum. Next base: position 16,898,400 of record CM055092.1, on the reverse strand, counting down.
CTATGAAAGAGCGTAGAGTAGGCAATGATATCGCCCTTTGATCTCATAATATTCAGGGCACCTAAATATAAAGTGCTCCTCACACTCCACCTCACCTAGAGAGCAGAACTGGCAAATCCGCTCCTCTCTGGAAATACCGTGGAACCTCCCAGTCTCAATAGCTAGCTGATGAGAGGACACCCTAAGCTGCCCCAATGTGAATCTGAGGCAATGCGACAGTCCCGAGTCCAAGTAGCGCGGCATGATCGTGGTCCCTGATGCATCTAGCTCCAAGAAATGAGTCCGGTAGAAAGCTGGCTTAACCCCTAACTGGTTACGCCAAGTCTGCTCTAGATATGTGCGATAAAGGAAGTGTCTGATATACTGATGTGTGCCGGAGGGGAGCTCTTGGATGGAGATGCCAAATAATACAAGTAGGAGGTGAGAGGCCTGAGAGAACCATGATAGCCCGTAGCCCTGATCGTGAAGACGCTACGAGGAGGATAGTGCAACTTGTATGTATCGCCTGTCTATCTCTGGTAACGCCTGTATCCTCTGTATATAGGTGATAAGCTGAAGAACTGCCTCGATCTGTATAGGTGGAACTGCAAACTCGGCCAAGAGAATCTCATGTGGAACAGTAGGCTTCGCTCGGATCAACCGAGCTAGCATGGTGGTCTGTAATCATGAGAGACTGGCCCAGTGTGAAGAAGGGAGACCTACACACCATGTCTCTGCCGCATATAAAGCTGTGGGGGTAACAATGGTATCGAAGAGGTGACACTTACTGCGAGCATCCTGGATGGACTTTCGGAAGCAAAATCGCTCTAGCTGAACAAGGGAGGCATGTCCTTTCCCTAGTCGAGTGGTAGCATCCTGTCTCATGCTAAAAGTAGGACCTGAGAAAAGGACCCCTAAGTATCTGTAGGAAGGGACCACCTCTAGAATCTGCCCACCCAAAGTAAGCTCCTGTCGCTGCATGAATGCCTTCGAAGTGTTGAAGACCATAACCTTGGTCTTCCCAATGTTCACCCCTAGGCCCCATCTGGTGCAAAACTCATGCAAGCAATCCAACTGTCGATGTAGACCCTCTCTGGTCGGTGAGACCAATACCACATCATCAACATAAAGGAGGATAGCAATCAAGATGTCACCAAGCCTGCAGCCAGTACCACCACCCTGTGTAATGACTCTCTCCAACTCATCAATATACAAGCCAAAGAGGACTGGTGAGAGGGAACAACCCTGCTTCACCCCAATAGTGCTCCAAATGTGCTCAGATATGCCACTGCTATGCCGAAAACAACCAAGGACACGCTCATAAAGTGCCATCACAGCAAGAACAATGTCGGTGGAGAAGCCGAGGTCTTGGAGTCTCTGGATGAGCAATGAGCGAGGAACAGAATCAAAGGCTTTCCTGAAGTCCACAAAACAACATTAAACCCTCTCTCTCCTGTGCTTAGCCTCCTCAATCAAGGCTCGCAATGTGAAGATGTGATCTGCCGTAGAATAATGTGCTCGGAAACTAGCCTGACCCATGGCATGTAGTCTCCTAGTCTCCGCCTCTGAGCTCACAACAAACTGCAGTATAGTACCATATAATTTCACCAGGACATGCCCAATCATGATGCTGCGGTAGTTACTCGGAATCATGGGGTCACCATTCTTATGGATGGGGTGGATAATGTTAGTGCACCAGGAGGATGGGAAACCAGAGACAACTACAGAGTTAAGAAGGGTGACTATAGTGGGGGCGAGTAAGTCGGAGGCATGGGTAAGGAGTTTAGATTCAAGGTCTTCGATATCTCTGGCCTTGTGGGACTTCATCTTCTTAATGGTTGCAAGTACCATGTCAGATGTGAAAAAGGAGAACTCAGGTGGTTGTGGAGATATGGCGATAGGTGAGTCGGTAGGGACCGTGTACAGGCTAGTAGCATAATCAGTCCATATGTGGAGGTCCTCCAAGAGAGGTGGTGGAGAGCGAGGAATGAACTCGCGCCAGAAAGTGCCCGTAGAAGAGCTGAAAAGAAGGTCAATGAGATGTTTCCCTTTAGAATTATCATGGGAACGTTTCTTATGGCGAAGAGCACGACGGTAGAAGCGTCGGGAAGATCGAAGCAGATGTGGGGCATGGATGCGTGAGTGGGTTACTGACTGATGGAGAGAGCGGCACTCAGTATCGTACCAAGGAGGGTGTAGTGGTCGAGGTGTGCATCGGGTCTTTCTGGGGTGGGATTTTGTGGGGAGGGTTAATGATGCGGCCGTGTGGAGAGAGAGAGAGAGAGAGAGAGAGAGAGAGAGAGAGAGAGTTTCATTTACCTGCTAAAGAGAATATCGAAATTAGAAAGGACCACCTTGCAGTTTAAAATTGTGAGCACCAGTTTTGCTGCAATTGTTTTCCTCAAGCTATGGAATCGAGGATGCACACCACACAAGCACCTCCAAACACGCAAAAATGTTGACCTTTTGTTTGGTTTAGGCAACCGCGCGAGCTAACAAACAACCAAAAGAAGGATATCGAATATACTGTTGAGCAAGATTCTGATGATGATGAAAAGTACAAGCCTTCAGTTAGTCAGGAAGAAAGTTCGAGCTCTTCCATAAGTCTGAAGTGTGACAGAAATAAAGAAGCGTTTTCACCAGAAATGGCAACAAGCACCTTGAGTTTGCACCCTCATAATCTGCATTTGAAAAATTGTTAATGAGCTCTCTTCTCAATCCAGCAGCATCCCTTTTGACAGTATTAGTCGACCCTTTTGATAGTACATGTAATGAGGATCCTCGTCCCACTTTTTTTCAATCCAATTAGTGCTGGATGTAATATATTTTTGAGGAAAAACGAACTTCTTTATTCAAGCAGATATGTGAAAGGAATACAGATGAGTGTATCCTTTGTCATTGAGAAGTAAAACTGCAATTCTAAAGAAAGCTTCAACAGAAGAACATTTTTGTTTGCGTGTTCTTATGAAATCCTGGAAGTGGAGTCACAACTGGTCCTTGAGATGCTGATCTTCCCAATTGAGAAGATGTTTCAGAGCCCCGATCTAAGTAATTAGTAAGTTGTTGAAGTTCATCCGGGGAGTCTCATCACGTAAGACATAGTAGTGTATAGGTTTAGGGTTTAGGGTTTAGGGATGAAGTTGTAGAATGAGTAATTAGTAAGCTGTTGAAGTTCATCTGGGGAGAAACCAATCTCATCATATAAGACATAGTAGTGTGTAGGTCTAGGGTTTAGAGTTTAGGGATGAAGTTGTAGCATAAGTAATTAGTAAGCTGTTGAAGTTCATCCGGGAGAAGTAAAACTGCAAGAATACATACTGATCAAGCTATGCTTGACCACATAATTTTCTAGGATAAATTTTTCCGGTGATGTTTACTATCCTGCCTCTCCTGTCATCCCCAGGCACTGGAAAGACCTTTTTGACCATTGCTTTCTTACAAATCTTCCTGGCCAAATATCCAGGTGAAAGGGTATTGATCACTGCCCCCATAAGGCATGTAGCTTCCTTGGGTGTCCGAGATAAGGAAATGGGCAGTGAAGCCAATTCCTTTACACAACCTGTATGAAGCCCATAAAACTATAGAGAAGAACGTGGTTAAAAGTTTTTTAGATGAAGGGCATTTCCCACGCACAAAGAACACGAGGATACTTCTCCCAAAAATCTTCTGGTCTTGAGAGAGAGAGAGAGAGTTTAGATATAAGCTCCTTTGCAGTGTATGTTTACATTTTTGAATACTCAATTTCAAGACTCTTCCACCAGGCTCATACTTTTCTGAATATGAATGAAGTTTAGCATATTTATTCTAATGTAACCCCATTTCTTGTGATGGTGTTTAGGCTCGAGCTACCGCACCTCAGATTGTCAGAAATATATATTATACACTCAACTATACCACGACCACCCTTACCCAAGAGAATTTTATATTTAAAAGTCCTTTCCCAAAAGATACCTCGATTATCCAAAGCACAGTTCAAATCCTATGTTTTTAACATCCAGAGCAGCAACAAATCCAACTAAACTGAAGGCAAAATTTGTTTAGGCCAAAAAACGTGAATCTGGTTGACTTGAACCTTGGATAACGAACTGTACAAAATGATATCCCCTAAACCTAAACCTTGGATAACGAACCTTGGATAAATGAGGCTTTGTTAACTGGTATAAAGGAGAAGTTCTAGAAAACTTGCCTGGTATTTGTGACTTCACAATTTTTTGAAACTTATGCCCAAACAACATAAGGCACTTGGATTACCTGAGAAGACATGTACAAATAATAGAATGAAGCTAGAGGCCTCATTGACAGGGATATGTATTGATCCTTGTCTGTCCTCAGATTGGTTTGTCGTTTGAGGAAAGTAAATTTGGAGGATTCCTGCTGTAGCACGACATGCAATTTCCCGAGCGTTCAGAATTGGTCAAAAGCACAAGGTCTTTGTTTATCGCCTTGTGGCACAAATAAATGCAGAGAAAAAGATTGAGAAGGCTTCAACTCACAAAGAGTGGCTCTCAAAAATTCTCATTCTGCGATCCAATCATCCCATTTTGTTCTGCTGCAGCCGTGACAGAATTTATGTTTCCTTTCTGTGTTGCTATTGGAGTTCATCCCAAAACCCTAAACCGATCTCATCATATAAGACATAGTACTGTGTAGGTCTTTTATTAATTAGTAAGCATTCATTTCTCCTATTGGCTCCTACTTGGAGATGGATTTCAACACAAGCAAATATCTGCCAAGACTATGCAGTAGGGAAAATTGAAGGGCATTAGAACAAAGCGTCGAGTCTTGTTGTCAGGTACTGTGTCTCAAAACAGTTTTGAAGAGCTCTTCAATCTTCTTAGGCTAGACAAGCCTGACTTTTTGAAAGTGATTCCTAGTTATGCGGCTAGTCTTAGTAGTGAAATTGACTTGATCGTTAAAGTTTAGATAGAAGCTCCTTTGCAGTGTAAACATTTGAGACAATACAGACTTTCATTGAAGCACTTAAGCACAAACTTGTGTATAAAGTCAAAAAATCTACAATAGATCAAGGTGTTTGAGAAATTCAGAACATGCAAGCAGAGTGTGAGATGTTCGAACTTAATTTTGAAAATCTATTCAAAAGATCCCAAAAACTAAAAAATGGCAAGGTCGAAGAATCAAAAACTTCTTCACTCAGAAACCCTGAAGAAGTTTTGCATGAGGGGCTAGACACTGTAAGAACAAAAGTTAGTTGCTCACCCCTAGAACTTGATATAAATTCACCTTTCACTAATGCAATCCCTAACAAAATGGTTGAAGAACCTCTAGCTAAAATAGGAGGTCCTAATGATAATGAACGCAAGAATGATTCCACATGTGAGGATGATGATCCAAAGTCCGCTAATACCAATGATGATGATGATGATGATAATGATACACATGTACACACACTTACACAGAGATCAGAGATAGTGCATTAGATAGCCATGTTGCGGCTCGAGCTATCCGACCTACCATGAGGAGACACACATCTCATCAACAATCTTCTGGACGACACCAGCAGCGCACCCCTGCTCTACCTCCTCTAGCAGCTTGCATTACATTGTTTCTCATCCCCAGCAGGAACATGATGATGACACTATACTATGTTTTTCAAACTATCAACTATATATCGCACATGTTTCTGTACATTACATTTCACATTGTACAGCATAGTTTTAGTCCAGTTTGACTACTTAGCAATTTATCTACATGTTCTATCTTTCCTTTTTTCGAAGACGTTTTATGCGCTCCCACTGATACCACATACTTGACATGTACCTTTTAGTCTTATATGCCTTTTGGCAGGGAAAAGGCATTAATAAAGCTTTCTTTCCTTCTTTCTTTCTTTCTTCTCCCTCTCCCTCTCCCTCTCCCTCTCGTGGGAGATTGCTGGATTGCCTCATGTGTTGACAATTTATGCTTCATTGATGCTAAAGCTTGTGATTTTGAATCATAACTTAATATAAGAGTGCTCTCCTACGCGCAAATACACAATAGTGTATAGATCCAAAAAACAAAATTGTGATGTCGGATATGCATGCCCTACTCAATTTGCGAATAGATATATAGTCTATCACAATATCGTAGGAATGTCCACATAAAAATTGTGATATTGGATACGTGCACCCCAGCCCATTTGCCCACATCTTAATACCTTGTCACGCACCTAAGCCATAATGTCTAATTTTTTTTTTGGGGGGGTGATATCATACACATGCACCCTAGCGCAACTGAATAGCATGTCGCACACCTAAGCAATATCGCACAACATACTTCTCCTACAAGATAGGTTTTGTGTACCTACTTGGTAGGATTTTTTCTTGATTACTATTAGTGTGATTTGTGTGCATTGTGTTTTTATTGTTTCAAGATGGTTAAAGCTTTGAGATCTTATAGCGTGGATGATGACTCTTTGGGTGATATTGTGCGTGCTCACATGGAACCACCAGTTATGGACTCAGCCCATTACATTCGCCGCGTCCATTTACATTTACTTTACTTTATGCATAAGCAGGCCTTGGGCCCTTTTTTATTCATTAGTGACACTTAGACTATATGGTTGGCCTTTGGCCTTATTATTCATTATTAGGCCATTTGGACATATTATTGGAGAGTGGGGGCCTTCTTGGAGGGCGCACTATTTTGCCTCCCAGTTGGGCCCTAGCCACCGGAAGCTTCCTTTTAGGGCTTCCTCTTGGCTATAAGTAGGGAAACTGTGTCATTTGTTATTCAGCTGATGATATTGATCTCTCTCTTTAGTCTCCTTAATCTCTCTCTTTCCTGCTTTCTAGGGTTAAGTCTTGCTTATGTGTTGCTTTCATAGCTTAAGTCTTGCTTATGTGATGCTTTCATAGCTTAGCTCTAGATCAGTTGTGGCTCTATTCATAACTTGGTATCAGAGCACTTTCTTGATTGCTGAATTTCAGATCTGATTTTCTGATTGGGTGCCCATTTTCCTTGCTGATTTTTCTCTTCCTTGGTGGAGCATAGCAGATAGTTAGCGGAAGTACTTCCGCTAAATTTGGCGGCCGAAAAAAATTTTTTTTTTTTTTTTTTTGGGCAGATTATTTCCGACGCCCAAGTTCCAACCCTCTATCACCCATTTTCAGCTTGTTTGCAAGCTCTCCAGTGCCCAATTCCCTCATCTCTTTCGTCCGTTCCTCCTTCCATTCTCAGCCCTCTTTTCACTTTTGTTTGCATGCTGTCCAGCCGCTTCATACTTGTCATTTTCGTCCGTTTTTGTCTCCGTTTGCAGCCATTTTTCACACCTTGTTTGCAGGCTGTCCATCGCCCATCCTCAACCAAATTTCACGAAATTCCGACTCCGTTTGATACTCCAATTTGTCACTTGCCTCCTGGCTGTCCAGCGCATTTTTACAGCCTTCATTTTCACTTTTTTTTCATTTGCTGATTGCTGTCCTTTCTTAGTTGTGATAATAGTGGTTTTAATAGACTAATTTGGGGTGACGGCAAGAGTCCGCTCTCTCAAGTTTTTGTCTAATCCTTCCACTATCATTATGGCACATTCACCTACCCCGAGTGAGACTACTCAAGAAACCTTATCCGATCAGTTTCGTCGCATGGATGAGACCCTTTCTGGCCTCGTTCTTCGCTTCGATACCGTTATGATCGGCTTTGCTACTATGTAGTCACAGATTGATTCTTGACAGCCTCATCGTCCTGGTAAAGCTCCTGTTTTTCCTTCATTTGGGACTCCCCCTCCATTTGGATTTCCATCTTCCTCTGCTAGTCAGCCTGGTGGTGGACCGTTCATTCCACCTAACCTATCTCCTGGTTTCTTTTCACGTCCCCCACTTCCTGAGCCACACTTTGCTCGAGACTTTCATGATAGGGTACAGCTTGCTACCTATTCCGGTTCTTCTGACGGGAACTTATTAGAGAATTGGTTTGCTAAGCTTGACACATATTTTCAGATCTACCCTAAGACTGATCCTCAGAAGATCCAGTTGGCTGCTTTACATTTAGATGGACGCGCCGCCTCGTGGTGGCGAGTTTATAGAGCTGATCCTGATCGGGAAGGGCTCCATTTATGGCATACTTTTCACCGTGACCTCCGTCATACTATGATTGACCCTCAATGGCTCGACCGCCAACGTGATACATTCTGTAGTCTCACTCAGACCAGTGATCTTGCTTCTTATACAGATCAGTTTATGGAGCTTGCTTATCTTTTCACAGATCTATAGCCCACTGAGCTTATTTCTCGTTACATTGCTGGGCTTCGTGGTGCTTTACGTTATGATGTTTCTTCCTTCCGTCCTCCCACACTTGTTGAGGCGATGTCTCTTGCCAGTACTTTACAGCATAAGTACTCTGACACTCTTCCTTCCCGCTTCTCCCGACCCCATCCTTCTACTTCATCTTTTCCCGCTGCGTCCACCCCTACACCTGCCCCTTCTGTTCCAGCTCTCTCCATTGTCCCTTCGTCTCCTCGTCCTCCGACTCCTCGACCTGCTTTTGTCCAACGTTACACGTCTGCAGAGTTCACTGATCTTCAGCAGCAGCGTCTTTGCTTTCGTTGTAAGAGTCCTGACCATTTTGCCCGTGATTGCCGTCAGCCTCTCCCTACTACTACTGCTGTTTTTTACCATGAGGGCACTACTCCTGATGATTCCGATATCTACATTCATATTTCTGATGAGCCTAACCTATCCTCTGAGTCTTCCACTAATTTACTTCCTGCTACTTGCCATGCTCAGCTTGCCTATGCTACTTGGACAGGGCGTCCTGGTCCTCGCTCCATTCGGTTACGTGAACGTATTACAGGTCGTGAGTATATTGCTTTAGTTGATACTGGCAGCACTCATTCTTTTATTAGCAGTTATATCACTAGTCGGATACGTGCTTCACCTGTTCCTGCTTCACAACCTCTCACAGTTGAGGTTGGCAGTTCCCATTCTTTTCCTAGTTCTCAGATGTTTCAGCGTTTACCATACCGCATTGGAGATTTTTCTGGACAGGCAGATCTTTACATTATTCCTATGGAGCGTTATGATCTTATCCTTGGTGCTGATTGGTTTGCATCTCTTGGAGCCATTACACTGGACTTGGCACAACAGACATTGACATTTGTACTTGATGCAGTTACACACTCACTTGTTGGCATTGATTCTCAGGGAGACTTCCAGTTGGTTACCGGGAAGCAGTTTATGCGTAGCTGCCAAAGGCTGACGATGCAGCTCTTCTTTCCATTCAGAGTACATCAGTTGCTGCTTCACTTTCACCATCCGTGGGTCCTCTTCCTCAGGTTGATGCTGCTTTGGATGTACAGGTTGTTGCTGTGTGCCTTGCGCCTATATGCCTTGATTCATAGATATCGTATTCGGTGGTCATTCCTGGTTTCATTAATATTGAGGCCATATACCTTGGTGGTATTTCTACTATTGCTTTTGCGCATACCTCAGATAGCCCTCCTGGTTCGGTGGTTGGTGCAGTATCTTCCCCATTGGTCTCTATATCTCCATCTCTTGAGTCTGTTATGGCCGATGTTCCTGCTGATTTCTATGGGGTTCTTCATGGGTCCACGTTTGATGGTTCCCTCACTATTGGTGATCAGGTTGTATCTTCTTTCACTTTACTCCATGGATCTTTGCTTGAGGTTTGTGATCTGCCTCATGATATTTCTACGGTTCCTGACATGATTCATGCGCCTTTGGCCCTTACTGTTACACATTTTTCATCCGAGGATATTTGCCAGATGGTCACTATTACTTATCTAGGGTATTTATATGCTGGGATCTTTCTAGATGAGTACACGCACATCCTTCCGTCTCCTGGTGTTTCTACATATAGGTTTGCTGCAGTCCATGCCGATGCTATGGATATATGGCATTCCTGGTTATTACATATAGCTTGGTTTTCATTTGGACCTGTTGATTGGTGCTTGTTTTTCCATATTACTGATCGCCTATGGTGCATATATCTCTATGATTATGCATGTGGCTCTCTATCTGTTCCTTGGATTGTTGCTCATTGTCAGGCTTGGCATATCCTGTTGGCTTGGGTTATTGCCTCCGTTCCAGCTACTGTTTGTCTGGGTGATCTTCAGGTTCCCTGTCATTTCAGGTTGCTCCATATCGCTTGGTCTCCGATGCTGAGTTGCCACTTTGTTCTGGTGTTCCGAGACCATCACGGTACCTTGAGAGAATTCCTTCTCCTCTCTTGGATAGTTTTTGGGGATGTTGCCGCCATATACTTCAGTGTTGCTCATATGTGCTTTGATACTCATTCCCAGCTACACGTGGATATTGCTCCGATGCTTGCTACTGATGTTGCGGAACCTGTTCCTCGTTCCAGTGCATTTCTTCTATTCCCCACTTGTGTGCCTGGTGTGTACTTTGGGATTACACTTGCGGCCAGTTCCGATGGGTCATCTGATTCTCCATCCATTTTTGGTGTATCCTATGATGGATTGTTCTACCTTCTCGGGATTTTTTGATACCTTGGTGCTCGAGAGCTTATTACCCGGGCCAGTTCTCATTTACAGCATGTTCAGCAGCGTTATCAGACCTCAGTTGATCGTCACCGCCGCCATGTTGAGTTTCAGCTTGGAGATATAGTTTATCTACGCCTACGGTTTGCACGTCATCATTTTGTCCAGGGCCATGCTTCTACTGAGAAGCTTGCACCACGTTATTATGGGCCTTATCGCATTTTGGAGGTTCTTAGTCCAGTTACATATCGCTTACAGCTTCCTGCTTCCACACGTGCTTGTGATGTATTCCATGTCAGTTTATTACGTGCTGCTATTGAGGATGACACTCCTTGTGATGCTGAGTTTCCTACTGCTCCAGAGTTATTTCCATTTTTACCTGCTGCTATATTACAGGTTCATCTATACCATAGTCGATGCCGCCGACAGATTCAGTTTTTGGTCCAGTGGGATGGCCGTCCTATTGAGGCCACATGGGAGCCTATCGATGTCTTTTATCATACACCATCACTTGCGGATCAGGCTCGTGCTCTTGCTGCACTTGTTGATTCCTCTACATCAGATGTTGTTCTAGCTGTTGATGCACCAGGGCTTGCTGCTACTTGATCCAGTTTCTTTTCGGCAGTTGGGTCTTTTTCTTTTGTGCCAGGGAGAGTTATGGACTCAGCTCATTACATTCGCCACGTCCATTTACATTTACTACTCTTTATGCATAAGCAGGCCTTGGGCCCTTTTTTATTAATTAGTGACATTTAGACTATATGGTTGGCCTTTGGCTTTATTATTCATTATTAGGCCATTTAGACATATTACTGGAGAGTGGGGGCCTTCTTGGAGGGCGCACTATTTTCCCTCCCAGTTGGGCCCTAGCCACCGGAAGCTTCCTTTTAGGGCTTCCTCTTGGCTATAAGTAGGGAAACTGTGTCATTTGTTATTCAGCTGATGATATTGATCTCTCTCTTTAGTCTCCTTAATCTCTCTCTTTCCTGCTTTCTAGGGTTAAGTCTTGCTTATGTGCTGCTTTCATAGCTTAAGTCTGGCTTATGTGATGCTTTCATAGCTTAGCTCTAGATCAGCTGTGGCTCTATTCGTAACTCCACCACTTGTTGGGCTCTGCTCTCTACTTATTGAGATTGTGGCTCGAGTAGAGATATTGGGTGATATTGTGTGTGCTCCCATGGAGCCACCACTTGTTGAGTTCCGCTCTACTTCTCGATAATGAATCTCAGGTGGCCTCTTTGCCTTCGCATTTTGCCTGCTTTTGACTTCATCTAGTTTTGTTCCAGGTATTGCTAAATCCATCCCCATGACCTCATTTGCACCACCTTTTACTAGTTTTGACACCTTTGCACTAGTTCCTTGGGATTTTAAGGATAGATCCAGCTTTCCATATACTTTGGTTCTCCCAATGAGAATGAAGTGGGGAATTCCTCTACTGAATTTCAGACCTTGTTTTTTATGTTCTTGAAGACAAATCTAGAATGAATCTAGTTAGCCACATTACATTTGGATGGCAATACTACTACTTGTTGACACACTTATTGCCAAACTTGTTGAGTTTGCCTTACCATCTGGCACGAGTTCAAGGAGGACCTTTCTCGTGCTACGATTGATCCTCAGTAAGTTGCATGATAGAGTGTGACATTTTTCGTGTTATACATCTAGTGAACAGACATAGTATAGAATGGCAAACATGATCTGCACCTTCACAGTTTTAAGCAAACTTTTGAATGCTATTTTGACGTCATTTCTTGGTCAAAATAATTAGAACTTCATTCTAAGTTGTTCTAGAGGTGTCACAACATGTGATGAAGATATTTTTTGTAGTTTAAGGGTAATGATCAATGTACTTGATCAAATTTTTGCAATCTTTTGCTAGGGCTGTAAGATTGGAACAAAGTCCCCGTGGAAAAGTTTTAATGATGGAGTTGGTCAAATTTCAATTTGAAGCATATTATACATCCATGAGGACTTATTCCTGGAACATTTGTGAAGCCTTAGAAGATCCAACTATAGGATGATATAGAATAGGCTAGAGGTGTTGCCCTCTTTGTTGAAGAAATTCCTCTCTAAGTTCCTTTATGTGCACAAATGTGTTATACTTCAACAAGGTTAAGGAGATTGGCCAAGGTTTTCATTCTTAGTAATGGCCAAGAAGATGAACTCGGATGTGCAAAAGTTTTGTTTGATTACTACAAACTTTGCAAATGCAGGAGAGTAGATTGTTCTTTGCATAGACTGGATGTTTTGTTGATCAGAAACATTTTGTTGATTATGGATGTTCAATCAAAGGAGTGTTGGAGATATGATCTTCTCATCTATTATGGACAAAATCAAGACTTCATAGGAGTTATTGACAAAGTGCACATCAACAATTGACCAACTACTACAGTTTAGTGATTATCTAGATTCCTGATTAATTATATTGTGATCCTTGTGGTGATTCAGATAGTGTACCAATTGTTATTTAACACACTCAAAATGTGGCTGATATAATAAACGACCAAATATACAAAGTGTGCCTTACGTAATGTAATTAATGTGATCTAGTCCTCATTATTGTAAAATGACTTGGAATTGGTGAACCGATAGTGTAGAGACAAGAGTGGTTACTTCACCTCAATCATTCATCTCATTGTATCAATTGTGATTCATTACTGCGAGCATTGTGTGTTCTCTCTCCCGTCTTCCCTCATGGATTGAATGAATGTTATGTACTCTGATCTCCAACAAGGGGATTAATGCAGATAGGCTGGTCAACAACTTTTCTATATGGTTCCATAAGTTTTGTACAATGTCAAAAGCATGTCGCACGTAAAAGGTATGGTCAAAACAACAAAAAGACGAGTAGATTTCAAGTACCCAAGCAACAAAAGATCACATGCATATTCAACAATGGTAGAGAAATAACATACAGGTATATCTTTAGCTAGCCCAAGCCTGTACAAATTATTGTTAGAAATCTCAGAAGCTCGCCTACAAGACAACTTCCCTTCATCCTCGTCCGCATGAATCAAGAAAAGATGTTGTGTGACTGCAAATTTCAAACAAGAATCGCCAAGCATTTCCAAGCTTTCAAGCGAGAACTTCTCAGTACACTTTGATGTGGTCAACGCTTTCAAAACCTATAGCCAACACACCAAACCCAAGGTCAACCAGTAATTGGCTTACATCAAAACACAAAAGAGCATGAATCATATCTAGTTAAGAGAATAGGAGAATATGTTGTGAAGAAGGCTTACTTAGATAGATAATTGTTAAATCTTCAAGCAAAAAAGCCCAACTTACTGTAGTACTTGAAATCTGTCCACCCTCTTCAAACGCAGCTGCAAGCTTGTTTTGCAATTGAACTGCTATGAAAAAATTTTCAATCCGGTGCATGCAAGACGGCACTAATGTTGTCGCATTGACTACACTACTTGAAACTCCAACTAGTTTTAGGATGCAAATATCAGGAGGCAGTTCCACAGTTGCATCAACCTTTGGCTTTGTGCCTGAAACTTATCAATTGCAAAAAGCATTGACAGTCATAGTGTGAAACAATAAATGATATAAAGTCAAAACATCAAGCAACTTAAAGAGCAGTAGCTTAGAAAAGAGCTTTGTATGAAAAAATACATAACAATTGAGTCTAGACTTACAAAGAAAGGCTCAATAATTTGAGAGGTCAAGCAAGTCAACCATTTGTCAAGGTTAACTAAAACCCTAGTTCTCAATTGATTGAAATCAAGTTAGGACAAATCCAGATTTTTGTTGAAAGAAATCAAATGATTGTTTTTGAGAAAAATTGGAAATTCTTTTTCGGCAGTTTTATGTTCAATATGATTCAGAAAGATTCAAAAGTATAACATACCTTGCACAAGTTTGCCAAGTTTGGACAAATATTGAGGGACATCTTGGATGAGGTTGCATTGGAGTTATAAAGGAAAAAAATCTCTTTGTCAAGTTATTTTTCCAGAATAGCGTGATAAAATTACAAGACTTATACTTTGAAATCATGGATGAATGGGTACAGAGCTCCAAAAGAAAAAATTAAAGGTCATAATTCCCCCCTACATCAAAAACCTATGGTTTTAGATATCTTTTATCTTTTTCCTATCAATTTTGAGTGGCTAAATGTCTCATAAATCCTCATGGTTTGGAAGTTATGGTTGTTTGAAGTTTGCTCAAAATTTCAAGCAAGGTTACAACTGCAAAATTAGACCATGCCCAAGAACTTGACATTTACCAATCGTTGGCTCTTCAAATCCATAAGTCCTACACCCTTGATGTGTCAAGTCCCTAGGAGACAACACTTAGAAGCTGCATAAATAGAAGAAGCTCCAAAATGGAAATCACCCCCAAAAAGAGAGACTACCAAAGACATAATAAAAGCACTTTGTTGCCAAAATTTTTCTTGCAAACTTACAAAGAAAGAAAGACCTTTTTTATATCTTTTGAGTACCCAGTTATATAGTAAAAATAGACCCTAATTCGTATACATCTAGGTACTGGGCCAATTACCCTGAAGGGCATGTCCTTAAGGGACTCACGTACCCTAATTTCCCTAACCTATAGAAGGTTCCACTAAGGGCCTCTAGACAGTTTATATGGGGCTATCATTTAGACATTAGTCATATACTGATTATTCAGCTTATTGGTATTCATAGATGCCCAGCATTTCTGAAACACGTTTCTGAAATCAAAAAAAATTCCAGAAACATTTTTTTTTTTTTTTTTTTAATTTTGATTTTTTTGGGCAATATGGGTATCAAGTGAAAGCTCTAATTAAGAGCATAATTACTGTGTAGTTTGCCGAATGTTTCGGGTGCAGGATGGTCTAGTTTAGGTGCATTAACTCCCAGGTTTACGCTTTGCTGTGTTTAATATAAAAAATTAATAAAAAAACATGATGCCCCAAAATTCTCTCTCTCTCTCTCTCTCTCTCTCTCTCTCTCTCTCTCTCTCTCTCTCTCTCTCTCTCTCTCTCTCTCTCTCTCTCTCTCTCTCAGATCCAACAAACTAAACAAAAATGCTGAATCATACTGAACAAAAACCATGCTGAGTGTTCTGAACCGGTTACCATACTGCATTGTCTTGAACCGTACTGAAGCATTTTTCAACCTACGATGACGAGGACATACCACCTCACCGATGTCAGAGACAGTGTATCACTCATAGTCATGCTGCAGTTCGCACTTCACGCTATGTTACGAGAGCACACAGTTTTCACCCACCTAGACGACGTCAGCAACGGTCCATGTTACCTCAGGTTGCAGCTCGTATCACATCTTTCTTCAGCAGCAGCACTACATGATATTACTCTACTCCTGGCAGCTATATGGACAATTGGCAATTTGTAGTTTATAGTTATGTTGTTCATTTCTCTTTTATGCATAGTTGTTGTTCTTGGAGACGTTTATATACGCTCCCATGGTTTTCACATACTTGACATGTACTCCATTTGGTCTTATATGCCTTTTGGTACGGAAAAGACATTAATAAAGCTTTCTTTCTTTCTTTCTCTCTCTCTCTCTCTCTCTCTCTCTCTCTCTCTCTCTCTCTCTCTCTCTCTCTCTCTCTCTCTCTCTCTCTCTCTCTCTCAGTGAGGCAAAGCGTAAAGGGAGAGGGTAATTTATCGAGATGGCAAAGCGTGATACATTGATCCTCCGAATCCTGACAAATAGGGAGCATGGCCCTTCCGACTAGGTAGCGGTTCGGGGGCTCTTTCTAGAGCATTGCGGTTGAGATTATGGAACTGCAATGGCATTCATTCTTCAGCTACCGCCGGAGATTTTAGAGATTTTTGCACTGAGGGTGATATCTTACTACTTACCGAGATACATGAGAGTCCTGAGAGAGGTCTACCAACTGTTACGGGTTTTTGTTGGTTCTCTGCACATCGGAGGGCGACAAGAGCATTGACAGATCGGGGTTTTGGTGGGGTGGCTTGCTTAGTCCGCGACTTCATTCGGCCCTGGGGCATACTGATGAGCGAGCTCGCTGAACCGAGACCTTTTCCTAGCCGTTTGCTATTTTCCACCAGACACATCAGTTTTCACATCAGATGAGGAGTCACCTTACTTGGATATCTCTTCAGACATTATCAGATACGAGGAGCGGGGTTATATTCTCCTAGCTCGCAACTTTAATGCCAGGACTAGATCTAGGCAGACAGAGTTTCATAGAGCAGAGGATGATCCAC
The DNA here is from genome assembly GCA_029204225.1 of Diphasiastrum complanatum. Lineage (NCBI taxonomy): Eukaryota > Viridiplantae > Streptophyta > Lycopodiopsida > Lycopodiales > Lycopodiaceae > Diphasiastrum > Diphasiastrum complanatum. The sequence goes on along the minus strand of CM055092.1, from coordinate 16,881,784 downwards.
AGCGGATACATGCTTCAGACTGGGATGATCTTGGCCTCCGGCGACAATTAGCAGATGCAGAGGGTCCAGTTACCGCAGATGGAGAGTTGATGCTTCAATTGGGCGAGGCTCACGGGGCCATTTATAATGGCTTACTGCAGTGGCCTGATTCAGGTGACTTTACCTGTTTTCCACATAGCGGAGGGAGTAGTGTTGTTGACTATTTCATGGGATTGCCGTCTCTCCTCCCCTACATTTCATCTTTCTTGGTTCACCGTACCACCCTGTCTGACCACTCATACCTCTCTCTCTCTATTGGCCTTCTTCACACCCCCTGTGCTAGTACATTCACCCCCAGTGAAAAGACCGTCTACCACTATAACCCTCAAAAAACCCCTCTGTACAAAGAAACCTTATCTGATCTCTTGACTCGTTTTCCCTATGTAGCTACTTTGGCAGACCAGTCTCTTTTTCTTGTCCGGACCCTGCATACCTCTGCATCCCTTGCTTTTCCATCCCCACAGCCCAAGCACTTACGACAGACCGCATAACCCCTGGTATGACCACGAATGTAACCAACTTCATCTGCACTTGATTTATGCACGTTGCCACCTCCCTCATCTTGCAAAGGACTTATCTCGTGTATATCGTAGAACCACCCGCAGAAAGAAAATTGCATATGAAATTTGCCAGGGGAAGAAGATGATGGACCTTCTCTTTAGCTCCTCGTCGCGTTCTTTTTGGCAAAAATTCCTCTCACGAGCACCTCCACCCCAGATCACAAATCTTAGCACATAGGTGATCTATGCCCCATCGTTGTACACTGTACCTGATACTCCTCCACTTCCCACACACCCATACACATGTACCTCTAATATATTCTCTCCGGACATAGTAGAAGAGGCCATCGACCGGTTAAACCTACATAAGGCCAAAGACATTGATGAACTAGAGGCTGAACTCTTGAAGCAGGCCGCTGACATCCTCTCACCCTTTCTCTCTTTCCTATTTAACCGCGCTATTACATCTAGTTTCCCCTCCCCTTGGTCCACAAACCTTATTGATCCTATCCATAAAGGCGGTGATCCCATGAAAGCCGACAACTATCGTACCATCATGATCAGCCACCTCTTTGCCAAGGTCTATGGTTCTATTCTTCAGTCAAAGATCAGTACAGAGATGGATACTAGAGCACTGCATGCCATTGGCCAAGCTGGTTTCAGACCAGGATATACTACATCCGATCATATTTTCACCTTGAGAGCCATCATTGAGGAGGCTAAGGCCAGGAGAGAGCTTGTTTACTGCTGCTTTGTGGATTTTCGCAAAGCCTTTGACTCGGTGCCAAGACATTTACTGATATCGAGGCTTCGGGATCGTGGCTTCCAGGAGGATATCATACAGGCAGTTGTGGCATTGTACAGACGAGTTATTGGCCAGATCCGAGTATCAGGAGTTGTATCACCAGAGATAGAGAGCACTATTGGGGTTAAGCAGGGATGTCCTCTCTCACCTACACTCTTTGGTTTATATATAGATGAGCTTGAGCAGGTTATACGGGCAAAAGGGAGGTGAGGGTTGCACATTGGGTGACCTCATTATCGCTATCTTATTATATGCTGATGATGTGGTTTTGCTTTCGAAGACGAGGGAAGGCCTGCAATGGCATCTGGATGCGCTTCACTCCTTTTGTATTCAGTGGGGATTGTCAGTGAATGTGGCCAAAACCAAAGTTATGGTGTTTAACACCTCTAGATCCTTCATGATTCGATAAGAGCTTCTGTGGGAGGAACATCCACTTGAGGTAGTTGACTCTTACACATACCTGGGCGTGGTATTCTCTGGTCCCACTTTCAGCATGCGACAGGCGGCATTTTCCCGGTTACGGAAGGGCTATGCATCATTGGTAGATTTGGAGAGATTATGTTTCAGCTCACACATTAGAGATGCGACTAGTAAGTGTCAACTTTTTGATACTATGGTAGTTCCCTCAGCTCTTTACGCATCAGAGACATGCTGACGGCTATTGAGTGGGCACGCATTTCACGACTTCAGATTCATATGCTATCTTCGGATGATACCGGCTAAGTCCTCTACACCACATCATATTATATTGGCAAAGTTCGCCGTCCCCCCTATTCAGCTAGAGGCACTGTTCCATATTGTCACATTCATACAGCGCCTGGAGGATCTTCAAGGTAGAGACAGACACTATGCTGCAGCAGCTTTGGCATCATCACAGCACCTAAATTCTGTGGGACACTCCTTTTCACGCTTGTCGTCTCCTCTCCACGTGGAGTATTCACATTATAGATCTACCGGTGGGTACGCATCAGTATATTCGAGGACACTTGTATAGAGCATATCTTTAGAGCACTTGGCAGGTTCCATCTAGGGTGAAGACGGAGTTTTATCGGACACATTTTCTCTGTCGGGATCATGCTGGATATCCTACTGTTCCCGGATATGTAGTGGATAGTATCTCACATAGACTGCGGATAGTGATGGGTCAGTTTCGGGTTTCCTCTCACCAGCTAGCCATTGAGACTGGCAGACCTTGTCTATCATCATTATTTCCTGTTTACCTGTAGTCTTGTTTCTTTGTTCTTTTAGGTTAGAGCTTTCATGCTCCCACCGTGCATACTTGACATGTATCTTTTTCAGTCCTATGTACCTTAGGGTATTTCATGGACATTAATAAAGATCTCTCTCTCTCTCTCTCTCTCTCTCTCTCTCTCTCTCTCTCTCTCTCTCTCTCTCTCTCTCTCTCTCTCTCTCTCTCTCTCTCTCTCTCTCTCGCTCTCCCTCTCCCTCTCCCTCTCCCTCTCTCTCTCTCTCTCTCTCTCTCTCTCTCTCTCTCAAAGAATAGTACTGAATCGCTACACTGTTGTGAATAGGATCATCATAATATATAATATCGGGCCACATGGCACCAAAATGGGGTACACTGATGTTCCATGAACGTAATGAAAACTACACAACTAAGACTCGTCAGAGTCATGGTAGGAACCATCATCTGAATCTGAAGATCCCAAGGGTCTGCAGATGAATCGGAACTGGAGGGAGCCATATGCCGTGGTGTGGCCCTGGCTCTGCTACGTGCTCTGGCTCTCTGCTGCGTGCTCTGGCTCTGGATCCTCCCCCTGCCTCTACCTCTGCCTCTGCCTCTCTCCCCTCCTCTGCCCCCCATCTACCTGCCCCCACCCCTGTGTCTACCCCTGCGTGTCTGTGTGTCAGGTGGCTGTGATCCTATGCCCTGGGATGGCCCTACCCACTGTGATGATGCCTGGCCGACGGCTTCCTGTCATGCTCCACTCCTGTCTACAAAAAGCGAACTCAGCCCCCCCCTTTCAGAACCTCTAGGTCTCCCCCTAGGTCTACGTGCAGGAATGGCTGGCTCCTCCTCTGTCTCCCCATCAGGGTCCACCAGCAGGTCAGCTAGGTCATCCCCCTGTGCCTCCGGCCCCATCTCCTCATCGTCCTCCGTATCCCCATCAACCCACTCCTCCTCCTCCTGATAGTCAGCCCCAAGCTCCTCTACACCCTCCAACCCCTCATCATCCCCCTCCTCAGCCCTATCAATCTGCCTGTTTGCCCTCCTCGAACGCCGTAGAGCCCGTGCGTCAGCCTGTGACTGTCTATAGAACTCTCTATAGATCTCATCATCCATCTCCTCCTGCGTGGGTGGTGCCCGAGGAATAGCAGCTGCCGAATCCACCAAGCAAGTGTCAAGGTTCACCTGCAACCAAAAAAATACATTGTTGTCAGCAATTCATTGCATAATATGAAAGCAATTCAGTTCATCAAAGCATAGCAAGAAACAAGGGGTGATGATGTGACTCACCTCGAGCATCTGTCCCCCTCCTCGTGTGCGCCTCAGCATACGGCCGTTGGTGTTCACAAACACCAACCGCCTACACTGCTCGATGGACAGCCTGTTCCTCTTGTGCCCAGGTGCTCTAATTCCGCTTGCAAGCTCCTACTGAACAATCCTATGCAAGGACTCTCTCGGCCAGTCGTCGCAGGTCACATGTGTCGCGCCCATGGTAGCCCCACCATGTAACAGCCTTAGCATAGCCTCCCTCCGCCGACTCTGATCTCCATCGAAAGGAAACTGGTAGCGCTCAAAGATCAGCAGCTGGTATACAATGTTAGTGAGCATACTCCACAATAGTTCGGTTCTTTCTCTCGGCTATGCCGTTTTGCTGAGGGGTATGAGGAGCTGTGAGCTGCCTTTTGATTCCATTGGCCTTGCAGAATTCCACAAATTCTGTCTTAATGAGCTCTCCACCACTGTCTGACCTAAGCATCTTTATCTTCTTTCCTGAATGTTCTTCTACCAAAGCTTTGAAATGCTGAAAGTACTGGAATGCTTCAGATTTTTGCTTCAAGAAATAAATCCAAATCTTGCGTGAGAAGTCATCAATAAAGGTCATAAAGTAAAATGCCCCCCCTGCAGACCTGCTTTGGGTTGGCCCCCACAAATCTGAATGTACCAAGTCAAGTATACCTGCTGCCCTGGTGGTGCTCTCCTTGGGAAACTTCTGTCTTTGCTATTTTCCCATAGCGCAAGCCTCGCAAACTGAAGCGCTTGGCTTAATGACTGGAAGCCCCTCCACCATATGATGCTGGTTCAACACCTGCTTTTGCTACTTGAAAAGTGCACATCCGACTGGATTAGATACAAAACTTGAGATGATCTATTAGAGGATCGGATTCAAGCTTTACAGGTACTGTGCCCTTTCTCTTGACCTTGTGTGTTGAGTTGTCACCAAATAGTTTACCGACTAGGAAAAGTTTTAGCAAACTTTTCACCTGCTTTAGCACTCTTCCTGAATCTTAGTAAGATGATCAGTAACTGTCTCCCCTGTCTCCATCCTAAGAGTATACAAGTTGTTCTTCAAGTAGAGAAGTCTAGTTGTACTTGCTGTCTCATACAATGCACAAAGAATGTGCCAAGCATCTGCAAGCCCTTTGGCTGACCTGATTAGAGGAATCACATTATCCCTCACTAACATGTTGATGATCATGTGTGCCTTTTCCCCTCTCTTGATATAGTCCTTGAGCTCAAGTTCTGATGTTGGAACAGGCTCCTCACCTGTCACAAGCTTCCAACATTCTTTGTTTTCCGAAATGTTCTTGATCTTGAATTTCCAAATGCTAAAGTTAGTGCCATCAAGCCGGCTGGCTTCACTCAGCATGCTCTCTACAAGACTAGACATAGCTGGATAGAAATAAAACACAAAAGGTAAACTGGGGTTTTCACCCAACTAGGGTATGCAACCACTTTCTCAATAGCCCTCAGCTGCTAGATTTGAAACTATCCCCCTGTATGGCTGTCCTAGCCCTTGTCCAAGATCCACTCAGAACTTTCACTAAAGTTCCCAATGTAGAAAGCGCCCTCCTACAGCCCTGGCTGTCCAAAAAGACTCAAAGAAATTTCTCCCAAATTAGAAAGTTTTTGGATCACAGTACTCCCCTTGCCAACAGTACTCCAACCATGCAGATAACATAGAGATCAGATGCCCCTACAATAAGTGCGTCCTCCTCAAAGATAAGCTGCTCTCCAAGAATGGCAGGAATCTGATCAAAACAGGTCCAAGCTTTCACCAAACCATAGGCAACATAACCTGCTCTGATACCATGACAAAATCCAAGGCCTAGCTATGGAGTATCATAACAACATAGTAAGCACACTATGAAAGTTTGAAAAAACCAGCTATGGAGTAGAAGACAAAAGCAAGAGGGAGAGGACATGGGTCCTCAACCTAGTTGTTATTACTTGCCTAATTAGCACAAGTGGGGTGTACTATGTACATAAATGTTTTACCCCCATGTCTTATGCACAACTTACAAGTTACAAGTATACAAGCCTTAAGGGGGAAAATAGGCATTTATTTCAACACTATGGGTATAATTATACCCTCCTTAGACTAGGAGTAAACTGAGACATCTCATGAGGACACATCCGTAGCCTAATTGGGCCACATTAAACACTTACTTATGAGTCACTACCAGTTCCATATAAATCAACCATCATGGGTTTTAGGCCTCCAACCATCAATTATGACTTTTTTCCATGAGAGGGACCCAACCCCTCATAATCATCATTAACTTACGAGTTGAGGTAGGCCTTCTGACCCCCTTACAAGATATGAATCCAAGGTCACAGCCATTAAATTCTTCCCCCCTTATTCAAGTTCTAACCTCAGAACTTAAAGTTGGGGAAGTCCGTCCTTAGGCTCTCAAAAAATCATCATCTTACTTACGTATGACCCTTCTTAAACCAGATACCCACGTAACTATATGATTAATGTCATGGCTCTGATACCATGATAAAGACCTCCTCCAGGATCAACACTAGGATGGTGGATTAATCTGATCGAACCAAACCTAGATCGAACGGATCTAGCCCCCAAGCTATGGAACGCTTTTCGTGTCTCAATAGTGGAAGGAGTGAGAGCCCAAGCAACCTTATTTACCAAGACTCACTTTTGGCCTTGCTAATCCATTTACCATACCACACTTCATTTATCATTTAGGCTTCTTTCTCAGTTCAGCCTACATACAGCCGCTTCACTCGCCTTTCCATCCAAACATTGAAAGCACTCCCATAACCACTCACACCACATTCACCAACCTTGGTATGATGCTGAGTGTCATCATCTCCACCAACAAGTTAAATATACATAGTAATTTACCCCTCACCTCTTATGAAATACTAGATGCATCTATTGTCGCACATGTCACCAAAAGAAGAGGGCTTATGAGGAAAGTGAGGGGAGACTCATCAATTTTCTCTTTAGCTCATCCTCCTAGGCCTTTTGGAGGGAATTCATACCATGAGCCAAGCCCCTCCACCACTTCTAGCTAATTTGTGTAGTTGGACAACTTATGCCACCTCACTTGACACCATCACCACTGATTCTCCATCGTTGTTTCTCCTTGCCCATCGACTTTCACTTTCTTTACTCCTACTATGGTGTCCACTGCCATTGAGCGTACAAACCCACCGAGCACATGTTGAGGACCTTTTGGCTTGATCCATGCTACTAACGCCATCTCACCTCTACTCGCAACCCTCCTAAACCAAGCAATGGCCTTCTCCACTCCTACTGCACGAACATCATTCATCCCATCCACAAGAGCAGTGACCCCATGAAACCAAGTAATTATCTCACTGTTATGATCGGGCACATCATTGCTTAGCTTTATTGGACCATTCTACAAATGTCCATGAGGGATGAGGCAAAAATGAGATGGGTACATGCACTGGGGCAGGCAGGCCTCAATGCTCATTATTCCACAGTTGATCATGTGTTTACTCTTGAACCTGTGACTGAGAAGGCTAGATCCAGACATGAGAAGGTTTATTGTTGTTTTTAGGACTTTTGGAAGGCCTTTGATCGAATGCCACACCATTTACTTATCCAGCAACTAAGAGACCTTGGCTTCTCGACACAGATACCATCCTTGCAGTCATGGCATTACATGAGTAGGCATTTGGATATTTCAGGACAAATGAGGGTCTTTCACAATTGATCAAGAGCAATATAGGGATGAAGCAGGGTTGTTCCCTCTCACCTACACCTTTTGGACTATATGTTGATAAGTTAGAGAGTGTTATCACATAGGATGGTGGCCAGGGCTATCAATTCTATGGAATAGTGATTTCCATTTTACTCTATGTAGACAATGTTGGAGCGCCCCAAGCCTCAACTACACCCCTTGCAAATACAGTTTTGAAACTACAACAATACTGATTTATCTTCCCCAGCAAGCAACTTTGATGACTTTTATCTGAGGGTGGGGACATCTTTTTTTCTGTGAAGACACATGAGAGTTCTGAGTGAGGCTTACCTACAACTTTTGGTTTTACATTGGCATCAATACATAGGGAGGAAGTATTGTCAACAAGTGGTAACGAGTCAGGTGGAGTAGCCTATTTATACAGGAATCATCCTCAACCATCATTTACATTCATGGAATGAGATGAACAAGCTTGCTACCTCTACATGAGACTGTAAGTCAGTTACAAAAGGCCTTAGCCAGATCAGATAATCTGGTAGGGGATAGTGTTCTAGTTCCCCCATTGGATTCCTAGCAACTTTCACATGAGCCAGAGGAGATTCTTAGTAGTAGAGAGACGCAGACCCGTCATACTCTATACCAAGAATATCTAATCAAGTGGAAGGATCAGCCTGTTGAGAATGCCACTTGGGAAGAGGGCAGCGTTCTTCGCATGCCCACCAGGGCAATACAATGTGAGTAGCGTGCACCGGTACAGGCCTACAGCGAGCCAGATACCCACGGGCCGTACCACAGCTTAGGGACCCTGTCAACAGAAGGGGGCCCTGTAGGGCACTGACATGCATTCGGACACATCAAAGCCACGAGGCCGACACTTGGCAGCATGGCTTCCTCCATATAGGGAGTTGGCAAGGCTAAGTGGATGAGTTAGTGTTTGCCCTGCTATGGTGTCTAGGGCTCGAACAGGTGCCACTATATCTGCCAGTCTTAATGGCTAGCTGATGTGAGGAAACCTGAAACTGACCCATCACTATCCGCAGTCTTTGTGAGATACTTTCCAACAGGTATCCAGGTACTATAGGACATCTAGCTATGTGCGATAGAACTTGCTCTTGATCCCTAGTGGACCCTGCCAAGTGCTCTGAAGATATGCTCTAGGTGGCCCCGGATATACTGATGAGTGCCAACAGGTAGGTCAGTAATTTGAATACCCACTATGGAAAGGAGACGACAGGCCTAGGAATACCATGAGGAGTGTCCCTTTGAGTGTAAGTGCCAGGATGAGGACAAAGCTGCTGCAGCGTAGTGTATGTCTCCGACCTAGAAATCCTCCAATCGCTTATGAATGTGACAATGTGGAACAAGGCCTCAATCTGAATGGGGGGACAGCAAACTCCGCCAATATAATCGAATGTGGTATAGAGGGCTTAGCCCGTATCATCCAAGAGAGCATATAGATCTAGAGTCGTGAGATGTGTGCCCATTTAGTGGCTGTCAGGCCAGTGCTCCATGCCTCCGCTGCTTACATGGCTGAGGGGACGACCATAATCAAAGAGTCGGCACTTATTGGTTGCATCCCTGATGTGTGAGCTGAAGCACAGTCTCTCCAGATCTACCAATGATGCATAGCCCGTCCATAACCAATGAGAGAGAGAGACTAACAATTGCAGAGTGGCATGAGTTGGTGGTTATAGCTTTCGTTCACAAGCAGCTCAATCTAGAGCACGAACAGAAAATGACAAAACAAAACTGGCAAGTCCTTGGCACCAATTGCACATTTCAGGTTCTATATATTATTCCTACTGGGAGAAGTAAGTGAAACGTAAAGTAAATAATGTTAATCTTGAAGAGATATATAATAATGAACATGGCTTAAACCTACAATAAGAAGAGAGTGAACATCTGGTGGCTTTCTTCCATAGTTCCCAGGAGATTAGAATTGAGCCTAAAAGTTTCCAGAATTCTGAAAAAAAATGTGGAGAAGGGTGTGAGAGTTCAAAATTTTGACACATGAGAATTGTGATTTGAATCCACAATCAAGATTCCTAGGAACTATGTTTTACTCTTTCTGACTTGAGCTACAAAGGACAAAATTTCGTTTATTGAAGTTTTGCCCTTCATATGATAAGGTAGGTAATATAAGGATGCATTACCTGTTTGGTGATTAGAATCCCTGTAAGTTATTTTTTTGCACCAGCATGATTATAGCAAGAAAGAAAATAGGAAGGTTACCTGATGGATGCTCAATCAGAAAATTTTGCAGTCCACTCAGATGTTTTGCCCTGAGCAGAGGTTGGTGAGGATAGCGTACAACCTTATTATACCTGCGGTTTATTTACATTAGTGCCAAACTCGACAACGTCATGGCCACGATGAAGAAATATGATCTTTTTATGTAATTTCCGTTACTGAAAACACACATGCAGATTCTACCTTTTTAAGAAGTAGTCCACATAAGACTTGTATTCTGATGGTCTCGGTTTGAAAACACTATCCGCATTCACCCCCTGCATTACTTCTGCCACGCAATATGGCCGTCCATTATGACCTGTGACGACGAATGCATTTAATGCTAGCTTTGCAGGCAGACTGCCATCAGCAAACTGCAGCATTGACTCATTTTCTTGTACAAGACTATCATCAATGGAAGCATTGAAACCAGCCAAAGAAGATACTGGTAATGACACGATTCTGATCATGTTCCAATCGATACTGATGTCAGATGAGTCTGTAACCCCATGTTTATGCAACTGTGGTAAGAGAAGGTACATTTTGGAACAGTCCCAAGAATTTGCACTATCAGTCGGTAATGCCTCTAGCAAAGATGAGCCAGTTTTCCAGTCAAAAACCATGCTAAAAAGCTTTTTCTGAAAAGTCTTTGCCAGTTCTATCTGTTTCATTGCAGACTAGTCAGAACGTAAAGTCATCACACAGAAAATAATATGTAGTCATTATACACTTTGCATCTAATAAAAAAAGTTCTTTGTTATCATACCTCATGTTCATCAAATTCAACCCTTCCTGATGGCCGTAAGGAAGCAACCACACCTGGGCCTTGACCCAAAGTGAGCTCTAATGGCATAGTTTCTGCGGCAGTGTTGAGCTCAGATTGAAGAAGTAAATAGAAGCTTGCATACTCTCGGTCAGCAGGTTCAGAAGTGAACGACAACAAATATGCATGGAGAACAATCTTTCCACAGGAGGCATCCCAGTTTCCTCTCAATGCATCAGGTACCAAGGTCTCAAATGTGTCCATATCTTGCTTGTTTTCTGCACAGCATGCCAATTGCAAGGACATTAGCTTGCTCACATGTTCAATTTGCCCAATCAACTAGGAACTGGGTCAAATTTCTTGCTGCCCAATGACCCATTGGCATAATACATCTAATTACCCAATGGCAGATAGTAAAAAGAACTATGTTCTACAAGGTGCTGTCTTCTTACTACCTTGTTTACTGGATCTCTGTGAAGCCAAGCAGGCTGTATCCACATCTGTTTTAGACACTGGAATAAGATAATCTGTCAGGGCTCCAGCATAGTGCAATCTTCTGCAGGCTTCAAGACAAGCTGCTCGCTTTGCTAAGCTAGGTGTCTCGCATCTATGCCCCGTGACTTTGCAAACAGGCTCACTTCCAGGCAATTTTACTGTACAAATCACACCCTCATCATCTGTATAGTATGAGAACTGTGGACGCAGTTCATATAACCTGTCCAAAGTCAAAGGAACATAGAAATACAGCACTCAGTCTTGCACTTTGTCAACAAAAGAAAAGAAATTAAAACATTAATGCTCTCGTAGAGGTCCTTATTTTCAATCAGGAAAATTATTCTTCGAAACTTTCATCTGCTCTAGCTTCACAAACATGTGATCCAGCTTCTGACCTTTTCTCATGACATGTGTTCCTATCTTACTATATTGCTCAAAAAGCAGGCCATTGAGAGGAATACGCTGACACTTCCATCCTTCAGTTTTGTGGATGCAGAAATTCTCATATATTTGTGGTTAAACACAAAATTACTCTGGACCTCCTCAACGTTCAAGGTGCAGCCACATGTCCTTACAATAACGTGTGTTCAAAGCCTGTTAACAGAGAGCACTTTGTCCCAAACTATATGGTATGTTTCCAGAACCAGCATCCAGAAATAGTCCAGATCCAGAAAGGCTATAAATGCCTAGTAGTAAATGGAACAAATATCCCAAAAAACGTTTTTAAAGAAACTACACCAATGAGAAAATGTTGGATAGCCAAATGGAAATCCATGCAGAATGAAACAGACCACCCACATATATGTAACCATCGTGAAAGTAAATCACGAAAATGTGATAAAAGGAGCCCAAAAGGTGTGACAGAGACGAGACTTGACTAGGGCTACATCCCAAGTAAGAAACCGCTGTAATGAATCTCCTCCACTAAGGGGAGGCATCATAGTAAGAACAATGAACACATAGGGATCTGCTAGTAGAGGCACAACCCAGTAGCACTGTCGGAAACAAGCTGAGGCATAACAATGATCCCAAACAACTCAGAGCAGCCAAGCATGCCAAATAGTTGTAGGTAGCAATGAAGGTGGCGAGCTACCAATGTCCCACGCAACCCACACGAGCCAAGTGTGTCAACCACTAGCCAAAATAACATAAGCAAGTACATGTGTCAACTAGCTAAGGTGTAGCAAAACGTGAAGAGAAATCAACCAAAAATGGGTGCTAGCACGCATAAAAACCTACAAAATGCTGAAGGTAGGTGCTAGCAAAAGAGGCCACACACAAGTGAAGAATAAGGATGAAATGGTAGAAAGCTGAAGGACCCCAAAATATTACCTCCAAAAAAATCAAGGATTTTAAAAATGATACAAAAAGTGTCAAAATGACTAACAAAAGTGAATAAGAAAACTTGAAAAATAATATCTTGAATTAGAATGTTGGCTTGATGAGCTATAAAGTGCAACAAACCTGGGAAAGAACAAAGAAGATGAAGATCCACTCAATAGAACCTTTCTACAAAAAAAGAATACTCCTCTACTGTGACCAGACTTTGACTTGCAACGTCTCGACTCCAATTCACGAACGATAAAGTGCAATGTGTTAGACATAACTAAACATTCCCCTCTCAGTTTAGTAGTCACTAGTTATTCGTGAGCTCAAATCTGTAGGGCCCCCGTTATGAGGAGAAGCCATAATTGAGCACGGTTGTTAGTATGGGGTCTGTGAGACCATGATGGTTAGGAGATGGCTGGATTGCATAGCAGGAAGTCCGGGGGGCTGAGGGGGGGTGAGGGGGTTTGGGGGGCAGAGCCCCCCAACGGCACCCGACGGTACGGCCTCTTCATCATTTGGCCTTCCGACTCCCTATGCGAAAACACACTTTTGGTGTTTTGCATCCCTTTTGTCCTTTGGCTGTTCGCTCTCTCTGATGGTGGTCGCCACTATATAACTACCACATTCACAAGCATTCCTCAGCAGTTGGAGTTTTCTGTTATTGTGTATAGATCAGTCATCCAGAGTCTATTCTAGATCGCCATTGAAGCCTTTCTCCAGGGTGCACGGATTGGATAGCACCATCATCATATGTACTGGTGTTTTCAGATTCAGATTCATTGTCTCTTGTCTATGCTGAATTCAATTGTCAATTATAATACAATGAGCTTGGAAAGCTAAATGAAATGTGAAGATCTACAAATAGAATCAGCGACAAAATCTTTCAAAACAGAAAATAGAATATTCCAGTTTGACCTAGGATTGATTTTTCATAAACTTCACGTTTAGAATGTCAAAGTACATAGAAAAGGGATGTGAAGGATTAAGGAACAATAGGAAATAACAAGATCAAATTCATATGTAAGAGAATATCCAATATTGAAAACAAAAAAAGTCTCTTTTGATCAAAAACTCAACTTTGCAAAATCTTGTGATATAGAGCTTTGTTTTATGTGATCGACAGCCTGTAAAGTGCAATGAATTTGTTGACAAATAAAAAACGTAAAGATCCAAAAACAAAATCTTTGGAACAAAACAAAATATTCCACATTTACCAAAGTTTGACTTTCCAAGAATTTCACTTTTAAAAGGACAAAATGGATAAAAATGGATCCTAAGGATCAAGGAATAGGAAAGAAGAAGATCAAATTGTAATAAAATACTACAAAACATAGAATAATTTTTTAAAAAATAATTGTTTTAACCAAAAACTTAGGTGTGCAAAATCTTTAATTTAGCTTTGTTTGACAAAATAGACTACTTGCCTTAGCATAGCACCCTCTATAAATATGATTATGTTCATAATTTTTTCATGAAAAAGTATGAAAAAATGAGTTCTCCCAAACGTTGAAAATAAAGGTTTCCAGAAAACAACCAACTATTCCAAGGCGCTTTGCTGCTAGGAAGCCAATGAAACTAACAAATTTTAAATCACAAATGAAAAAGTTGCAGCGAAAAAATGTCATTCTAGGTCTAGAGAGAGAAAAGCTTCATTAACGTCTTTTGGGCACCCGTGGGTGCATAAGACCAGAAAGAAAATATGTAAGCAACAGTGGGAGCATCATCCATAGGAGGACATGGCCGTAAAATGCTATAAACTAGCTACAAATGAAAGTAGAACAAAGCAAAAGTGAAATAAGCCCACAAACCGGGCCAGGTATAACAAAAGAACTACATAAAAAGTATCAATGCCCACAACCCGGGCCAGGTGGAGAATATGTACATATCAGTGAAAGTAAATGTGAAGTGTCTGTTGAGTGGAGTGTACAGTGGGCCCTGATGGAGGCAAGTGGCGACTACATCTGGGCTTTTTCCGCGCTGACACAGGGATAGGAATCTCATCATCGAAGTCATCAACATGTGCTCGAGTCCGAACCTCCCCCGTATCTCATAATACAACGGACATCTGAGGAGGAAATGGGCTTCATCTTCCACCTCCTGCAACGAGCACAAGCGACATAGACGACGCTCCTGGGGGATATCCCATGCACGACCGGCCTCAATAGCAAGCTGATGAGAGGAAATGCGCAACTGCCCAAGATGATAGTGCAGGCCGTGTGATAGGAGTTGTGAGAGATAGAGCGGCGGGAGCTCCAAGTCTGCTGCATATATCGATGGAATAAATAGCCTCGGATATATGACTGTGTACCACGAGGAAGATCCAGGATAGAGATGCCCAGATGTCGTAAGAGATCAAACGCCTGCTGGTACCATGAGAGCTTGGCATGGGAATCAGCTAGGACACGTGAAAAAGTAACCGCAACAACCATGTATCTATCCGGGTGAGATGCACAAATCTCCTGAACCTGCTGAAGAAAAAGAATAAGGCGAAAAAATCCCTCAAGGATGATCGGAGGAGTAGCAAACTCAGCACATAGGATATCATGAGGGGTGGTAGTCTTGGAACGTATCATGCGACCCAACATAGTGGCCTGAATGTGGGAAATGCCTGCCCATTCCCGGAGAGAAAGCCCTGGCAACCTAATCTCGGAGGCATACATCACTGCATCCGAGATGAACAACTGGCATCACTACATCTCGGAACCACCCGTGTGTGAAACAACTGGCATCTAGTAGTGGGATCAAAAAGATGATTCATTGTACAACCACGCTCAAACTGGACCAATGCTGAGGGACCAGAGGAAATGTGAGCAAATGCAGCCTGGCAGAAACCAAGAAGGGGCGTAGTAAACAGGCCTCCCAAGTAAGTATAAGAGGCAACAATCTCAACTTCGTGGCCGTCATAGAAGAATTGATAATTGTGAAGGCTCTGCCCATTGGTGTTGAAAATCATGATCTGCATCTTTTTTAAGTTAACAGAGAGACCCCAAGCAACACAAAACCGATGTAAGACCTATAAGTGACACTGCAACCCTTCTAGTGAGGGAGAAAGCAGAACAATGTCATCAGCATATAGCAGAATGGGGATGAGCAAATGAGGTAGCGGGCAACCATCTCCACCTTCTTCACGAATGAGGCGCTCAAGAACATCAATATAAAGTGCAAACAGGGGACATTGGACAGCCTTTCTTGACACCAACAGTGCTACGGATGGGAGAAGACAAATCAGTTTCCAGCCAAATACGTGCTAGAACTCTCTCATACAGAGCAACCACTGCCGCGAGAATAGAGTCGGAAAAGCCAAGCTGACGTAGATCAAAAGATGATGGGGAACAGTATCAAAGGCCTTAGAGAGATCAACGAAACAAGCAAATACCTTCTTGCCCATATGCTTTGCCTCCTCAATGATAGTACGTAGGGTGAGGACATGATCAAGAGTGCTATAACCTCGGCGGAAGCCAGCCTGGCCAGTCGCATACAATAGTCAAGAATCAGCCTCTGCCGTAACGAAGTTCTGAAAAATAGTGGCGTACAACTTGGCCATGGTATGACCAATCATAATAGTGCGATAGTTGTGGACAATCATGGCATCGCCTGCTTTTAGAATGAGGTGAAGGAGATTGGTGGCCCAAGGTATGGGGAAACCATCAACGACAGAGCGGTTGAAACAGCGGGCCTGGAAAGGGGAGGCGAGTTTGGCAACTGGTTTGAGGCTGAAAGGAGGTCAATATGATTGTTCTTGAGTTTGCAGATGGTGGCTTCAACCATGTCAGGAGCAAATAGATCACAGTGGGTCGGACTGAAAGGGTGAGCAGTTGTATATAAATTGGTTGCATAGTCGACCCAGGATTGAAGAGGGATGGGTGCAATGGATAGGGGCTTATGAAGAAAGATCTTCCAAAAAGTAGCCGAGGAAGCAGAGTGGAGGGAGCGAAGGAGGTAGGACGAATGGGAAGAGAAGTAGGCCACTTTCTTTTTCTGAGAAGGGACGAAGCTACTTTTCCGCGGAAGAAGAAATTGTAGAATTAGAGAATTTGAGAAACTCGACATATTTCTGGAAGAAAGAACAATCGTTGTCATACCATTTATTATGGGTAGACGGTGAGAAGAGAAGCGGCGAGGGGGTGCAATGGCGTGAGCGGCGGTAGTCAGGGCGTGTGTCAAAAAGGAGGATTGTGTAGTGACATCAGAGGAGGAAGGAAAGTGATCCAAAAGACGAGAGACCTGGGCAACATAGGCCTGGGATTGATGAGGAGGTATACGATAGCAGGTGGGTTGAACAAAGAGGGAAGGTGGAGGAGAAGACCGACTTGGCGTTGGGGAGAAGGAGAGGTAGAGCAGAGACTGATCAGCGAGGACCAAGGTAGAGATGGTGAAGGATGCCAGGCGGGGCAATAAAGCAGGAGATGCAATGAAATAGTCCACTACGCTATGACCGCCACCAAATGGGTGGCAAGTATATGCAGAGGAGGATGGCCACTGAAGAAGACCGTTAAGGATAATGAGACCGTGTGCTTGAGCCAACCTCAGAAGCTGTTCCCCAAAACGTGTAACCGTCGCTGATGAGTCCTGAGAATAACGGGCATAAGAGGTATCCAACGGATGAAGAGAGAGTGTTTCAGCTTAGAACTCAGTTTGGTGAGCAGTTGTGCATGCGTTAAAGTCCCCTTCAAGCACTATGTAATCCTATAGAGAGAGTCTAGCAACGCCGTCAGAAAGGGCCTGAAAAGGATCACCTCCCAAATCCACAAACACTGAAGTGTGGGGAGCAAAGTAGCACACTGCAACAAACAAGTCCTGGTCCACCCCCAAGAAGGATGCAGTAATCTGAAGCCACAAGTAATGACCATAAATATCCTAAGACACCACCCGAATAGAAGAAGTATACACCGACCTGTACAAACATGCAACTCCACCAGAGGCCCGAAGTATCCTGCCCTGTAGCATAGGTCGTGGAGCAAAAATCCACTGAAAACCAGAAATGTGCAGAGGGTGTGTGGAAGACTCATATGTCTCATATGTTCCACCATCTCATGAAGCCGCTATTCAAGAACGGGAATCCGGGCAGTGCACTCAACAATGTCATGTATTTGGTGCTTAAGTAGGGGAAGCTTATTCATGGATGCCTCAGTATCCTCAATACCATGAGAGATATTAGGGATGATGTCCCTTTGAGCGCAGCACAAAGAGAAGCAATTTTAGTCTGTTGAGCGCCAATCGTGGCAGTCTTAATAAGCAAATCCGCACGAAGTTCATTGAGTTGTGAAAGAAAAGCGGCAAATTGCTTAGAAATGTACTCATTCAGCGAGAAGATGTTCTCAGGAGTGGTGTGTCGCGTGTAGGTGTGGCATGTGTCTCACATAGCAGCTGAGGACGAAGCAGCGACTTGTGATGGTTGAGCGCTGACAGAATCGACAGGCATGGTGGACACAATTTCCAAAGTACGAAGACGTTTGTGAGAGCCTGCAGACATAAACTTCTTAGCATGCTTTGTGCGCAAGACAAAGCCTGGAGACAGGTGAAACGAAGCCGAAGGATGGTTTGCAGGAGATAGATGAGAAAGGAAGCAAAACCTAATCAAGCAGTTTTACAGAAATAGGGGATGGGCGCCGATTCTTGAGTGGACGAAGAAGATGGAAAAGCAGTAGGTTTAGGAATCCGAAGGAGGCCAACAGTAGGAGCGGATGACTGAGTTGGAGAACCGGCGAGCGATAGTAATGTCTTTTCAATGCCAAAAGGCATATAAAACGAAAGAGTACTTATCAAATTTGTGGTGCAGATGGGAGTGCGGCCCCGTCTACCTCTCCCTCTCTCAGGTGGATGATGTGGTGCCAGTATGGTCATGGCTGGAGGTGGTGTCGAAGATCCTGCACCAGAAGGCGGGTCAGGCCGGGTACTAGGCCCTGCCTCATCTGCAGCTTTGTCCTCTGGGCCATGGGAAGCGAGGGGTGAGCGGATGGCAACTGGGGGGCGTGATGTGGTGGCCTCTGGCTGTGTCGCCGTGACTGCATCTCGATCTGCCAAAAAAGACAAATTTGAAATTACAATACAATTTAGAAATTAGATGATCAATGAAATTGAAACTTCAAACTTGACTTATCATGTGAGCTAAAAGTTAAAACTTAAAACTTGATCAATGTTTGAACTTTGAACTTTGAAGTGTAAGAGTCTTAGAGTTGAATGTTTACCTCTCGGTCTGGGCCCCATCCTCGAAGGGTCAACCTCCTCCGATGTGACAGGAGTGAGTAGCGTGTCAGGAGCATGCATGCAAGCGGCAATCTCGTACCCCCTCAAACGTAACAAATGTGCCCTGATGCGTGTGGGCCCTCCAGTGTAAGACTGGTGACAGTATCTGCAAGTCCATCTCTTCGTGCCCGATGTGCCATAGGCCGCAGCGATGGTGACGTGATCCCACAAGGGATCCCTATCCCTCGGCATGGTGGCCCTCTCTCTCTCTCTGAGCTCTCTCTCTCTCTCTCTCTCTCTCTCTCTCTCTCTCTCTCTCTCTCTCTCTCTCTCTCTCTCTCTCTCTCTCTCAGGTGACAGTCTACAGATCTCTCTAAGTTCTAACTTCTAAGTTCTAAGTTCTAACTAGACTCTAGTATCTACTGTCTTTTACTAGTAACTACTTAGTACTAACTAGTAACTACTAGCTCAGACTAGTCAGTGGTCACTAACTCCTAACTTCTAACTTCTAACTAAGTAGCTACCCAGGTCCCACACCCATCTCAAGACTCACAATGCCCACTGCCCACACACACACACAATCTCAGTGCTCAAGCCTCACACAAACTCACAGTGCAGTGTGCACACATTTTAAAACTCACACACACACACACACACACAATGCACACATGTCACACACACACACACACAAACACAATATCATAATATCACACACACACACTCTCTCACACACACTCACTGATTCACTCACACACACTGTACACATCAAAAGACAGTGGACACACACACACACAGTGCACACACACACAATATCACACAATCACTCACACACACATACACACAAAATCACACCATTCTCTCTCTCTCTCTCTCTCTCTCTCTCTCTCTCTCTCTCTCTCTCTCTCTCTCTCTCTCTCTCTCTCTCTCTCTCTCTCTCTCTCTCTCACAGCACTGAGCACACACACACACAATCTGAATGGCAAATGCACAGTGCACACAGAGTGCTGACTCCTGAGTGCACACCCACCCTCTCTCTCTCTCTCTCTCTCTCTCTCTCTCTCTCTCTCTCTCTCTCTCTCTCTCTCTCTCTCTCTCTCTCTCTCTCTCTCTCTCTCTCTCTCTCTCTCTCTCTCTCTCTCTCTCTCTCTCTCTCTCTCTCTCTCTCTCTCTCTCTCTCTCTCTCTCTCTCTCTCTCTCTCTCTCTCTCTCTCTCTCTCTCTCTCTCTCTCTCTCTCTCTCTCTCTCTCTCTCTCTCTCTCTCTCTCTCTCTCTCTCTCTCTCTCTCTCTCGCGCGCGAACAGAATGGGCGAAATCTGGATTCTGGATCCGTTTTAGGGCCAGACGGTTCGAACGATTCGAACGGTTCGAACCGGGTCCGAACGATTCAATGGTTCGAACTGTAAAAGGCGGTTCGAACCGCGATTCGATGCAACCTTGCCATGAATGAGAAGTACCAATGGCACACGGTACCCTCAAGGCCCATATCACGAGAAGAGCAGCATTTCAAAAGCTCCAGAAGGTCCAAGAAATCAATGCATCATCTAAAAAGACATGATGCATGAAACAGTAGCAACAAATTTAGAAATAGTAGAGGACCCAATTGAAAAACTGTAGCCGAAAAACTCATCCAGAAAGACCTCATATGGACATACCAATCCATCATAGGATACACCAAAAACGGATGGAAAATCGGATGACCCATCGGAACTGGCCGCAAGTGTAATCTCAAAGCACACACCAAGTGCACAAGTGAGGAATAGAAGAAATGCACTGGAACGAGGAATAGGATCCGCAACATCAGTACCAAGCATCGAAGCAATATCCACGTGTATCTGGGAATGAGTATCAAAGCACATATGAGCAACACTGAAGTATATGGTGGCAACATATATTACTGATCGCCTCTGGTGCGGATATCTCTATGATTATGCATGTGGCTCTCTATCTGATCCTTGGATTGTTGCTCATTGTCAGGCTTGGCATATCCTGATGGCTTGGGTTATTGCCTCCGTTCCAGCTATTGTTTGTCCGGGTGATCTTCAAGTTCCCCGTCATTTCGGGTTGCTCCATATCGCTTGGTCTCCGATGCTGAATTGCCACTTTGTTCTGGTGTTCCGAGACCATCAGAGTACCTTGAGAGAGTTCCTTCTCCTCTCTTGGATAGTTTTTGGGGGGGTAAACCAGCACCAATCAATAGATCCAAATGAAAACCAAGCTATACGTAATAACCAGGAATGCCATATATCCATAGCTGAAAATGAAGCAGTAGTATGAGCAATAGGTCCAAATGAAATCCAAGCAATACGTAATAACCAGGAATGCCAAATATCAAGAGGTAAAAACCAAGAATGCCAAAAAGGAATCAGTTGCATGAAAAACCTCTAATGCATAAAAAGCCCAAAAGTGTATACCATCGGCATGGACTGCAGCAAACCTATATGTAGAAACACAAGGAGACTGAAGGATGCCCGTATACTCATCTAGAAAGATCCCAGCATATAAATACCCTAGATAAGTAATAGTGACCATCTGGCAAATAACCTTGGATGGAAAATGTATAACGATAAGGGCCAAAGGTGCATTAATCATGTAAGGAACCGTAGAAATATCATGAGGCAGATCACAAACCTCAAGTAGAGATCCATGGATTAAAGCTAAAGAAGATACAACCTGATCACCAATAGCCGGGAACCATCAAACGTGGACCCATTAAGAACCCCATAGAAATCAGCAGGAACATCGGCCATAACGAACTCAAGAGATGGAGATATAGAGACCAATGGAGAAGATACTACACCAACCACCGAACCAGGAGGGCTATCTGAGGTATGCGCAAAAGCAATAGTAGAAATACCACCAAGGTATATGGCCTCAATAATATGATCCACAAATGGAACAACATACGTAGGCATAGTAATAGAAGCATCAACTGATAAGTTCTGGCCTAAATATGCATCTAGAAGAACCGCATACTCATCTAGACGAGTATCAGCAAAATAAGCTAGTGAGTATACAATAGGACCATCATAAAATGTATAACCATATGCCATATGGAGATCTACTGGAGTAGCCAAAGCATCTGAAAGAGAAACTGTAGACCCATGAATAATATCGAAATAAGGAGCATACGCGACAACATCTATAGCATGGTGCTCAGGAACATGAGTAGCATCAAAGTACTCAACAACAATATCAAAGCATGCAACAGCATCGGCAATAGTAGCAAGGCATACTATATCAGTACCAAAGCATGGAACCATATCATAGCATGCAACAACATCAAAGCAGACCAAAGTAAGGACACAATCAAGTGAAAACGTTTATAACCGCCCATCCATAGAGATACTACCATCTCACCCCTGTGCACTGGAGCTATAGACCACCATCAAGCATGCATAGGCCCCCACCAAGCTATGACGTCCCAAGCATCATAACTCGTGCCTTTGCCATGGATCGTCTCTCCGAGATTAGGAAATCCAATGCTCTGTATATCGCGGCACCCAAGCATCGTCCTTCGCATGCCTACATCTTGAGGCAAGATAATGTCATGGCTTAACCACGTGGGAGAGATCTTCTTTCTCCAGATGAGAATGAATACCAAGCTCATGGAGATCCACTTCTATATACATAGTACAAGTAGGGTCACCTCTACCGACATGGTCATGTCATAACCATTGACACACATGGGTTGTGCGCACTGCCCTCGAGTCAATAACCTTGAGTTACCCCATGCCAATAGAACATTGATACATGGCAACCAAACGACCTATAGCTCCAAATTAGTGTCTTGTCCCGTATAACAAGACCATCACCTTAAGCAACCTGTTGCATGCCCTTATGGGTACGTAACATTTCTCCCCCTTTTAAGAGCCTCCTCCTGAAGAGAGTACATCTTTCAGAATACATAAATAAACATTATACTTAGAATCTTTCAAACATTCATTAAGTTCCAAAGTAGATACAAAAGGAGTGTCTGGAATATTACCCTCACCTAGAAGTTCAGAATCTTTCAAACATTCATTAAGTTCAACAATGACTCATTAGTTGAACTTCTAGGTGATGGTAATATTCCGGACACTCCTTATGTATCTACTAGAGAGTAACATAATCTTGGAGTAAAACCACTTCTTACCCAAGATTATATCCACCTTATCTAAATTCATTATATGAAAATTAAGACGTTCACTATAATCTTGAATTCTCAATGGTAATTGGAACAATCTAGTCCCAGATTTGTCGATTTTCTCCCCCTGCCATCTTCACCATGTACTTGTGATTACTTGGCGTGGTAGCCACCTGAAATTTCTTCACCAATTTTGAATAAACAAAGTTATGAGTAGAACCATCAATAGATAGAACGTTCACAGCTTGGCATCCTACGAACCCATTCATCTGAATGAGGTCATGGGGGCCAAAAGCATCTGTATAAAGCAACAATTTTCACAAACAGTATCGTCCGTTGAGGATAAATCAACAAAAGAAATGCTAGAATTGCTTGGTGCCTTGAAAGTTCTAGGCTGACCTCCAGCTTTCTTTTGTTTCTTTGAGCAGTCTTTTGCAAGGTACCCCTCTCCATGCAGGACACACACAAACCGCCAGTCCTTGCCTTGTTGTAATCCGTGCCATCCAAATTGCCTAGGGTAAAATTTGCTCCTTTCGAGCACCAGAATGGGTATCATCGCAGACTTTTCGCAAAGCGAAGTGCATCATGCATTCAGTTTTATGTCAGCCCACTCGCCAACAATTGCATGGACGATGGCTTGCAGCTTTCTGCGCGAGTCCAAGGCAATTACCTATATAATTGGCATAAAGCAGGGATGCCTGCTCTCCCTACTCTTTCCAGCCTAAATTGATGAGTTGGAGGCAGCTATTACTCACATTGGAGATACATGCAGCAAATTGTTGAGTGTTTTGGTCGCTACATTCCTATATGTGGATGGGTGGTTAAAACAGTGGATTTCTCTTTCTTGTAGCCATATAACATACTACTCGACGCAGTAATAGCACACCTACATGAAATTGAAAAAGTGAAGCGTGACTGTTAAATCGCTCCTTACCTTTGTCCTGGCAATTTTGCACAATAATGATGAAGTAAAGAAACACTAGAGTCCAGGTTCACCGTTGCCCCTGTCGAGCCTACAGTGTATGGCTCGTTGTCATTGATTTGCAGAAAAGCCTTCACGGTAGTAAGTTCACTTGATTGCTGGGCTTGCTCCTGCAGTAACGTTTCGCCTTTCACTACAGATTGCAGCCAGCTCTCTTGGTTCTCGTTTCCTCTGCATGACAACACATACTATATAATTAGACCTGCATTCTTAGAGATCAAAGTAATAATCCATGAAGTGACAAGTATAAAAGATGTAAAATGGATAGCTTGTTGGCTAGAGGCATACGCTTCAATAAGAACAATATAGTCAGATCCTCGTTGGCGAGCACGACCTTTTGATTGTATAAAGCTATGCTCAGTTTTGGGTATGTCAAACCGAATAACAAGGCAACAAGTTTGTATATCAAGGCCCTCCTCTGCAACATTGGTAGCAACCAGCAAGTTCAACTGCACAAAAAGTTTTCACTCAGCTCAGGCTTCAACTCAATGGCATCTGCAAGAAGAAGGCATGCATATCAGTAATGTTAAGATCCTTGAGGGTTAGATAGTTGACTACCTCACTCGAGCGAAACTCTTTTATGACTTCTTGTTGGTTTGCATGGGATTTGCGACCATAACTAGATCGGTGCCCAGCCAAAGATTCACATTTTAGGAATGCAAAGTTAGGCATCTGGCCGAGTAGCAACATAAGCAAATGGGTCGTTAAAATGCGTTCCACAAATACGATGCATTTCAACCCCATAATCTTCCTGTTACAATAAGTAAGATTATCAAAAGAAATCATTTATATATGTCTATTGTGTACAGTTACCTAAATTTGTTTTGACAGAGCTTTGTTGAAGAGCTGAAGACTGCACAACAATGAAATGCTAAATTACTACTCAGTCTTACCCTAACTATTCCAGACGAACTTTGCAGAATACTATTCTGATTAATTTCCCATTACAAATTTCATATGGAAGATTTGATCTATATACACTACTTCAACCACCATTGCAGTGCCAGTGGGAGCCAATGCTATCACTAAAACTCTCAAGTGAATAATTTTGCTGGTGAGCTGTGATAATTGGTATTATCAACAGTGGTACATCAACCAAGACATGCCTACATTTCATACTTTCAGATGAGCCACATTTCTTTGCTGATCATTCAATTCTTCATAGCCTTCTGAGATGAAATCACCTAACTCTTGTAAGTTCAAATCTCGTCTATTGTAACCATATGCTTCCCAGAATTTCCTGTGACTCTTTCAAGCTTTTCAGATAGGGTTCTCACATCTGAGAAACTAAATTCATTGAGAAGGAAGTTCCTGCTGGGGTGAGCTGGATTTGTTCTTTAAATTCACACTTTGCATCGGATCTGGTGTCAACTTATCTATCTGAGCATGGCGTTGTTTCTCCATTGGCATGTTTGTCTCCAAAGAGCTGGATGTGCATGAAATGACTGTTCTCAAAATTGTATCTCTCAGACCAATATATGTGGCTGAGTGCAAACAGACCATCTAATAAAGGTGAACTCCACTAAGACTTATCAAATGTTAATGTCAATCCAGAGTTAAGAACAAAAGAACTGAGTAAGATTAGACAACTTGCACTATTAAAGGGAGGCTCCAACCCCCACCCCACTAACTTTGGCTTCCAAATTCAATCACTCCCTTACTTTCTACTTGTGAGTTGCTTCTTGCTAATTGTAAGTGTCTTGCCAACTCCATAGCCAGGAACTTTCTGCTCTCTACTAGCTAGTGGATTGTCACTAGTTAAAAAGAAAAAAATTGCTTCCAAATGATTAAATAATATGAGGGAGGGAGTTCAAAACGGATCTGTATCTCCTAAGCAATCTTTTGTTTTTTGAAATCTTCTAGTGCCTTGTACTTATGGACTACTAGGTCGATGCTCTGTAACCGCCCACCAGCCATAGAGATATTGCCATCTCACCCCTCTAGGCTGTTATGTTCCCTTATGGGTACGTAACACCTATATTCATTTGTTGGCTACGAGCCCTTTTATTCATGTATAGGCCTAAAAGCCTTTTGCATGAATTTATATTTAAGACTAGCTAAGGGCCCAAACTATTATTATTTGGTACTATAATGGAGGAGGCCACAGAGCCCCCAAGAGGCCACACTATGTTCTCTCCTATAATCCTATTTGTGGAAAAGCCTAGGCTGTGTCTAGAAGCTTCCATTTTAGGGTTCTTGTTGGCTATAAACAGGGCCTTATGATTTGGTATTGCTTGGTCTCTTTGTGGCAGAACTCTTGCCTTTGCTATTGCTCGTAAGGCTTTAGCCATTGAATCTATGTAATAATATTTGCACTCTTCATAGGAAATTGTTAAATCACTTCATGTACATTGTAATGTCAGTTTATGCTTCCTTCATGCTAAAATCTGTGATCTAGTTCATAACTCTTTTTCTCTAACAACGTAAACAGTCACATGGATACCATGTATGCCCAATATATGGTAGCTCACGAAAGAAAACGGCTTGAAGGGCCAGAATTGGAGCAGGAAATCTACGAAAAGGAGCTGCTAGGAATCGACAACTCATTTTGGAAAAGCACATAAAGTGGGCATACATTTTGCAATATTTTCCTTTTTCCTTTTTCAAAATCCAAGGATTTTGTGGTGACAGAAACTTTGTCAAAAAGGCCTATTGTGAAGCTACCTCGGTTGCCTACTACGTACCCTCATATATGGCCTAGCAGAATTTTGCCCAATAATGATTATTTTTTTCTCTAAACTCTTTGTCAACATCAGTTTAATATCTCAAGATTGGGCAGTCTACGTGCAAAGTATTGATCAAATGGGCATTTTGCGACTCAAATGTCTATTAATTGGGCATAGTCACAAAATTAATGCGAGGTTGGCAATCCATCAATCCGGTGTTGATATCTGTGTTGCAGCGGATCGCGATCCAGAAGGAGCGCGATCCGGATCGCGTGTTCCGGATCGCTTTTTGCCTTCTGAGAGTTGGATAGTGAGAGAGAGCAAGGATGAGGAGGTGATGGTGGATTGTGGGCAGCGTGGGGCATCAATCCGTGCGTGATCAGTACGGTGGAAGCGACGAGGTGGCGGCGTTTGTCTCCAAAACGATTTTAGGTAAGTTTTGACTTCAAACCTTGGTAGCTCATAGAATGTAGGCAACGTAATGAAGTGGTTTTTGGTTTCAAATCATCTGTATTGAACCCCACAGAGATGCTCATGCTGTTAGTTTTTCCCATTTTTGCTTGTATCAAAAGATATGAATCTCATGCCCAAAGTAGCTTATAATCATCTGATTGAGGTGCAATTTTAGGCTAAACTGTGTTTCTTCATGCCCTCAAACATGCCTGTGCTGTTAGTTTCAGTTTTTATCGCTTCTAGAGAATGTTTTCGGTTTAGGGCCCAAATCACATGCGTTTTAGGGTTTAGGGTTGAATGCGAACAATCCGATTGTTGTTGCTACCAACATAATAGTGACATGTGATTGTTTGCTTCCTCCTTTGCAGGTCTGCTAAATTGGCTGAGTCACACGATGCCGGTCCCTAGTAGAGGCATTTGGTCAGAGGTAGAATTGACAGAGGGGGATGTGGCTACGCACCAGGGATCTGGCGGCATCTTTACTGGTTCTCTTACCAAGTTGCCCACTTGGCACAGTCTTCCTACGAGGCGTGGATGCTACTCGAGGGTGGAGCCATCACGGCCGAGTTCATCTATGAGGCAGTGATCTCTGTAGTGCAGGAGATTGGGGCAGAGCATGTGGTTCAAGTCGTTACAGCAACGGCTCGAACTGCAGATCGATGGGAGAGATGGTGATGAGAGAGCACCCGAGTATTGTGTGGACCCCGTGCGCTGCACATTGCATCGACCTTCTCATTCAGGACATGGTTGCACTTCCATGGATTCGTGAGGTACAATTTTCGTAACTTTGTAAAGCATTTTGCACTTGTCAATTATTCCAGGCCCCTAACCTCCTTTAGCTTCTAACAGTTTTTTGTTTAATGTTTGTCTTGCAGCTCACCTCTCAGGCCATGCGCATAGTGAAGTTCGTCACCAGAAAGAGGCGCGTGCTAGCATTGTTCCGTACATTCTCTCGGCTGGACCTGAAGAAGCCAGCACCCACTCACTTTGCCTTCTTTTTCCTGGTTCTCGAGCGATTGTGCGTCTTGCGAGATCATTTGT
Source organism: Diphasiastrum complanatum (assembly GCA_029204225.1). Classification (NCBI taxonomy): domain Eukaryota; kingdom Viridiplantae; phylum Streptophyta; class Lycopodiopsida; order Lycopodiales; family Lycopodiaceae; genus Diphasiastrum; species Diphasiastrum complanatum. The sequence continues at coordinate 16,854,008 of CM055092.1, read as the reverse complement.
GGAGGATGGTATCCAGTGAGGCATTTGATGAGTTCAGGAACTGCACGACAGAGGCAGTGTTCTTCCAGGCCATAGTCTTTGCAGAGGACTTCTGGACACGTGCGAGTGAGATTGTAGAGGTTCTTCGACCTGTCTTCTATGTGCTGCGCCTAGTAGACCGAGAGGGGTGCACTCTCGGTCTCATATGCGAGTTCATGGACCACATCGATGAGGCGCTTCACAGATGTGGCTTGGAGGAGGATAGGTACGTCTCCTATCACTTTCTTATTTCAGTTTCACTCTGCTCATGTTTTCGAAGATGCCTAACCATTTGCAATGTCACCTGCGCAGGAAGGACGAGCTCCTCACACGTTGGGAGGCGAGGTGGGACTACTTCCACAAACCCATCCATGCGGTGGCCCACATGCAGACCCATTGTGGCACTCTACCAGACGTCCAGGCGACACGGAGCTCCACCAAGGATGGGTGGAGTACACCGAGCGTGTATGGCCCAGCGCAGGTATTGTAAATATTCTAGCTAGTGTAGTTGTTTGTATTAGCATATGCTTTGGTTTGTGTCCTGACACGTGTTCTATTTCCTTTGCCAATAGGCACGACAAACGGGGCCTGTATCCTTTTGATCGAGAGCAGTGTAAGCTCAAAGATGACCAATTGGCGCCTGTCACATGGTGGAGCTTTCATGGCCGCAGTACGCCTGACCTTTAGCGACTGGCAGAGAGGGTCCTTGCACAGGACTGTTCAGCTTCCGCCTGTGAGCGGAACTGGAGCGTATGGGCCAGCCATCACACGAAGAAGACAAATAGACTCTCCATTGAGCAGTGCAGGCGGTTGGTGTTTGTGAACACCAACGGACGCATGTTGAGACGCACACGCATGCAGGGTGACCGCTTGATCGAGGTGAGTTAGTGACTTTATTAGTATTGCTTGATGTACTTGCGTTTCAAATGAACTTAGTTGACAAATGCATAAGTTTGCTAACCATGCCCGTTTGTTTTTGTAGGTGAACTCTGACTCCTGCAAGGTACATACGACAACTGTTGATCCTCAGGTGCCACCTACGGAGAAGGAGGTCGAGAATGATATCTATCAGGAGCTACATAGGCAGGCAGATGCAGAGGCACGGTCTACACGACGCCACAGGAGAGCAGCTCGACGTCAGGAGATGGGAGAGGATGGAGATGATGAGATTTTGGGGCATGGAGAGGGATTTGGGCATGGGTGCGAGGAGGTGTGGATGGATGAGGGTCATATAGAGGCAGAGGATGAGGGTGAGCATGAGGGGGGGGGGGAGACATGCAGCACTTATTCGTAGACCCCGATGCCGAGACACAGGAGGAGCCAGCCGTTCCTGCACCTAGACGTAGAGGGCGACCTAGACGTTCCGGGGGGGGCGTCTGCGGGCCTTGTTTGTAGAGAGGACTGGAGTTTCACAAGCAGTTGAGGGCCAGATTGGCTCTGAGTTTATAGGGCCTTCCTACAGTACGAGATCACAGTTGAGAGGGCGACCTGGAGGGAGTAGCAGAGGCGGACGCAGAGGCAAAGGCAGAGGCTCACCACGACACATGATACCCTTAGCGTCATCTACAAATTCCTTGTTTGGCAGTTCCACGGACACTGATGACTTAGACTTTGAGTTAGAGGACAATTGTTAGTTGTTAGTGCTATGAGACATTATTTATCGGACGTCACTCTATTTTTTTTTGGCCTTGAGCCCGACATTATATATTTTCACGTTTTTACATTGTGTCCTATCGGTTTGTGTTTCGATATGATTTTTTTCCAGCATGGTCTATTTCAGTAGGTAATTCGGTATGATTTTTTTCCAGCATGGTCTACTTCAGAGAGAGAAAGAGAGATTCAATATGCTTTCAATGCTTTGCTTTGCACATGATTTCATTTCACACAATACTGGTAACTGTAGAAAATGATATAATAGTGAAAAATAAGTTAACGGACGACACTGGTCCTGAAATTGATGGCAAACTTGATAAATGAACTGCCCTTGAAAAAACCTTCCATTTGATACCCATATTGATATTAAAAAAATTTCCCAAAAAAAATAAAAAAACGTTCCGGGAAAACTTATGGGAATTTCCGGAACGCGATCCGGAACTCGTTCCGGAACGCGTTCCGGATCGTGGCCTGCAACCTTGGGTGATATGTAGGTATTCTAATTAAATTATGTAGTATAGGTAGGGTGATAACCCTCTATTTTTAACTGTTAAACATTAGATACCTGCCTATTGTACACTAAACACCTAAGGTCACATGAATCATGCTCTCTGGTTCTCTGTGTCGCAAAATCTTGGCCAAGGTCACTATGCCTTCCATATAGATAGAGGCTATCTTCTAAATAATTATCTACATACAGAGGGTGATGAGATTTGGGCAGAGTGATGTGAGTAGCAGCAAATATCCTTGGTTAGCTCTAGCATCATCTAGAGAGTCATGAGCACAAACATCGCATGTCTTGGCATTCTCAGGCCACTCGTCTACTAGGCACAGCAGGCATTTCCTTATGACATCTTCCAAAGTGGACTCATTTGTACATTCCGCAGTCTATCTACAATTCCTATGTCTATAGAGTTTGGTCAAAGGGTCAAATTGGTCTACTATCAGACAAATTTTTTGGATTGAGGAGTTGATGGGGAACCAATCTGCTAGAAAGGAATCACTAAGTGCAGCCATTTTATGATGTCCAAACTATCTTTAAAAACAAGGTCACTTGTATCTTACAATAACATATAAACAATGGCATCAATTTTAATGGTTCGAGCAAAAACCAATTTCAAGTAGAACCACGCAAAAATTCCTCTTTTGCACACACTGTCATTGGCGATGCATAAAAAGATAGCAATTAGATCAACCTAAAAAATAAATTCTTCAAAAAGAATAAACATGAGCATTGCAATTCTTGTGTCCTCATAGTTATATCACTAAGCAGACATATTGTAGCTCACAATTTTCCTTTTCCATATGTTATTAGTGAGAGTAGACCAAACTCTCCATGGCTTCAAGGCAAGCATGTAGATTATCTTTGGGTGATATGTTTTATATATCAACCCTTTAAATCAGTTAGTGAGCAGCATGGGTTCATCTATTAACAATGAATATCTCTACATAGCAAATACTTACTTGTAACTCTGAAGCAAACATAACAAGGTCTGGACCTTGGTAGAAATTAATGAGGAGCCATCACTCCAGTCATCGTCTTGAATCACACTCAAATCTGAGAAATGATAGAGAAATGCTGAGCATAATCAGGAAGAAAATTGCAGGCATGATTGATATTTCCTAGCCCTTTAAAAAAAATTCAAATGGGATGGAAGCATAGAAATCAATGTAACTAGATCAACACATATAGTAGAAACACCCAAACATTGACATTTCTTTATTAAATTCCTTTGGAAGTGATTAAATTGGCATGACTTATATCGAATAAGAATGAAGCATTAAAGGACTTAAGTTGATGGAATTTAAGATCCATATCCTCTTATATGAGCAGTATTGCACAAAAGGGACATTAAGACCAAGGCGAATCAAAGCCTGACTCTAAACTAGAAGCGTTGATACAAAAAAACACATTCAATGGGTTCGACTTAAGCTTATCTGAACACAAGAACACAACAAAATATTAAAGCCCAGGTAGAAATTTCCAGAAAACTTGTTGACATATAAGCCCATGAACAATGAACAATGCAGAAGTATGTAAAGAATCAAACCTTGCATCAGAGCGGAATTCAAAAGTCTCAAAGCATCATGCAAGAATGCTACTTTGCAATCGTCCGTGGGGACGCATCCTTCTGATCCTACTTGCAAATCTTTTTCTTCATCTTTTAAGAAACAATGTGCTGCCTGCATTATTGACAGAAACCCTCAATTAAGCCCAGTATTAACAAAGCCAGCATCTTTAAAGTTCTGTTCTTGATCATGGAATACATTCCGATTAAAAAACAATTTCTTACAACAGTGCCAGAAAAACTTTATATGTACTCAAAGCATGAAGTGAGAGAAGACAGAAAGAAAGAAATGATTATTGATGTCTTTGTGCTACCAAAACATTCCAAAAAACTAGTCACGCACAATTGTCATGATAGCCAACACAGTGCATCTTCACAAACATAATAAAAGTCCAAAACACAAGAACAACATAAAGCATCTTCTGAAAGTTGAGTTAGGACTAGTGTTGGGAGGTAGTTAAACTATGACATCAACAAGATTATCTACCAGGGTATCAAGAAGCAACCGGGCAGATTAAAAACTGATTTAATACCTGGCTTATGTAGAGAACTGGTGGATATGAAATATCTTAGAAGTTCATTGATACATGGTCAAATACCCATGCAATAACTGCATGAGCCCAACACTATTAGGTCAATCCATATCACACATCATCCACATGGGATCAATCATCTAGATCTGCACAATGTAGCTGTCCCATTCAAATAAGATCATGCATAAAATAGGATAATAGACAGCAAACCATAAATCTTGGATCAAGTCCTACAGAAGATGGTTTCCCACAGGATCTCTTACAAAGAACTCTCATATCTCTGAACAACGCAACCCAAATGACAAGAAATGAGCCTACTTATATTATTTCAACTTGCCTTCAGGACTTAACTGATGTCTTATGTCTTCCAATCACTACACTAGAGAGCAATTGTTACAAAAATCGACCCGATTTAGGAAAGTGACTTCATCCCAGTTACGGACTACAGGATACAGGCCTACTGGGCTACTCTGCTATATTTCGCAGGCCTCTTTACATTTACTGTTGGTTATGTATATTTCTGGTTACGCATTTTATATTAGTCGTGTACAGGCCCCAGAGCCTTTTTATATGCTTATGACCCGCATTGGGTCCTTTTTTATAACATTGACTGGCCTTGGACCCTTATTATATGGTTATATGTGGAGTGGGGGCCCGTAGGAGGGCGCACTATTTTCCCTCCACATTTTGCCTCCCTTTACTTTTGAATTCCTATTTTAGGGTTCATTGGTAGGGTATTTATAGGGGCATTTGTACACTCATTTTTCAGATTATTGATTGGTTTTGCGTGAGCTCTTCGTGGGAGAACCTATTGTCTTGTCTATTGCTTGTAGGGCTTTAGTCTATTGCTGTCTTTTATGCTTCACTGATTCAACACCTGAGATTTTGATCATAACTATCCCTACCTACGTCCTACTTAGCTGGTGCCTTATGTCTTCCAATCACTAGACTAGAGAGCAAATATTAAAAAAAAGACCTGAGTGACCAAATGGCAATCAAAGGGACCAATGTAAGTATGCAACACTATTGAGAACTAAATGAATTACTGAGGCCCATAGCACGCTAGAATATAAATAAATACCTATAGGTTTGTAACTCTCCCCTACTGATAAAAAGCAGTCCTCCATGCTTGAAAAATGTGTAACAATGAAAGATGTTGCGAAAATGCATATGCTGAGAAAGCTGCCCTCACGGTTCCCATGCCAAAGATAACACAACCATGTTGCCACAATAAAGTGTGATACGTGTCCAAATTATGGTCTTGTGCAAGAAATCAGTTTTTTAAATCAGAAATTCCTTCAAAACACCACATTTTGATGCTTTATTCAGTGTGCTAACTATAAACAAACACATAATGCTAAGTACAAACAAGCGGATATATGCTAAAGCTATATGGATGCCAATAAGACCAATAATATAAGCACTCAGAACAGTATAGATCTCAGTTTCATCATGTTTTACATATTTCAATGGTGAGCAGATATGCATCATGAGCTATTTATTGGTAACATTTTTGTTATTAGCATATTAGCATAATATATCAATGTTACTATCAAGCTTCTACCTTTGGTCTTATTGTCATCACGTAAACAAGGAGATGTACATTGCTCCTACAGGATGAAACTTATTATTGATACTACTTGTATTGGTGTGAAACTCTTCTTGTCCATGTACCCTATTACTATGGAAGGCATCATATATCAATCTGTTGTGCAAGAAAAATGTCAGACTTACCTCCCTTTTTCTCAGTATCAAGGAGAGATAAGACTATTCCATCTATTTTCAGTCAGTGAGTGCTTATGTAAAGCAAGATAATGAGCTCGTCCCAACAAAAAACAAGAAAAAATTGCTTTTCAATTTCCTGATTTCCATGTTGACTGTTTCCATCCCTTTCGGAAGATTTATGCTGCCTCTGATTTTTTATTTAGGATCTATGAAGGGCAGATGCCACTGATCATCAACAATAGGATCTCTGTTTATGACACTTTATGTTGAGGGAAAAGTTGGAAGTCAAAATTGTAAGTATGGACTTCACCAAGCTCTTTCAAAAAATAAAACAAACATTATTATGACCAATTTTGAGCTTGTCCAGTGAGATACAAAATGAAGAGTCATCACAACAAATCTCTCTTTATTTGGCACTTGAAAGCACCGCATTGGAATCAGACATCTAATACTTTTTTCCATGGCCATTTGCTAACAATGTGCTTTATGATTTAGAATGATCAGCCATAGCAGTAAACTCAACTTCAGTAAAAACCTTCAGCACTACCATTCATGGGCATGGATCCATAAGCAAAATGAAAGCTTAGCATATTTTAGGTGAAAATACATGCTCTTGTTAACTGGATTCGGGAAAAAATGCAGCAAAGTATCTGCCATTCACCTTTTCTGCACACCATAGGCCTAACTCCTTCAGAAAGTACTCCAAAGAGCTATAAAGCTTATGAATAATTCGCACTTTTTCCTTAGAAACTATAGGGCTCGGTTCACTGTTGTTCTGACCAACCAAGCTTGCAAAAGTCCATTGTCGTTGGGTGTGCTGCCACAGAGCCACTTGTTAACAATGAGCTCAATCTAGAATTTTCTTGAAACAGAAAAGGTCAATCAGTGTAATGTGCTTCAGAACTCAAAGAACCTGAAAGGAGGTTCACGATGCTATGATCAAAGCTTACCTCACGTTGAAGCAAGTACAGTTTCTCACTCAAAGTAGTTGTTGGGGACAATCGATTATAGTATATAACTTGCAATTTTGGAGAAGGCATGTACATATCAACCTCTGCCTTTTCCTTCACTGTATAGATCTAGAAAACAGCTCATACAGCTCATGGTCATTATTTTGAAGAAACAAAGTAAAGAATCAGAAGAAACTAAACAGCACACAATTTGCTTGATTTTAGCATACTTATAGACTTTTTTCATCTAGTATCTAGGAGCTGAACATCAGCCTGCTGTTCTGTAAGCACTCACATAGAAGCTGGTTTTGTCCTGATTACCATGTCCAGCATTCCTTTACAAGCGTATCCAGAAACCATCTCACATTCAGATTTGAGTTCAAAGGAATTTTTGTTCATTATTTCGAGCTTGTGGGACACTCACCAAATCAGTATAATTTTGCAAGTCTACGATAGATTCTAACCCTAAATTGTCATTCTAAGCAAGTATCTATAATCCACAAACTGATGCATTATCTACTTTGTTTAATAGCCGGAGGAGAGGTGTCAAAGAATATTTTTCCATACAAAACAATTTCTAGATCACCCTAACAAAGATGTTGTAACATTTTCAGGATACATTTTTCTTTTTTTACAAGACACTCCCTTATTTGTACTACACACTCGGGATGTAGTATTTTCGTCTTATATGCACTTATATATATAGGTATGGTTTTTGTTTCCATAACATAAAGGAATAGTTAAGATGCTAATTATAGCTTCTTTAACATCCCCACGTCCTATAGTGGACGTTTATACAAATCTTTGAAGGAGTCTACTTGAGCCATCGGCGATTCACAATTTTCATACAGTATTGTTACTTGGAGAATGCTTTATGAATGTCATTTGGAGCTTTATGTTTCATTTGATACCAAGATCTATAATTGTGTTCATAACAAGAAATGGCTACCTTGTTGATATTTCTTCATTAACAAGTTTTTGTCCGAGAAAAACTAAAAAGCAAATTTACGACACTAACTTCAAAATCTCTATAAAATTAGAACGACCAGACCTTAGTCGACAAAACTCCCTATACTGATTCTTATGCAAACTATTCACTTATTGCTGCTAAGCAGTTTGTTCGTGGCCTTCCTAAGGCACATTGTGCCACGCTTTTATGCATTCAGTTGGCTACTTCTCCGGCCCCTGTTACGTTGTTGCCAGCTGTTATTTCCGATATACTGACGACATACACTTTTGTGTTTGCCAAGCCTTCTACATTACCTCCATTACGGTTTATCAATCATCGCATTGATCTTATTCCAAGTGCCCATTCACCTTCTCGAGCACCTTATCATATGTCCCAATCTGAACAAGCCGAGGTCCAACGTCAAGTTTCCGATCTCTTACAGCAAGGCCTCATCGTTCCTAGTCAGAGTCCTTTTTGAGCTCCTGTTTTATTGGTCAATGAGAAAGACGGCACTAAGCGCCTCTGAATTGATTATCGCGCTCTTAACCGTCTTACTATTCGTAATCAATACCCCATTCCTCACGTGGATGATTTATTTGATCGCTTGAGTTTTACTAAGATCGATTTGCGATCAGGCTGCCATCAAATTCGTATTCACCCTGGCAATGAGTTTAAGACCGCTTTTCGTACTTATACAGGTCTCTATGAGTTGCAAGTCTTACCTTTTGGTGTCATCAATGGCCCTCCTACCTTTCGGAACATCATGAATAATACTTTTCGGCCTTTGCTTGGTAGTTGTGTCCTTGTTTATTTTGACAATATTCTCGTTTACAGTTCTGATATGTCATCTCATGCTGCCCATTTACGTGATATATTTCAAATTTTTGTGGAACATCAGCTTTATGCTAAATGGTCTAAATGTAATTTTGCCATTTCCTCCATTGATTTTCTGGGTTTCATTGTTAGTAACGGCACCATTTCCCTTGATCCTTCTAAAGTTTGTGCTATCCTTTAGTGGCCCATACCTATTGATGTTCACACTATTCATATGTTTTTAGGCCTAGCTTCACATCTACGTAAGCATGTCCCCCATTCTTGTTACTTTGTCTTCTTTTCTTACGAATTCTCGTAATTCTATTGTACAGGCACAACAGCATTGGCGCGAGCTCAACATCGTTATAAGTCCTTGACTTACGTCATAGGTCTTTTATAGAGTTTACTGAGGGCCAATCTGTTTATGTTCGCCTTTCATTTGCACGGCATAAGTTTGTTCAGGGTCGTTCTCTTACTGAAAAATTGTTTGTTCGTTATTATGGTCCTTTTGTGATTGTCGAGAAGCTCAACCCTATTACTTACCGTTTACAGTTACCTGTCACTACACGTGCTTGTAATATTTTTCATGTTAGTGATTATTCTCCTACGTTTGTCTCTTTTTCCCGGTGAGCCATGTGATTCTTCATTTCCTAGTGACCCAAAACTTTTTCCGTTTTTACCTGCTGCTATTTTACAAGTTCAAGTCATTTTGCGTCGTCGTCGTCATATTGTCCAATTCTTAGTCCAATGGGACGGTCGTTCAGTTTATGAGGCTACTTGGGAGTCTTTTGATGTTTTTGCACACTCACCTTGATTGCAGGAACAAGCTCGCTCTCTTCATGCCTTAGTACACAACGCTATGTCTTTTGCACCTGATGATGCACCACTTTATGCCCCTGCTGTTGCAGTTGTTGATCCACATCTTGCTGATGTTCCTGATGTTATTGATGCAGTTCCTAATTCACATGTTGTTGTTGTTGTACCTCCTGCTGATTTGCCTAATATTGATAGCTCCGATGCTCTTGCTGCTCCAGCTATTGATTCTCCATCACTTGTTGATGATGATACCTCAGTTGCCCACCCACGACCGCCGCTACTTACATACTGATCTAGCCTTAGCAACTACTGGAATTGAGATAAAAATCTCTTAGCTTCATTGTACTAAAAGCAGCTCTCCGCAGTTGCAGGGGATTCGGCTATTGGACTTACACCACTAGCACGAAATGTATAACCCAAGAAAGAAAATGACAATATAGCAGTATTAAAGTAGCTCTGGTACTTAAGATATTTTTTAGCCCACATTGAGGCCAATGTTTTAGATGGAGGGAGGGTTATGGACATACATTATAGTCCATTCTTCTCTATTTTTGACAGTATTATTGGATACGCAGTTATATTACATGTGACTAGCCTAGAAACACCATTTACATGGTTTTCTAATTTTGGCCCTAATTTTTGAATTTCACCTTCCCTCCAATTCTATATGAAGGGAGGTAGGTTTTGTCCACTGTAAATAGCCACTAAGGCTGGTCATTTAGTAGCTTTGATCATTTTGAGTCTTGGCTTCTTGTAGGGGAGATGTACAATTTTGGAGATCTTAGTTGGAGATATGCCTGAGCTATCAGCGGCCATTAGTTTCTTAGTTGGAGAATGCTTTGTGAATGCTTTTTCTGTCTTTTATGCATCATTGATATCAAAATCTGTGAATCTGTTCATAACAGAAACGATTTCTTTTTTTTAAATATGAAATTCAAAATGCAGATTTTGACATGGGCAATTTGATGGTTTTTGGAAAAACATTTAAGCACTACAGGACCCTATTTTTGCCAGATATTATGCATTGTATAGGCCCTATTTTTGCGAGGTACTATGCATTATACATGCCTTTTTCTTGCCAAATATTGTGAATTGGGAACGTGTCAAATTATAGGGACTTTAGAACCCTAAAAATATGTCCAAATTTTCTTATTTACCGGTGTATAGGAAGGCCGACAAGTACAAGAATTGAATTGGCATTTTGTCTCAAAAAATAGTATTGTGAAATTCTTGACAATTTTCTAAAAAGGGCATATTTTTTATGAGTAATAGTCCATGAAGAAATTCAGGAAACCAATGAAATGGCATCTATAGTTGCCAATGAAATTTACGGAAAGCCAATGAAATTGCCAATGAAAGCAGCATCTTTTCTCAAAAACCAATATCCTGAAATTCTTGATGGTTTTTTATAAAGGCATCTTGGTTAATGAAAGCACCACTTGAATGGTGACAATTTCAAAACATAGGGGAATAGCCTTAGATAGCACTTCCCTAACTTTAGGTTTGTAGTGTCATAGATATAGTGGTCGAGTAGCCCTCCGCCTGTCAGAAGGGTTAGTTCCAATAGGATAGAACTCTAACTAGATTTAGTTGCCTACTCTAAATGTTTCTAGCATTAACACTACTTTAACCCCACCTACCTAACACTAACCACACCTTACATCCATAGTAATAGTAAAGAGAGCAAGAATAGAGAGTTAGAAGGAGGTTACTCATATGCTAATGCAATTATTCTAATGTAGAAGCAATTAAAAACACTAAACAGTGAAAGTAGCAAAACCATATCCACAAAAAGCATTAGATTGATAGCAAAGCACATGAGGATGCTTGAGTGCACAGAATGGTAGAGTCTCCTCCTTCTGTATTAAGCACGTAAAATGGAGTACAAGAGGTGCCCTTTTATTGTTGGGGAGGCCCTTGCCCCTGTGCTTCTATTGGCTACTTCATTGAGGGAAGGATTGAAATCCTAGCCCTTCAAAGAAAACACAACTAGATCTATGGTGCACAAAGAAGAACACTCTACCTACCACCAATTTGACTTTGACTACTAATTAGAACTTAATCAACTTAGACTTTGGGCCTTTTTACATTATTTTATTTACATGGCCCAAGTCTATTTTATTCTATGATACAATTTTTTACATGTGCTCATTGGGTTGTGGACTTACGCTCGCAGGATGCCATGGCCCTCGCACCTAATTTTCTATTTATCGGCCTCATTTATTTATTTATAGAAAATACCCACAACAGGACCCCCAACTTGAAGTAGTTCCAGTCCATTGGCACTGGAGCTAGGGTGCGCCACTTTAATAGTTGACTCGACACCTGTTCCATGTATTTTAACCGAGCCATGTTGCGGTCATTCGTGAGAGGAAAAAAACATGGGTGAGCGCCTTCAATCCATAGTTTGGAGATCCAAGTTCGGACTCTCGTCGGACATGGGTCACCAATGAGGGCCGCTCTATAGTACAGACATACCAAGGGCAACTGGTCGTCGATGTTCAGACGCCATGGCTTTACTTGGATCAAAAAATATTAGTGGTAAAAAATCGTCCCACTTGGTGAGGATCCACATCAAAAACTCCAAGTCTCAGGCGAATTCGGCGGCCGCGCGGACTGTGGGATCTGGGCACCTTCAATATTGCTTGAAAAATTGGACGAGAGCCTGTTTGGCATCTACATCCATGTCCCAACCTTTGACGGTTATCTGGTTCCCTTTTATTTCTTTGACAGTGAACGAGACCTGCCACCTGCCACATGAGGACTCGTAAGGATATTGCACAAGGAATTCATTGATTTCCTCCTCCACGCTTTTGGGTTTTCTGAATGCCCGGGAGGCCAAGATGGAGCGAGAGCCTTGAGAGGATGAAGCTTGTTGTTCCTCCATCGATGGTGTCGCACTCTGCTCAAGCCCTTGGCCCTGGTCTGTTTCCTGCCCCGCTGCGTCTGGTCCTTGGTCTTGGCCTTCCTCTGCATGTGCAGCTTCTAATTGTGGTGGTGGTGGAATCACCACTTGGGGCGCTGGTGGCTGTTGAGTTGTTTGCTGCTGCCATTCTTTCAGCGCGGCCTTGGTTTTGGAAAGCTCTTGGTGCACTTGGTACCGGTACTGACGAAGGCCGATTGATAGCCCATAAGCATCTGCCTCAATAGCACCTGCTGGGTCAAATGATTTTTGCCTCATGCTGGGTGAGCGGGCGTGTGGTTGGTACTGGCTGGGCTCGCCACTCCGTTCTTTCTTGCTAGAGGGCTGCTACCTCCGCTCCTAGGCGTTGGTTTTCAATCTCAGCCACTTGCAGTTGGGCCTGGAGCGGGGCTAGCTGCTGCTGCGCTGAATTCGTGGCATCCTAGACCTTTGCAGCTGCGTCCATCACGTATTTTTATAGGGCCTGGATGTAGGCCTGAAGGGCTGTCTCGTTCTTCACCAGCTTCAGGACCATGGCCTTCTCAGCTTAAATGTGCCACTTGATTGTCTTGTTGGAGCTGTGATAGCTCGGCGCACAGTATGGTGTTGTTAGCTGCCATCTCGAGAACACGGCCATCCAATTTGGATTTGGCGTCTACCAAGTCCTTGAGCAGGGTGCCCAATTGCTGGTAGGCCGTCGCGACATCTTGCGGAGCGGCCGGTGCTAAGGTACTAGCTGGGCCTGGTTGTGCTGCAGCCCCTGGTTCGTCATCCTCGTCATCCTCAACGAGGATCTTCGGAGAAACATTCCTCTGGTGTGGTTGGATCAGCACGTAGAGGAGATGAGACGAATCCTGTTGTCTCGAATGCGTCATCGTCTAATGGTTTATCAGACTCGACATTCTGAATGGAAGGATCCGAGGGGGAAGTGTGAATAGGGGGAGGGATTCGTAGACTTCCGATTGCCCAGAAGTTGCTCAGGAGGTGGGAGGCAGCTTGGAGGACGGGGTCGGTGATGGCTTCAATCAAATACCCGTCATTCGTGTGAGTTTGGGGCATTGGTGAGTCTAAGAAGGGAGAAATGGCTGCAGGGGCTTGGTGATGAGAGAGCTTTGGCCTATCACCGGAAATAATTCCGATGGTAGCCAGGGAAGCTGGGTTCACACGCACTCTGTGTTTGGTACCTTGGGATTGGATATAGTACCTAGATTTGCCTTTATCCCAGGTTCCGAAGCCCTGGACGACAAACTCTAGACACAGGGCGCAAGTGCAAAGCTATGGGTAAATGCCCATCGCCTCCAGGAGGGGTTGAGCGGCTTGGATCCATGGGGCGATCTGGGAGTCGGTAGGAAGATCGAAGATTTGGGTGGCGGAAGGAACGATACGGCGGGCGATCTGGTGGTATTAGTCTCGTCGGAAGGGCTAGATGGCTGGTTATCAGGATTGGTGGATGATGCCATGGCGAAGGGTAGTGGATGAAAGGTGGATTAAATAGGTTTGATTGAATTAGAAGGTTTGGTGGAGCAGATAAGGTGGAAATGGGGAAAATGAGAAAATGGTGGATTTCAGAGTGACAAGAGTGGAATGGAGGAATATGGAGCTGGATTTCGTGTTATGAAGGCTGAGAGTGATGTGTGCAAAGTTTGAAAGCTTTTGGAAGCAGTAGGAAATTCAGATCAAAAATCGGCAAGAGCTTCGCTAGGAAGTGACAAAGGACTCGAATTTCCTGCTTATATAGATGGAAATTAGGGTGCCTATTAGAAGAAGTACACTTTCCACATCTCAATTCCATACCAAATTTTACAGGGACCTTCCTCATGATTTTCTAAGACCCCAGAGAAGCTGGCGAGAGTTCAAAAGATGATTTGCCTGCCTTGCGAAGGTTCTAAAGGTCATGCGAGGGTTCAACTCTCGCAGGGAAGGAACTCTTGCCCAACTTTCTTCTGTTATCAAATTTTAAGAATCCAACCTTATAGGCAAGTCAATTTGACTGCCCTGATTCCATTTATGCTGCTTATGAAGGTTGGTTCGATGATCTTGATGGCATGCGAAGGTTTTGAAGTACTCTTGCAGAGGCCTCTTTTTCACTGTTCTTTCACAAGTAACTCTTGCAGAGCTTTTTGTAGGTCCATCTGGGTCAGATCTGTCTATGGTGAGCTCTACGAGGGTTCTTATGAAGATTTGATAGCTGATCTATAAGTTTGAGTGGTTTTTTTCCCTCTTTTTTGCTAAATTTGTCTGAGGTTTTCAAGTCTGATCTGCACTATCAGAGGATATCTGTTGTGGGATGATGTTCCGCTACCTTCTTGATCCCATCTGGATCTATATGCATGTGGATCTTGTTGTAATAATTGTTTGTAGTGTCAGATCTCATCTGTAAGTGACCTACATGTCATTATCAGACTGGACCAATGCTACTATGGTGGCCAATACTTATTTCGTCAGCTACCATTGATGGGTGTATCGAACGGAGTCTCATCTAGATGTTGAAGGTTCACAACTCCATGATTGAGGATTTCCTTGATACCGTACGGACCTTCGCCAGTGAACTTCAATTTCCTTTTGATCGCCTTGGTCTTATACATTAGGACCAGATCTCCGGCGCGAAGATCTTTCTTGTGTAATTGACGATCATGCCATGCCTTTGATAAATTGCAAGACCTAGCTATGGAGTATCTTAACTTCAATACTAGATCAACTATGAAAGCTTGAGAGACTTGGCTATGGAAAACATCACATACAAGGAGAATTGCATAAGCACGTCACAACACCAAAAGTTAGAAGAGGAAATGAATTTCTAGGGCGTGGGTCCTCCAAATCCCTTGTGAGGCAAGCACCTCAATTACATGCATGGAAAGTCTAGGTGTCAACCATAGGAGTGAGCTACTTGGCCAAGTGGGCCACTTGCACTAATTTACTCAACTTACAAAAGGGGGGTCTCATGTATTTACTTAATAACATGCCCCATGAGTTATGTACAACTTACAACTTAATTACTGCTTAGCCAAAGGCATTACTCTTCAACACCCCCCCTTGATGGCTATTTTATTTAAACTGACACCACCATTGTGCACTTTCTCCCGTATGAAGTGCTGTGTGCTTCATCCGTGCATGATAGACTGGATTTCTTGAAAGCCGAATGCAGCTTTGGTTATCACAATGCAACAATGTAGGTTGAGCAATCTGCATGTCCTCAAGTAGACGTCGTAACAAAATGGTTTCACAGGCGGACCTTGTAGTCGCCCTGTACTCAGCTTCGGTAGATGATAGGGCTATAGTAGGCTGCTTCTTGCTGCACCAAGATATAGTCCTTGAACCTAGGCTAAAGTAATAGCCTGTCATCGATCTCCAATCATCTCTATCACCTGCCCAATCGAAATCTGAATACCCTTCCAGCTGAAGGTCACCATCATCAATATATCCAATCCCATAAGTCATCGTCCCTCTCACATATCGTAGGATCCGCTTGGCTGCCTTCCAATGTGCTTCGGTAGGCTTACTCATGAACTTGCGATCCAACCGCATAAGCAATATCTGGCCTGGTGGTAGTAAGGTAAATCAGGCTGCCCACCAATTGGCGATAGAGAGTCTCATCTACAAATGTTGGACCATCATCTCCTGATGGCTTGTTGCTTGCATCCATGGGTGTGCTAATTGGTTTGCTTTCTTGCATGTTACACCTCTTCAATAATTTTTGTGCATACTTTGCCTGAGAGATAAATAGACAACGCTTCCCTTTCCAAACCTCAACTCCTGTAGCAAACCCAAATCTTTCATCTCAAACTCACTAGAAAGATTTTTCTTAACACAAGCAATAAGCTTCTTATTGCTTCGTGTGATGAGTAGATCATCCACATAGAGCACAACAACAACAAAGTCTTCTCCTTCCTTGAAGACATAAAGATTGCAATCAGACTTACTCTTCTCAAACCCTTGCCTTGCAAAGTACTCGTCAATTCGGCTATACCAAGCCCTTGGCGCCTGTTTGAGCCCATACAAGGCTTTTCTAAGCCTGCAAACCAGATTCTCCTTGCCTGTTATCTCTTACCCCTGCGGTTGTTCCATGTAAACCTCCTCCTGTAGGTGCCCATTAAGAAAGGCACTCTTGACATCCATTTGATGGACATCCCAATCAAAATATGAGGCTAAGGCCAAAATGGTCCTAATAGATGTCATCTTAGGAACAGGTGCGAATGTCTCATCATAGTCTAGCCCCTCCTGCTGGGCGTGGTTTCTTCCCTTCTGGCAATGTAGTGAGCTCCCATGTGTCATTCTCGACAGTGGAGTCGTACTCCTCCTGCATGGCATGTTGCCATACCTTTTCCTTCACGGCTTCGTGAAAGAACTGTGGCTCATCTGCATCCAAAATAGTGGACATAAGAGCAGAGTTAGTCTCTTGTCTCTCACGAGACCTAAGAGATCTTCTGGCACCTTGTGCACTGCTCTCTCCTTCTTCCATCATTTGACCCTCTTTGATTGTTTCCCAATACCACCTAGGTAGCTTCTTCCTAGTGGTAGGTGATGTGGATGGTGACCACGTATCCCATGGTATAGTCTTAGTCTTCCGTTTGTCTCCAATTTCAGCTTCTAGTACTTGGCCAAATTGAGGTCTCGAACTAGCATGTTCAGGCACCTGTTGTTGCACTTGCTCTTGAGGCACACAGGGCTCTAGACTAGGATCCTCATCTGTGGAATCAATCAAGGGTAGGAACTCATAAGTTCCATCTTTCTCCTGCTCCTGTATCTTAGGTGAATGCTCTCGTCAAAGATGACGTCTCAACTTAGGATCTTCTTCATGTTTTCAAGATCATATGCTAGGAAGATCTACTACCATATTGTGCTTGTTCAAAACTTGTAAACTTTGATAGCTCAAATGACCATACCTCTCGTGCCAAAGCTTATCCTAACTAGAATCCTTTGCTGACAAGGCCTCTTGGCTAGGAATGGCTGTGTAGCTACCACCTTGAAGCTTTGATCTTTGTCTTTTACCAAACAGGTGGATTCGTCAAACTCCACCAACATGTTTTGTTTGGTAATGGCACCAACAGATAGCACGTTCTTAGCCAACCCTGGTACATGCAAGACACTCTTGATTACCTTCACCTCACCTGATGACAGCTGCTCTAGAACTATGCCTTTGCCCCTCACCTCATGTGTAGAGTTATCTCCAAGGCATACATGCTGACCATCTCCTGTCTCCTCATAGGATGTCTAGAACCAATGTCTATGAGGTGTCATGTTCTTTGAGGCTCCAGAATCAATGTACCATCCACCAAACGTGGATTCAGATGATAGGGCTGCAGTGAATAGATCAAGGCCACCAGAATGCTCCTCTCCTGCAACTTTGTCAACAAAGTGACCCTACTGGTTCTTTCCCTTCTTTTGATCACTTTGCTTCTTTCGGCATTCAAAAGCGAAATGGCCATACTTGCCACAATAGTTGCAGTTGTCCTTCCTCTTGGGTGTAGATGAGGAATTGGTGCTTGACTCCTCTCCAACCTGTAACTTGGACACCTGCTGCTCCAAGCCTTGCTTTGAGTTCTTCCCTTTGCCTTTGCCTTTCTTCTAAAAGTTCTGCTTCTTCTTAGAAGCAAATGCATGTTCTAGATTATCTTCCCTTTCTAAAATATTCTTCCTTCTCATCTCCTCCTGTAAAAGAAGACCACATAATTCCCCAAAGGTTGAGAGTTTCTCCCTAGCAGAAAGGACATCACATAGTCTTGATAGTTGAATGACAAGCTATTCAAGACTATGGGGACAATACTCCTGTCACTTACTGTCTCTCCAACTGAAGCAAGTTGGTCCATAAGGTCCTTGACCTTTGTGATGTGATCACCAATTGTTGCACCTGCTTCCATCTTGAGAGTATGTAACCTGTTTTGCAAATGCACAACCCTGGCTGAATCCACTGTCTCAAACATAGACTTCAGAATAGTCCAAGCCTCCACTGCATCCTTTGCATTGCAAATGTGAGGAAAAATGTTTGAAGTTTCTCTCACTCACAGACTCACAAGCTAGACAACCTAGCTCTGATACCATGATAAATTGCAAGACCTAGCTCTGGAGTATCTTAACTTCAATACTAGATCAACTATGAAAGCTTGAGAAACTTGGCTATGGAAAACATCACATACAAGGAGAATTGCATAAGCACCTCACAACACCAAAAGTTAGAAGAGGAAATGAATTGCTAGGGCATGGGTCCTCCAAATCCCTTGTGAGGCAAGCACCTCAACTACATGCATGGAAAGTCTAGGTGTCAACCATAGGAGTGAGCTACTTGTTCTAGTGGGCCACTTGCACTAATTTACTCAACTATTGGGGGGTCTCATGTATTTAATTAATAACATGCCCCATGAGTTATGTACAACTTACAACTTAATTAGTGCTTAGCCAAAGGGGTAAAATAAGCATTACTCTTCAACAGCCTTGTGACACGCTTTCTTAGCTGCTAGTGCATGCACAGCCAATAGGCGGGTCTCGCAAAGTTTATGTAGAGCTTCATGGCATACTTGTAGAGATTTGGACTCATCAAGACATTGTGTGTTGGCAACCCTCAGTGATGCTACCAAAAACTCTACTGGCATTACCGCATCTTGACCAAAACCAATTGGAATGGTGTTTGATCAGTGCTGCCCTTATATGCTCCCTTATATGTTGTCGTGAATGCCCACAAAGCAACATGTAGCTTATGCTCCCAATCAGATCTGATTGGATGATTCTACTTGCCCATTACCTCGAGGATAATAGGGTGTGCTGAACCGATGGATCATTCCAATAGAACCTTGATGGTTTCATTGACAAAATGGCTTCCACGAACACTGACTATCTCAACCGGGCATCCGAAGTGCACAATGATATGTTTGTATAGAAATTTGGGTGTAGTCCTGGCATCAGCCACTCTTACTACCTTGGCTTCTACTCATTTGGTTAGATAATTTGTAGCCACGATAATATATCGGGCTTGAGAGCTTCTTGCTACTGGGTGGATGGGACCAATATAGTCCAATCCCCACTTCTCAAATGGTGCCTGAGCCATGACTGCATGCAACAGGTCATAATTGATTCTAGTGGGTCTTCTGGCTCGCTGGCATACATCACATTTTCTTAAGTATTCTTATGTGTCCTTGTAAACTGTCGGACACCAGCATCCTGATTGTAGAATTTTACGAATTGTAATGTCGGATGCGAAATGACCGCCACCCATCCCTTCATGTGATAATGATATAATCTAGGCAGTTTCATGTGGAACACACCTTCTAAGGTTGTTGTCAAGTCCTCATCGGTATAACTGGCCGGCAATCAACGGGTAAGGTCGTGCTCTGAGTATCAGCTTCCGCTATTCCGCCTTTGGTAAGGTCTTGTCTGGTTGGCTCCACATTAAATATTCAACTATATCGACGCCCCCCGATCTGGCATTGTGTCAACATAGAATAAGGCAGCATCTGGTAGCTCGTCATCCGGTTGGGGACTGCAGTTTCCTTCCCTTTGATCCGCAATACATGATCTACCATGTAGTGTTGCTTTCCCTTGCGTACCACAATCCTGAAATCAAATTCGAGCAATAGGAGTAACCATCGAGTAATTCGTCCAGTGTTGCAAGTTTTATATACCAGGTACAGCAGGGGTTGATGGTCCGTATAAAATGCAAAATGGGTAGCCATCAAATAAGGCCGAAATTTCTTAACCGCAAATATCATTGCCAACGCTTCTCGCTCTGTGGTTGAATAATTCATTTCTGATTCACTAAGCTGTCGACTAGCAAAACTTATTGGAAAATCATGTTTTCATTCTCCTAGCTGGGTCAAGATGGCTCCAACGGCATACTGCATCCGTATGCACATGGAACTCGATAGTTCAATTGGGCGGTCGTAAAATTGGCGCTGAGACCAATGCATCCTTAAGCTGTTGGAAAGCCTATAAAGCTTTCTTCGTCCAGTGTGGTTTTCTAGCAAGCTAGTAGATTGGCCTGGCTAACTCCGCAAAATCTAAGATAAAGATCTGATAATAGTTAGCGTGGCCCATGAGATGTAGACTTCGCGAATCATCCCTGGTGGTGACAGATCAATAATGACCCTTACCTTGGAAAGATCAGTGGAGATTCCGTGTCTTGATACAATGTGGCCCAAGATGAGGGCGTGTGTTACCCAAAAGTGACATTTTTCTAGGTTCAAGGAAATCTGGTATTTGCCGCATTGAATCAACACTTTCTTCAAATGAGATAAGTGCTCCGTATTAGACCCATGCACACACAGATCATCCAAGAAGATCTCCAAAAAATTTTGTAAATACTCTCTGAATGTCGTTTGCATAACTCTTTGGAAGGTACTTGGGGCATTACAGAGTCAGAATGGCATTACCTTATAGGCATAAGTTCCCCATTCTGTAGAAAAAGTTGTCTTGTGCCAATCTTCAAGCGCAATTTTTACTTAATCGTAGCTGCTGAAACCGTCCAGAAAACTGTAGGCTTCTGCTCCTGCTACTCAATCTAGGACACTCTCCATAAAGGATAGGGGGGAGTGATCCTTCTTTGTAACTGCGTTTAGTGCCTTCAAATTTTCACAGATTCGCATTTTGCCATTTTTCTTAGGTACTATGACTATCAGTGATACCCAATCTGTGCGCTCGATTTCATAGATGAAATCGGCATCGAGTAGTTTCTGCAACTCCTGTTTAATTAGCTCCGTATAGTTAGGATTGCAGCGGTAATAACGGCTCACCTTGGGGACTGCTCCATCCACCAAGGGTATGGTATGCTGGACTACGGTTGGTGGTATACCCTTTAGATCCTTGTATGACCATGCAAAACGGTCTTGGTATTCCTTCAACAAATTACATAGTTGTGTGAACTGAGTGTGTGTCAATTGTGCTCCCACATGAACAATTTTGTCTTCTTCACCAAGCTCAACCAAGTTCATCGATTGCATTTGGGCCGGTCCTTCGAAGACTTGTTCTTTGTCATCTTGATCCTTGTCAGGCTCTCATTGTGCTTTTGGCAGCATGATTACTACATCATCTTAGGTATAATTTTTGAAAGTTTCCTTCATCTTGTGAATTGGCGCTCGACGAGATTCCTCCTTCAACATGTTGATCTTAGCGCGACTAGTGAGGTGCAATTTTCTAGTCATCTGAGATGATGACGCAAAATCATGTTCCAGCCGGATGGATTTCAAGGAGTCTAGCGCTTTCTTTTTGACCTTTATGTCTGCAAGATTGGCTGCATCCTTGTTATCGTTCTGGGGAATTGGCTTGATATTCACCTCGTGATTGTGAATATCTTCATCTACCGTACCTATTGCCTCTTCCAACAAATCACTCCAATGGATCACCTGATTGTAGCATTGTTTTATCTGATTCTTCCTGGTGCTTTGGGTGGTTCAACCTTGGAAACTTTTGCTAACAGTGATTTCTGAGGGGGTTGAGCTGGTATTTTTCTCATGCCATATCGATCAAGGTCCATATGTTGCAGAATCTACTCGTCTATTAGCTCGGCTTCTTCATTGTATGAAAATGCATGTTTCCAGGGTACCAAACCATCTTCAACTGTCTCTGGAATAGGTTCCGCTGCCAACCATGCCACATTAATCATATTCACCCCGTAAGTAATTGGCATATCTAGGGTGTATCTGTTTGGTGAGGAAGTGTTGGGTTCTGTATTCGAATCTGGTTAACACGTATGCCTAGCCATACAGTCAACTGTACCTAATGCTTTTGTCTATCGCACAATGTCGGTTTGAGAATCAATACTATGGTCTGTGGTGGAGTCGTCATTAACTTTGGGAAGTAATAGGTTTCACCGTCCAAGTGGTTGGATCCACCTTTTCTGCCTGTTCTCTGTTTTCGAAGGTGAGCTTTCTTGTTCCCCAGTTGTGAACCACTTGCACGACTCTCAACCAAGGTCTTCCTCGTAGAACCCGATAGGCGGAAGGATATTCAGGGATTTCCATCACCACAAAAGTGATCACGAATTAAACTCCCTCTATCTTCACTGGAATATCTTCAACTACACCTTTTGGTCTTACACAAGACTGGGCAGCTAATTTGATAGCAAATTTTGCCTGCTTAAGCCCTTGCACACCCCATTTTTTATATAAGATATCGGACATTAGATTGACTCCCGATCCTCCATCTACCACTGCCGCTTCATCCTTGTATCATTGCTTGTGCTTGCCCTTCCATAATGCAGATTTTTATGGTTTTTTGTGGGTTTCTGGTTTGGATGCTGATGTGTCAAGCCCTTAGAGGCTGTCTTAGGTCTCCTCTACCTCCAAGCACCTCCTTTGCTAGCTTCAACCAGATCAACAATCAATAAAGCAAGAAAAATCCTCTCTAGAATACCCCAAAACCCCTCCAAACACACCAAACTAGACTAAAAACAGCTAAACTTGTTAGTAGTAACTATCCCCAGCAATGGCACCACTTGTAGTGTCGTGGATATAGGGGTCGAGTATTAGTTCCACTAGGATAGATCTCTAACTAGATTTAGTTGCCTACTTTAGTTGTTTTCTAACATTAACACTACTTTAACCACACGTTACATCATAGTAATAGTGAAGAGAGCAAGAAGAGAGAGTTAGAAGGAGGTTACTCATCTGCTAATGCCATTATTCTAATCAAAGATGCAGGCCACGTTCCGAAACGCGATTCGGAACGCGTTTCGGAACGTGATCCGGGATTTCCCATTAGGGTTTTCCGGAACGCAAATTTTTGTTGTTTTTTTGTTTTCAAACCTACCAATATGGAGTATCATGTGAAAGGATTTCAAAAGAGCAGTTATGTTGCTTGATTTCAGATAGTTAAACCCCAATATCTACTAGTCACTTCAATCAGATACTGAAGCAAATTGTTTTTGCAGATACGGATTTGCAGATATAACATTGGCTAATCATTTCATTTGTATCTGCCTGCTGCTATTCATTGGTCATTTGGATTGCAACTAGCTGTGGATCCCTCCGGATCATTTTTGCAGCGGATCACGATCCGCTGCAACTAAGATTCTAATGTAGAAGCAATTAAAAACACTAAACAATGAAAGTAGCAAAACCATAAAAGTAGCAACATCCACAAAAAGCACTAGATTGATAGCAAAGCACATGAGGATACTTGAGTGCACAAAATGGTAGAGTCTCCTCCTCTCTATTAAGCATGTAAACTGGAGTACAAGAGGTGCCTTTTTATTGTTGGGGAGGCCCTTGCCCCTGTGCTTCTATTGGCTACTTCATTGAGGGAAGGATAAATCCTAGCCCTTCAAAGAAAACACAACTAGATCTATGGTGCACAAAGAAGCACACTCTACCTACCACCAATTTGACATTGACTACTAATTAGAACTTAATCAACTTAGACTTTGGGCCTTTTTACATTATTTTATTAACATGGCCCAAGTCTATTTTATTCCAAACACAATTTTTTACATGTGCTCATTGGGTTGTGGACTTACGCTCCCAGGATGCCACGACCCTCGCACCTAATTTTCTATTTATCGGTCTTATTTATTTATAAACAAAAGATACCCACAACAACATCCTAAGGATAGAACTTATTTATGGGGGGGAGTATGTCATGCCCTTAACTATAGTTAGTTATACCAGATCATGTGTCAATCCCATAAGGAGTCGAGGGGGGTCTCTTAGCCCGTTATGATGATGCGAGGATTGGGGACCTCATAGTGTATTATCATAATTAATGGCATGATGAGGACTAAAACCTGTCTCTTACATTGGTATCAGATCCTCAAGTGGGAGCATATATTGAATGGTGGCAAGCAATGGAGCCAAGAATTTGGAGAGGATATTGAAGGCTTTGGGTCCTGAATTCTTTGGTGAGAGTTAGGAACCTTGGAGATTTTTAGATTTGTGAAGTTCTAGCAAGTAAGAAAATTTGTGATTGCAAGGTAGGTGTACTACTTGGAATTGCAATAGTTAATAGTTGCTTATGAAATCAAATTTGAATTATTTGCTTAAATCCCTTGAGTTTGCCACAAAGTAGAAGTTTGGTGCTAGATGTGTTTTCGCACAGTTTGATGCAATAATTGTTGGTTGCAAAATTCGAAAATTCCGTTAATGAACTTACAAAAATTTCTTCTTACACAAAGTTTCGAGGTTGTAGTTCGGAGGAATTCTTGAAAACCTAGCATTGTAATGTTTCACAAAATTCAAAAATGGAAAGTTTTGCATCACTTACTAGACAAGATTTGATGATTCCAAGTAAACTTCTAATTGACCAATTCATTTGAAGAATACAAAATGTCCCTATGAAAAATCCGTAGAAACCAAGAAATGTAGCTAAGTATAAATTCAAGGCTATCGCATTATTACCAAGTATCTCATTTGATGGAAGGGCCACTCGAATGGTGATAATTCCAAGGAACAGGAAAGTAGCCTTAGATACAACTTCCCTAGCTTTAGATTCTGAGGGTAGAACTTGTTTTATGTCATGCACCGTATTGACTGGGCCCTTTTCATTCGTATACTGGACTTGAGCCCTATTTGGTCATATTTTTAGGACTTGGTCACGTTGATTTGGAGTGGGGGTCCTCCTACTGGGAAGGCGCACTATTTTCCCTCCAAATCCTATTCCCTCCCTTTTTCTGAATCCTCTATTTGATTTAGAGAGAGGGTATATATAGGGCAGCATTGTATTCCTTTATTCAGTTTAGGATGATTGCTCCTCTTTAGCCTCCTTAAGCATTCTCTCTTCTTGCTTTCTAGCTTAAGTCCATCTTCCTAGCATAGCTAGTGAATCTTAGCTTGTAACTTGGTATCAGAGCACTTTCCTACAGATTTGGTGGTGGCTGTCCAGCGCCCTACCACCCATCACTTTCATCGATTTTATCCATCATTTTCTTTTGCAGATTGGTGGTGGCTGTCCAGCGCCCTACTACCCATCACTTTCGTCAATTTTTTCGGCAGATTTTCATTTTTTTTGCAGATTTGGTAGTTGTTGTCCAGCGCCCTACTACCTCATCATTTTCGACACTTCTCGTCACAAATTTGTTGTCCATTTTTTATATTGATTGGAGGCTGTCCAGCGCCCTGCATCACCATTATTTTCAACTATTTTACTCATCATTTTTCAGATTCGGTAGCTGCTGCCCAGCGCCCTACTACTGTCTCATTTTCAGCGGTTCTCTTCACCGACTTGCTGTCCATTTCGGCTATCGATTGGAGGCTGATCGGCGCCTTACTTCAGTATCTTTTCCAGCCTATTTTTGAGCATATTGTGGATCTTCATAGTTGCTGCCCAACGCCCTATTATCTCACCATTCTCGACGGATTTCTCCATCGACTTGCTGCTCATTTTGCTGATTATTTGTCGGCTGTCTAGCGCCCTCTTTCAACACTTTTTTCAGCTTATTTGGCACAAGATGAGGATTTGGATTGGTGGCTGGTTGGCGCATCTATTCTATCATATCTTCAGCTTTTACTCTCTTTCTTGGCTGATTGGACGACGGATCAACACCCACCCAAGTATTGCTTGCGCCCATTTGCACTTCCTTTTTTTGCACCTACTTGTTGTCTTTTTGCTCACATACTGCTCTTTTCCAGCCCCCTATTTCCCTCTCATATTTGTCATTTTGCTGCCTCACACTCTCCTCCTTCCCTTTTCCATTTTGTTAGAACCCTTCTACTTATTGGCCTTGCACATTTGTTGTCCATTATTCTACTTTCTCAGCCCCTTATTTTCTGATTATTATCCATCTTGATTGGCTGTTTTTGTGCCATTTTTGGTGATTTTGGAAGTTAGACTAAGTTCAGGTGACGACAAACGTCCTCTCCCTCAGGTTTTGTCTCTTCCTTAGTCCCTATGGCGACTTCTTCATCAGAAGACCCACGGCAGAGCTCTTTAGATGATCGTTTTACACATATTGATGCCCGCATGGATCATCTTGAGAGCCTTCAGACTATCCTACCACGAGGGGATACCACCCCCCCAGACATTCTTCATCGTCCTGTTAAGGCACCTTCATTCCTATTTTGAGTACGCCTGTTCCTGTTCCATCACCATCTTCAGGAGGTGCTTTTGGTAGTACGTTTGGTCTCCCTTCATATAGTGCTAGTCCTTATGGGTCTCCTTTCAGATCTTCTGTACCACCACCTGGATTTCCCTCCGCACCACCAGGATTTCCTTCTCCTACTTTTTCAGGTAATCATGAGCCCCATTTTGCTCGTGATCGCGTCCAGCTTCCTACTTATTCTAGTTCGTCTGACGGGAATATCTTGGAAAATTGGTTCTCTAAATTAGAGACCTATTTTCTTACCAAGACTGACACCCAGAAAGAGTTACGGACTACAGGATACAGGCCTACTGGGCTACTCTGCATATATTCCGCAGGCCTCTGTACAATTACTGTTGGTTATGTATATTTCTGGTTATGCATTTTATATTAGTCATGTACAGGCCCCAGAGCCTTTTTATATGCTTATGATCCGCACTGGGTCCTTTTTTATGACATTGACTGGCCTTGGGCCCTTATTATATGGTTATATGTGGAGTGGGGGCCCGTAGGAGGGCCCACTATTTTCCCTCCACATTTTGCCTCCCTTTACTTTTGAATTCCTATTTTAGGGTTCATTGGTAGGGTATTTATAGGGGAATTTGTACACTCATTTTTCAGATTATTGATTGGTATTGCTTGGGCTCTTCGTGGGAGAACCTATTGTCTTGTCTATTGCTTGTAGGGCTTTAGTCTATTGCTGTCTTTTATGCTTCATTGATTCAACACCTGAGATTTTGATCATAACTTGGTATCAGAGCACTTTCCTGATTGCTGAATTTCAGATCTGATTTTCTGTTTGGGTGCCCATTTTCCTTGCTGAATTTTTCTCTCTTTGCTAAGGGCTTTCATCTCTTTGCTTCGGCAACATTCAGCACAGTTTGGAGGAGGACCAACTCCCATCAGAGCATTTTCCTTGGCGGAGCTTTAGCAGATAGTTAGCGGAAGTACTTCCGCTGAATTTGGCGGCCGGAAAAAATAAATAAATTTTGGGCAGATTATTTCCAGCGCACGAGTTCCAAATCCTTTTCCCTCTTTTATTTTTTTTTTTTTGAATCCTCCATTTGATTCAGAGAGAGGATTCCCAACCATCTTTTCAGCATTGATTGGAGGCTGTCCGGCGCCCTACTTCATCACATTTTTCAGCCATTGTTCCAGTAGAGTTTCAGCCATATTTCAGTTTTGATTGGAGGCTGTCCATCGCCCTATTTCATCACGTTTTCCACAGATTTCCAGCCATATTTTCAGCATTGATTGGAGGCTGTCCAGCGCCCACTTTCATTCTCCTTGTGGTCACATTTTCCAGCTAGCTCTTCGCACACACTTGGAGCTCTATCAAGAGGTATCTTTGCCGGTTTTTCCTTGCTTTCCACACCTTTTCTTGACATTTGTCATTTCCTTTCTTGCTCTTAGTGTCGTTTGTGTACCTAAAGCGTATTTGGGGTGACGACAAAAGTCCGCTCGCTCCGATATTAAGCTTTTATTACACTCTCTTCACTTCCTGCATTCCTTGACCATGGATATTTCCCCTACATCTTCTGAGCCTCGCATACCGTCTTTCACTTACCTTGACGAAGTACAGCATGAATTCCGAGATCATCTTAGGGAAGCCATGAGTGATGTACGCACTGATTTACGCCAGGAGTTACAAGAGACGTTCACTGCTCTTTCTGCCCAGATTGCTACACTATCATTACAGTCCAGTGTTTCTCCACTATCTCCACCTGTTCCCCCACAGCGTACATTTTCACCACCCGAGACTCCTTCATCTTCTGGTCCTTTGCCACGAGACTTTAAGGATAAGGTTCAGCTTACTGTGTATTCTGGGTCATCCGATGGGAATGAACTCGAGAATTGGTATTCTAAGCTTGAGACCTACTTCCTTATGTTTCCTAAGACAGACATTCAGCGGATACGTTTGGCTGCTTTACATTTGGAGGGCCGTGCTGCTACTTGGTGGCGCATGTTTCGCCAGACGGCTTCACACCCTGGCCTTGCTAGTTGGACAGAGTTTATGACAACACTCCGCCTAGCGATGATTGATCCTCAGTGGCTTATTTGACAGCGCGACATCTTTCGCAGTTTATCTCACACTGGTGACTTGGCTGCTTATACGACACGGTTTACAGAGCTTTCCTATCTATTCCCAGATATTTCTACATTGGAGCTCATCTCTCGCTACGTTGCTGGTCTACGAGGCGCACTCAAGTATGATGTTTCTTCTTTTTTTCCACTTACTCTTTCTCACGCCATCTCCCTTGCTACCGCACTGCAGCACAAGTACTCTCCCATCTCTTCCTCTGTTTCTCGTCCTTCGCGTCCTTTCACACGTCCTATTTTTTCCTCTCCATCCTCTGCTAGTCCCACATCTGTCAGTTCACCTTCGTCCACTCTTCCTTCTGCACCACGTCCTCCTTTTTCTCCTCATCCTGTTTTTGTTCGTCGCTACTCACAGCCTGAGAGTATCACTGGTCGTGAGTTTATTGCCCTTGTTGACACGGGTAGCACTCACTCGTTTCTCAGCAGTCATATTACTACACGCATTCGTGCTATGCGAGTCACTACGCCTCATCCCCTGCATGTTGAGGTTGCCAGCGCACACTCTTTTCCTAGCACGCAGATGTATCAGCAGCTTTCATATCGGATTGGAGACTTCCTTGGTCAAGCAGATTTTCATATTATTCCACTTACACGGTACGATCTTATCCTCGGTGCTGATTGGTTTGCATCCCTTGGTGCGGTTACAGTAGACCTCCAGCAGCAGACATTGACATTCTCTCATGATGGTACTCAGCATATATTTTCCGGTATTGATTCTCGGCAGGACTATCAGCTTATTTCCGGGAAGCAGTTTATACGGAGCCTCCCGAAGGCCCACTGTGCGGCTATTCTTTCTATTCAGCCAGTTCAGCCTATTGCGGATGCACCACCTTTGCCACAGGTATTTTCTGAACTGTTGCGTGAATTTGAGCATGTTTTTAGAAAGCCGACTCAGTTACCACCTTTACGAGATGTCAACCACCATATAGACCTTGTTTCCTCTGCATCACCTCCTTCTCGTCCTCCTTTTCGTATGTCTATTGTTGAGCACGAGGAAGTCCAGCGTCAGGTGTTTGATTTATTACGTCAAGGCCTTATTGTTCCTAGCCACAGTCCTTTTGGTGCTCCAGTTTTACTTGTTGATAAGAAGGATGGTACTTAACGTCTATGTATTGATTATCGTGCTTTAAATAAACTTACTATCCGTAATCAGTACCCTATCCCTCATATGGATGACCTGTTTGACCAGTTAGGCCAAGCCAAGATCTTTTCTAAACTTGACCTCCGTTCCGGTTATCACCAGATTCGTATGCATCCTCCTGATGAGCACAAGACAACTTTTCGTACCCACTTTGGTCTGTATGAGTTTCGTGTCCTTCCTTTTGGTGTTACCAATGGCCCGCCCACTTTTCAGAATGTCATGAATAACATTTTTCGTCCTCTGCTTGGAAAGTGTGTCATTGTTTATTTTGACGATATCCTCATTTATAGCACCACTCTCTCTCTTCATGTTCAGCACGTTCGTTCTGTTTTTGTTTTGTTAGTTACTCATCATCTGTATGCTAAACGTTCTAAATGTTCTTTTGCTATTGTACAAATCGAGTTTTTGGGCTTTTTTGTTACTAATGGTATTGTTCGTCTCGACCCTCGTAAGGTCCGTTCTATTCTTTCATGGCCTGTGCCTGCTGATGTTCATGATGTTCGTATGTTTCTTGGTCTTGCTATCCATCTTCGTAAACCAGTTGCTCATTTTGCCACTCTTGCATCTCCTTTGCATGCTCTGTTGAAAAAGGAAACTTCGTTTGCTTGGACTCCCGCATGTCAGTCAGCTTTTGATACTTTGAAGGTTAAGCTTACCACTGCCCCTGTTTTATGTCTTCCAGATTTTTCCCAGCGTTTTGCTGTTGAGACTGATGCTAGTTCCACAGGATTAGGTGCTTTGTTACGTCAGCGTCAGTGTGTTATTGCATATGAATCCCGTCGTCTTTTACAGCATATTCAGCAGCGGTATAGGACCATTGTTGATCGTCATCGGCGCCATGTTGAGTTTGCAGAGGGAGATACTGTTTTTCTCCGGTTACGCTTTGCTCGCCATCATTTTGTACAGGGTCTTGCTTCTACTGAGAAGCTTCCGCCGCGCTATTATGGGCCTTTTCAAATTCTTGAGCGCCTCAGTCCAGTTACATATCGTCTTGAGTTACCTGCTGCTACTTGGGCTTGTGATATCTTTCATGTCAGTTTATTACGTGCTGCTATTGAGGATGATGCTCCTCGAGATTCCTCATTTCCTACAGATCCAGAGCTTTTTCCATTCCTGCTAGCTGCTATTTTACAGGTGCGCTTATTGCATAGTCGTCGCCATCGGCAGGTTCAATTTTTGGTCCAGTGGGATGGTCGTCCTATTGAGGAGGCTACTTGGGAGCCCATTGATGTTTTTTATCATACCCCTATCCTGGCTGATCAGCCTCGCTCACTTGCAGCTACCATTGCTTCTCGGGATGCTCCGGCTTCTCTTGATGCTCCTTTCTTAGATGGGATATCTTGATGCAGTATTTTTCTCTGGCACTGGTTCTTATCTTATTTTGCCTACATTGGGGGCAATGCTCTTTATAGCCAAGGAGAGTTACGGACTACAGGATACAGGCCTACTGGGCTACTCTGCATATATTCCGCAGGCCTCTTTACATTTACTGTTGGTTATGTATATTTCTAGTTACGCATTTTATATTAGTCATGTACAGGCCCCAGAGCCTTTTTATATGCTTATGACCCGCACTGGGTCCTTTTTTATGACATTGACTGGCCTTGGGCCCTTATTATATGGTTATATGTGGAGTGGGGGCCCGTAGGAGGGCGCACTATTTTCCCTCCACATTTTTCCTCCCTTTACTTTTGAATTCCTATCTTAGGGTTCATTGGTAGGGTATTTATAGGGGCATTTGTACACTCATTTTTCAGATTATTGATTGGTATTGCTTGGGCTCTTCATGGGAGAACCTTTTGTCTTGTCTATTGCTTGTAGGGCTTTAGTCTATTGTTGTCTTTTATGCTTCATTGATTCAACACCTAAGATTTTGATCATAACTGAAAGTGCAGTTCAAAAAAAAATGATTTTATCTAATGTACAAGTCATATATTCATTGTACAGATACGTAATAGCTAAACAATTTCCTCTAACTTTTAAGATACTAGGAATCAGGATAATCAGATCTCTTGCGACTTGTGACCTGTCGTATCAAAACATAATGACCCAAGTTTATGTCTTAAGAGAACTGCAGTTACCACTGACCAGTAAGTTGTAAGTTGTAACCATATTCTGGGTACAAGGATCTGCTTGCTAAGGACTCAGGAGACTATGGAGTTTGGAGTCTGGACTCTGGAGTTGGAACTTGCCACTTCAAACTTGGAACTTAGGGTTTAGAAAGTAGGAGTATAACTGAAATTTGAGGCTTGAGCTCATAGCCGATAAATTATAATAGTGACCACTGACCAGTGACTACTAACTAGTTACTAGCTTACTAGTGACCACTGAGTCACTTGACACTGACTAGTCTGATTATTGATATGTATTATGTATTATGGATATTGAAGTTCAAACTTATTTGAAAATTGCAATGTCGAGATCAGAGAAAACTTAAAAGAATAAACAAGAAGGTTACGACAATGTTTCAGAAAGGCTAAAGCCAAAAAAATTTAGGTTAGAAAGTTGAAACTTAGATTCATCATTCATCATTCAACAATGAACATTCAACATTCAACATTCTATATGTAAGTTGTAACCACTAACATAATACATTAAATACCAATCAAAATTGTAAAACCATTAGTAACTACTAATTACTGAATCCTAAATCTTGATATTCCTAAATTCTAATTAGTAATTAGATAATCGACTTCGGAAATCGGGTTTAGGGCCTAACGGATGGTTCAAACGGTTTGAACCGGGTCCGAATGATTCGATGGTTCGAACCGTGAGAGGCAGTTCGAACTGCGGTTCGATGCAACCTTGTCGTAAGGAGTTACATATATGGCCTACTTTTCGTCATGATCTTCGTATGGCTATGCTTGACCCACAGTGGTTGGTTCGCCAACGTGATCTGTTTCGTAGCCTTCGCCATACTAGTGATTTGACTGCTTATATTGAACAGTTTACTGAGCTTTCCTACCTTTTTACTGATCTTCATCCTACAGAGCTTATTTCACGTTTTATTGCCGGTCTTAGAGGCTCCTTACGATATGATGCATCTTTTCGGCCTCCTACTCTCTCAGATGCTATCTCCTTGGCTACTACCTTGCAGCATAAGTATCCTGAGTTATCCACTTCTTCTCGTTTTTCTCGCTCTCATTCCACTGATTCTCCTACTTTGGCTTCTTCTACTACCGTTCCTCCTCGCCCTCCTAGACCACTTCCTGTCTTTGTTCAACGTTATTCGGCCACAGAGTTCATTGAGATTCAGCAGAAGCGCCTCTGTTATCGATGTAAGAGTCCAGATCATCTAGCCTGTGATTGCCGACAGTCTCCCGGTCCTCCTACCGCTGTTTTTTACCATGAGGCTCTTACTCCTGATGATTCTGATGTTTATATCCAGATTCTTGATACTCCTGACCCACATTCTGTTGATGAGCCGGCTGACCCGCTTCCTGATGATCCTGCTTCCGTCGCTAGCCATGCACAGCTTGCTAATGCTACTTGGGCTGGGCGTCCTGCTCCTCGTTCTATTCAGTTATGTGTCCGCATTTTGGGGTGAGAGTATATTGCTTTGGTGGATACTGGCAGTACACATTCATTTATTAGCAGTTACATTTCCACCAGGATTCGTGCTACACCTATTTCTGCTACATAGTCTCTCAGTGTCGAGGTTGCTAGCTCACATTCTTTTATCAGCTCTCAAATGTTTCAGGGCTTGGACTATAGCATTGGTGACTTCTCTGGATAGGCAGATTTCTATATTATTCCTCTGGAGCGCTATGACATTATTCTTGGTGCAGATTGGTTTTCTTCACTTGGTACTGTAGATGGGATCTTTCTCAGCAGATACTGCCTTTTACACATGCTGGTCGGCATCATTTACTTTCTGGCATTGATTCCCAGGGTGACTATCAGTTGGTTACCGGGAAGCAGTTTATCCGTAGCCTGCCAAAGGCTCAGAGTGCAGCTCTTCTTATCATTCAGAGTACATCAGTTGGTGCTCCTCTTGCTCCATCCATGGGTCCTCTTTCTCAGGTGATTTCTGACTTTGCATCGGTATTCTGTTGTCTTTTCAAAGCCTACGTCACCATTACGAGATGTCACCCACCATATTGATCTTATTCCTGGTGCTACCCCACCCTCTCGCGCTCCATATCGTATGTCTAAAGTTGAACGTGATGAGGTTCAGCTCCAGATTGCTTCCCTTTTACGTCAGGGCCTCATTGTTCGTAGCCATAGTCCCTATGGTGCTCTTGTTCTCCTTGTTGCCAAAAAAGATGGAACCAAACGCCTCTGCATTGACTATCGTGCCTTAAACAAGCTTACTATCCGTAATCAGTATCCTATACCTCACATGGATGACCTTTTTGATCAGCTTGGCACTTCTTCCATCTTTTCCAAAATTGACCTACGTTCTGGATACTACCAAATTAGGATGCGTCCTTCTGATGAGCATACGACTGCATTTTGTACTCATTTTGTTATGGCCATATTCGGTTAAGGACCTGGAATAGTCCTAATATGGTAGACCGGCCCTCCAGTACTCGAAATTATTGGTAATTGTGGTGGGGATGGGAAGAGCCAATGGATTCCGACTAACAGCTAGGGTTGCTGGTGAATCCCTGCACATAATCTGGGTGTGTGTTCAGAGGTCGATGCAGATGGAGGAAGTTGAAGGCAACATTGCCTTAACAGCGATGAGGAGCCAGCGACGCTTCTGGAGGGTGGTTTCCCTGCAAACATTTGTGAACGCTCCCTGCAAAACGTTGTGAATGCATCTAGGAAGAAATCCTACAGACCATTCTTTTTGCATGCCATGATACATTGGTTGAATCTGTAATTCTTAACAGAGGATGAGGAAGTTGTAGAAGCACGTTCCTGTCATTCTTCCAGGGATGGAACTCGCACAGATGCTGAGAGCCTTGGAAGCTGGGCACGGAAGTTCTGTTTCTCTCTCTCCTTGATGAAAACAGGATTTACCTTTGGACGATGTGATGGGGGGAGCCGGCCCTAAAATTCCTTTTGATAAAAAAATAAGGTTTTTTGGGATATGCTTAGTGTTAAAGTTGATGCATGAAAAGTCGGCAATATTGGAGAATTGGCCAACTATGTGCATCAGTGCTATTTACATGCAATTAATCATGGCTTAAGAAGAATTTTGGACATTTTGGTAGCTTTGAGTTGGATTGAAATTGTTTTTCTAGTACAACTCCGGAGATTCAAGTTACTAACACCTAGTTATAGAAATTTTGGTTTCTCGGTGTTCATTGTCAAAATTTAGCCCTGGATCTTGTATTGTTTCTCGTAAATGGAGTTGAAGGAATTAGATTTCCTTTCTTTGGGAACAATATGCATGTCACTTTGACATTTTTGGCTAAGCCGGTTTTTTGGAACTTGAGTACCGTTATTCGTGGTCAAGCAATATTAATCAGTTTCCGGGGGGAATTTTTTTGAAGCCGATCTTGACAAAACAAAGGGAGTGGTACAGTTCTCAGGCATGTACCCACCAGTATCGGAATTTCAATTCCTTGGTATGATGCTATTTAAGCCATTTAGCTCTGGAGTGTGGGTACTCCCAATGAATAGAGTTAAATTGTGTTTTCTCCTTTTCAAATTGGTAGAAAACCGAAAAGTTGGTTAGTGTGTTCTTGATGATTTTAATCACTAAGATTAAACGAACCAAAGCTTTTGAGATACTTGTTAAATTATTAATGGAGGAAATTTTATGGTATTTGGTGGTGCTATTCTTTATTTGACAAAATTATTTGGAATGAATACAGTGTAGAAAGTACCCGAATCCAAATGTTATTTCCCATTAATTACAGATAACTTCAACAAAGTAATTCTCAAGCCAGTAAGTGAAATAGGAGAACAGTCTAATTTTTTTTGGAAAAATTGTAATAATAGGAAGTACATAACTGATTTCATTCCCAGTAAAATCCTATGGTGAATTATATTCAAAAGATCATATTAGTACTGTTTCACATACTAGTAGATGATTTTTGATATATCAGTTATTCAACCCAGGTATAGGATAGAAATGAAATTGTTTCAGATTTTTTCTTACGTTAATGTCGTAACGTCTTCTTAGTACCTTAGCTGAAATAGATTTTCAGAAAACTTAAAATTCTAAGGAGGGAAGAAGAGTGGACATCAGAGGTAGTAAGTGTGATCGGGAAATGTATTTCGCAATTAGGATTTTAATAATCTCAGTCAATAATTGCTTAATACCAGTTATTAATTTCCTGGATAGAATTCATTTAGTTGAATTCATAGCTTATATCTTTGTAACCATTGACTTATCCGCAGTTTTGGATGTCAATTGTGATGTTTAGAAGTAGAATTTGATATATGGATTACATTGGATCTGTTAGTTGATTGAAGCTTGTCCCTAGAGTTGATGCTCTTGGATCCAGGGGGATTTGAAGCTTATCATTAACCTGTAAGGATCAGAATGTAGTGTTGAACCATGTTAATTCTTCTGTCTAAATCACAGAATCAGGTGTGGATTTGTGGTATCCATCTGATAGGCATGCCAGCCATCCAAATATGGATTCTCCAGTATATGGGAACAAGAGATAATATCCTATAGTGATTATAGGACAGCTAGAAGATCGGTGGATCTCTAGAATATGAAATAAGATGGTTAAGGATTTTCTGGAAGGAAAAGCTGATGGTATGGGACATCAGTAATTTTGGAAAGAAAATTCTAGGACTGTAAAGATCTGATGATCAATGGTGTGTTTTAGTACCTAGTCGCGATATGGGAAAAAAGAAAACCATTCGATCAAATGTGGGATATTTTGGGAAATTTTGAGGTTTAACAATGTGGTATCTCATTATTTACAAAATCAGAGGCCCTCAAAACTATTTCTCGTGTTTTTAATTAATCCTTTACTTCTTAGTAATTTCTCGAATATAAGACATCAGACTAGTTTATATGAATTCTTTCCAGCATGAAGTTATTCTTCTGAAAGACTGTTATGTCATATAAATAACTACTTGCAGGAATGGACTTGGAATTCAGATAAATTCTAAGGTTAAAGTGTTTAAATTTCTTAAACCTAGAGTATCTCTTTTTGCATAAAAGGATTTCGATGGAAGGGTAGTTTCTGTCACTCGGGTTGAAAATATTTGAAGGAAAAGTCTTGTACGTAATAGAGTGAATCCTTTTGTGAAATACACTTATTACTGACTTTTCTTGGATTTGAGTATTTTCGTATATCATCTTCCAGTTAACTTTTATTGAAATTTATAATTTCTTCAAAAGGAGGGGTGAAGTGGTGGAATAGAATTCTATTTGAAAATTTGTAGGTTGAATAGTTTCGGAAGAGAACCAGCTGTGGTATATAAATGAGATTTGGTCCGAAAGTGATTTCGGACAGATTTAGAGTAAGATACCTAATTGGAACTTTTCGAATAAGAGAAATTCTCCAGGGATTGTGTGGACAATTTGGAACTAGAACAGGTTTGATATTTGAATCATTATCTATAAGTAGTACAGTGAAAGGTCAAAGGTTACTAATTCCATTTTGATTGGAATAGAAGTTTGTTCAGGATATAAGTCTGAGAGTTCTATATTGGATCAACCTAATCTTAGTTTTAGTACTAGGATCAGAGAGGGGTTGATTTAGTGTAGGAATTATGTAATTAGAGGTAAGTTGGATTGGAAAACTGTTGAGATTGAATGTTATTCGTCTCAAAGATTTCTCAGATATGTTATTTACTCATGAGAAATAGAAAATCTTTTGTAGCTGAGTTACAAGATCTCAGTGAGATATGTGAGTAACATATGTGGGTTCTGGAGGAATTTGCCAGATAAAAATGTGTTTATGTACTGCGTCATAGTGAGGTTATTCACATATGTGCACGATTAATCTTGTATGAATCTACTGTGTATTCCTGGTTACTATGGTTATTTGGTGCACTTAACCTAGTTGGTGAACATGAACATATGATCAAGTATTGGGTTGACAGATACTTGCAGAGTTAACAAATCTTTGTATGGAAGATTTATGGATTAACTTATAAATGATTTGGATAAGGATCTAAATGTGGTGCCATACCAGTATAATTGAATTCTTCACCTAGACATTTGAGATTTCTGAATCATTGGCTTCAGTAGTTGATTACTCCAGGATGAAGTTAATTGGTAAAACGATCAGTGTGATGTGGATTCACCAGGAACTGATGGTTTTGAGTTATATTGCTTGTAAGACACATGATTAGTAAATCATTTGGGTTCATCAGTTAAAATTGTGTGCATTGGATATACAGTATTCTTAGGATAAAGTATTCCTTAGTTAAGAAATAGACTCAGCTCATTAGTGATTGTATCCCAGAGAGCGCTCAATTGGATAACAAATCATAATGAATCCAAGAATAAAATCTAAATTGATATTCAGCAGGACTTTGGATATTTAGATTTGATTCTAGATGTAATCTAAAGTTTTTGTGGTTGAAGATGATCGTCATCTTGGTATGCGTTCAGTCTTTAATTACCAGTGGTTTCTAGACCTTGAATCTTGCACTTCAGTAAAGAATCATGTTTTGGAAATATTCCTAAATCCAGTATTTTCTTAATAGAAAGATTTTGGAATGACTCTTACTTTTCCTGAGTTTTGTGGACATATACTCCAGTATCCTATAAATGATTAAGTATGGTTTTAGGATTCTAGAAAATTATGATTGACGAATCATATGAATTTAAATATTTATGATTGACGGATCATAATTAGATACTTAATTATTGTCAGAGGACTATAATGAATTGTAATGGTTCGTAAGTGTGATGATTAATTCTTGATCTATTATTTGAATTCAGATCAGTGTTTTTGAATCTCTCTACTCTAGTATTTTAATTGAGAATTAATGGATCTCATGGACATTATCTTATTTATCTAGCAGATGCTATTCTGCTACAGTTTATGGTCTACAAATGCTTGAGTACAGTTTTTTCTTTTGATTGGATCTCCAGTTATCAAAGGGGACAAACAATTCTATTGAGATGAATGGGTGCTATTTTCTTGCATTTGATGCTAGAAATAGGAGCATTTAACTCAAAGGAGTATCTGAGATACTCAGAGTTGAGTTTTAATCATTTTATATCTTAATGATTCTCCTAGAGATTCTAGTTGAATGAATTATCATATCTTAGAATTGGATTCTAAGGATAGTTGTACTTGGAATCTTTTTATAAATTGTCTGCCAGAGTTTGTGGATGATTTCATACTGTAATTATTATTTCTTTTATTTAACTTTAATCTCCTAAGGGAATATTTCACTCAGTGGTTCATGTAAGTGCTTTACATGAAGGTGATGTTACTAACTTGTGTTGAGTGTAACCTAGTTGAGAAATTTATTGCTTAGTGTACTTTTTTCAAACTTGAGTCGTACTCCAGAACAAAGATTAACTATTGGAAATAGGTTTATCTCTTGTTTGATATGGAAGTCAGACTAAGAATAATGTTTTCCTCGGTTAATAGTGTAAGTTAAAGGAACTGTTCCTGTACTTCTTTCATGTCTTGAGGAGCTTCTAAGGATAGAAGCAGTTTAAGGAGGGAAGAATGTTATGGCCATATTCGGTTAAGGACCTGGAATAGTCCTAATATGGTAGACCGGCCCTCCAGTACTCAAGATTATTGGTCACGCCCTGATTTATTTCCATGTCAAGGCATGTTTGTGACTAATTACCTTGAGAGGACCCAAACACTCTAATTGAGACATATGGAGTATTGCATGTCTGTGTGACGGATATAGACAGGAGGACTGCATGAAGAGGTTTGATCTATTTATAGTTGACCTGCATGGGGGTTGCATGGTTTCATGCACAGGACTCTACTCTCTATATAATGAGGTGGGGATTCTCCCGTCGACATATTGGGTTTAGGTTACCAAGTTCTCTCTTCTCCTCTTGCTTCACATGGCATGGGTTGGTGGCTAGATCCAGTTTTGATCTAGGATTGATTGGGCAGTTTGGCTCCATAGTCTCTTCTATTGTGTTCTCCTATCCTCATCTTAGGGGGAATCCTTGAGGGTCTTTACACATTTAGGTTTGTATGAGTTTCGAGTTCTTCCAATTTGGTGTTCATAATGGTCCACCCACATTTCAGAATGCTATGAATAATATTTTACGTCCTCTTCTAGGTGTTTGTGCATTAGTTTATTTTGATGACATTCATGTTTTTAGTACTTCTTTGTCTGACCATGTGAAACATATCTCATCTGTGTTTGAGTTACTTGTTAAGCATCAAATGTTCGCCAAATTGTCCAAATGTTTTTTTGTCGTGGCTGAAATCGAATTTTTGGGTTTTCTTATTTGTGGTGGACGTATTCGTCTTGATCCTCGGAAAGTTCAGGCTATTGAGGATTGGCCTGTCCCAACCGGTGCTCATTTTGTTCGTATGTTTTTAGGTATGGCTACCCATCTGCGTCGTCATGTTAAGTATTTTGCCACTGTGGTTGCTCCGCTTCATTCGTTACTAAAGAAGTCTCATACCTTTGTTTGGACTCCTGAGTGTCAAACTGCTTTTGATGCTTTATGTCATGCCATTGTTTCTAGTGATGTTATGTGTCTCCCCCAGTTTGATCAGCGTTTTATTGTTGAGACTGATGCTACTGTTGTTGGATTAGGTGCTCTTCTTCGTCAGTCCGAGTGTGTTCTATTAGAGATTTTTCGCCTGCATGGTATGCCACGTACTATCCTATCTGATCGGGATAGTAAGTTTACATCTACATTCTAGACAGAGCTTATGCGTATTTTGGATGTACAGCTTCTAATGGGTACTGCTTATAATTCTACTGTTGTTGGGCAGACTGAGGTCCTTAATCGGATCCTTGAGGATTATCTTCGACATTTTGTTTCGCCTTCAGGGAAGGATTGGGATCAGCATTTATGTTTGGCAGAGTATAGCTATAATAGCTCTGTTAGTACCAGCACTGGAGTTTCACCTTTCTTATTGGCTCATGGGTATGCTCCACTTTTGCTAGGGGAGCCTCTTCCTCCTGATGATGCACGAATTACCATTGCCTCTTTTTTATCCGGTGCTCACGAGCATATTGCTAGGGCTACTACTCACTCACAGCATGTTCAGCAGCGCTATCAGACTTCTATTGATCGTCATCGCCGTTATGTTGAGTTTCAAGTTGTTGATATGGTTTACCTCCGGTTACACTTTGCATGTGATCACTTTGTTCAGGGTCACGCTTCTACTGAGAAGCTTGCACCACGCTATTATGGGTCTCACTGTATCTTGGATCACCCTATTACATACCGGTTACAGTTGCCTGATTCTACGCGAGCCTGTGATATATTTCATGTTAGCCTTTTACGAGCTGCCATTGAGGATGATGCTCCTTGCGATCTCACATTTCCTACAAAGCCAGAGATGTTCCCTTTTTCGCCAGCTGCCATCCATCAGGTTCGCCTTCAGCATAGTCGACGTCGCAGGCAGGTTCAGTTTTTGGTACAGTGGGATGGTCGTCCTCTTGAGGAGGCCACTTGGGAGCCCATTGATACGTTTTATCATACACCATTATTGGAAGATCAGGCTCGAGCCCTCATGGCTTTAGTTCTTTCTTGTACTACAGATGTCATTGTGTTCCCTCTACTTCATGGTTCGGCTGGCTATGACTATTCTTTGTTTTGTTTTGTTGTAGTATTTGCTTACTACTTGCTTTACACAGTTATGATACTTTTGGGGTATTTGTTGTGACGACTTATGTTCTCTCCATCAATATTTCCATTGGTTCGTGATTTTTTAGTATTTAGCATGCTTACATTATTGTTTTAGATAGTCATTATGCTTGCTAGCCGGTGGAGGGCTTTGTTTTTCGGCAGGGGAGAGTTATAGACTTGGCTCATTGCATTCCCCGCGTCCATTCTTTTATTCGTTATTATGCATAAGCATGCCTAAGGGCCCTTTTTATTCATATACTGGCCTTGGGCCCTATTTGGTCATATTTTTAGGACTTGGTCACGTTGATTTGGAGTGGGGGTCCTCCTATTGGGAAGGCGCACTATTTTCCCTCCAAATCCTATTCCCTCCCTTTTTTTGAATCCTCTATTTGATTCAAGGAGAGGGTATATATAGGGCAACATTGTATTCCTTTATTCAGTTTATGATGATTGCTCCTCTTTAGCCTCCTTAAGCATTCTCTCTTCTTGCTTTCTAGCTTAAGTCCAGCTTTCTAGCATAGCTAGTGAATCTTAGCTTGTAACTAATCCCATAAGGGGTCAAGGGGCCCAGTTCAGCCCGTTATGATGATGTGAGGATTGGAGGCCTTATAGTGTATTATCATAATTAATGGCTTGATGAGGGCTAGAACCTATGATAGTAAATTTTGCATCAAACTAGCAGTGACTCATCAAGTAGTCACAGATGTGGCCCAGTTAGGCTGCAATGTGTCCTAGTGAGATGTACTTGTTCACTCCTAGTTGAGGATAAGTATGCACATTGTTATGAATAGATTCATGTAATATAACTGCGTGTCCACAAATACTGTCAGAAATAGAGAAGGATGGATGGCCATAACACACACCCTTCTCACTTGTAGGATGGGACTTGTGGACTTGAGAGCTGGATGTTGCTGGAGTGCTCTCTCATTCCTATCACTAGATGTTATTCCTAGATGTCCATTGCTGGGGGGCTGAGCCCATTGGTTAGGTTGTGTTGGTTTGTTCCACCATCCAATCCTTATTGTCCTCGTGTTTGTTCTCAGCTTTCTAGTTAAGATCCCGAGTGGTCTCTTACATCGCCCTTTTTTTCAAGTATGGTACTAACAAATGAATATTCAAATGACTAACAAGATTGCAAACATAAAATATGCACGTCATTAAACATATTTATTTGCCAAACTCCAAAGGACAAATCTAGCTCTCGCATCAAGTCTAGAAACAGACAATTGGGCATCTCTGTAGTGAAATATTGATCTATTATGCTACAACACTAGGTCCACTTATCCTTGAGATACTAGTTTGAAAGGTGCAGCATTGATTGCTCTTAAGAAATTGGGCATCTGTCTAAAGAAAGAACAAGAACCATAATTTTTTGGGGGAGTTACAAACTAGGCCACTTATCCTTGTGATACTAGTTTCAAATACGTGAGAGTAATTGACCTCAAATTGGTGTTAAGTAATGACATTTATTCTGCTAGTCAGGTTGTGTTAAGAAGATCTCACAGGCAAGAACATGATAACTATATGATACACGTTATTTGTCTTGAACCTTTACAAAACTTAACAGATGAACACCTGAAAAGAAACAGAACATAGTAGATAATGCAAGATGAAGAAGGAGGTATACCTTAGCATTTAGAGTGGACTCTAGTTCCTCAATAGCCCTTTTATAAACCAGGGGTCCAGAGGCACTATTTCCTGATCAAAAGAAAAAGGGTAGATGGGACTTTTCAAAAACAGATCCTCGAACCTGATCATTGTGTGTTTGAAATGAAAACAAAGTTCACTGCAAGCAACTGATTTAAAACTATGTATGTTCATTTCAGAAAAAGAAAATGAAAAAGATTCTGTTCTCTTGAATGTTTTTCTAAGAAATATCTACCTTTTCCAGTTATTGGAGAAGCTGTCATTCCAAAAATTCTTGGGCTTTCTCCCAAATGGTCATGGTAAAACTCCTTCAAAATGCAAAATTTCAACGTAAAAGTATATTCCAGACAAGAACAATAAATCATAGGATAATGCTCAAAGCTTCAACATCTTACATAAAGCCAACCTTCATGATGATGGCATATGGGTGGTTCTTGCCAGCATGATGGCATTCATCAAAAATTAAAAGCTTTATATTTTCCTTCTTGATGAAACAGTGTCGTAGGGTTCTGAGAAGTATCTCCGGAGTCATCACAAAAACCTGTAAATACACACTCGAGACAATAACACTATCAAATCTGGAGAAAACAAAGCTATAGAGAAATACCAATGAAAAAGTAAGAATACTTGTCAAAAAAATCCAGCAATTTTGATGTGAAACCATCATCCATGTCCATCCTCAATTTTACAAGAACAAATAAAGAATGGTACAAAAGCTTTAGATAAGAAGAAACTTTATATCACAAAAAAATGGATAGTAATCATCTATTAAATGTCTTGACACAATCGTAGAATGAAATGGGGAGCACATCAGATGTCTTCAGTCTAAGATTCATTGTTTCAAAGCAACACCTATGACAAACCATGGTGCATTCCTTTTTGTAATAATTTACCAGTGCCCATAAAGATGCAAATGCCACTAACTTAAGGAACGAATAGTAGTTTGACAATGTGTTGTGCCAGATAATATTTATATAAAACGGAACAAGAAGCATTACAGCAATTTCATAAATTAATACTGCAGGAATAGCCTAGTATAATTTCCAAAAATGTGTTGCACAATTTTTCTTCTCAAAAGTACCCAGACATAAGAACATACACAACTATGATAAGAGCACTCTCACATGCCTCATATTTTTTAAGCTCTTCCGTCCACTTTTGGTCAGATGATACTGGAATTCCTGTGCCATAGTACTGCCCCACATGTAGATCTGTATGGAATTTGATGTATTCTGCTTGCTGTACAAGATGACAAACTCAGAATGTTATTTAGTTGGAAGTAACGAGCAAAGTTGCTAAAAACTCAAGTCGCAAACATGTCAAACTTTCCCACCAAAGATACCCACATAAACTTCCCAATGTTCTGTACACCATTCAGAATGAGCTCATTCTGAACAGCCAGGAACTATAATTTCCACAATTGTAAAACATACTAGAAACTAGTTGCTAGAGATAGTTGGCATAACTAGGCCTACCTACATCAGCTGAAATTCTCAGATCAAACCTATTTACTCAGTTTCAAATTCATATGACAATTGCCGAGAGCAATCAGCTAAATGAAAAGAGAAGACAATTGTAAAACATACTAGAAACTAGTTGCTAGAGATAGTTGGCATAACTAGGCCTACCTACATCAGCTGAAATTCTCAGATCAAACCTATTTACTCAGTTTCAAATTCATATGACAATTGCCGAGAGCAATCAGCTAAATGAAAAGAGAAGGCTTACCTGCTTACAAATGCATATACTTGGTACCAAAAACACACAAATTCCCTTCT
Organism: Diphasiastrum complanatum; assembly: GCA_029204225.1. Lineage (NCBI taxonomy): Eukaryota > Viridiplantae > Streptophyta > Lycopodiopsida > Lycopodiales > Lycopodiaceae > Diphasiastrum > Diphasiastrum complanatum. The sequence goes on along the minus strand of CM055092.1, from coordinate 16,809,253 downwards.
CCGGCTTGCGAAATAGATGTGAAAGAGCTCGAATCAAAAGAACAGCTATCAAAGTTTTTCCACAGCCTGTCTCAAGATAAATTATCGTATTATGGCTTAGTGCTCTTTCCAGCACTTCAAGCTGATACCTGTCAAGAATACCGTTCAAGTAAACGTTGTAAAGATGCACATCAAAACTTTAATCTTAACTGTGGACAAAAGAAATCTAAACCTCACACAAGATGCATCACTTTCATCTGAACCTCAGCAACCTAAAGAGAGCATTCCAATCATTTGCTCCTTGATAGGAACAATTGAATCAAACGCATGATTTAGAAGACTATAAATAGAGATAGATCCTCTTTTGGGACAAGTAAAACTTTGAAAGCTTAGCATAGGAAGAATGCCCATAATATGTAGCATAGGAGGAGCTAATGTGAGATATTGGTTTCCTTTGGAAAACCTTCAAATTCATCATTCTATGAGTTCTCATTGAGTCCTTTGTGGATTTAGGTTGTAACTAAAAAATACCATAAAATAGCATCTATCATACCCAAAAAATACAGTAAGCAATTGCTAACCTCCGAGCTATTTTTTCAGGCTCCACAAAAATAGTACGCCTATCAAGTAGCTCTTCTGCCATCACTTATGATGTATTCACGCTGCACATAAAAACATAAGTCATTCTTCCAACCAATAACAGGCATTATGCTTGTTCTCATTCCGTATGAGATCGCTAAAGAAGCCAATGTCCTATAACTTATTCAATGCAATAAATGATGCACCTATTTTGGCGGCACCAGATTAAGATAAGTGACTCTAAATACATGTAGATGCTTCAAATTACCTGTTAAATTACATGATTCTGATACTAAGAGCGAAGCATTATTCAAGGTGCACTAAGTGCATTATTCATATATAATTTAGTGGGTTCCATTTTCATCTGATCATTAACCTTTGTCATATGTGTTGCAAAAATTGTCCAGTTTGATTCACAAGGCATGGTGGCTAATACTTTTACAAAATATTGATTTTGAGATTTGAATCTAGACTCACAGTCAACTTGTTGGGAGACTAGCTATCTTGGGTACAAACAATAGGTGAGCATATAGATGACATTGATGAGATGCCACATGGAAACTTATTTGCAATAACTCAACCTTAGAAGCCTGTTCCGACCAAAATGGGTCGGAACGATATTGATATACGTTTAATTATTTTAATTATTTATCTTAATTAAATCCTTTGTTAAAAAAACGTATTTTTTTATTTTATTTTTTTTGGCATCATTTTGGAACGGAACGCGTTCTGGAACGCGTTCCGTTCCGGAACGGGCAACTAAGAACTCAACAATCAGATTATTCTTATGCATGTCTGTTGACGAGTGGGTTTGCAATGGAATTCCAGCACATGCAAAGGAAGCATTTAATTTTGCTTGATCTTATCAACTGATCAAAAAGAGTTCAAATGAAAAAGTGTTGGTGGTGTATTCAGAAAGTACCTTTCTTTTGAAGCGATTTTATTCAAATTGTGCTTTTCTAAACTGAGGGGAGGATGTTCCTAGGCTATGGTTAAATAGCAAAAAAAATTCAGAGCTGGGGTATTGTGGCCAATGCCCAAGAAGCATATGGCTAGTTACTGTGAAAGTTGTGATGTTTGTTAGTGCTAGGATAGAGCTGCTAGATCTTTCCAAAGATGGGGATAAGATTTCGAGGGTAAATTTTGTACTATGATCATCAATATATTTTGGTAGACCCAAATTGTAGCACTGAATGGGCTAAAGCTAAACAAGTTAGAGATGATATAGCTACCAACACCACCACTAGAGTCAATGTATTTTGTTTTCTTTGAGTTGAAAGAGTCAATTGTCAACCAAATTTTGAGTAGAGATTAGGTTGTACTTGAATTGTAGAAAGAAACATCTCCCTTATAGAATGAAAAGCATGGTTTCTTCATGATAAGGTGAGAAAATTATGGGTCTTGAACTATATGGGACGAAGGGATTCAAAGCTTTAGATCGCAAAACAGAAGTCACAAATTTTTCCCTACATCTAGAGCCCATTTTTCTAAAACTTTTTTTCTACCGATTTTGAGTGGTTGCACATCCAGTAACTTCTAAATTCTTGAAATTTGGGGCCATTTGAAGTTATGTCAAAATTTCCTAGTGAAGTTACAGCTCAAAATTGGACCACCACCTTTGAAACTTGGCCATTACCAATTGCTGGCTCTTCAGATTCATAACTCCTACATCCTTTAACATTTCAAGTCCTTAGGATATGCACTATGAAAGTTGTATAAATAAAAGAAACTCCACAATGTCAAATTACCTATCGACTAGAGACTGGCTGTGACAAGAGAGTAAGAATGTTTTGAAATAGTATAAGTTTCATGTGATGGATAAGTCAAAAAACCTTCAAAATCTACCATATATGTGTTAATAAGTTTTGTTTGTGTCCTTTGTTGGCATTTTGATGGACACAAATCACTTATGGAAATTACAGTACACATTTTACAAAAGAAATAAGTTGTATGCTAGAATGATTTATGTGCATTTTTTCAAGAAAAGTTGAATAGTTGGGACACATTTTTTCGGAAGAAGATACTACAATCGATTCAAACAATGTCGAAGTTGTATAAAATTGGCCTTCTCCGTAAAGTATCAAGGAGTTGAAAATTTTTCTTGAGTTAGCAAAATTTTATGGACAATTAGTACCAGGGTTTTCAAAGATAATTGCACTTTTGACCGAGCTAATGATGAAAGAGAAGATTAGGGTATAATTTTTGGATTAGAATGGGTGGTGGGCCATGGATCACCTAGTAATGTCGCTCTATAATACACTCGAGCCACTGGCAATTGGTCTTCAACTTTTTCTGAAGCCAGGGCGAATCAAAAAATATGGGAGGCAAACAATCCTCCCATTTTGTGGTTATTCCCATCAAAACTTCTAAGTACCGGGCATATGCTACGGCCGCACGGACTGTGGGATCGGGGCAGTTAAGATATTGTTTGGAGAATTGAACAAGAGCCCTCTTGGCATCTACGTCCGTTTTCCACCCGTGCTTTGATGAAATCAATACCAATACCAAGACCTAAATAATCTTCGGTTGTCCTTACCCTAGTGGATAGTCATATGGTTACTAAGAACAACTCAAGTAATTTCTTCTTCCTTGCTCTTGCTCTCGACAAAGTTAGAGCCTACTTATTTATCTTTTAATCATAGGTTTTTTTTTGCACTCGATTGTGACGTGCCCATACTTCCTACAAAAGTTGCAATTGCCCTTTTTCCTAGGGGTTGAATTCCCAATCATTTCTAGTTAGCAAAATGTCCAGCTACCCCAAAAATACGTCGTAGCCTTGTTTGAAGCCAAAAAAAATTTGAATCAACGCATGGGCAGAATTGTCCTCTTTGAAATGCTTAAATTGAATTTTTGACAAAAAACTGTTAAAAATGTGAAATTAAGCCTCTATGTTTGTGTTTCTGCTACATGGAGGACAATCGTTAAGTTAAGAGCTATCCTAGAAAACCCAAGACAAAATATTCACTCAAAATGAACTATTAACTTCAAGCTTGAAGATTTTTTATGTAATTTAGTCAAAAATGTCCTTCCATCTTCTTCACCCTTCAAAGTGAAACAACTCACTAAGTAGACCCTTCAGTTTTACCAAAAAGATAAGTGAAATCTAAAAAATCAAACAGCAACACATTAGAATACTTCATCTTCCAATTCTGGCACATTACAATGGTGCTATGGAATCTCCTTCCCCTTTCAGTTCTCATTCTCAAAAGTCATCTCTAAGCCCCTATCAATGAAATTTTGATGTGAATGCTATTGTAAAAAATCTTGTAGATACTAATATTCTAGACAAGTCTACTGATTATCTTGTAAACATTTTCAATAAATCGAATCGAACTTTTTGTTCATACTCGATACAAGTGTAGACCACTATAATGAATAGGATGAGATTTTTTCCAAAAGAATTGTGGATACAGATGGTTGTGTTGAGTTCAGAAGTCTAAATATGAAGTTTGGATTAGGTTTTGAGAGGTTAAACGTGATGTCCTAAAGAATAAAATGACAAATATCTGTGATAACATGGTCGAATTCGAAAACACTTTCTTGTAGTTCCACATTAGGCTAGACTAAATGAATGATGTTTTTATAACCAATTCATTTCTTTAAATTGGATCCTTAGAAACCTGTCTCGACCAAATATAGTTAGAACGTACTGTGCATTTTGTGCAGTATGTGGTAGAACATACTGGGTCGGAATGTGGAACTAAATTTAAAAAAAAGATACTTACCTACTGGCCGTGATCTCCCCACTTTACATTTTTTCTGTAATGCTTGTAATACATTGCCACTCAGCTTTCTTTGCAATGTCAATGTTGTTTGGCATCATGTCATGTCTAACAAGGAATCAAAATCAACATGTAGCTCCCTAAGGCATCACCTTTTACGACTAACAAGGAATCAGGGTCACTGAAATGGTGTGCTCATATTTTATTTCTGAAAGCCATAGCAGTGACAGTTCCCTTTCTTCCACTCCATGAAGGCAATAGCTGGTATACCAAAGGCTATTTTCAAGTAAATGTTAGAAAATTTCCGTGAAGATTCTTCTAACAAATTCTGTCCATAATAATCGTACAAAAGATATCAAGAAGCGGAATCAAGCCACCAAATTACAGCAGAGAGCGTCCACGAATCACCGACAAGAAAGTAAGGCCATGTGACACCATTTTTGTGGTTACCTTTTACATTTGAAGAGAGTAGAGAGTGAGCATCTCCTCCCATTTCTATCATTTGCATGTGGTAGGCCCTCCTCTTTTGATTGTATGTGATTCTATTATGTGGATGATAAATACTTGTTTTGTTCTTGCTAATCATGTTATCACAATCACGAATGATCATTAGCACAAGCTTTCATTGATTCTAGTTCCAAACTAATCCCCAAAGTCAACATACAACCAAAATAGGTGTTAGATCCACAACCCTTGAGTGATCATTAAGATCCGTAGGTAGGTTTGAATACATTGTTCACCTCCCTTGAGAAGATCAACCTCTTAAGTAGATCTAGAGCCAAAGATGCCTAGATGAACAACACCCAAATCTAGGCTATTCCACGATTAGATCCTAAACTAACATTGCCAACCTTAGCAAGGCTAGATTCTCACTCCTATCTCTTTGTTTACCCTCTCCCCATTGGATCGAAACTCAATACTACACACGACAAATCCAAAACCCCTTCCTTGTCCTCTAGATCCATGTGATTAGGGAGGCACAAAAAGGGTCCAACATTTTTTGGCACCCTTGTCGGGGAGACGGTGCTAACCAGTCCTAGGAGTGGATTTTTTGTTTGCATTTTTCTGAAATTTCTCTCCCTTTAGATAGGTTATTTACTCGCCCTGCAATGTTTTCTCAAATTTCTATATTTCTAATTTTTCGGCACTTTTCCAGAGAGCAAAGTAGACTCTGATGTATCATCAGATAGCTCGGCAAGTAAAGATCTAATTACTCGCCCAATCCAATTACTCGCCAGTTCTATTTTCTTCATTTTTTTGCTTTTAGATTACTCGCCACTTCCACAAAGCATTCAGCAGCATCAAATCTGCAATCCTAGAGCTTGGTGAGTAATTCCTTATTTTTTGCGCATTACTCACCAATTTGAATTTTCCCGCCTTTTCAAATTTCTACCTTTTGCAATTTCTCGCCAACTTAGATTTCTCGCCCTCCCACCAGTATTATTACTCGCGCGCTCTATTTCTTGCTTTTCGCCAACTACTCCTCTTTATGCACCCTTCTTACAATGCTTTATGATCTTCATTCACAGTCCATAGGTAGCTCGACGAATAATTCGCATTACTTGCCTATTACTCGCCCCTACCTATTATTGAAATTTCAAATTTTTTGTGATAGATCTAAGTGACTGACCATCAACATCAATCTGCATTCCCCGGTTTTCCCCGATCACCTTTCCATTTTGCAACTGCTTTTCTTTCCATTTGATTTTTCGTCTAATCCCAATCTGATCTCAATCTGTATCGAGCAGAATCTCTCCAACTGGACTAGGGAAGAGTGGCCCTTCCCAAGTAGCCGCCTGTCTCATACTGAAGGTAGGACTAGAGAAGAGCACACCCAGGTAAGTGTATGAAGAGACCACCTCTAGGGACCGTTCGTCAAAGGTAAGCTCTTGGCACTGCATGAAGGCCCGAGAGGTATTGAAGACCATAACTTTGGTCTTCGAGAGGTTCACCCCTAAATCCCACTGAGTACAAAAGGTGTGTACACAATCCAACTGTCTCTGTAATCCCTCTCTGGTACGGGAGACTAGTACCACATCATCCGCATAGAGAAGGATGGCAATCAGAATGTCCCCAAGTCGACAATCGTCCCCACCACACTGAGAGATGACCTGCTCTAGCTCCGTCAATATATAATAGAAAGAGAACTGGTGAGAGAGAGCATCCCTGCTTAACCCCAATAGTACTCCAGATCTCCTCAGAGATGCCACTACCATGACGAAAGCAACCCAAAACCCTCTCATAGAGAGCCATGACAACTAGGATAATATCTATAGAGAAACCCAGGTCTCATAGTCTCTGGATAAGGAGCGTGGGACAAAATCAAAGGCTTTCCTGAAGTCCACAAAACAATAGTAAACCTTTTCTCTCCTGTGTCTAGCTTCCTCAATGAGGGCTCGAAGTGTGACTATGTGATCTGTAGTGGAATAATGAGCGCAAAACCCTATCTGACCCAAAACATGTAATCTCTTGGACTCTGCCTCTGAGCTAACTGCAGACTGGAGGATGGTGCCATATAGCTTCGCGAGAACATGTCCAATCATAATAGTGCGGTAATTACCAGGTACCATGGGGTCACTATAATTATAGATAGGATGTATGATGTTGGTGCACCAAGAGGATGGGAAGCCCTCAACAACAGCATGGTTAAGGAGAGTGGATAAGGTAGGGGCAAGGGTATCGGAGGCATGAATCAATAGCTCAAATTCAAGGTCTTCAATGTCCCTGGTGCGGTGGGTTTTCAGCTTTTTGATTGCTGTCCGAACCAGGTCAGGGGTGAAAAAGGTGAAGTCTGAAGGTCGAGGAGAGATGGAGATGGGCGTATCAGTGGGCATAGTGTAAAGTTGGGTAGCATAGTCGGTCTAGATATGTAAATCGTCCAGTAGAGGCGTTGGGGCGCGAGGGATAAACTCACGCCAAAAGCACCAGAGGAGGAGTTGAGAAGGAGGTTCACAAGACGGTTACCTTCGGAGTCATCATAGGCACGTTTTTTGTGACGGAGTGTACGATTGTACAATTGTTGTGAGTGTAGGAAACTAAAGTGCCAAGATCCTTCTAACATTCAATCTCCATATACAAGAAGAAGAAGAAGAAGAAGAAGAAGAAGAGGAGGGAGAGGGTTAGGCGCCCTCAAGGAGAGAGGAAGTAGTAGCAATGCTTGAAAGGGAATGAATTACAAATGAACAAAGAGTACACATAAATAGGCCTTCCAAGGGCCTAGACTCTTCCAAACTCTAAGTTCTAGAACCTTCCAAGACCCACTACTAATTATAGGACACCCCCAAAAGTCAAGATAGGGTCCCTTAACATAATTAGACTTTACTTGGACCCACGAATTACTACTGGACCAAAATTGGGTCCAACTCAACTAAAACTGACTTACCATGGTCTAATAAATAAACCTAACCCATGGTTACACAAGTCTCGAACTTTTGGGTCAAAGTAACCTATGGGAAACTAACATTATCATTTATTACTTCTAACACCCTCCTTAAATGATAATGTAAAAAACATAACATGACATGAAGTATGAAAAATCGCAACAAAAATGCAAAAGTGTTGGATGCTGCCCAAAACTCCATGTAGCTGAAAAAGAAAAGATGTAGCTTGTTGTCCAAGCTTAATGCCGCCAAAAAAAAACTTCAGCTTGAAGTAGTCGAAGTAGCCGAAATCTCAGCCCCAATCATGCCCGATGTAGAAGAGATGTAGAATACGAAGTGCGGTAGCATCAAGTCGAAGAGTGAAGACAAGCATGCTCCATCCAAAGTAGGTAACCAAAAAACCAGCCACAAGCCGAAATATGGATTTGCAATCCATCAATGGTTCCCACATGATTCCATAAGTCTTCTTACCACAAGAAACATAAAGAAGAGTATGATACTCTTTTACCATCACATCCTCCCGAATCTTACTATCAATGATCTGCTCACCAACACTAGGTAAGACAACACCGTCATCATAAGAAGTAAGCATCAAAACATGAAAATCAGCATAAGGTACTGATTTTGGTGAGGCATGTGTGTTTCCTCCAAGGTAAAAAGATGCTTTGCTATCCCACAAAGACTCGGACAACCAACAAGAGGCTGTAGCAGGCTGTCCAACAGCCACAAAATCACCAACACTTTGCTGTCCAAAGTGTTCCAAAATGTGGACCTTGCTGTCCAAAAACCTTCCGCAGGCCGTTCCCGATGCATAATAGGATGCTCACGATGTAACATAGGCTGAAAATGATCAATAAACCATGGCTGAATCTGGTGTCCACCATCTTCAAAAAAAAAACCAACAACTTGCCACTTTGAACACCCAAAAAATCCAGCAACACGCCACTTTGAACCAATGTACTAATTGACATGATTTTTTCCCCTTCTCCATTAGTACAAAATGGCTTCAAAGAATGCTTGATTTCAGCCTTTTCCAAAACATTTCTTGAGAAGCTTGCTCATAAAGTTCTTCACTAATGCATCCATCATTTGCAACAAATGGCTCAAGAGAAGAAGAATGCTTTACCATACCAACATTCCGATGCAAACTTGTACTTGTAGAAAGACAATGATCAAACTTTGCATGACTTTGCTCTTCTACCTTCAAAGAGGATGAAGTAGAGAGGAGAAAGCATGATGGTGAATCCTTTATTCGGTACATCTTTAAAAGTGTTTCCCAAGCACTTTTAGAGGTCTTGCAAAATCTCAAATGATATAAGATAGATCTTGTTACCGATAAAATCTTGATCATCACGTCGATGCAAAATCTCAGCTTGCAACTCCATGAAGAATAGTTGGTGCCATCCAACATATCTTTGCCCGAACAAGTACGAATTGCTCCCAAATCTCTTGCCATAAGAACCAGCCAAGAAGATAAACTTTTTCAAACCCTAAATGTGCCCTAAAAGACACAAAACAGCAAGTATCAAATCTGACAAATCAGCACCGGAATGTGTCGAAACCACACATTAGATGGATGTAGGAACTCGCCCTCCTACAAGCCTTGTGTGCTGAGAATTTCAGCCTGAAATTGCATTACAAACTCAAAAAACCAACAAGCACAGAATTAGGTTAGCCTCCAACAAAGCTTTTTCCGGAACCCTTCTTTCTTGCCAAAAAGTGTGAACAATACACACACGGATAGGGCTGTTGCAACACCCTACAAATGGTAATATGCTGTCCAATTTTCAGCCTCGGAATGTGATCGGATCATCACAAAAAAATTAACGCCTTCTTCCACACCTGGAAACAAGCAAAAAGAAGCGGATCTTCACTTTGTGCTGATTTTTCAGCCAAATCAGAAGAATAAAAATTGCTTGTAGATGGGCGCTCTCCTACAAAGGAGCAAATCTGAAAAATAGGGCAGCAACGGACCAACGGAAGTAGGATAAACCTACATGGATGTGGGCGACCTAAAAGAAGCCCCGAAGAAGATAATTAATGGCGCCTTCCTGCAACCTGAAAAATCAGCAAACAACAACCTGATTTTTGGGCGCCCAAAATCATGTTATCTTCTTTGATGTGTGGCGCCCTCCTGCAAAACGGAAAAGAGTCAAAAAACGGATCTCTAAAAAATCAGCAAAGGTGCTGAATTTTTGTGATCCCTAAGTGAAGACGATCTCTTTTGGTAGGGCGCCCTAAATCAAGCATAGAAGATCCATGGCTCTGATACCATGTAGGAAACTAAAGTGCCAAGATCCTTCTAATATTCAATCTCCATATACAAGAAGAAGAAGAAGAAGAAGAAGAAGAAGAAGAGGAGGAGGGAGAGGGTTAGGCGCCCTCAAGGAGAGAGAAAGTAGTAGCAATGCTTGAAAGGGAATGAATTACAAATGAACAAAGAGTACATATAAATAGGCCTTCCAAGGGCCTAGACTCTTCCAAACTCTAAATTCGAGAACCTTCCAAGACCCACTACTAATTATAGGGCACCCCCAAAAGTCAAAATAGGGTCCCTTAACATAATTAGACTTTACTTGGACCCACGAATTACTACTGGACCAAAATTGGGTCCAACTCAACTAAAACTGACTTACCATGGTCTAATAAATAAACCTAACCCATGGTACACAAGTCTCGACCTTTTGGGTCAAAGTAACCTATGGGAAACTAACATTATCATTTATTACTTCTAACAGTGAGGAGCGGAGGAGATGGCGGGCGTGGAAACGAGCATGTGTGACAGAGTGGTGAAGGGATCGGCATTCCGCGTCATACCACGGTGGATGGAAAGGTCGGGATGATCGTGGATGGACTGGTTTGTGTTTATGAGGTTTAGAGGGGAAAGCCAAGGTAGCAGCAGTGTGAGGACAGGTGGCGAGGAAGGTGGCTTGTGACTCCAGCGGTTCACTATGTGGAAAAGAGTGAAGTAAGGAGGCGAGGGATTCCTGGTAGAGTGGGATGGAGAGGGGGTGGAAGGTGTATTTGGGTGCACGGGGAAGGATGGACTAGTGTAGAGGTTGTAATGGTGGAAGGTGGCCAATACCGAAGGATAAGAACGAATGATCAGAGAGGGTGGTAGGGGAGATATGGAATCTATGAATGAGAGGGATGGATGACGGTGACCCCATGAGGTAAGCAACCACACTATGACCGCCACTGTGAGTCTAGCTGCCAGAATTAGGACAGTGAGGTAGGCCATTATAAATGGCTAACTCATGTGCCTCACCAAACGGCATCATACCAGAGAGGGTGCAGTGGGTTTTGCTGGGATGGGGCTTTGGTGGGAAAGGCTAGGGAAGCGGCAGTGTGGAGGGAGGTGTTGGGTGTCAACTGGATTATCTGGGGAAAAGAGTGTAGAAGCGAAGCCAGGGAGTGCCGATACCCTAGAAGGCATACCCCTTGACACATTAGTCAATGGTAGCCGACTGCGGAGGTACTACGAGGATAATCTTTCGGTAAGTCCTGTGTAGAAATATCTTTCTATGTTATTTTACCTTATACTTTTCTATTTTTCCTTCTATGTATATTTCTTCCCAAATTTTTTGTAAACCCATTGGTTTTACAATTATTCAAAAAATCAAAAATATTTTTTCCATCCAACAGTCCGTCTGACAATAGGTTCTAATTTGCATCCGACAAGATGCATCCGACAAATTGCATCCGACGACTCATTTTCCATCCGACGACTCATTTGCATCCAACGAGTCCATTGCATCCGATGAAATTTGCATCTGACGCCTGACCTAAAATTTTTGGTATAAATACGTCGGCCGCCCAGTTCATTCTTACTTCACACAATTTTTGGGCGAGTTCATGACTGATTGGCAAATTTATGGCACTCTTCTTGTGTTCTGATCCAATTCAGCCGTTGTTTGTTGCATTCTAACTGCGCTCAATCCCTCTTTCGTTTGATCCATCTTCCATCGCTTCTACACACGCCTTCCTCTCCCTACTCGCACACCCTTTCATCTTTTCGACCGTATAACGATTTTTACTTTTTCGAAACCTCCATCTTTCTGTTTTTCCATTTCCATACTTTTTAGTTTCCTCATAATTACTTCACATTTCTCTTCCCAACTCTAGCATCAGTGCATTTCCATTTGCAGTCTGCATCCCATTTGATTTTCTTGCTTTTTGCCTCCCACTTTACGTTTTTGTTTTTGCATCCGCCGACTTCCCTTTTCTTTTCCATCCGCCAGTGGTTTAGTTTGCTTTTCTGCGCTTGCATCCACCAGTGTTTCATTTCACGTTTGCGTTTCCATCCGCCAGTGTATTCCCAAATTGCACTTTTGCATCCGCCGTCAACATTCCATTTTGCTTCCGACACATTTCCAGCCGCCGAGTTTTCATCCGCCACTGCATCCGACGAGTTTGCATTCACCATTTTGCATCCGCCAGTTTCCGACCACGATTGCACTCGACACAATTGCATCCACCATTGCATCCGCCACTGTCCCCGACGATTTGCATCCGCCACTGTAGCCGCCAGATTCCATTCGACGCCACTCCAGAGAACTTCCAAATAAATTAAAAAAATTTCAAAAAATGGCCGAATCGGATTCCGATTATAGTGACGAGATTCCAAATATGCCTCAATCACTCAAACTCGTTTTGTGTGAAGATGACACAATGAATCAGTGGTATACACAAGCTGAACCAGTGTTTAAGTTACTTGATTTTCAAATTCCTCCCTGGAAGGGCCACCAGGGAGTCATACGAAAATTTTGATCAAAAACAGCTCACCTTTTGAATTGATCTCCAAAATTTTCAGTCATCATGCTATTAACTCACCCCCTCATGCCCAACAGACACAGGCAACAGTTTCAGTGGAGAAAGAAAGGGAGCTGCCTGCAACCACACAAGCAAAACAGACAATTGCAGCTAATTCCACTCAGGACGACAGAGCAGAAAAGGCAGATGCAGCTGAACTTGATCAAGAGACGGGAGAAGATCAAGCAGCAGAAGAATACTTCGATGAAGGCGATCTTGTAGATGAGGAGGTGGAGATCGTTCCAGGGTCCGTTGCACCAGTCTCACCACTAACCACCACCACCACCATTGTTGATACCGCCTCCATTGCTACTAATGTAAAGACACCCAATTGTTCCACTTCCAACCCAGCCACAACTTCTCAGATTTCTTTTCCTACCTATCATCGTCTTCCTTCTGAATTCCCAACTCTTCCAGCCTATGACAGTTTGCCCGAGAAAGCCAGGGAAACCTTGAAGTGGCATACTGAGACCTCATACCATCTACATTGGTTGGTGCACCAGCTTGCACAACAGACAGATGAGCTCAGAACGGCAAAGCAGGACCTGCAACTGAAGGACGCAGAGTTGCTGACGGCTTTGGAGGAATTACAAAGTGAAAGGGCCAAGAGACTGGAGGAGCAAAATCAATTTTCAAATCAGCTCCAATCCCTTCAAGAGGTGCAAGACCAGTTTGAGCGCCGCTTAGATCTCCTGACTCAGGAAAATAAGAGACTAACTGATGCGATGACAACGATTAAGCAACCAATAAGGCCAGAGGATATCAATGTACTAGTTCCATCTTCAGGAGCGGCAGTAAAAATGGAGTAGTATGTCTCCTTGATTCAAAAACACGAAGCCCTGAAGAGGAACCAACAGATTTCAGAAGAAGAAAACAACAAGAAGTTGTCAGCACTCCAGGAAAGTGTCAATAAAATCCAAGAGGAACTTCTCCTGTCAAAGCAACAAATGGACCTCATTTGGAATACAACCTGTAAACTCAATGCAGGCATATCAGTGCAGAAGAAAGACGACCATAACGATGATGCCGTAGCACCTGAGTTCCATCAACCAACGAGGTGCTAGTCTTGGCATGCCATATCAAGAATCCACTGCTGGCTCTCTCCACGAACCTGTCGTGGACTCCTCCACCTACACTCAGTTGCCTCACTCATCTTCTTATTTTTCCGATCCATTTTCTTCTTACCAACCATCATTTTTTCCATTTACTCATTCGACCACCTCCGCATCCACTTCTGACACCATACCCACCACATCTTCTCTAAAATCTGATGACCACTTTTTAAAACAATTCATTTCGCCAACAGCTCAATACAACCTCATAACTAACCCACCACCGTCCTCTCGTAAACCATTCTCACCTCCTTCACCACCTGACTTCAATTCTTTCGATCAAGATCCACTTGATGACACGGTGCAGCCTTCTGTGGGACTTTCTCCATCTCCTCCGAAGAGTAAGAGCGACACCTTCGCTGGATCAAAGCCCGAGGGTTCTACATCAAAGGTTCTTGATACCAAAAGTGCCACCGCACTGGACGATATTTGGCAAGGCCCTCAAGGAAGCTGCCAGAGAAATTCATAGAGAAGATCAAAAGACGATTCGATGATCGCAAAGGGTCCAATGAATTTTAGAAGACCTACAAGAAGGGACAGTGAGGGGGGGCAAAGAAAGTGACAGTTGAAGAGTATCCCAAACTCAGCAGTCTTGTGAATGCCCTACGACCACAGCCCTCCTAGAGGATTATGATGCTGCTGAATAATGACGAGCAGCACCGAGTTGGAAAAGGATCGATCCCTACTATGTGCCGATCAAGAAAACTGATCCTTGGGAGAAAACGAAGCCAGCTGAGCGACAAGTCAATTGGCCTATTATTCCAGGGATTGACTCAAGCTCAACGTTTGACAAGTATCAAAACGCGCTATTAAAGTTTGGATATGCTTATAGGGGAAGCGCAGATACCGTGGTCCAAGGAAGTGCCAACTATTGCTTATCCATAGCCTTTAAAACGCCAATGGAGTGCTACTGGGATAAACAGCTACCACCTATCAGGTTGGACATTAATCAGCCCTTACCAACGGAAGATGCACATCTAATGATGGCAAGGCTTTATTTTCGAGCCGCATTTACGTCCAGTCAGTACCTGGTATGGAAATAAGTTCACACCCGGAATGAAGCCGTACCTGGGTCCTATTCTGTTGGGAATCGAGACAGATGAATCCAGTGCGGGTAAATAAATGATATGATTCAGAATTTTACTCCAATATGCATAGTATCAATTGGAGGCAAAAAGAAGTAATGAAATCAAAGCAAGGAAGAAAGCACGTACCCAATAAAATTTGTGCACAATATATGTGAAATCTGGATCAGCTTGTGAAGAAGGAGCGCTTGCAAATGTGAACATATTCGAGAAAACGGGAAGCCAAATTTATAAAAGTGATGGAGACTCGAGAGGATCTGATAGGATGGCATTCAACAAAAGGTCGAGTACGGAAGACGTGTAGTGGCCGTCAGTCAATCGATGGCATCTCGAACCGTACACATAAGGCAGATGCGCGTGGCACTTTGTAACGAAATCCAAAACAAAGCCTTTCAAAAAAAGTTTCTACGCGTCATCCTGAAGGCCAACAGGTATCTTCTGTAGTTGGGAGGAGAGTACGGAGCGGGGGGGCCTGCTTCGATCCAAATAAATATTTAAAATAAAAGAATAAAAGTTGTTCACGACCCGCAGGGACACTTCAATGATGCATCTATGCTTTATACCAGGCCCACTTTCCAATCAAAGCCCCTTCAACTATGTATTCAAACATGGAGAGAGAAAAAAAAACAAATGTTCATATTATATGCACTACTCAAGTGTGTGTGTGAAGCACTTGGGTCCAACTGACCTAATCCCATAAGTGAAGTACATGCAGGTATGACGTAATCCCATAAGAGAAGCACGTGCTTAAATAGGGCATAGACATGTGTGATTCCTTCTCCACTCACACCAAAGGCACATTGAAAGAGAGAACCAAGAGCTGGTTTGCACCTAGAACATCAAGGATGTCTATATAATTTTTCTAAACCATATATCTTGGTCATGCAATTTGCATGATATCATTCCAAGTCTTGTAGCTAGGATGCATGCCTTGTTGGGCCAAACCCAAACAATTTGACATGAAAATTGTGAATTTAAGTGATAGTGAGACGAGGGGGGGCACAAATATTAATCATCCCATGATGAAAGATTGTTGGGCCAAACCCAAACGATTTGACATGGAAATTGTTAGGTTGCTACTAGCTTTAGTTTCATTATTATGACTATTAGTTTGGATTTGGCACATGACACAGCTTGCATCTATGTATCCACTAAGTATGTGGAGTTTGTTGATGTCAACTCCTCCATAGCAAATGCATTGGTCCTTTGTAGCTCTATCATATCTCATGAATCTGATAAGAGTCTTTCATAAACCTACCCTAATCATGCCTTGAATCAAGGCTCCTTGATTCATGCCATCACCTTTTGTGATTCCCTTGATTTACCTCAGCTTGACTTCCTTAACCTAAGAAAGTGAATGGCCTCCAATTTTGGGCTAATACGTACATCAAAATTATAACCACTTGAATAGAAATCTGCTACTTTCTTTCTCTCACAATTATTCTCTCTTCTTAAGAATCTTGTTTCTCTCTAGAATACTATAAGAGACAATAAAAAAAATAACATAATTGTCGTAGTAAATTATGTCCAAATTGGATGTTTTATCATTAATTATGTCAATTTTGTATGTCATTTTCACATCGTTTTCCCTCTAATGTCTTTGTATTATGTACTGCATGCCATGAGGATGTATACATCTTTCATGATACAATTCATGTCACCTACATCCATGTAGGTCCAACATATCTTAACGTTATCTCCACAAAAGAATGAAGTACCAGCAGACAATCATCACCTTTTGCATCCAATGAAGCACCAAACTTGAGCAAACCGTGGCATCTCGTTGAGCGTTATCCCCAATAAACTCGTCATCCAATCATTGTGCCCACCTGATGTCCTAGATCCTGGTCATCATCCTACTAACCAAGCTGATCACCAAAGCATCATTCGCTTTTCTTGGCTTCTAGCAAACTACTTGCTCTCCCTAGTTATGTGCCAATGCACCACCTTCAAGCCCATCCATGACTCCTACTAGTGATTTCCTTTTAATCTCACCTATTGAGAATTTGAACCAACCAGGTTCCAACACATGTAAACTCTTGCAAATACAACCAAATGCATAATAACTATGATCATGCAATCCAATACATATGAGGTATCCCAATGCCATCATCAATCTTGAAGATCACACCAACCAAAAATAGCCTTCAATTTGGCCCCACAACACTAAAACGATGAATGTGGTGCATCATTGGGTCACCCGCATTCCGGTCATTGGAATGGTGATAGAACGTCTTTGAAATGAATTTATCCTTGCTTGGTGTTGACACTTTGTCCATAGGTTTTGTGCAGCACTTTTCAGAGGTCAATTTGGCCAAAGAACGACAGAAAAATGTGCCTCTAGCCATAGAATAACCTTCTCCAAAAAATGCCCTTGCAACATGAATTGGAACTTCAAGGTGTGAAGTTTCTTAATGAAGAAATGATGACTTTGAATAATGAACTTGAATCCTTTTTAGCATTTCATACTAAAGATTTTTAATGAGAATGATGTGCCTTTTGCACTTCTCCGCAAACTTCAAATGGAGAAAGATCCACGATTTAAACAATAGAAATCCTAGCTCACTTTTTTTTTCCATAGCTAGAGAATGAAATTGATGATCCTATGCTTCATGGATGGTCACTCTTTTGAGATTAGCTTGGCCTTCTTCTGATTTTTTTCCCAAAAAAACTTTGTTGGTTTCCACCACCCGAAATACCTATATCCATGTATGGTGTCCTTTAGAGGCTCCTCTCCATATGTTGGCTTTCTTCGTGAAATACGCTTTCAAAAAGCTTCTCTAGATCGTGCACACTTGCAGCACCCTGCATCTCTAATATCATATAATAAGTCCTGAAAAATCATACATGATCTATTGTAGCATGCAAATCACTCCAACAATCTCCATAGCACAAGCTCTCTAAGATGGCATAACAAAAGTATTGTACTACATGGGCTAGACAAGTGTCAGGTAGCTAAATTAATACATGTCCAACTAACTAGGCCAAAACTACTGGCGAACTCAAGACATGCCTCTAAGCATAGCAAAGGCCGTCAAAAACATATTGTATAGTCTAATTTTTCTATGTGTGGCTACTCAGCTAGTCCAAGTAGCCAGTATGCAAATCATCGAGCTTAAAAAGCTTTTTACTTGATTTGATAGGAGTGTTTACTAACTTACAATATTTCACCTTGAACTTGTGTCACAATTCTTTGACATTCTTGGATTGTGTTAGCCCCACTTCATGTCCTTTTTGCCACACTTTGATTTTGAGACAACAATGCATATGAGATTGAGATCAATCATCTCAAATAATTAGTCTCGATCATGTCCACTACATCTTGGTTGTTTTTAGTCTAGAGTAAAGAGATATTTAGATTTCAAATAACTGTCTTCAACCACAAAAAAAAACTTTAGATTACTACATAGAACCAAATCTAGATAAACAATTTCGATATTTTTTAAAATTTACATAGCACAAATATTTGAATTTCGTACAATATGGACTGAAACTGTGAAAATCGATTTCCCATCACTGAATTTTCAGTTTCACTATTACTAACCCATATCAAATTGATTTGAAACATCTAGCATGCATCAGAATTTACATGCAATGATTTACAAAAAAATCACATTTTCTACGTAAAGTGCCTAACTAAATTGAAAAATCATTTTTGAACTGCTTTTTACGATAACTGTATTCAAGCATGAAATTGTACTGATCAAACCACTGTAACACCCATGTTCCTAAACATGCTAAGTGACTCAAAAATGACTTTTTCACAGAGGACATGCAATCAAAACATTTCAAAAAATTTGAACTAAAAATTGCCAACATTTCCGAAGATCTTAATTTTGGCTAAAGGACACCAAATTGGAACCTGTAAAGCACAGTATAGAGGGAGAGTAGGTTAGCAAGAGACTTGCCATGTCACCTGCCACCTATGCTTCACATATGTAAGTCGTTAAGGCCCAAGTTTACTGTAGTTGGGCACACGTTTTCAAGGGGGAAACTCAAAAGTCACCCCTAGGATTCACATGCCATAAAATATAGGTTACAAGTAGTTTATTTAAGTTCATTAGAGAGCAATAGAAGCTTCTATTAGGTCCAACAATGATCAATAGGCTCAGATCCATCGAAAAATGGATTTTAGAAGGGTGCCTACAATGAAAACATGGGTGGATTGTTGCCTAAGCCTCCAAACACCAAATTGGGTGTATGAGGACTCAAATCAGAGGTAATTTCACTTATCTCGTTGTATACAGTTTCATAAGAATCAGGTACTATATAGAGAGATATTCATGCCCAAAATCATGAGAAATACTCTGATTT
Organism: Diphasiastrum complanatum; assembly: GCA_029204225.1. Classification (NCBI taxonomy): domain Eukaryota; kingdom Viridiplantae; phylum Streptophyta; class Lycopodiopsida; order Lycopodiales; family Lycopodiaceae; genus Diphasiastrum; species Diphasiastrum complanatum. The sequence goes on along the minus strand of CM055092.1, from coordinate 16,790,270 downwards.
TTGAGGTTTTGAAATTCTTAACAATGACCCTTGCCTACTAAAATTGTTCAGAGACTTTGAAAACCTTCATTGCACCTGTGAGAACATGCACGAAAAGTTTCATGCAAAAATATTTAGTCAAACTCTTGAAAAAGTGAAAAAACTATTCACGTGTTCAAACGAGAGAGAGAGAGAGAGAGAGAGAGAGAGAGAGAGAGAGAGAGAGAGAGAGAGAGAGAGAGAGAGAGAGAGAGAGAGAGAGAGAGAGAGAGAGAGAGAGAGAGAGAGAGAGAGAGAGAGAGAGAGAGAGAGAGAGAGAGAGAGAGAGAGAGAGAGAGAGAGAGGGAGAGAGAGAGGGAGAGAGAGAGGGAGAGAGAGAGAGAGAGAGAGAGAGAGAGAGAGAGAGAGAGAGAGAGAGAGAGAGAGAGAGAGAGAGAGAGAGAGAGAGAGAGAGAGAGAGAGAGAGAGAGAGAGAGAGAGAGAGAGAGTAGATAACAGGTCCATGCCTCATTAATGATCTTGGTTTCCCTCCATATCAAAAACCCTACTAAAAATATGGCCTAGATTCAATGAACCAAATGTTCAAATTTGAATCTTCCAAACTTGACCTTCTAACTTTTCCAAACTTTCCAAAAGTGGTAATTCAAATGAACTTAGACTAAAATAACTTTCATTAAGTATATCTCTAAGTCTAAACTGGATATTGGCCTAATATTGACAATTAACCAAAATATGGCTAAACTAGTTGAAATTTCTCACACTCCCTCTTCAACTAGTTTTGGCATAGTTTTAACCATAGAACTTTGATCCAACTTTAGAATGATCTCCATCCTAAGTATAGACCTCCTTTCTAAGGTTCTAAAGTAGCTTTCACAATTGATATAGAGAATAGTGTCCAAATTCATAAGGATGATTGAAGTAATCTCTTTTTTCAAACAAGAACTTCTATTTAATGATTTAGGTAATTACTCATATGATAATATTCTTCCTCACTGTCATTCACAATGACATCATTCAAAGTACATCCTACTTTGAACTCTTGACATACTTCTCTTCTTGACTTGTGACTATCTCCCTCGCCAAGTCTCATGATAGAACCGTTTGATCTACTCTCTTTATGAAGACATGTGACTTCACTGGCTGCAAAAATGACTTTCTTGGAATCATCACAAAAAAATGTAGAAGAATGACCTCCTTCATGAATGCACCTAGCAACATCTTTTTCCAATGATCAAAGAAATCATTAGCAACAACCTATTCCAAGGAAGAACCTTCACCACCTCCATTGATGAAGTTAGCTCTTTTCTTACCTTTTGCATGCTTGCACTTGCCATGAAGAACCTTTGAAGAACCAACATTATCCTCATAGCTAGCCAAGTTAGCACAAAGATGAACATCTCCAAGAAGCATATTAGATCTTGACCTAGATCTAGTATAAGAAAGCTTGTTAGACTTTACATAAGATCCACCAATCTTACTGATGCTAAAAGAGAACTTTGGAAAGTTAAGACCAATCTCCTTTTCCATTCCATTCTTTTTGTTTGCCATAACAAAAGCATCAAGCTTGAAAAGTCTACCTTGTCTATTGCCCCTAGCAACCAAGATTTCTTCCTTTGTAATGAAACAAGCATTTCTATATTATTTGACCAACACTTAACAAATTCTTTGAAAGTGAAGGAATGTAAAAAATTATTGTCCGATTCTGGGAATGACATGGAATATTCTAGATGTCAGCAAAAGTCTCCTACAATAAGCCCAAACGATACATGAATGTGGTAGAGAGTCGGAAGTATTAGGGATCAGGCAACCAGTTGGCATTCTGTGCATATAAGTCCAACATTGGGCCTTTAGGCTAGAAAGTGCCTCTCAAAGTAAAGCTGGTCTTATTGCAGACAAGTTGAATGGATCCAATTATCATTTGTGGAAATTGAAGATGAAGACCTTGCTAATCACCAATGAGTTATGGGATGTTGTTACAAGTATCTAAGTGAATCTTGAAAATGACATAGAAGACTCAAAATGAAAATTGAAGGATGGTAAAGCTTTTGCGCTTATTATCCTCAATATATCAGATACTCAAATTGTCCACATAGCTGAAGCTAAAACTTTGAAAGAAGTTTGGGACATCCTGAGCTCACTATATGATGTGAGAGACATAACTACCAAGTTACATCTTTGAAGGAAATTCTTCACACTCAAGATGTCAAATGGTGATTCTCGAATGTCTTGCAACAGATGGTCGCTATCGGATCAGTCATAGACAATCAAAATGCAATTATGACATTGCTTTCGAGCCTGCCCTCTACATATGAGAACTGGGCGATGATCATCACGACACACTCATATTTAACTCTTATCATAGTTATCACTATGTTGCTGCAAGAAGATAATTGAAGAAGTCAAGACACTTTGTCTACCTCTTCATCTCGTGCTCTATATGTCAATAAGGGCTCAAAACGATAGAAGTAGAAAAGCTCCAAGCAGTCTACATCGAATCAGAAATAGACTCAAAGTCAAGAACAATCATCAAATCTACATTCGTCGTTTTGCATGTATTGCAAACACAATAACCATGAGATCCAGGATTGCCAAATTCTCAAAGCGAAGAATGCAGCCAAGCAACCTGATCAACAAGCAAATACAGTTACAGCATCTCCTCAAGTCGAAATGGACGAAGACGCTTTTATGGTCAAAGACAAATATGCAAATTCGGATGATTCATGGTTTCTAGATTCTGGAGCTACTCAACACATGACCAATCATCGTGAGATTTTCCAATCCTATATGCCTTACAACACAAAGAAGTATGTTCATCTTGGTGATGATAGTACTCACACTATCGAAGGTGAAGGTACTATAAGATTGAGATTCCAGCATGATCAGTTCAAACTACTGTCAAAAGTCTTGTATGTTCCTAAACTCTCTACAAATCTGTTATCAATAAGTAGAATTACGGATTTAGGTCATAAGGTGGAGTTTGAGTCTGATCAATGCAGAATTATCGATAGAAGTAACAAGATCCTTGCATTTGGCAAGAGGATAGATACTTATATAGATTGGCACATTGTTATTCTGATTCTAGTCAAGCCTTGAAAACCTCTGTTCTTATCAATAAAGCATTACTATGGCATCATCACTTAGGACACCTGAATTATGCATCTGTTTCGAACATGTCCAGACAATCCATGGCCCTTGATCTCGACTATCCTTTTGGTAAAGTCTATCTCCCTGTCTGCCATAGCTGCATCCTTGGAAAGCAGACTAGGATTCCTTTTAGATCAAGTCATAGGCATGCAGCAAAAGGTCTGTTAGATGTTGTTCATATAGATATATGTGGACCTATGCAAACTCCTTCATTGCTAGATGCAAAGTATTTCATTACTTTTATTGACAAATTCTCCAAAAGAATAGCTGTTTATTTCATTAAACAGATTTCAGAGGCTTTCTTTAAATTCACACAATTCAAAGAACATGCAGAAAATCAAACTGGCAAATGAATCAAATCACTGAGGTCAGATAACAAGGGAGAATATATCTCCACCGAATTCAAGGAGTACTGTCTTAACAACCGCATTGAACAACAATACATTACCTCCTATTCACCTCAGTCAAACGGTCTTGTTGAGAGAAAGAACAGGACCTTAGACGATCAATAAAGTGCATGTTATCACATGTGACACTTCCTAAGTCCTTATGGGTTGAAGCTGTTTCCTCGACTTCCAAAGTATCAAATGTATTTTCATCAGACCAATACTTCAGATCAAGCCTACGAGTTGTTTGATCCCATCGAGTCAAAGATATTCACTAGCCAGAATGTCATCTTCATCGAAGATCAGTTTCAAGACCTTAAGGGAAAAGGCACAGCCCATCCAGCCGACCGATTCTCCTGAGATATTAACCTTCCAGTTTCTTAGTCGACTATTCCCCTTGAAGGACCAAGCTCATCTACTTTCAACGAACAACAAATTAACGGCAAATCAGATGATGATGATGTTGCAGTTCAGCAACTATAGTATGATGAAAATGATCAACTTCCTCTATTTCTCAAAAGATCATCAAGAGCTAGCAGACCACCTATCAGGTATATCGACCAGTCTACAGCCTACCTTGTTCACGAGCCAACGACTGTCGAAGAGACACTCAGTCATCCAGATTCAGATCTTTGGAAAGAAGCTATGGATAAAGAGTATTCATCTCTTATCAAGAACCAGACATGGATGATTGTCGAATTACTTGCTAGTAGAAACGTAGTTGATTGCAAATAAATTTTCAGAGTCAAGTACAAAGCAGACGGAAGCATCGACAGAAGAAAAGCTCGACTTGTTGCCAAAGGTTTTTCTCAAGTATACAATGTTGATTACACTGAGACTTTTTGTCCAGTAGTCAAGCATTCTTGTATTTGACCTTTATTATCATTTGCTACTGCAGGAGACTTGGAAATACATCAAATGGATGTACAGCATATCGTAATGGAGTTATTGAAGAGGACATTTACATCGTGCAACCCGAAGGTTATATTATCGAGGGTAAACACAATCATGTGTGTAAACTCCATAAGGCACTTTATGGCTTGAAGCAATCTGCTCGAGCATGGTTTCAAAGGACCAATACTTTCCTTATTGATCACGGCGACACACCTAGCTCTTCAGATTCAAATGCTTACTTCAAGACAGTGCAACATTCTTTTATCATTATCACTTTGTACGTGGATGATACATTGCTTTTCAGCACCAGTACCGATCTGATAAAAGAAGACAAGACAATGCCATCTTCTGAATTCGACATGACCAATCTAGGCGAAGGTCATTTCTGCCTTGGTATTCAAATCCACAGAGACAGAAATCAAAAGTTGATCTACATTACTCAACAGAGGTACATCTACAATATGTTACTCAAATATAATCTGATTAATTGCAAGTTAGCCCGCCTGTCCACCCATCTACCACCTCTACCTCTGGCCTACCCATCTCTCCCCTTTCATAAAAAAGTGGAAGATTTAGTTTTTATTATTTATTTATTTTCAAAAAAACAATTTTTTTCAAATTACCACATTTTCAAGCTCAAATTTACCAAATTTTGTTTTCTCGAGTTTTTTATTTTATTTTTATTTTTTTCAAATTTCCTGAATTTCTACATTCTCTAACTTTTTAAATGCCCAAAATCCCCCGAATCTCAAAATTCCAAAATCCCTAGAATCCTAAAATTCCCAAGTTTTTTGAATCCCAAAATCTCTAAGTTTCCCAAAATCCCAAAATCCCCAAGTTCTCTGAATCCCAAAATTTTCAAAAAAATACGAATCCCAAAACCCACCCCAGTTTTCTTGAATCTCCAAAATCCCTTGTTTTCATGAATTCCCAAAACCCTAGTTTTTCTTAATTCCCAAAACCCCAAGTTTCCCTCATCTCCAAAATCCCAAAAATTCCAAGTTCCCCTATAGACTCTCTTTTGTTTATTCTACTTTAGTGTTTGTTATTTGTTCACTTCCGCTTATTTGCTCAAAAACAAAAACAAAACAAAACAAAACCGCAATGTAGAAATTCATCTATCCACCCATCCATAAAAGCTATGTCGACTACTCAGTTATCAAGCATTAGCATGCAACGTCAAGAGACAGTTTGTGCATACCTTCATCGGATCTATCACATAGCAAAGGACTGTCATCTACCAATCTCAACATTGGTGATCATCAAAAGCTTTATTCAAGGTCTGAGGAGTGACATTCGCTATCGTTTGAAGCACCTCACTTCATATGCAACATTGAAGCAAGTTCTAGATGATGCCATGAAGATTGAATCCACATTGTTGGCATTTAAATATACTGACTCAGAATCTGAATTGGATGAAATATCTGGATTACCATCAATAAGAAGTTCAAGAATTTTGGCAGCACTAATGCAGACTAATGGAGAAGCAAGGGAAGAACAAGTTTCACCGAGAAGAGACGATGACCAAAATGATTAAACAAATCAAGATCAAAATCTGGAACATGAACCAAAGGCATGTGTCGCTGCTTGTAATGTAATGCTGCTTCAATATTTTTCTCAAGTCAAGAATGTTGTGGAGAGTCAATTCAACATGAAGATCAAGTGCTTAAAGTTGAAAAATGAAGACCTATCAACAAAGTTCAAAGAGCTTTGTGTGGCACATGGGATCAAGAGGGAGCTTTCAAACTCAAAGGTTCTACATGGTGTGGAAGAGAGCAAGATCAATTTTTTTGAAAGAGCTAAATCCCTGAGGGTGAATGCAAATCTTCCCAAGTCATTTTGAGGTGAAGCTTTGATGTGTGCTAACTTTGTCTGAAATAGGTACTCAAATGAAGATTTGGCATGATCATCCAACAAGACATTAAGTATAACTTGAACAAGTTCTACCTCCTTAATGCTCTCATCAATACATGCTAACTCATCATTGAATGCTTTAACCCTCAAAAACAAAAGCATGAGTACTTTCTTCTTTCTTTTGCAAACTAAAAAAGATTTGTCTTCTTAGGATCAACACCCTAGATGTAGACTTGGATTCATAAAGCTTATTCAAAGCTTCCCAAGCCTCCAAAGATGATGTGCACTTACCAACTTTCTTGAGAAGCTCATTGGTAACATTCATCTTAATAATGTGTAGAGCTCTTTTAGCAATTTTGTCATACCTCCCTTGATCTTGTTGTGCCATGAGCCTCTCCTCCACACCTACAACAATATCCAACAACTCATTCATCTCAAGGAGAGACTCCATTATCACCTTCCAAGTAGAATAGTTGCTTGTTTTAAGCCTATTATTGCCTTCCAACATGAAGCCTCCACTTGTAGCCATGTTGCAATGACCTGATCTTCTCTTTCAACCAGTTCCAATGCACAAAGCACTCTCTTGAATGTCAAAAAATCAACTCAAGAAGAAATCACAAAGATACGGAACCTCTCATATCTCTTTCTTGCACCAAACCTAGCAAATCCAACACATAGAATGAAGACTTCTTGATCAACCCATGATCTATCCACATTCTAATGAATCTTGACACTTCCTAAGATTGAAACACACTCTATTAAAGTCCAGCAACTTTAAAAAATAGAGATCCAATCAAAATTAGGGTTTTGACAAAATCACAAAAAAATGAATCTTCTAAAATGCAATTGCAAAAAACTTGATATAGAATCTTGTAGCCTCTAATGAAGCTTTCCTAATGCATCAAAAATTGGCCAAATCCAGTATGCCATGTGTGAAATCGGGATTCTTCAAGTACATAAACCTAAATTGAGTTTTGACCTATAAAAGATCAATTCTACATATACAAAATACTTGATTTTTGAGTAGAAATCAATCTAGCACACTCTAGAATTGGTAACTCCTCCAAATCCTTGCTAAATATTGCTGATCCTTTCATAACCTGCAACAATAGCTCCGATACCATGTGAAGAAATATGAATCACTAACATCCAATATGTCTCTTTAATCTTTGATTATGAAAGACAACACATCTAGCACCATTGACAATGTAGAAATTTAACATCAACTACACAAAAGTGATGTAAACTCAATAATATCCTGATCAAACATCAAATACATGATAAAATGAAATTATTGTCTATACAATAACAGTACCCTACTGCATTTCACACGTGTGGATCCAAAAATAGAAAAATATGAGCATTCTACACACAAGATTGCAAGATATCAAGGTAGTGCACCAATGGATAGATGAACCCAAGAGAACTCATGTATAAGCATGAAATGAGAGAGAGAGAGAGAGAGAGAGAGAGAGAGAGAGAGAGAGAGAGAGAGAGAGAGAGAGAGAGAGAGAGAGAGAGAGAGAGAGAGAGAGAATGATACTCTTCCCACGTGTATACACTATATATAGCAGGTCCATGTCTCATTAATGATCTTGGTTTTCCTCCATATCAAAAACCCTACTAAAAATATGGACTAGATTCAATGAACCAAATGTTCAAATTTGAATCTTCCAAACTCGACCTCCTAACTTTCTCACACTTTTCAAAAGTGGTAATTCAATTAAACTTAGACTAAAATAACTTTCATAAAGTTTATCTCTAAGTCTAAAATGCATATTGGCCTAATATTGACAATTAACCAAAATATGACTAAACTTGACTAAACTAGTTGAAATTTCTCACAACCAACTATATGGAAAGATGTTGTGGATTGTTGTAGGAATTGTGATGCTTGTCAACGTCAAGGGTGTCTGACTCCTTCAATGGATTATCCATCGATGCCTAGTAAGTCAGTTGAGCAATCACATCGTTGGGGGTTGGATGTTATTGGAAAAAATTTGCCACCATCTATGAATGGTCATAGATATATTGTGGTAGCCACATATTACACTACCAAATGAGCAGAGGCTGAAGCCTTCTTGGACATAGGAGCACTCGCATGGTGTTTGACTGCCATAATGCAAGAATAGGCGATCGATAGCCTAATATAGGTTGCATGGAAATCCTAAGGGAAATATTCTCTCCTATTGGAGAGAATACATACCATGGAAACTCGCCCATCTCCCTATTGGATTTTCTGAATCTTGAGCCAGGTTTCCTCTCCGCTCTTGGATTCATTCACCATGGCATGGGGGTGAAGTGGTTAGGGTATTAACTAGCCATTTCCTGTTGGTTCGGCGGTTTTGCTCCACAGGTGTCCTTTTTGGTTTTGGTTTGGTGTACTTTCAGCCTATTGATCATGATTATGGATTTTTTCCATAGGATTTGATGGAAATCAATGATGGGTTTTTGTGATTTTTCACCTAGAATTGGAAATTTTTGCTTGGAATTTATCATTGCTACTGATCTAGTATGTTTTTCATATTTTACTTGTTTTTTGTCATTATTGATTGGATCTAATGATTGCATGCCGGTTGAAAAGTCTAAAGGATGCTTAGATAGAGATTTTGGACCAAAAATTGGGGTTTTTGGGCTAGAAATGGATGTTAAGGAAATGACTCTGGCAAAGTGTGGGGCATCCCTAAATGAGATTTGAGGGCACCTTCGGCTTTTTCGACATTTTGTGAAAAACCCGACAGTGTCGCCTATGGCCGTTTTAGTTCATTTCTGCAGAGCTATAGTTTTGATTCATTTATGCAGACAGAACATTTACGGCCAATTTAATCGCTTATCAACAATCAATGACAAGGACCAGATGGATGCCAGCGCATCACCAGCCAACTGGCGATAGCAATTGATGACCTAATTTCTTAGTATAACTAGTTGTTCATTTCATACTGATTAATCAATCAAGCAATCAATCAAAACTCAAAATTATCAGAAGCGTTTGAATAGTTAGCTCTCTCTCTCTCTCTCAAGCCTGCGAGCTTGAACACTCCTGAGCATTCTAGCTCACTTCTTAGAGTTGTTTTAGAGATTTCTATTGTGCTATTGCTTATCAGCATTGTGCATTAACTCAAACTTTCATTTTAGCTGCTCAAAGATAGCATAGAATACACGGCTTCGATCCGTAACCTATTGTACTCATTTACTTCTGTTTCGTTTTGAATTAATACTATCCTAATAGGTTCACATTATAGACTTCAGATGAGAGACTGATGTCTCAAACATCATGTTATCTATCAAACATAAGGGGTTTGCAAAGGAGTTTGCTATCATTGTTGGTGGATCTGGAGTGAACGTTATCTCTTCCACATTGTATCGAGATTGGAACCTACGAGGAATGGATCCATTGTCCTTTACAATCAAACTAGCCGATCAATCAAGTGTGTGACCAATTGGCATGACAAGATATATTCACGTAAATGCAAATGTGCACTTTGTGATCAACTTTGTCATTTTAGACTTACCCCACACCCCGCAATCCTACAAGGTCCTACTCATGCAACCCTGGTTGCGTGCTTCACATGCTCTCCATGATTGGAGAAAAAAAAGAATCATCTTACAAAATCGAGAGAAGGAAGTGAAGGTTGATCCGGCCACCTGGGTAGTGAAACCGGTAGATCAATGGAATATGATAGCCAGTTTGACTATTATGGAGCGAACTGAAGAAGAGGAAATATAAATTGAAACATTTGAGACGTTACTGATTAAGGATGACAACTAGACTAATTGATTGGATGGAGGCCTTAGCCACCGTCAAATGATTCCATGATAGATCACTCAAGTGATAACTCTTTCACAAAATCCGACATAGCTAAAGAAGACAAAGTTTCAGATTCCACGTTAGCTGAATTTTTGTCACCAAAGATAGAGCTAATATTTACGAAAATTTTCACAAATCTGCTAGATGTGTATCTGGATACCAACGAAAATTGCATAACATCGAGCATAGAATGTTTCTTAAAGTGGCTAGAAAATAATTTTGATAGATAAACAGGCTTTTATAACGGTCTCAAGAACCATCAAAAAATATCTGATATATGCCAGTCTTGTATATCGAGCGACATTTGTTGTTCTATCTATAATTAGGCCTTAGCCTACCTAAATGTGGCTAGTCAAGAGTTTTACGGCCTTAGAATTGGCCCGAAAGAAAAATGCGAGCACAATTTTAATGTACTTAAAAATATTTTGACTAGTAGAAAAACTTTTTTGTTTTTCAGAGATGGTCAGTGTCGGTCCAGGATTGCTCTAGTCTGTCACCAGAAGAAGTTCGACAACTCAAAGAATGTAGAACCATGTCGCTTGGAACGGTCAGAAAAATTAAGAAGAAACGGCACGATGGAAATTAGTGGTTGTTTGAAGTAGTCAAATACGAAAATTGGACATGTGGACACAAGAACTATGAGAAATTGCAAATTTGTGGCACAAAAATATGGTATCGCAATGGTTATCAGCCAGAGGGACCGATAAACGAAAATGTCAGGATAAGGACGAGACCCCCCCCCCACCTCTAAAATGGCAAAGAGAATTTCTTTTTTCACGAAGTGGCAAACAACCAATGGGTAGGTTGTATAATAAGTGAGCATTAATGGGTGATTAGCCCTTTAGAGCCCTTCAACAAAAAGCACATGGGCTATAGGCTTTGCAGTGTCAACCTTTCAACGGTTGAAAATCATGGCAATCATGGGTAATCAATGACAAGATTCACTTTTTTGCAAGTGTCAAAGGTTATATTGAACGGGTAAAACTTTAGGGTCGAAGATCTTGCGTAGTATAGCCCTCCTGCCTGTCAACAAGGGTTAGATCACTGGATAGGTACCTAACTATACATAGATGCTATTTTTAGTTAGTTTTCTACTTCCTCCCTTAACTCTATTCACCACTAACACTACTCTCCTTTAACTCTACTCCTCTACACTAACATTCATCATGATTTTGGGTGAAGGAAAATGATAGAAAAGAAGAGGAAGAGAGAAGAGAAGAGAGAAAGAGAGAGAGATGAGATGGAGGTTAGCTCAAATGCTCAATGTCATTGCTTATGGAGAAACCTTAACTAATCACAAACAAAAAGCATGGAAGAAATGGAAATAACAAGCAATCACAAAAATAGCATAAGCAAGAGTGATTAGCAAATGATGATGCTTGAGCTCTCAAAATAGTAGAGTCTCCTCCTCTCAATTAAGCATGAAAATAGTGTACAAATGGTGTCTTTTTTATAAAATGGGGAAGGCCCTTGCCCCTCAATCCTATTGGCTAATATTCGCATGGATCCTATCCATTCATCTTGGACCCAACTTGATCCAAGGGTCCATAAAAAGTACATTGAAATCTGCAATAGTTACTGAGATCGTGGTCTCTGATCTGCAAATTTAGTGGACTTATTGGCATAATCTGATAATCTGCTTCTTTCTTGATCCTATCTGGATCTGAATCCTTCTTGGATTCTGATGGATTTTCCCGATCTTGCCAGATCTGACCGAATCTTGATGGATCTAGCTTGATTTGGCTTGATCTTCCTAGATCTAGTGGTGATGGTTTAGCAGAATAGCTTTTCGTAACGTGCCACCACCAATCTGGATCTATCTTACTGTGGTGGCTAGTATTTGTTTAACCGGCTACCATTGATGGGTGTATCGAATGGTGTCCCATCTAGCTTCTCTAAATTCACGGCTCCATGATTAAGAATTGTCTTGATTCGATAAGGACCTTCGCCTGTGAATTTTAATTTTTCCTTGATCGCCTTGGTATTATACATCAGGACCAAATCTCTGGAACGAAGATCCTTCTTTTGTAACCTGCGATCATGCCATGCTTTGCGTCTTTTCTTTTCAGCTGCCAATGCATGAACAACTAGTAAGCGTGTTTCACAGAGTTTATGCAGAGCTTCGTGGCGTAGTTGTAGAGATTTGGACTAATTAAGACATTGTGTGGTGGCAATCCTTAATGAAGGAACTAGAAACTCTACTGGCATTACAGCATCCTGACCACATACCAATTGAAAGGGTGTTCGATCAGTGTTTCATTTATATGTTGTCTTGAATGCCCACAGAGCAGCATGCAACTTATGTTCCCAATCTGATCTGCTAGCTTCAACTGTTTTCGTGAGTACGCTACATAGGATCTTATTGGATGATTCTGCTTGCCCATTACCACGAAGATAATAAGGCATACTGGTTCTGTGGATCACGAAGAATTCTTCCAACAGGACCTTGATGGTCTCATTGATGAAATGACTTCCGCGATCGCTGACTAGCTCCACCGGACATCCGAAGCACACAATGATATTTTCATATAGGGACTTGGCAGTAGTCCTAGCATCAGCTACTCTTACTGCCTTGGCTTCGACCCATTTGGTGAGGTGGTCTGTGGCTACGATTATGTATCGAGCCTGGAAACTCCTTGCTGTAGGGTGAATTGGACCAATATAATCCAATTCCCACTGTTCGAATGGTGCTTGGGCCAAGACCGGGTGCAGTAGGTCATAATTCAATCTCGTTGGTCTCCTTGCCCTTTGGCACACATCGCACTTTTTCAAGTATTCCTCCGTATCCTCCAACATCCTAATTGCAGGATCTTGCGAACTATAGTGTTGGATGCAAAATGGCCTCCACCCATGCCTTCATGTGAAAGCGAAATGATCTGGGTGGATTCATGAGAAAGAATACACCGCCGAAAAATTTTGTCTGGTACTCTTTGATACAACTGGCCGACAATCAGCTGATAAGGTCTAGCCTTTAAGATCAATTTCCGTTGTTCCGCCTTTGGTAGTGATTTGTCTGGTTGACCTTGCATAAGATATTCACCAATGTTGGAGCCCATTCTGGTACTGTGTCCACATAAAATAAGGCAACATTTGCCAGTTCATCATCGGGTTGGGTTACAATCTCCTTCCCCTTGATTCGTGACACATGATCTGCCATGTAGTGTTGTTTTCCCTTGCAAACTACTATCCAAAAATCAAACTCCAACAACAGAAGTAGCCATCTGGTGATTCTTCCAGTGTTGCACATTAAAATGTGTGGCCATCAAATAGTGACAAAAATTTCTTAACCACATAGATCATTGTCAGTGCTTTCCACTCTGTGGTTGAATAATTCATTTCGGTATCACTGAGCTGTCGGCTTGCAAATCGGATTGGAAAATCCTTTTTGTGTTCACCTAACTGGGTCAAGACTGCTCCAACTGCATACTTCGATGCGTCCGTATGCAATGAAACTCAATAGACCAATTGGGTGGGCGTAAGATTGGTGCTGAAACCAATGCATCCTTAAGCTTTTGGAAAGCCTTTAGGACTTTCTCGTTCCAATGTGGATCCGTTGTGAGTTTGTAAATTGGTCGAGCTTACTCCGAAAAATCAAGAATGAAGATCCTATAATAGTTAGCATGACCCATGAAGATGTAGACTTCGCGGATCGTCCTCGATGGTGCTAGATCAACAATGATCCTGATCTTTGGTAGATCTGTGGTGATCTCGTGTCTTGACACTATATGGCCGAGAATCAAGCCATGTGTCACCCATAATTGACATTTTTCTGGATTCAGGGAGATCTGGTAGTCGCAACATTTTTGTAACACCTTCTCCAAATTGGATAAGTGTTTTGAGTCTGGTTCATGCACGCATAGATCGTCGAAGAAAATTTTCAGAAATTTTTGCAGATAATCTTTGAATGCCGCAGTCGTTGGAAACTGCTTGGGGCATTGCAAAGTACGAATGGCATCACTTTATAGGCATAGGTTCTCCATGCCGTGGAAAACGTTGTCTTGTGCTGGTCCTGGGGGGATATCTTCACCTGGTTGTAGCCACTGAGGCCATCTAAAAAAATGTAGGCTTCGGTGCCAGCTACTCTGTCGAGGACACTTTTTATAAATGGTAAAGAAAAATGATCCTTTTTGGTGACTGCATTTAGCGCCTTCAGGTTCACACAAATCCGCATTTTGCCATTCTTCTTGGGTACTATAACTATCGGTGATACTCATTCCATGTGCTCGATTTCATAAATGAAATCTGTATCCATTAGCTTCTGCAACTCCTGCTTGATCACTTCTGTATAATTCGGGTTACAGCGGCAATAACGGCTTACCCTGGGGACTACTCCGTCCACCAAGGGTATGGTGTGTTGGACTACTGTTGGTGGAATGCCATTCAGATCACTATAACTCCAGGCAAAAATGTCTTTATACTCCACCAACAATAATCATAGTCCCTTGAACTGTGTGGGTGTTAATTGCTCTCCCACATGCACTATCTTTTCCTCTTCACCTGGCTCGGCAAGGTTCATCGACTGTGTTTGCGCAGGTCCGTCGAAGACTTGTTCCACTGGTGTCTGACTTTGATCAGATTCTCGCTGGGCTTGCGACATCATTATTACCACGTCATCCGAGGTATAATTTTTGAAAGTCTCAGGCATCTCGTGAACTGGCGCTCGCCGAGATTCCTCTTTCAGCATATTGATCTTAACCCGACTGGTCATTTTAGGCTCTTTTCCCTCCAAAATACAGATTGGTATTTTTTTGGGTTTTTTGGCTGGTTGGTTTGGGTTTCAAGCCCTTAGAGGCCGTTTAGGGCCTCCTCTACCCTCTCACACCTCCTCCGCTAGCTGTGAACAGTCCAAACACAAAAACTAACTCTAAACTCCCAAAAAAACTACCTAAAACTACTCTAAAAAGCAAGAAAATAGCTAAAATATAGCTAAACTAGTTAGTGGAAACCTATCCCCGGCATTGGTGCCACTGTAGGGTCGAAGGTCTTGCGTAGTATAGCCCTCCCACCTATCAACAAGGGTTAGATCACTGGATAGGTACCTAACTATGCATAGATGTTATTTTTAGTTAGTTTCCTACTTCCTCCCTTAACTCTATTCACCACTAACACTACTCTCCTTTAACTCTACTCCTCTACACTAACATTCATCATGATTTGGGGTGAAGGAAAATGATAGAAAAGAAGAGGAAGAGAGAAGAGAAGAGAGAAAGAGAGAGAGATGAGATGGAGGTTAGCTCAAATGCTCAATGTCATTGCTTATGGAGAAATCTTAACTAATCACAAACAAAAAGCATGGAAGAAATGGAAATAACAAGCAATCACAAAAATAGCATAAGCAAGAGTGATTAGCAAATGAGGATGCTTGAGCTCTCAAAATAGTAGAGTCTCCTCCTCTCACTTAAGCATGAAAATAGTGTACAAATAGTGCCTTTTTATAAAATGGGGAAGGCCCTTGCCTCTCAATCCTATTGGCTAATATTCACATTGATCCTATCCATTCATCTTGGACCCAAGTTTATCCAAAGGTCTATAAAAAGTACATTGAAATTCACAAGATTCATGTGAGTCCCAATTTGGACCCAAGTCTAAAAAGTATTCTCTAAGTTTAAAAATGACTTTGGACCTCTAGTTTTATTTTAATTCCAAGACCCAAGTCAATTTTATTTTATTTACACTTAAGCTTGTGTGCTCATTGGGCCATGGGCTTACGCACGCAGGATGCCATGCCCTCGCAACACATTTTATTGGACGATTTTATTTATTTACACTTTGTTGGGAATACCCCCAACATAAACATCTCAGATCTGAGTGTGATTCCGATCTAATTGTTGATGAAGCTATAATTATGTGATTTTTATAGGATTAGATGAGAGCTGAAACACCATAATGAATAGACGTCTTTACAAAATGCTATGAACGATGCGATAGGAGAGGAGGCGCTTGCTGAGGTGAAACTGCCAAAGGGTTTTTGGTCAGAAGCATTGAACATTGCAGTGTATCTCCAAAATAGGAGTCCTACTATGGTAGTGCCAAAGATAATAGCTGAAGAGACATTTACAAAGAAGAAGCCAAAGGTGAACCATTTGTGAATCTTTGGATGTAAAGCCTTTGTACACATTTAAATCTATGGAAGATAGGAGTAAGCTTGATGTAAAAGCTTTGAGGTGTGTCTTCTTAGGTTATGATGATTATGCGAAGGGCTATATATGCTTTGATCCTTTGGAAAGGAAAATGCATGTCAACCGTGATGTTATCGTTGACGAATATTGTATAGGCAACTAGTAGGGAGCTTGATTTACCTTACCATGACTAGGCCAAATATATGCTATGCTATGCTATTGCTATTGTCAATTTATGGCATCACCCATTGAAGCACATGGGAAGGTAGTCAAATGTATTCTATGATAGTATGGGCTAGTGTACAAGAATCAAGAAGGTTTACCTGAGATTTGTGGGTATGTGGATGTGGATCAAGGAGGTGAATGTGATGACCACAGATAGACCATTCTAGTTTTGTGCCAGTTGCTTTTTCTGGTCAATTAAGAAGCAAAGTATAGTTGCTTTATCCACAACAGAAGCAGAGTATAATGCATTGTGTAGTGCGGCTCAAGAAGCCATTTGGTTGAGATAGATCTTGGATGAGATAGACATGAAGCAGGAAGACCCCACGACTATACATAGTGACAATCATAGTGACATTCAGCTGACAAAAAATCCATTGGAGTCTATGTTGATGATACATTGATTTTGTCAAGGAGGGACATTGTCATTGCACAAGTAAAGGAGAATATTTCGAAACACTTTGAGATATAAGATCTAGGTGAAGAAAAATGCTACCTAGGTTTACAGATTGAAAGATAACTTGAAGGAGAGAAATTATTTCTACACCAGTCAAGATACATCCACAAGATAATTGATGATTTCTAGATAACAGATATTAAGGGAGTAGATACCTCAATTGTTCCTAGCACAATGTTGACTAATGAAGACTGTCCGCGAAATGATGAAGAGCAGGAAGCTATGCTGCAAAAGCCTTATAGAAGCCTTATAGGTCACTAATGTATTTGACAGACAACACACGGCCAGACATCGCTTACACAATATTTAGAATGAGCTAGTTCAATATTAACCCAGGACCCACACACTGGAAGATTGCAAAAAGGATTTTGCAATACCTGAAACAAACAAAGGACTATGGTCTCAAGATGCAGGATTTCAAATGAAGTCTTGCAACGATGCGAGTTGGGCATCCATAAAGGACAACTCCAAGAGCGTTTTAGGAGGATGCACCATAGTAATAAATGTCGTTGTTCTCTAGATAAGTAGGAAATAGACAATAGTTGCATAATCGTCTTGCAAAGCGAAATATGTTGCGTCAGTCGATATGGCCAATGAGCTTACATGGCTCAAACAGTTCCTCGAGCAACGCTGACAACAAGAACTAAATGCCATGACGTGGTAGGTTTAGCAGTTCTCTCATTTCAAAATTTCTACTCTTTAAGAAAGATCAAGATTCCAACAAGACCCATGACTCAAATTGTCGAAGGATCAATGTCCTCAGTGTGAAAAATGCAAAATAAAGCCTGGTAGGCCAAAAATCTTGTATATAGATAAACACACATGTGTGGAGCCTGTTCCCACGTGTGAAACTAGTGTACTTGTCATGTACCATAATCATATATGTTGTACATATGATTTAATTCAAAATCTAGTGGCTAAAATGGCCAAAAACTATTTCTCTAAATATATGACACATGGCATCAATCTATTGATTGCATGAGCCAAATACTTTTGAATAGGTGTCACATCCTATGTGTAAAGGATAGCTTACACGTGTGGAATAAGTGGAAGTCAACGAGTTTTGACTTCTAGAAGATTTCCAAGTTGATCTCCATATAGTAGGAAATTGGACCAAAAGTGCTCAAAATAGAAGGGTTTTTCCAAGTGTCAATTTTGCATGATGAATCATCATATGACAAAGCACCCTCACACATGTGGGATCAGAGGGATGATCAGTACCACAAACTCCCACTTATTGTATATATAGAGCCACATTTGGCCATAATCATTGTGAGGTATGTATGAAACTCAAATTAGTTCTATTCAACTTTCTTTGTGAGAGTGTGAGGGTCAATTTGTAATCCCGTTGAATGTATAGAATGAGGAGGAGCTCATATTTGAGTATTCATGCATGGTTGAGATCTTTGTGAATCTCTAGTTGTCTAATTTTAAAGCTCTGTGAAAAATTGGTAGTATAGTTTGTTGTCAAATCAAATCAAATTCATTCTAAATCTCAAGAATGAGATTATTTGGGTCAAGAGTGAGTCCAAAAGAAGTGATTAAGTTTGATTTTCATGTGTTTGAAACAAAACGCATCTTTTGTTCAAGAATCTCATGTGTTGAGAGAACTGTCAAGTAAAAAGGAAAATCTAGGTGCCAAATCTTTTCATATCCATTTCAACTTTCAAAAGAAAGAGTCATTGGTATTTGATGAGTACAATAGGAGTTTGGATCTGATTTCTTTTGTGATTTGATTCAAAGATTGTGTGCTTTTGTCTTAGTGATCAAAACAAAGTTTCCAAGTGACTAGTCATTAGTGTGAAGATTGATTCTTAGGTTTGTGAAATAGATCTTTTGTAGATCCTACTAGATTGTTGAAGATGTTCAAATCTAGTCTCTTGAGAGTCACAAATTACATGTGTAGAATCATATCACAGGTTTTTATTCACATAGCATCAATAGGTGGCATCCTATTGAAGGAAAGAAAGGATCCTAAGTGCAACCTTTGTGGCAAGGGAGTATATATTTTCTCAAGATGCTACAAAAAGAAGACCAATCCATCCAAGGAGAACCAAAGCAAGGGGGCCGAGGTGAAGGATGGAGCATCAAGTTCGAAATGCAAATACAAGAAGGACAAGTCCAAGGAAAGGTGTTTCCTTTGTGGAAAGGTGAATGAGGCTTGGAGTCTCACAAGGACTTGCAAGATTTGTCTTCAAGAGTCCATCACAACATATGTCAAATCTTTTGAAATTTTTCATCTGGAAGTGCATTGTTTGGTTCAAGATGCAAAGATAGATGTCACTTTCATGAAAGTAATTTGGATTTATTTTATGTCCTTGGAAAGTATTTTTCTTAGAACTTTAGATAAGTTCAAACTTATTGTTATGATCCAAGAGAAATCAATCAAGAATAAGGAGCAGCAATCACAAAATAAAAATAGTTTCATTTATGCTATCATGTCAACTTATGAAGAACCATTTGCTTTGAAGAGATTTTTGTATCTCAAAGGTGGATTAAGGCAATACTAGTTGAGTGTGATGCCTTAAAAGATACCAAAATATGTTTTCCTTGTAAGCTTACATTAGTTATGAAGTCAAGGAAATGGAAATATCTTCATAATGTAGGATCTTTTGGTTTCAATAAGATCATGAATGATGTGTTCATTCATAAAGATGAAAATTGTAAGTTTTCAATCTTAAAGGCAAGTTGTAAACTTCTTATGAGAATAAGTGAAGCGTCCAAAGTGGACACTTATATCCATAAGCAAGTAGTTAGCCTTATTGAGATGGAAATACCTTTTGATTTTAATATTAGAAAAATCATGCCAAGTTGTGGTGATTTTTGGACATATGTTTCTAGCATAAGTGATCTTGATAATCATAGGAAGTGCATATTGAATGGTCATACTTGTTGTGATCATTATGAGACATGGAGGTCTCAAATTTCCATAAAAAAGGAGCACCATGAAGAGGATCTTAAGGAGTCATCTCAAGGTTCAAATGTGCCAAGGATTGAGGAGGAGAATCCTTCTCAAGGTTCAAGTGTGCCAAGGATTGAGGAGGAGAGACCTTCTCAAATTGTGATTCCAAAAAGAAACTCAAGAAATATGGTTGAGTCCATGTGGCTCACATTTCAAGGGAAAGAGGAGAATATCTCATGTGGTATACATCTCATACTTACTTCTCTTATGCCATTTGATAAATCAATTTGCTTTAGTGAGATCATTGCATCTCAAAATTGGAGTAAAGCCATACTAGTTGAGTATGAAGTCTCTCTTGAGAACATAGATGATGTTCTTAAAAGATTGAAATTGATTTTAAATCAATTAGAAAGCAAATGGTTATTTCATCGAATGTATGCTCTTAAGTCATGTAAGAGCAAAAGTGATTTGTTCACTCATAGTTTGAAAATTTGTATTGAGGCATATTGTAAACTCTTTATGAGAGTAAGTGAATCATCTTCTAAAGACACTTATCTCCATAATGAAATATTTAGCCTCATTGGATCTGAGATTAGCATGGTGAACAGGCATGAAGATATGATGCAAACACTTTGTTATTATAGCATGCATAGTCTTGCCAATTTGGATTAGTCTAATTCTCTAGATCGTGGTAACATGATGTTAGATCTTTGTGATATCACAGCTTATGTTTGTACTAAGGCACTAAGTTGTGGATGCACACATAAAGTTTTGTGTAGAACTAAGTTTGAAGGTCGAAGCATTCATGGATTTAGATTAAGGGGGAGTGTTGGATTATTCTACTATCGGAGTGATGTGAAAAATAGCTTATTTCGGCAAATCTAGCCATGTAGAACTTTGTAAATATTGTGTATACTTGGGTTCCACACATGGAAGGCCAAGATGCCACATGGCAACCCACTCCTAATGTAGGTTAGTTCAAGTCAAGAAAGTTGGTCATGCCTATTTGGTGGTCATCCCTACTTTATAGGACCTACACCTAAGTTTAAGGTGAAAATTTGACCAACTAGCTACCTACCAAGCATAACTCTAGGATCTAGGCTAGGGTTTCATTTTAGGGCAAGAAGAGTGAGTTAAATTCTTTATTACATGCTGGAAATCCACCTAACTACAAGAGGAAGTCGAATTTGCTATGTATTCCAAGCTCTCATAGTGAGAAGATAGAATATTTTTTGGAGCTCATTGGCAATCTCAAGCTGGTTCACTATGTACATTGAGTTTTTGTAATCCAAACAAAACCAAATCAATTTCTACTTGTTTCTCAGGTTGAAGGCCATACTACAGCCTGTAGTACACAAGTGTGGGCTCATATTTCAATGTTGATCAATGCTTGTTGTTTGTCAAATTGCCAATCTAGATCAACTTTTTTGTGTCTAGTTTTTTAATAGATTGTTAAGCAAGCATCCAATAACCCTTGTGGATATTTTGTAGATCCATTTATGGTCCTAAGGTACTGTTCTTTCAGATGGTATCATAGCAAGTACAAGAGAATAAGCCGTTGATCAAATGCAAATCCATTTTTATCAAGTTTTGGTGGTAAAGACTAGTATTGAGAGGGCAAGCTAGAATCTTGATTTTGGTGACGAGATTTGATCCCAAACTTGGTAGGGGTCCAAATCCGTACTGTCCACGTGTGGGAACTGCTAAACCTGCATTTAATGCACGGTATTCATTTGATCCAAAGAAATTCAATTTGTGAGCTTTTGATGTAATTTTTGGTGGAAATCTTAGGATAAGCTACCAAGATTGAGTGCCATTTGATATAGTATCATGAAATCTAATTAATCTAGGCTGAAATCAGGTCCTCTAAACTTTTTTTATAGGTCTTGAAAGTACATCAAAAAGTGTGAGGGAGATTTAGTCATGTTATTGTCTAAAAATAGCCAAAATTTGCAAGATTTGATTGTAAGTAGATTTCACATGCTATCTTCATTCCAACTTTGTGAGGGAGTGCTAGAACTAAGATTATAAGTCCATTTGTTGGATTAGAAATCAAATTTGAGTGAAACACTACAAAAGAGAGACCTTAGTGTATTTTATAGAGACAATCAAATCCATTTTTTGGCAAAATTTGTTTGAAAGTAGTTTTCAATTCATCTTATCTTCATTCCAGCTCTGTGAAGGAGTGATAGAATTGTGATTATAAGTCCATTTGTTGGATTAGAAATCAAATTTGAGTGAAACACTACAAGTGTGAGACCTTGGTGAGTTTCAAGTCAATCAAAACTATTTCTTGTTTGTAGAAGTCACTAGTAAGATGGGAGCTGCAGGAGCATACCTTCTAGAAGCCAGTGAGAGATTGAATTCTACAAATTATGCTATTTGGAAGGTTAGGATGGAGTCACTCTTGGTGCTCCAAGACCTTTATGAGCTCTTAATTGAAGATGAAGATGAACCTCTAGGTGCGCAGGAGTTAGCTAGATACAAGAAGAGATCTAGGCTTGCACTTCATTGTGTGAAGATGAATGTGACCAATGATATGTTGAGAGAAGTATTAGCATGTACTAGTGCTAAAGAGGCTTGGGAGTCTTTAAAATCAATCTATGAATCTAGTAACACTTCAAGAGTACTCATGCTTAGAAATCAGATTTTGCAAAGCATGAGGAGAAGTGAGGAGAGTGCGCAAGATTATGTACTCAGAATCAAGTCTCTAAATAGGGAGTTGGCTTCCATTCAAGAGAAGATTCATGATGGAGAGCTTGTACAAATTGTCCTTAATGGTCTAGGAGATGACTTTACAAATTTGGTCCAAAGTTTTGCCATCCAAGACACTTTGCCAACTATAGAAATCCTTCACAGTGTATTAGAGGTCGAAGAGTGTATGATGCTCCATGCAAAATCTAGGATGAGTTCCTTGTCTTTGCAGGATGGTGATGAGAAAGCCAATTTCTCATTTAAGGGCAAAAAGGAGACCAATGGAAAGAAGAAGCATCCAAAGGAGGCCAAAGAAGAGGACGATGCATCAAGCTTAAAGGACAAGTCAAAGGAAAAATGCTTCTTTTGTGGAAAGAAGGGCATCCGAATGCTACAAGAGGCTAAGAGCAAAAGAGGAGGAGGACAAACAAGGGAACCTTGCATATGAAGAGGATGGATATGAGGAGATATCATCTTTGATGGCATCTACATCCACTCCAACAAGCAAAAGCAACTCAAAGGATACTTGGTGGATTGATAGTGGGGCTACCTCCCACATGACTATCCAAAAGGACACATTCTCAACCTTAAACTCTTTCAAAGTTGCTAATAAATTTGTTTCTTTAGCAAATGATCAAGAATGTAGGATATATGGTATTGGTACCATCTCATTAAGTCTAGGATCTAGCAAAAGGATGGATCTAGACAATGTCCTTTTTGTACCATCAATTGCCAAGAGCTTGCTTAGTGTTGGACAACTAATGGATAATGGTTTAGATGTTCACTTAAAGCATGGAGTTTGTTCCATCATGAAGAATGATAAGTGCATAGCAAATGGTGTTAAACAAGTTAGTTTGTTTAAGTTGGATGCTAAAATTGCTATGGAAAAAGAGGAAATCATTCATTCAAATGTACACTCTTTTTCTCATGTACCAAGTAGTGATAATAAGATGCATGAAACATTCTTAGATGTTTATACAAGAGATGCTTGAATCCATCTAGTATCTTGTGTGAATGAAAGTGAAACCAACAACCTTGGTGTCAATGATCTTGCAAGGATTGAGGAGGAGCAACAAAGTGATGGAGATCTTGAGGATCCACCTCAAAGATCAAGTGCTCCAAGAAGATCCACAAAGGCAAGGACCGAGCCTTCAAGGCTCACTTATCTTGGCAAAGGTAATCAAGGGGAAGATTCTCAGCCATCCACTTTCAACACTTTTCTTACTTCAATGCTTGATTAAACATTTTGCTATGAGATCTACATGAGACAAACCGAGGTATGCTATGAGAACTACATGAGGCAACTTGAGGGCTTCATCAAGAAGGAAGTTGAAGATAAGATGTGTAATGACTCATTTGAGAACAAGTTTTTATGTCTTAGTAATCTAAAAAGTGTTATGAACCAATTAAGAGTAAATTGGTTGTTTGATCAAATGAGTGCTCTCATATTTTGGAAGAGCAAGAATGAGTAATCACTCATTGTTTTGAAAAATGTACTTTTTTCTTTTGGAGAGGCAAATTGTAAGCTTCTTATGAGAATAAGTTAAACATCCTTGAAGGACACTTATATCCATAAGCAAGTATGTAGCCTCATGAAGTTCAAGATCACTTGTAATTACAAGATTGGGAAAATCATGCTTACTTTTGATGGTTTGTAGACTGGTCATTTTAGCATGATAAATCTTGGTAATAGTAGCAAGTATATGTTTTGTGATCTTGATCAATGTGATTTTCGCAAGACATGGAGACATCAGATTTCCTTCAAAGAGAAGTATCAAGATCAAGGAGGAGCAAGTTTCAAGCTCATGCATCTTCACTCAGCATGGAAGAAATCAAGTGCAAAGGTGCAAGACAGAATCAAGACTCTTCAATTCATCATGATCAAAGAAGCTTTATCTTGGATATGGTGGTAGATCATGTCATCATCTTTAGGATATCATTAGTCATTTTCTAAGCTTGAATATGATTCATTTCTGATGTTAAGATCAGGTCTTAGAATTGTATATAGATACATTATTGTTTCCAAGGCTAGATTTGAGGAGGAGTGTGAAAAATAGCCTATTTTGGCAAATCTAGCCATGTAGAACTTTGTAAATATTGTGTATACTTGGGTTGCACACATGGAAGGCCAAGATGCCATGTGGCAACCCATTTGACCAACTAGCTACCTACCAAGCATAACTCTAGGATCTAGGTTAGGGTTTCATTTTAAGGCAAGAAGAATGAGTTAACTTCCTTATTACATACTGAAAATTCACCTAACTTCAAGAGGAAGTTGAATTTGCTATGTATTCCAAGCTCTCATAGTGAGAAGATATTTTTGTTGGAAGTGTGGTTGCTCTGATACCACTGTTGTAATTGTGGGGGAGCTGGTACCGCTCCTTTGAAAGCAGGCACTGATATCACTCTATTGGGCGGAATAAGACATCAACACTAATATCACTTCTATTGGGAGAAAAACAAATTGTTATAACCACCAACAAGATCGTCGATTACTTGGAGAATGGAGGTACGAGCAGTTCTTTGTGTGTGAAATCAGATTATTAGTGTAGGAGTCATAGACTACCGTGAAAGAAATATTGCAATAACAATTAGGCATCTGAGACAGCCATGCAATCCTCTATTGTTGATAACCTGATATAAAGAGAGTGTAGAATTAATCCAGGCATCAGTGACAGACATACAAATCTTTTCTTAGTAGTGTTTGTGTGAGAGGAGCAAGAGTTATCATTCAATAAGAATGTTGAGGTATAGAACAATACCGAATCTGTATATTGAAGTTGTAAATACAATTGCACTGATAAGCGCATGATTCTACTAACAAATTCAAGAACAATTGCTAAAGTTCTGAATTCTCTCTCTCTCTCTCTCTCTCTCTCTCTCTCTCTCTCTCTCTCTCTCTCTCTCTCTCTCTCTCTCTCTCTCTCTCTCTCTCTCTCTCTCTCTCTCTCTCTCTCTCTCTCTATGATTACTAACTCCAAGGAGTCAGCTACTGTAAGAGGCGTTCTCCGCTATCTGACCTTACGTGTCATAATCCTCTTATCTGTTATCATATATGTCTCTCGCTCAATTACATGTATATATACATATCAGCTAAAGAATCTTGTACTAGCTTAACGTTACAATTACAAGATTGATTAACAACTGTAAAATTGATTAGTGGATCAGTTCGTTGACAGAACGTGAAGGCTTTTTGGTCTGATAGCGACAATCTGTGTATTTTTGGCAGACTAGAAATGCGACACCCTTTGGCCTTCACCTTTACTTGAGGGCAGTCTTTGGGATTTGTAAGACACCTTCGACGTTTGGAAGACACGTTCAAGATTTGTAGGACACTTTCTTTACCTGTAGGACACCTTCGACTTTTTGTAGGGCAAGTGTCGCAATTTTTGTCTGTGTAAAAAACCGTCTAAAAACACACTGTCAGGTTTTTTGCCTTTTTCGCCTGTTGAAAACATCATGTAAAAATGCAGTGTCGTATTTTTCGCCCTAATTGTCGCTTGTCAAAAAATCCCATGTCGGATTTTTCACATTTTTCAGTTGTCATAAAACCCGTGTAAAAAACCAGACTATAGCAACAATTAGTTCAAAAGTGCAGACTGTTTAAAAACCGTTCATTTTCTGCAGGTTACAATTGAGAGAGTAAAAATTAGAGAAGGAAGGAGGGCTGTTGGGATGAGTAGGAATTAGATTGAATTCCAACACTCTCCCTTAAGCTAACTGCTATGAATCTGATCTGCAATTGGGATTTAACATACCTACTAAAGTAGAATGCTTATCTCTAGAAAATGGCTTTGTCAAAATATCATCCAACATACTGTCTGTATGATAGTAACTTAGTACAACATCTTTACTCTGCACTTTATCTCTAAGGAAATGGAATTGAACTTCTATATGCTTAGTTCTATTATGAGTTCGTGGGTTCAGAGAAAGAGCTATGCAGCTCTGATTGAGTATTGTTGGACTGATCTGTGGAAATTGCAGATCCTGCAACAGCCTCCTTAGCCAGATTATCTCCTTCACTGCTAATGTAGCTGCAACATATTCAGATTCTGTGGAGGACATAGAAATGTATTTCTGCTTTCTGTTGTTCCATGAGATGGGTCCTCTTGCAAGGAAACAAATGTAGCCTGATGTGAATTTTCTGGTATCCACTTCTCCTACCCAATCTGAATCTGAATAAGTGGTCAATGTGAGTGCAGCTTCTATATTGCCATTATAGCTCAAAGCATAGTACTTTGTAGCTTGAATGTACCTCAATATTCTTTGCAGAGCTTTCCAGTGCTGTAGGCGTGGATTGGACATGTACTGAGACAATGTGCTTACTGCATATGCTAGATCAGATTGTGTGCAGATCATAGAATACATAATAGATCATATGACAGACTGATAAGAATACCTGCACATTTTTTGCTGATCTGCTTGAGTTTTGAGACACATGTCTTTGGATAGCTTAGCTCCTGGATCCATAGGTGTGTCTATGGGCTTGTTGTCCTCCATGCCATATTTGCGAAGTACATTAGTCAAGTAGGATGCTTGACTTATAACGATCCACCTACCTGAACGATCTCTGCTGATCTCCATACCAAGAAGGTAATGGACTGGGCCTAAATCTGTCATCTCAAACTTTGATGCGAGCAGAGATTTGGTTTTCTGTAATAACTGATTTGAATTGCAAATAATTAAAGAATCATCAACGTATAATGTTATTATGACATAGCTTGACCCTTTACGTCTGAGATATGCATTGTAGTCTGCAGAGCAAGAAGTAAAATTGTGCTACAACAAGAAGTGATTAATTCTATCATACCAGGCCCTAAGAGCTTGCTTAAGACCATATAAAGCCTTATGCAATTTACATACCAGATGTTCCTTGCCTTGAAGGACATAATCTTCTGGTTGATAGATGAATATACCTTTTTGTATAAATCCATGGAATGTTGTCTAGACATCCATCTATTGAATGTCCAGATCTTCTGCAGCTGCTATAGCCAGTAAGGTATGAATAGACTGATGTTTTACCACTGGACTAAAGGTCTCAGTGTAGTCTATTCCATATACTTGTTCAAAGCCTTTAACCACCAGTCTAGCTTACCATTTGGATATGGATCCATCTGGCTTAAGCTTAAGATTCAAGATCCACTTGGAGTCAATTGGTTTTACACCAGTAGAAGGATTGACAAGACTCCAGGTCTTGTTTTTCATTAGAGACTGATACTCAACATCCATGGCAGCCTTCCAATTGTCTACATTGGACATTGACAGAGCTTCTGCAACTGTGGCAGTTTCATCGTGATTGATGAACGTCTAAGGGAAAAAACGATCAGGTTGCTGCCATTGTCTTGCAGACCTTCGAATTGCAGGTGCTTGACTGGATGATTCTCCTTGGTAAATGACTGGGATCGTAGCATCTTATGGTTGAACAATCGTGGGTTTGAGCCCATCGAAGGTAAGTGGAGCTGTTGGGAGAAACTCCTTTGTCTGGACAGTCATAGGTCGTTGCCTTACGATGGATGGTGGCGCTACTGTGTTGAATTCACACGTGTGGGACGCCCTACACATGTACTTTTGATCTCCTAAACCCAATAATACCATAAAGGTCAGACTAGCATTGATTGACAATAGGAAAGCTGATCATACAAGAAATATTATTGTGTTACAAGCAAGATCTGTCAACAAAACATGAAACTAAGTACAATAACTGTCTCAACTCGACTAGAGAGAGAAAATGAAAGTACAAACTCGAGTAGAGAGAGAGGGCACAAAGAGCTTAGTCTCCAAATTTGCATTACACACAAATTTCATCATCTTCTCAATGAGAGTACATCACATATATATAGATCCATGGACTCTCCTCCTACTTTGAGTTGAATTGGAGTTGTGAATCCACCTCTCAAGCTATCTATTAAAAAATAAGGCAAGAGAGATTATGATTCTTATTGTCACCATCTTTGCTACAGGAGCAAAGGTTTCTTCATAGTCAAGGCCATATATTTGTGCAAAGCCTTTAGCACATAGTCTTGCCTTGTACTTGTTGATGGAGCCATCATGATTGTACTTGATCTTGAACACCCACTTGCATCCAATGATGTGCATGTTAGGTGGTGGATCCACTAGCTCCCATGTGTGGTTGGTGATCAAGGCATCATTTTTAATCTTCATGGCCTCATACCACTCCTTGGTATTGAGGGCTTCTTGGACATCTTTGGGCTCCTCATGAGAAACCAAATAAGCATAAGTGGAATCAAGATCCACTTGTTTTCCTTTGTCATCATAAGTGAGCCTCTTAGGCTCGGATCTCTCCCTCATGGATCTTCTAGGAGTGAAAATCCGAGGACTTCCATCTTCAAATCTCGACTCCTCCATATGTTGAATGTCTTCAATAACAAAAGGTGATAGATTTTGAGGTTGCTTGATCTCGGCCTCTCCAAGATTGTACTTTTCTTCTTCACGAAAAACCACATCTCTACTTTCAATTACTTTAGAAGTAGAGAGCATGTAGATTCGATAGGCTTTCTTGTTGGATGAATATCCAACCATTACTCCTTTGCTTGCACAAGGATCATCCTTCTTTCTCGTTTCCAAGGGAATATGGACAAAGCATATGCATCCAAATACTCTTAGGTGATCAACCTTAGGTTTCTTCAAATAAAGTGCTTCATATGGTGACTTTGCTGCAAGTGCAACATGAGGGAGTCGATTGCAAAGATAGTTTGAACAATTGAGGGCCTCACCCCAAAAGTCTTTTGGCAAGGATGCCTCAATTCTCATGGTTTTGGCACATTCACACAAGGTTCTATTCTTTCTTTCAGCCACCCCATTTTGAGATGGTGTATATGCACAAGAAAACTCCCTTTTAATGCCTTCAAGCTCACAATAATCATTAAATTTTTATTGGAAGTGTACTCACCACCTCCATCACTTCTAAGAATCTTGATTTTGTATGAAAATTGCTTTTCAACTAGAGTTTTGAACTTTAGAAAATAGTCAAACACCATAGACTTTGAAGCTAGAAGATATAACCAAGTAAATCTTGTGAAATCATCAATGAAAGTTAAAAAGCAAGTAGCACCACCCTTGATCTTTGTAGATGAGAAGTGCACATCCGAGTGTATGATCTCCAATGGATGTGTAGTCTTGATAGATGACTTTGAAAAAGGCTTCTTATGAGATTTAGGTATGGCACAAGCCTCACATGGCTTGAAATTCTTGGAGATAAGATTAGGCAAGTCAATAGCTTTGGCTTTCTTGACCATGGACACCATAGAACTATAGTTAGGATGCCCCAACCTTCTATGCCAAAGTTCCTCCAAAGAAATATGAGAAGCAAAAGCAGCATCACAAGAGTTAGCATACTCTTTGGGATCAAGCTTGTAGTCAACAAAACATGAAACTAACTACAATAAATGCCTCAACTCGGCTAGAGAGAGAAAATGAAAGTACAAACTCGAGTAGAGAGAGAGGGCACAAAGAGCTTAGTCTCCAAATTTGCATTACACACAAATTTCATCATCTTCTCAACGAGAGTACATACATATATATAGATCCATGGACTCTCCTCCTACTTTGAGTTGAATTGGAGTTGTGAATCCACCTCTCAAGCTATCCAGACTTATTCAAGCCACCTCAATATGTCTAATTGTGCCACCTAGTATTTTTATGCATTCAATGTGGCATGCAAAGTACAAATGGCAATTCCTATGGTAGCTCAAGTTTCTACTTCTACCTACCTTGAATATTTTATTCTAAGATGGGTCTTTACTAAGCCAAAAGAGCTCAATTCATCTTTGGCATTTGTAGGACCTTTACTTACAACATTAGATAGATTTTTTCAATATTTTAACATGCTGTGACATACTCTTGCATTGGCTGCTTCTGCTTGAAATCGTGATACTTGTCTTCAAGAAAGACAACATCACGATTGACTGAGATCTGACCTGAATCAACATCATAGATGCGATATGCTTTATGTGAGGTTCAGTAGCCAATGAAGATGTTCTTATAGCTTATTGGATTGAACATCTTCCTCAGATCAGATGGTACTTGTGCATAGCAGAGACATCCAAAAACATGTAGATGTTTCAAGCTTGGTTTGTATCCGTAGTAGGCTTCAAACGGTGTCTTGAAATCAACTGCTTTAGTGTTGGAGTAGTTCTGCAGATAGCAGGCCGTAGAGTTTGCTTCTGCCCAGAATGTTTGAGGTAAATGGGCATTGGCTGTCATGGATCGTGCAACTTCCAACAGTGTGCGGTTCTTGCGCTCAACTATTCCATTTTATTGAGGAGTGTAACTTGTAGTGAACTGATGGTGCACGCCATATGAAGATAGATAGTCCTTCATTTCATTTGATAAGTACTCTCCCCATGAATCAGACCGTAGGGTTTCTGATTCTCTGACCAGTCTAATTTGGCCTTTGCCTTTACTTGAGGGCAGTCTTCGATATTTTTAAGACACCTTCGGCGTTTGGAAGACACCTTTGAGATTTGTAAGACATTGTCCACCAATGCCTCCAAAAAGCCCTCCAAGGTGCCTCTCCTCCAATGTCCCTGAGATCCTTCAAAAGTAGACAATCAAAGTGGCCTCAAGAATTCACCACCCAACCATTGCTAGATCCATGCACAAGCAAGCCTATCTAGCACCCGCTTGCTTCACCACAATCACTACTATCACAAACACAAGCATACTCAAGATCCTACTCCCACCTAAGTCCCATACCAAAAATGGTGATCCTCACAAGAGTAAACAAGCAAAAAATGCTCTCTACACTCTAGCCTTCCACTAGTGAATAGAAGCAAGCAACAACACAAGAAATCTCCTTTCCTTTGGACGCCCTCTCCCTCTCTTTTAGATTGCAGAAGACTCCCTCCAAAACACTAGAGAGGGTCCTCACAAGCCAATGAAAAGAGGGGAGGCAAAGGAAAGGCCAAGAGCCTCACAAGTTAGTGAAATGTCAAGAGACATCTTCCATAACTTATGTTTCTTGGATAACTACTTCTTGGTTGCTTTAGGTACATCAAGGGACCCTAGTAGGTGCACCCTCCTACTAGGTCCCAATGACCCAGATGTGATGGCTAACTTTGGCCCAAGGCCAATTATGTGACAATGGCTCAAGGTTGAGGCCGGCCCAAGGTTTAGGAAAATGACCATTACCCCGTAACACCTCACAAGGTTCCATACCTCCATCCAAGGCATAGGCACCTTCATGCCCTTATCCAATGACTCAAGTACCTTA
The DNA here is from genome assembly GCA_029204225.1 of Diphasiastrum complanatum. NCBI lineage: Eukaryota > Viridiplantae > Streptophyta > Lycopodiopsida > Lycopodiales > Lycopodiaceae > Diphasiastrum > Diphasiastrum complanatum. Next base: position 16,758,579 of record CM055092.1, on the reverse strand, counting down.
ATCCAAAGGCACCTACCCTTATCCCATGGTACCCCTTATCCAAGAGTGACTCGCCATTTAGCCCCCTAGATACTAAATGGACACATAGGGGCTATTGTAGTACTGCTAGTTACATAGGTATGTAACATATCTACTAGTAGATGCTCATACTAGGTAATCTAGATACAATGAATCTAATCCAAATTTGAGTCATCACCTTTTTCCATCAATGTCAACCATCACCTACAAGTGTGCACCAATAAGGAATGAGTCATGTCCAATGTCAAATTTCAAGTTTCTCCTAGAAACATTAATCAAATGCTTTTTGTTATGTCTGTGTCGGATTCAGAGGATCTGGAATAATTCTTGACGTGCATATTCAGTGTTCCAGTGTACTAGTTTATTAGTTACACCTAGCCATTCCAGACTAGGCCAAAAATGTAATCAATAACCTAGTGAGGGCCCATATGCAATATAGAGAAGGACCTTATAAAATCTAAAGATGAACCATGCAAATTTTTACAATTCTGTCCAATGTGCATGTTTTAGTGCTCTGCAAGAAGAGGACGTCCATGTGGCATAATCCAAAGAGAAGAGCACATCCATGTGGCATAATCCAAAGCGTAGATGTGAAAGTGGAACTAAAAGGTTTAGATTATGTTTTCTAAAAGTAAAAAGTACACATGTTGAGCAATTTTGCATATATGACATAGTTTTCAAAGTTAGCACGTTCATTCTAGATTTTTTACTCGTGCGAAAAGATGGCAGGCTTCTCAATTCTCGACCTTTCACTGTTTGCTTTTTTGAGCATCCCTTCTATAAACTATGTATTTGCCATTTTGTCGTTATCATTGCAAAAGGCTACAGGCTACAAATGATTTAAAGGGTTGTTGGTGATGGCTGTCCAAACGTTAATGTAGGCTTCGATCAACATTCTTTGATACTAGTTGTAGCGAGTTCGTAATCACTCATCTGGATCGTAAAAATCGTCAACGGCCTGTAGCATAATATGTCGATGTAGACTAAGCCTAAAAGTGAACAGTAGATGCTTAAAAACATTCAAAATTTTGGGCCATTGTAAATGTCGTGCACATCACCTTGAACACAAGTTGAGGAATGCAATTTTGTAGATACACGCTCCACCTGTTTATGAGAAAGTTGAGTTAAGATTTGGGAGCCTCCCCACAGCATGAAGCAATGCGTCAGCGAAATGTAATAGATAACGGGCCTGAGAAGGCCCGTTCTAGGTTTTTATTGGGCCCGGGAGGGCGAGCCCATGGCTCAATAAAAAGCCAGAACGAGCCTTCCTAAGCCCGTTACCTTTCGTTATTAGCAGGCCCTTGGTATACCGTTTTTAAACCGTAGAAGCGTACGGGTTACGTAGATCGTATAGTAAATATGCACATCGTGTACCTGTGTTTGAATCTGTTTGGCGACAATACGAGCTCTTGTCGCTACTGGATAAGCAATTTTGAATTTTCTGCAACAGCAAGAGCTTACGATGTCTCCTACCAGCATTGGTTATCTGATGAAAGCCAATGCGGAGGGCCAATTGATTCTGGATACCTAGCTTTCAAGGCTTTTCAGAAAGTTGTAAAGGACAAAAAGTATGCTAAGCTAGGATTTCAATTAGGACTAATTTGCATGCACGCTAATGTTTTGGTAAATACATAGATGAAGTCCATTCGGAATCAATAGGGCCAAGGACTCAAGTCATCTACTATGATGAACCTATTGTCACAACATTCAGATCATTCTATTTCTTTAAGCCCTGACACAGAAACCAGTTGACAAGCTGCCCCAGCAGAAGAAGCTGAACCAATAACTGATACAACAAAGAACCAAACCGAAGATCAACCAATTTCAAGCGGTTTATCACACCTTACTGCTAGTTCTATTAGTTCTTGGCTGAGTTTCTATTATATGCCAGAAGCCACTTACCACTTCATGAGTTTTAGTTTTGGTTGCCATGATTTCCGAAAAGTGATAAGATGGCGGAGACTATAGTCAGACAGTTTTGTAAAATGATGTTTGGCGATGGAGAGGCCATGATTATTGCTGGTGGATTGCGCTGGAGGCATTAATCCGGGATACTACTGGTTGATCTTCATTAGTGACTATCCAGAGCAATAGTTAGTTCTTCACAACTGGTAGCCGCTATATTATGAAACTGTATGTATAAAAGTGTGTATAAATATTTGTATACAGATCATATGCAGATAGTATACAAATTCTCTTTATTCTATAATTCATCAAACAATTTATTTGTTCATTTAAATTACTTGCTGACATACATTCGACAGATTATGGCATTTAAAGAGTCCGTTTTAGGCTGGTTATCAGCAGGCCCTGCTAATAACGTGGTCATAGTTTGGGGAATCCTAAGGCAACAAAAATGTGATATGATCATTGCAGCCCAACTAGTAGTTCTGCAACCTTCTCACTGATCTCAAGAAACCAATGTAGTGGTAATCTTTGAGCTTATAGATCGAGAAGACCCCACTAAATCCTTCAGAATGCACGAGAAGTGCCCAAAACTCAGAGGAAACTAGTTTGTCAATTCTTATTAAGATGCGTTTTTATTCAACTTGGGACATACATTACTTGTCTTGCGCATACTTTTCTAGTATCAAACAAACTACAAACTACTCTATGAGACTTAGAGAAAGCAGGTGCATCTTTTTAAGTTTTCTTGTTCCTCATTACTTGTCTTGCGCAAACTTTTCTAGTATCAAACAAACTACTCGATGAGACTTTTAAGTTTTCTTGTTCCTCATTACTTGTCTTGTGCAAACTTTTCTAGTATCAAACAAACTACTCTATGAGACTTAGAGAAAGCAGGTGCATCTTTTTAAGTTTTCTTGTTCCTTTTTATAAAAATACTTTTATAGAAGTAATTCTATAGCTACTTATCATTATTTCATTGTTATAAATGTATACTTAAAAGATATTCACTCTTTACCGATGCATTAGTTAAAATAATTATGATACTTTGGATTTGATTTACATAATAAATGATTTGTTATTTCTCATGCTAGATAACTTGATTGCATTATTGATTGAAAGGCCATTTGTTAAGATAAAATTCTTAAAATATATTTTCAACATATAAATTTTATTTATTTACCTCGTTGAGTTGAGAGAGGTGAGCAAGAAGGCAGAGAAAACAAGGAGTGTGTATGCTTTGTGTAGTTCAACTATGTCTAGTTGACGATGCAATTAGACCAACCAAATAACATTTAAGTTCTACATTGCATGCTCATGTTGTCATCCACAATCATGTGAAATTTCAAACTTTAAAGTTGCAATACATTCATATCTTTTATTCCTTTTACTTTTTGGACACGGATGAGAGAGAGATGGAAAAGTGGGCCCAACAAAAAACAAGCGCTTTAAATACATGCACAGTTGTAAATGTATATCTAGACTACTGTGTCTCATATGAGAATTGTTCAAAACACGTAACATCTCGTGTAGGAAATGTTCAAAATTTTCAACCTTTCCTTTAATGGGTTAACATTATTACAAACTTAATTGACTAACCTCAACACAAAAACATAGTCCTACATTTGTAAGGCATGGTCAAAAATGATACTCTTAATAAAATTGAAAAAAGCCCCACACTTAAGGGCAGCCCTTAAAGGTCTTTGTTTCTCTTCTCTTCTCTTTCTTTGCTTTTTCTTCTCCTCATTTGCTTCCTTCATCTCTGCTCTCTCTCAGTCTCACAGAGATGGAGATCTATCTATCTGCTCGCTTGGCTTGGGCTGCTTGCTCGCAGATGTAGAAGCTGCTAACCAGGTATCGATGCTCCATAGTATGCTTTGTTTCTGGTGTCCATGCCACACGCACCTGTTCTGCCATCTTACTGCTTCCTTTTGTCGCTCTAGAACGTTGGATTCGTATGCTTTTAGATCAATTTAAGCGGAATTGATCATTTTAGAGTTAAATACGTCCTGTGAAAAGCATATGATATGCTTTGTATGTATAGTTGAGGTGAGAGTCCACGGCCTTTAAGATGAGAATTTCTTCGGAAGGGTCAACGAGGCTACTTAGCTAATTTCTGTAATTTCTTTTTGATTTCATGTCAGCTTCTGGCTAAATTTTTTATTTACGTGCGTATTATGTTGATGGAAGGCCTAATTGAATCCACTTTAATGCCGGGTAGAATTTTGCATATAATGCAGCAGCAGTGCGGACGGCTTGTGTCATAATTACGACTAATTTCTTTTGGTAGTTTTTGTTCTATGCTCGAAATATTGATGAGCTATTCTAGTCTTGTCTTTTTTGTAGATCCACCATACGAGGAAGCTCTTGTGTATTTATTTTCGCACATCTTCTGTCTCGTGCATACATGCTTTGGAGGCTTCCAAATTAAATCTGAACATTCTTACCTTGATGCTCTACACGTGGAAGCATCAGTGATCGTTCTCAAGATATACAGATCTTGAGGAATACGCTCTTCTTGTAACAACTAGCATGATAGGATTGACAGTGTTTTTACTTTCAGAATTCACTAGATGCTTAGTTACATGCTTGTGGAAATTGGTAAGATAAACTCTTCGATTGGGGTTTCCTGTTTCTTGTGATTTTGCACGTAGTGTTTTTTCCTTGACTCAAGTAAAAAGCTTTTTTAGGAAGAGTGGAGTGGTATCTGATGTTAACTGTAGTTGTAATGAATCTTGATTCTCCATCTTTCGAATCAATTTGGAATGAATCTAGATTCTCATGTGTACATTTTCTCTTCCAACCCTCTTTTCCAATAGTGTTGTTGAAAATATGAGACGAGAGTGATACATATTTCAGGTTGGTAAGTTTCCAATGTAACTAAGATCCAGATTGGATATCGTTGTTGGACAATTCCAGGTTGCCTAGCTGCCAGTGGAACTAATGGCGGAGAAACATCAGTGCCCTAGTGTGGTGCAAAAAATATCTGGAATTTCATATTTGGGTTCCAGAGTTGCACCTAACCAGCGGACGTCAAGGCCAAGTGATCAGATTGTCCCTGCACCATTTTTAGGAGCCAAGCTACAGGGGTGCTCAAAACCAATTCAAATTGTATTGTATCCCATGGATCTGGGAAAGCGTCAACCTATTCCATCCAATGCAACTGCCATGTTTGTTCCAAACGCTTCTGAAAAAGGTCGATATGGGTTTGCAATAGACTTTCTTATGGGAGGAGTTTCTGCCGCGGTCTCTAAAACAGCTGCTGCACCCATTGAACGAGTGAAGCTTCTTATTCAGAACCAAGATGAAATGATAAAAAGTGGTCGTCTTGCTGAACCTTACAAAGGCATTGGCGACTGCTTTGGACGCACAGTTAGAGATGAAGGGATTTTGTCTCTTTGGCGTGGAAACCTAGCCAATGTGATTCGTTACTTCCCAACTCAGGTATTCCAGTTACTTGATCTGCTTGATACAACAAAGGACTCTTTCAATTGATAGTCAAGTTAGTTAATGTAAACCTGATTTACATTAGGTAGACAGTTCCACTATAAGATCAGTAAAGTCTGAGTGCATGGGGCAGCCATTATCCATTGTCGATTATCGCTTTTCACCAGTATCTTCTTGAAGCGAAGATTTTCCAGTGTGGATGGTTCTTCTTGAAAAATGTCATCGAACTCTCGTGGCTGGCTTATCAAGTCCAAAGTCTGCTGGCCCTCTTTGCTTGGTAGGAAGTATTTTCTTTTTTTGTACCTCTTTGTGACTATTGACCTTTCTTTGGTTTTTATAGCAATGGGATTGTTCTAATTTCTTTGTTATTGGTTTCCCCCTCTTTGACTGGTGATTGATCTTTCGTGCGTCTAATGCAGGCTTGTTTACCATAGTTTTGACTATGGCAATGCATCTGGCACTTGCTTTGAGTATTTTTTCCAAAAAGGCATTTTTTATAATCAAGCACCCTAGTTGCAACTCAATTTCATGTGTCTTTTTGTGTAGTGCATGAAAGCCTAGTGAGTTTTGGGTCGTTACTTTGGCTAGATTAGATATGTTTGATCACTGGCACCAATCGGGTGTTTGCTTCTTTCATGCAGCACCAGTTTATCATGTATTTGATTTTTATTGACTAAACTCTATGAGGGCGAAAATTTTTTGTTGATATGTTGTGTAATAAAATCTCTAATATAAAGAGGCTATGCCCTGGAACTGGGATTAGAACTGTAGAGTGTGTGCTCCACTCTGGGAAGCAACTGGAGAAAGGATTTGCTCTTGAACATCTAGCAGCTAGATTCTGTAAATTTTCTTGTCTGGCACAAATTTCTTTTGTTTTACACTTTACTTATACGGCTTTGTGTGCTTTTAATCTTCTACCGGGATCATAACATTACTCAAGAGACTAGATTTTTTGAGACTGCATGGTTATTTCATTGTGTAAAATTTCTTTCTATGTAGTCATGTAAGTATGTGAATGAATAAATCGTTACTTTCTAACTTGACGCTCCTAAAGAGTTATGAAGAGTCTAAAGATAATAAAAGAAATGAAGGAAAAACAAAATATGGTTGGGATGGGATAAATGAGATACTACATGACATGGATTTTTATATAAAGACAATGGTAGAAAGTTGATCAGACAAATGTAGTCATTTCAAGGAATACAAGACTGACCTCTTAACCAGCAGGAATGACTTCTATCCTTGATATGCCCAAGGCATGTTTTGAATAGCATTGTTTGGCTTTACTTTTGTGCTTGGGTAGTGTTGGTAGTAGGCTTGCTATGTAGTATGGACACTAGTTATCTCTGAAATATGGGTTGTTGCTAAAAGCATTGGCTTATTGCATATAGATTCAGCATAATTTGTAGTTTTGATGCGTTCAATTTGTCTCAGGCTCTGAACTTTGCATTTAAAGATTACTTCAAGCGTCTTTTTAATTTCAAAAAAGACAGGGATGGTTATTGGAAGTGGTTTGCCGGGAACTTAGCTTCTGGAGGAGCAGCTGGTGCATCCTCTCTGATTTTTGTTTACTCTCTAGACTATGCTCGAACGCGTCTAGCAAATGACGCAAAATCTACAAAAAAGGGTGGCGAACGTCAGTTCAATGGAATGCTGGATGTGTACAAGAAAACCCTAGCAAGTGACGGTATTGCTGGTTTATATCGTGGGTTCAACATCTCTTGTGTGGGCATCATTGTTTATCGTGGTTTATACTTTGGAATGTATGACTCTTTGAAACCGGTTATCCTTGTTGGCAACCTTGAGGTATGCCTCTTTGTATATATGACATTTAAGTTATCATTAAATAATTTTTCTTGGTGGGTGTAATGTTAAAGTCAGGTCTGCTGCTTCCTAATCTTAAGATAGGGATGAGATTATTTCTGCTAGTGTGGAACAAATGGAGATAATGATTTGAAAAGCTACCAATATTTAAGTCTTCTACATGATGACATGGTTCCGACATTTCATGATTCATAGCTTTCTGAAGCAATCGTCACATCTGCTTGATTTGATTTGAGAAGTTTCACTACTCTGTTTCATAAATTGCCTAACCAAAATCAAAATTTTCAAAACTTTTATTTTATTTGTCTTGCACTTCAACTAGTCAAACAATTCAAATCGACTGAGTCATGCATGATGGAGATAGCATGTCAGGAGTATACAAAGTATTACAAACTGTGTTTAGGTTTTCTTACAGGTAGTCCTCTAAAAGCAAGCTTTCATGTTCTGTGCCTATGTGATGGCACTTTGCTGGAAGATGGTGAAAGCTATGCATGCTTTGATTGGGTTTGTCAATGTTCAATTCAACATAGTGAAATATATGCAGTGTCATAGGAAATGACCATGTTCTTCGTGCTTTGCATAGGGAAATTTTCTTGCAAGTTTCCTGCTTGGTTGGGGTATCACAATTGGTGCTAGTCTTGCATCTTATCCTATTGATACTGTGCGACGTCGAATGATGATGACATCCGGGGAAGCTGTCAAGTATAAAAACTCTTTAGAAGCATTTCAGGCAATCATAGCTAAAGAAGGTACAAAATCCCTATTCAAGGGAGCAGGTGCGAACATATTGCGAGCTATAGCTGGTGCAGGAGTGCTTTCTGGCTATGATCAGCTTCAGTTAATCTTCTTTGGCAAGACCTATGGATCAGGTGGAGGTTAAGTGGGCATCATCAGTAGCAACATTTGTTGAGTTTTTGAGACTGTCTACTTTTAGAAAGTTTTGGATCTCAAGATTGAATTTGCATTTTACATAATAACTCTATGTCTTCAAACAAACCTCTTTATATGGGCCAACTTTCCATATAGTTAGAAATTGACTACATTCAATTTCCATCTTTGTAATGCCATTCAATTCTGGTGTGAGGCTGATACTCATGATGTACTACTGATTCATTGTGAACTTACAAGAGCCAATTTTGGTAATAAATTAGCTTGTTTATGTTTCATAAGCCACAGGCTTTCAGTTGAACATGAGTGTATAAGCAGAAAAGTTGTCAAAAAGGATCTGCACATTTAGAAAACAAAGTGTGTTTATAAATGCTACGAGGATAAAAGAGTACCTACATATCATAAAAAAAAGGTAACCAGTATCCATTGACATATATAAGCCTTTGGAGAATCTTGATGGTGTGACCTATTATGCTATTGTGCAATTATATTATCTTTATGATTATTCAACACTCTTATCACCTGCTTGCTTTGATCCTGGGTGGGTAAAACATTATCACATATGGTGTCTCCTTGGCAGCAACAATAAGATGTAATTGAGCTTCAATGGGTAATCTAGCTATATTGTTGATTTCCTTTTCCCTGAAGTGATACTCAGCAAAGTTTTGCTTTGCAAAACTACAAGACTTGCATGAGTACAGAAACTACAATGATATAACCATTGGTAATATCATCATGTGCTTCAAAACTTGTGGCTTGAAGTTAAACATATTCATACAAGATCATCCATAAAATAACAAAATGTAAATAGCAAACCCATTAAAATAACAATCTACAATACATTATCGAGATATTAGTAGTGAGTACCTTCATTGAGGTCAAGTGTATCTCACATGGTGACCATACACCCATTAATAGCAGTAGATTAATTGGATATTTCAAACTCAAACTCAACTATTCTAGCTCCAAATTCAAAATTGACCCAATATCTATTTCTTTTCAGCTAAACATTTAGCTTCAATAAAACGGATTTTACCATCTCTATACATGAGGTGTTTCCTGTATCTTTCTCTTTTTTCAGAGCCTCTTTTCTTTCCAACACCTGTGAAGGTGAGGTCTTCATCCAAGAAGATCTTGGTATCTTTCAGTTTATATCTTTGACACAATACATCCCGTCGACTCCACCGAGGTAAAGCGCAGGATCAAGGTGTTAGCATCTTTCTTGGTACGCCAGGTTGAGTCCAAACCTTTGTCATGATGATGGAGAGTAGCCTCCAAAAAAAATTTGGCTTCTCTAAGGGCATCCTGAGAATCTAGGATGCCTTTGACACGAACATTGAGGGCCTTTTGCTCTCGCAATTGGCATTAAGTGTAGCAGAAATGAAAGAAACTAGAGCATCCGATTTACCTAGACCTTTGAGCACATATGCCCAAGATTGGACAACTATATGATGCTGCTCCACTTTACTTTCAAGTTGCTGGATCATAGATGAAGTAGCTACATGAGAGGATGATGCACATTGGATGGCTGTAATTTCTTGTTTGAGTTCTACGATGGATGCATCTGTCCGCTGCAAGCGTGATTGAACTTATAGGATCAGTTCATGGTGAGAATCCATCTCTTTCCGGTGGCTGGCAAGAAGTCTGAAGACCATTATCATGTCTGCACTGAGTGAAAAAAGTATGAAGACCCTTATCATGTCTGCGCTGAGTGAAAAAAGCATTGTAGAAATCGATGGAGGCGCTTCTTGATGTGGGGTCAAGGGAAGAGCGACAGTAGACTCCATACTAGATGAGATAGAACTGGGGGAGAGAGGAACAATGTGAGGTAAATCAGACGGATTCGATATCACTGCATGAGAAGCATAAACTACACAAAACCAACTAGGGCGCCCAGGCAGCATCCATTGCAATGAAGCATCCGTTGGCTGACAAGAAGTTGCTCCAACAAGGAGAGAGCCGCTGGAGATTCACTTGAGAGTGAGCGAAGCGAGCCTTCAGCAAAATAGCCGACCAAAGTGGGGCAACTTCAACAACGATACAGGCCAATGTACCAGCGAACACATCAACAACAATACCTCCGCCCCTCATCTCTTACTGGCACGTCCGGTTTGGCCGCGCGACCCAGTTAATCTGACGATGCTTGTCGCCAGCGACCGCCCTCCCTCCCTCCCTCCCTGCTGGGGCTTTAGAGCAACCGGTTTGGCCCCCGTGCCCCCCAACGCGTGATGTGTGGCCCGTGCTCGGGTGCCCGTCAGAATTGGGCTGCAAAAGCTTTTGGCGGGCGATGTCGGGCGCCGGGCACCCAGGCTCACACACACACACACACACACACACATGCAAAGAGCTGGGTGGGTTTCTCTATATATCCCCTCCCAGTTCCCTTGCAATATTGCTTATGGGATAAAAAATGGCTCCCTGGACACGTGGCGTCCGGGTAGCCAGTTTGTTTTAAAAAAAAAAAACATGTGGTCAGGAGGGCACCGGGGCCAAAGGGCCACCGTGCTCGCAAGATGCGAGGCTCCCTCCCTGCCCACCCGCCCGCCCTCCCTCCCTGCCTGTACCTAGCCTGCTCCTTGGTTGCTTGCCAAGTGGCACAAGTTCTTTTATCCCATAATCTTGTGAGAGAACAACATGAGCTTGTATATCTATTGAGAAAGTTCACAATATTGCATGAGGGCGCAAGCTGGTGCTCGCAAAAAACCGTTGGCGCCCTACTGCTTGGTTATTTTATATTTCTAGTTCATGTGAAAATCTCACACATGTGAAGCATGTTCCCACTTGTGGAAAATAGTCAATCTCATGTTAGTCATGTTGATTTAGGGGTACTCAAAGTTTAGTAGAGACCATACACATGTTAGTTGTTGATTAGGCCATTTTTGGCATTAGAGTCAATTTGTGCAAGTATACATGTCAAGGCCAAAGTCAAAAGTGATGTAGCTCGAGTTTGGTTAGGCTACTTACATGTGTCAAGATTAGATTTGGTGAGTGACACATCTCCATGTGTTGGCATGAGAGTTGTTGACCAATAGAAAGCTAGAAATCTATCAAAATGGTCCAATCATGATCAAGGGCCTATATGGCACTCAACCAATAGGATTTAGAGGAGGTGAAGAAGGGGTCCAATCGTATTTCACTCCCCTCTACCTCAAGTAGCTATATATATGAGCATCAATCCATTTGTATCAATCTATGTGTGATCTATGTGCAATCACAAAGTCTTAGGAGATCAATAACACACTTTGTGGCACTCCAACACGTGTGAAATTCAACACGATACCTGGCTATGGCTCCAGCAGCATGGCGCGATATATATATATATATATATATATATATATATATATATATATATATAGAGAGAGAGAGAGAGAGAGAGAGAGAGAGAGAGAGAGAGAGAGAGAGAGAGAGAGAGAGAGAGAGAATACGAGTGCTGGGCGGGTATTGATATTCTCAATACTAGCCAGGTCCTGGTATTATATACTTTTTTAAAAAAATTATATCAGTCGGGTATGAGTATCATCATGTTTGTAAATTGGTGGCTGGTATCAACTGGCCTGGGTATTGCAGAGGTGATACCAGCCTGGGTATTGCAGAGGTGATATCAACCGACCTGGGTATTGCAGAGGTGATACCAGCTGAGTATAAGCCCAGGTATGAGTATATAATGTTTTTTTAAAATTAGCCATTTTATAAATGGTAGTATGTCTTTAATGAAAAGCATGACCTTTCTAAATATAATATGGATATGATTTTAAAGGCCAATACTTTGTTGGTGTCCACCAATGTCTTTGGGACACCATGGATAATATTTATCACATATGTAAACTAAAAAATGGATACTATATTGATACCATGTTAAATGTGAATTTTTTGCCCCTAATCCGGGTATCAATATGTACATTGATGGGATACAGCCAGGGCTACAGCCAGCCCGGGTCGATATCGATCGTGATATCACAAAATCATATACCGGTCGGGTATGTTCTACAATACGATTGTTGATACCTTTGCTGATACCGACCAGTCACCTATATTGTTGGAGAGAGGGAGATGAACGAGTTTGAAAGGTGTCGTATGTTAGAAACGAAAAATAAACTCAATGAGGTAAGACGAACACGAACGAGAAACGAACTCAAACAGAAAATGTTCTTGCGCAGCGGAACGAGCTATACCTCTCTCTTCGTAAGCATGACTACGCCTATCAGAATGAACAAAACGATAGTGATGGGAATCACAGTCGTTCTTGATTACGTAGCCAAACTTTAATAAATGAATGAAGCTCCAGAAGAATGGTTTGTCGCGAATAGTAAGACAAACTATTCGTCGCGAATGATTCGCGAAGAGCTAGACGGTGCTCGATTGATAATTAGTCGCGAATGATTCGTGAAAGACAAGACTAAATGTTAGTCGTCTATTACCAGAAACAACAACTAGAAAGATTAGACAGAATGAATGATAAGCATAGCAATATTAGATCTGAACGCAGAACAAAGAACTGTATCAGATTAAGTATATCATGTATACATGTCAATACTGCGGTAGATCACAAGACAATAGCGGACGAAACCGCGTGCCCTACGAAGCTTATACAATCTGAAAAGGAATAAAACCTTATTGCTGACAATCAAGAATCAATGTGCAAGGCATCTCCTTCGTCTCATTCATCAACTCATCAACTCATTCACTCATTAATCTGAATACACAAATGGTATCCAATATATATATATTATATTACATGTGTGCAGATGTGGAAAGTACAGAGTTGATGTGCTGTTTGTAAGAGATCGTGGGTGGCTGCAGTCGTTGTCCAATCTGTTAACGCAACTGCATGGGGTGAGCGTGAAAAGGGTGCGACGTCATCAATGCTGAAGTGATCGTTGGTGATGACAATGCGAAAAGTGCGTCACTCTTACGAGTAGCCTTAGGATTAGATTTACAGGGTGCCTTTGCTTTTAGGACTTTGGCATTCTGTAAGATAGCGTCCCCTTTTCGCCTGTCACCATAACGTGTGTAAAAACACAGTGTCGCGATTCTTTTACCTTTTCTTCGTCTGTGCGAATTTGCGTGTAAATATGCAGACTGTGCGACAACGTTAGTAAATATGCAGCATGAATCGAGGCAGATTAAAATGGGATTTAAGGAGAGTAGAGTGAATAAATCCAACACCCCCCCTTAATCTGGATCCGTGAATGCCTTGATCTTCAGACTGAGCAATGCACAAAATTTGTTGTGTGCATTAACACTGAGTGCTTTCGTGAAGATGTCTGCAACCATGTCCTGCGTTCTGCAGTACGTTAAGCTTACCTCTCTGTCGAGAACCTTGCCCCTGATGTAGTGATATCTGATCTCAATGTGTTTACTCCTAGAATGAAATCTAGGGTTGGCCTATTAGGCAATAGCACTTTGGTTATCACAAAACAAAATTGTAGGGATGTACTAATACAGATTGATGTTTGACAGCAAATTTTCAAACCAAAACGCTTCCTTAATAGATTGAGAAGGAGCAATGTATTCTGCTTCAGTAGAAAAAAGTGCGATAGAGGTTTGCTTACGACTGTTCCACCAAATAGGACCGCCTTTGAAGAAGAATGTAAATCCAGATGTGGACTTACGATTGTCTGCATCTCCTCCCCAACTCGCATCAGAATAACCACTGAGCTGATGAAGATTGTCGTTGCTGACATCTCCATAGCAGATGCACTGGTCCATGGCAGCTCGAATATATACCTCATGACTCGAATAAGAGACTTCCAATGGGTAATGCCAAGATTAGCCATGTATTGGCTAAGTGAGCTAACAATAAAAGAGATATCTGGTCTTGTACATACCATTGCGTACATGAGAGATCCTAGTATCGATCGATACAGATTTCTTCATCTTCTACTTTGTCGTGCTCTTGTTGGTGTACAAGAATTTCTTCCTGAGATGTAGCTTGGAAGATATATCTCTCACTTCGTATAGTGTGTTCAAGATGTCCTAGACTTCTTTCGTTGTCTGAGCCTCGGATACATGGCCGATCTAGGTATCCGTGATGTTGAGGATGATCAGCGTGAAAGCTTTTCCATCCTTTAGCTTCCATCTGGCGATTGCCGCGTCGTCCGCTTCTGGTTTCCCTTCTGCACCTGTAACAACGTCGTACAATTCTTTTGCTATTAGTACAATTTTTATCTTAAATTTCGACAGATGGTAATTGGCTCCATCAAGCTTGTCCATGATAGGACTGGCTTTCCCTTGGGAATCCATGTGGAAAGAAGAGTTACTCTAAGTGATAGGAGAAACTATCAGTGACTTAAGTATGAAAATCTGATACTCTATCGGCTAGTAGAGTCTTGTACTGTGGAAGCTTATCAAGCTATGAAAATAGCTCTGATACCATGTTGGAGAGAGAGCGATGAACGAGTTGAGAAAAGGTGTCGTATGTTAGAAATGAAAAATAAGCTCAAAGAGGTAAGACAAACGCGAATGAGAAACGAACTCGAACAAAAAATGTTTGTGCGCAGCGGAACGAGCTATACGACTCTCTCTGTAAGCATGACTACGCCTATCAGAACAAACAAAACAATATGATGGGAATAACAATCGTTCTTGATTACGTAGCCAAACTTTAATAAATGAATGAAGCTCCAGAAGAATGGTTTGTCGTGAATAGTAAGACAAACTATTTGTCGTGAATGATTCGCGAAGAGCTAGGCGGTGCTCGACTGATAATTAGTCACGAATGATTCGCGAAAGAGAAGACTAAATGTTAGTCGTCTATTACCAGAAAGAACAACTAGAAAGATCAGACAGAATGAATGATAAGCATAGCAATATTAACATAGATCTGAATGCAGAACAAAGAACTGTATCAGATTAAGTATATCATGTATACATGCCAATGATGCGATAGAGCACATGACAATAGCGGACGAAACCGCGTGCCCTACGAAGCTTATACAATCTGTAAAGGAATAAAACCTTATTGCTGACAATCAAGAATCAATGCGCAAGGCATCTCCTTCGTCTCATTCATCAACTCATTCACTCATTAACCTATTCACTCATTAACCCGAATACACAAATGGTATCCAGTATATATACATTATATCACAGGCGTGCAGATGTGGAAAGTATAGAGTGGAAGTGTTGTCTGTAAGAGATCGTGGGTGGCTGCAGTCGTTGTCCAATCTGTTAGCGTAGCTGCATGGGGTGAGCGTGAAAAGGGTTCGACGTCATCAGTGCTGAAGTGATCGTTGGTGATGACAATGCGAAAAGTGCGTCACTCTTACGAGTAGCCTTAGGATTAGATTTATAGGGTGCCTTTGCTTTTAGGGCACCTTTGACATTCTGTAAGATAGTGTCCCCTTTTCGCCTGTCACCATAACGTGTGTAAAAACACAGTGTCGCGATTCTTTCGCCTTTTCTTCGTCTGTGCAAATTTGCGTGTAAATATGCAGACTGCGCGACAACATTAGTAAATATGCAGTATGAATGGAGGCAAATTAAAATGGGATTTAAGGAGAGTAGAGGGAATAAATCCAACATATATACTTGTCCAACACTGGAAAAATACATTATGATGAGTGAAAGTAATTGAGAATATGTCCAATCAAGTGACTACATGCATTCACAATTCACAATTTTGAAAGTTCCATTTATTGGAATGTCATAACAAGCAACCCCCTATTGCTATTACTCAAATTTCATGAAGCTTTGTTCCTTGCAAAGTGGTAAATGATAATTGAAAAGATTTTCCTAGCAATATATAAATCATCTCCCAAAAATTATTATTCACATTTGTTTGCATATTGCCATTGCATTGTACAAGAATAAACTAGATTGAAATTTGTTCTGAAGCTCTCTTTGCTAGTGAAACTCTTTCAGAGGGACAATGATCTTTGGACACTACTTGCCTATATTGTAGTGAGTGGTGGATCTAGCATTTTTAAAATTGTTTGAAAGCTTCAAGAAGAAATTAATCCTACTTCAATTATTGACGAAACCGTCATTATCTCCTTTGTTATGAACTTGAATTAAGACTCACATATTTATGTTATTTTTAACTTTTTTTTTCTAATGTCATTAGAGTACCACTTATAGCGACATCTAAGATGATTCTCAAATGCATTTGGCTATTGGTCATGCAATGGAACAAATGTGTCATATCAACATTTCATTGTTTAGGAAATATAGGAATAATATACTATTGTTCATTAAAAACATTGTGTGTGTGTGTGTGTGTGTGTGTGTGTGTGTGAGAGAGAGAGAGAGAGAGAGAGAGAGAGAGAGTAGTGAAGCTCTTTCAAAAATTCCAAGAAGCTCACTAAGGCCCACTCCCACAACTTCGTTGCCGCTACTATATACATTAAATGGGACAGGAACACATGATAACATATGGCGGGAAATTTTCAAAATGAGCAAACATATACAAAGTCAAGCAAGCTCAAAATAATTTAGTGACAATAATGACATAAACCCCTGCTACTTAGAGAAAGGATCAATGATATTCTCTCTTTTTGAATGACTTCTCTCCTATTGAAGTTGAGAGAGAGAGAGAGAGAGAGAGAGAGAGAGAGAATGTGGGCAGTGCTGGAGAAAACGTGATTCTAGCGTTTTCATTGGGCCACGTCTGCCCTAATTTTTTTTTGAAGGGCATTTGAAAAGCATTGCAAAGTGGGAGAAAGAGAACCTTCTAGAAAGAGAAGGAGAACCTTCTAGAGAGAGAAAGATAGATCTAAAACAGAGCAACGCGATAGAGAGGGGGGGCAAGAGGAGCGCGAGAGAGAGGAGCGTAGTTTTTTTTTTTAATTTTTAGGGTTTTTTAGGGTTAGAACAAAAACTAGCAATAATGTGTGTGTGTGTGTGTGTGTGTGTGTGTGTGTGTGTGAGAGAGAGAGAGAGAGAGAGAGAGAGAGAGAGAGAGAGAGAGAGAGAGAGAGAGAGAGAGAGAGAGATCCTAACCGCATGATCAAATTACTACAGTGTGCAAAGGAGTCCGGCAACTTGTCACACCCCTCTTTAGATGTTGTAGGAGCATGCATGGCCACATGTTCTTTTCCTTGGATGCATTGCCTAACCACAAGATAACAATTGAAGAAAGAAGCCAACATCCCCAAGAGAAGCGCACCTATGGATGTGCAAGATGGAAAACAATCATGAAGCAACTTAGTGGTGATGCACTTCTCTTCTCGGCACAAATAATGAAAGCTAACCTCCATCAAAGTGCATGTGGTTAGCACAAGAGAGAGATTACAATATCTGAACATTAGATGGGACTCAAAAGTGTAGAATAAAATGTGGAGGGTAATATTTATAGTAAAAAAAAGCTCGAAATGTTTGACAAGAAACTCTTACCAAAAATCTACTAGCTAGGAAAAGAAAAAAATTCAAATTTTTTGTCTTAGCAAGGTGGCTTCTCATTGTTGCTTTACATGTGATTGGGCCATCAACTAGACAAATGGAAACTAGAATTTGATGTCAAAAATCTAGACATTCACAAAATCCCAACCTGCAAACTAAGTAAATCACGTTTGAAGATGCTTGTTTTTATCTGAGTCTCAAAGAAAAATGGCACAACCTTAGAGAGGTTATTGCAATCATGATTATGGAAGTTCTTACAATACAAGCATTAGTGCTTTTGCAATACTGCTATTAACTGCACAAAAAACAATTTGAACATCTTGCAACTGATCAGACTGAGAAAGTGTGATACTTGACCTCTAAATGGAATGTAACTTCCACATTTTTGCACACTTAGCTTAAGGAAATTCTGCTCTAATATGCTTCTCTCAACAGCAATATCAGACATCTATCCACACTTGTACACTTTACATATCTTTGAAGTCGTTGCTATACCAGAAAAAGGCCTTTCACAATAAATCTTGTGTGCACAGATGATAGGTGTGGTGAGATTTTTTAGAATGACTTTCATTTATGAGTACTCAAAATGAGTCAGAAAATTGCTTCATTTTTACATTCACTAAGCTTGAAGCAATTGTTGGCTTCATTTGTTTTGAAAGGCCAACAACTTTGTTCTAACTAGAGAAGACAATGTCATGTTGGTTTACCTTTGTTGAAGAGATTGTGAACCTATTTTATAAGCATACTCATCCTGTCTTTGGAGTGACTCTAATCATGCTTCCTGTTCATTTTTCAAGTACCAACTCTCATCAGCTTTAAGTCAGCTCATCTGTCTTGAACAAGCCAAGCACCAGCCTAACACTTATATTTCTGGAGGAAGGATGTCAGCCTTCGTTATGTGGTACTATCATCTTTGCACAGAAAAGGCAATTACAAAGTAGTTTGATGGCCTTCCAAGACCACGTACTTGTGTCCCTTCTAGCAAAGAAGAGGATAGGTTCCTAATATTTTGTTGCTTTCTTACAGAGCCAATGATTGTTGGACTTAGAAGTATACTATATGAAATCCTTTTGCTTTGAAGTGTCGGTGGCATTTCTCACATTTTGATCCCTAGTATGCAAATGAGAGCATCATCTCCAACCTTCACAGAAACAATTAGTTGATGGTTGTTGCATGCATTTGCCATTTTCTCTGGTTATAAACTTGAGATGAAACCAAAAAGAAAGAAAGCAGCTCATTTACACACCAGTCAGTCCTGTAGCCTGCAACAAGACAAGGCCCATTTCAATTATAAAACAAGTACCACATTTCCTTAAGATAAAAACAACCTTTCCAAACCTTTATAGCTGCAGAAGTGTAACATACATGTACCTCAGTCATCGTCAATCAAGTAACACCACATTGGACCTACTATTGGTGCCACTGGTAAGTTCAAAATTATCCTGTTAAGTTGATTCAATCCAGAATGCAGGACAAAGAAAATTTTACCTGGACCTGATCAATGATTAGTTTGAAAAAACTACCCTCAACACATTCAAGCCATGTAGGCCAGCCCTCACAATTTCTCAAATGTTTTGGTGACAGGAAACTCTCTCAAATCACATTTATACAGCACATTTTATGTGCCAATGCACATCTTTACACAGCCAGGCTGCCAGCAAAACAAGCAAGGTCGAATTCTAGCGTGAATGTTAACAACTTGGTTGGATCCAAAGTTCCCGTTAAATCTTGTTCAGCACTCTCAGGCCGTTGATTGGAACGGTAATCGCCTCAGTATAATGAAACTCAATCTGAAGCATCCTATGCAGACAAGTTTTTCCAGTAAGACCTTTCTTTAAATCATTCTGCAGCTCTCTCAAAGGAACAGCTGCAAGAAACCCTTTAATAAACTCTCGACAAGCATCTCTTCCTTTATATACAACATGCTCCCGATCAATTGTTCCACCTTTTACAGTACCAGTTTCTGAGGCTGCTGCTTGCACTTTCTGCTGGTCCGATGATGGAGAGCCCACTACTTCTGCAGTGTTTTCCTTCGAATCGGAACAATAACTTAACAAAGTTTCATCATCAAATCTCAAGACATATGCCTGGTTACAACCTTCGTAAAGCCTTTCGCCTAAAGTGTCAATCATAAAACAACTGCTCTGATCAACTTTCAGCACAAAAAAATGGTCATTCCAACTTACAATGTATATTGCAGGGCCCAACCTTTCTATCTCATCCCAGATACTATCAAAAGACATAGCTCCTTGTAAGAAGTCACCTAATACCTCAGGTTGAAAAAACCCTACAAATGATTGCTCTGGAATAACAGTCAAAGGACGCACTCCTGCCTGGATGACAGTATCCAAGTCAAAATGACGATCCGGAAACCTGTCCTTGTATGCTTTTAGCCCACAAAGCTTTCTCCACTCAGCAGATCCATCCCGTATAAGTGCATCAAACTCTGCCCTGCTAGGTACCACATTAGGATTTCTGTGCATCCAATCCGCAACTACGGCAACCAAGGCTGTGCAAGCACTCCCGCCAGCAGCACTTTCACTTCGCTGGTCAATGGAGGCTGAAAACACGCTTGCACAGAGTTGCAACTGTTCATCTCTGCTAACAAGCTCCTTGCGTTCCCAGCTTCCAACTGTGAAACTTTCTCCAAAATCCCAAGATCCAGTGGTAAGTGGAGCAAGCTCTTTGTCAACACTAAGACGGCGCTGCAAACCATAATGTTTTTGATCAAAATCTCAACTTTCACAATGAAGCTTAAAAATTGCAGCGTACCAAAAACTTATAAATTCAATGAATGAACTTGATGAATGAGAGAGAGATAGAGAAAGAGACCACAACTGCGAGTGGTTCTTCAGGAGAACCAGCTTGGCGACGATCCCAATCAATTTCATCACCTCCTTCCTCACCATAAGCCTTGTTCAGCAACGGCTCTCCCTTAGCTCGAGGAGATCGAAAACTTAGCTTTCTCTTTCGCCAGGACAGCAGACTTCTCATAGATGACTGAGCTGGAGCTTGGTCAGAGTCAGATGATGAAGTTTCTTCCATCAACTTTGGAATACTGAGCGGACTTGTTCTGTTAAATAAAGCTATAATATCTGCAGTGCTTTCATCTGCTTCGCCTTCTTGGAGCGGATAGGAAAATCCACCCTCAACATGAAGATTTGCCTCCGCTATCTTTCCATAGCTGAAGGACTTCCGGATGTTTAATTCCTCCACATCTTCGCAGTAATCCTCGTTAGAAGTTCCAACTGAATCTGAGTCCAAAAAGTCTCTTGACTCAGGTGAACTTTTCTCACTTCTTGGGGAGAATCTTTCATCACTTGTGAAGTCGTCTCCAGATGATGCCTTCTCACTTCCTTTGGTCAAATTTTCTTTCCTCATGGATCCGAACAGTCTCTTTGTGTTATCCTTTTCCTTCCTTCCCTGCTCCTCTAACAAAAGGGGCCTGCTTAAGCAGGAAATTGAGGGTGCAACAACATGATGAATACTCTCTGGTCCATTTGATGTTGTCCTGAGTTCCACGAAGTTGAAGGTGACCTGAAAAGAAATGCAAATTTTCAAAAATCTGACTGCAGTTAAGAAAAAAAGGTTGAAAATCAACATCCTGAATTTAAGATAACATCATGGCAACATGCCCCCACTGAACAGAACTCTAGATGTATGAGACTCTTTCATTAATTGAAGCCATCTTCTTGAACTTTAAAGCCGAAGGTTTTGCAACTCGTAATGAGCTGTACCACCTGAGATCCCTGTAACGAATCAGAAATGCAAGGGGTTACAGATGACGACTGGTCCTTATGTACCAAGTGGCTGGGTAGATAGCTGTGAGAACAAATGGGTTACACACAAGCGGCACTCCTTGGCTAAAACAGATAGCGCAGATGCTGCTTATGAGGCATAGAGAATTTCAAGAAGATTATAAAGACGTACACAAAGGGACATCTCAGCTTTTCCTCCTTCAATATCACCTAAAACGTTGAACTTTGTTTTGAGCTTTGCATTGCCCAAAGAAGGTGCAAACTCAGCCAGACTTTTGGTTGCAGCTCCGAGGACCGACATCGTAGCTTTCTGTGTAGAGGAGACAACCTACAAAGGCTCATAACAACCACATATCAGCATGGCTTTAGTGCCCCATCTAGCAGCCACAAATTGTTCCATTACCTAGAGCTGCATATGAAGGCGAAACTTCACTAAGGTATGGAAAATTCAAAGTTCGTAATCACTTGACACACACCCAAAATACGAACACAAAGGAATTCAACTGACCACCAGGTCTAAATGCCAAACATGCCTACATCCTCAAGCCACTCATGCCAAACATAAAGGCGAAAATAATTTCAAGTGAAATTTTTTATCTCGTGAAAAACTAAACATGATGATGCAGAATTTACATTTCTGTATGCATCAAAATAAAGATAACCATATATGAACATGACTTTGAAAGGTAGACACCAATAGAACTCTGGCAATGCCGTGAAGCCTTCTCCTCTAAAAGAAATATGGCATTGAGCAACAAAGCTATCAGAAATTTGGCACACACTATTTTGAACTCTAACACTGCTCATTAGAATGAGTGGCCACTTACAGTATTGGAAGATAAAGAAAAAGAGCAAAGCACAAAAAAAATGACAAATGATTGTCTCTGAAATCATAAATGTCGCCTGGTGGTTAACATCTTCTTTTCTCGCCTCGAGGTCTGGATTTTGATCTTGGTTGCACGGATAGGGACATGCTGATCTAAACAATATATCAAATGATTACAATGGACACCTCTAAGAAATGATGGAACAAGATACTTAGCTCCATATTGCAACTTCAATGAGGTCAACAAATCTGCACTCTGGACACAGAGCACGGTTAAGATAAGGCTAGATCAAGAATGAATTATTCTGCTGCATCTCCTTTTCAAGGCTGCCATGTTGCATCCAATTCATCAAGGTCTAGCCATTGACCTAGAAGTTTGTGTGAAAAATTCAGCCGAAAGTTGTTGTTCGTAGTTTTGGCAAATTCTCAAAAAGAGTGCAAAAAACAAAGAGATTTCCATAAGACATAAGGAAATAGTAAGAGGTAAAAGGAACACCGAAGGATAGTGCTGATATGCTAACCTTTTGAACAACAAAGCAGACATCCCATGCCTGGAATTTCTCATCTTTCGAAACTGTTAAAGTGCATACATTCTCAAACTCCTGATTAAACTCTGTGCTTCCTTCTTCCCCTACAGCCTGCTCCACAGATCTCTCAGTCTTGATGCTCCGCCTAAAAGGCGAACCGAGTGCCCTTTTTGGCCCTTTCCACTTCACATCTACCAACAGTTTTGTGTTTCCAGCTTCGTCTTCGTTGAAAGAGAAACCCTCCAATTTGTGCAGAATAAGATTGACATGAAACCTCTTTGAGACTGAGGCCCTTAAGGGCCATCTCATCACTTTCATCATTGCAGCTAAGAAACAAATTCCCTTTCAAGGCTTTTTGCCCTCTGACTTGTGGGCTCCTCACCAATTCCAAGGTGGAACAAGAAACGACCTATCCTTATCCGGGCTAGCAAAATCTTTTCATTCGATCTTATGCACATGGGCAAGTGACAAGATCAAATGCCTTCCACAAGATAATCGATTCCCTGAGCTGCTTTTCACAAACTGGGCTAACTTTCTTCTGCCAAATACGTGCAAAAACATGATCGATCCTCGAGTCACTGCAGTGTTCTATTGTCAATGGTAAGCCTTATTTTCTTTCTTTCTATTCTTCCTTCAAAACTCTTCAGAGAAACAGCTTCTGTTCTTTCCTCAGCTAACGTAAAACTGATGACGAATTGCTCACTCGCATGAGAGAGCCATTCCTCCCTTTTCAGGTTAATTCACAAGCCTTGAGAGCAAGAATGAGGAAAGCTTCAAAGATAGATTCAAAAATGGACTCCTCGTGGGCTTCATTCACTGACCTGAACAGGACCAATGTTACCTGCGTTGATTTGGGGCACTCCATGCAGTTATACCGATCTCAGAGCCTCGTCCTCGACTGTCTTCTTCACCTTAAAAAATCTTCCACTGTTAAAGCCTTGGGATCAGCGGCAAATGGGAAAAAAGCGTCCCTCAGCCTTTCATTCGCCGCTTGACTATCTCACCAGCAAACTATCTCGCAGATCCGATGTGGGGCGCCAGAGTAAATCCAAGGATACTTATTGTGGGTCACCATTTCCAATCCAAAACGACAACAATGCCGCATCCATGGCCAACGACAAACACAAGGAAACAGTCCAAAGGGCTGGGATCAAACCTCGCTGCTACGCGGAAGAAGAAGAAGAAGAGAGGAAGGCGCAAGCAAGCAGAAGCAACAACAACGACAGAGAAGAAACAGAGAAGAGAAGACTCCGAAGAGAGAAAGAGAGAAAGAAGAGGAAGACGAAGGGAAGGATTTTTAAAAAAAAATAAAAAAACGTTTGTATTTTGACTTTGGGAGGCAGCATTTAGGTGGGGCCTCAAATGACCACCTTTCTTTCATTGGCTCAAATTTTCAGCCCTTTCATTGGCTCATTTGACCACCTTTCTTTCATTGGCTCTAATTTTCAGCCCTTTCATTGGCTTTAGCTTTTAGCCCTCTAGATCTTTATGGATGCACTCTTTAAAATAAAGAACCCTCTTGAATGGAACCCTGCCTGCCCCCCACCCCACTTTTGCCGTTCCGACAAGGTGGAAGGCCCACGGAAAATGGGCCTTCTTTTGAGTAATGCCTAGATTTTTTTTTGTTGCTTTTTTAAAACTGACAAAATTTTGATGTGCACACCCAACCCAACGAGTGGCTACCACACAGCAATGCAAATTTTGGTGGGGCTTCCATTTCGTCTTCCTGAAAAGGTGAAGGCTTGAGGAGAGTGTCCCTTCTAGTATTTTAACCAGTAGCATTTTCATGTGGCCAACTCAATAAGTGGCTGCAAATACCAAAAACAAAGAGTGTGCGGCATTATGAAAGAAAGTAGCCCTCCTTTCATGAGTGGCATCTTGGATGGAATCCTCAAAATAAGGAACTATATTGGAGTCCTGTTGCAGCCCCACATATTTTAAGAGTAACTTCTTCTTCGAGTCCTCTAATAGAAGTGTGGGTCCCAATAAATCGGGCCTTCTAAAGAAACTAACACAAAAAATTATAAAATGTCTAATAATGTTTTTGAGCAAAATGTAAGTTTTCAATAACATTTTCACAACAGAGGGTATTCTCACTCATATGTGCTTCTCATCACGTTTTAGGGATATAATGGCTTGTCCTCTTTATCTTGTCATTACCATGGCTCAACTGGTTAGCTTGGCATCCAAAGTTTCTTTGGTCCCAGGTTCGAGCCTCCCCTTGGAAACCAAGAAGCATTACCATGGCTTGACGAGAGGACTTGCCATTATATTCCCCAGAGTGTGTTTCCAAACACATATTATCTAGTAATTGACGTCCATCTGGAGGGCCATTAACCCAATCTAACATTGGACTTGGTAGTGAGCATCTACATGATGGAGGATCATGATTCATATTATGTGTGGTATGCCCTAACAACATAATTAGCTCTAATCAGATTTTTGAATCCTGCTTTTACCTCTTGCATAAATTGGGATGCAAGTTGATGGAGAAAAAATGTGAATTCACGTTGGACGCTTAAAAGGCAAAGGGGGTGAATGCTACTTGTCTTTTGGCATTTGATGCCAAAAAATCATTTCACGAGTAGTTACAAAAAGTGTGTATTTTAAATTGGGCAATAAAAGAAGAGTCAAAACATGGGATCTAAAATTCAGCCCCTAATCATTGCCAAAATCTAGCCATAGAAAATTACCAAAAAAAAAATGTACTTTCATTTCCAAGTAGCATGAAAAATACAAAGAAATTCTCCTATATATGTAACAAGAAAATGTGAATTGGGTATTTGTAAAGAGGAAAGCATACTATGGGATGTGGCAAACCTCTATCCAAGATGCGGCTTATGGAGAGGATGCCCTTAGCCTATCACTGCCTTTATGTAGATGTGATGAGGGAGTCTTTTCTTGCTTCCTCACCATTTTTTAATGACTCCAGTTGCATATATGCACCTTATTTGATCATAAAGGTATACAATTACTCATGCTTGAAAGTATTGGCTCAGGCATCAGAAGATAGGTTGTTGCCAAAAATGGCCACCCCATGAAATCTATGAAGATATGCTAGACACGGCTGTGTATATAGAAGAGAGTTCCACACGAGGTCCTTTGGATTGAGACACCCATACCCAAGACCGATTGGTGTCATTATGGATAGGTCCTTTATTGATTCGAGACATCCCAATGAGACATCTCGAACTCTATGCCAATTTGTGTCATTATGAAATTTATATGTGTAAGGGAGCATCCCAAACAAGTTCCTTCTCCTTGGTTTGAAACAAACACTAAGTATGGTTTGTACCATTGGCTTTCTATGCAGGGGAAGGTCTCCACCCAAGGTCCTACCTTGGTTTGTGACCATTTGGTGTCTTTAATCAAGTAAGAACTAATGGTCAAAATTTTCCACTACATATTAAATCTTCAAAGCTCTTAGTAAGTGTTGTTGAAAAATGAAAAATCATCTATCTTGACTTTTGGTTTTGATAAGGTTTTTTTCTACATGTATGTAATGTTTCATATTGAAAATGCCAAATTTGGCCTAGAGGAAACTCGAGCTACATAGGCTATATGAAATTTAGTTGGTCAAATACAACATGCATATAGAGCCAAGGCATAGAAATGCCAAATATGAGCTTGTAGAAACTCGAGTCATATCACATGCAAAGATTGTAAGTGTTCCTAAGTGACATGCAAAGCATGCACAAAGTGTAAAGGACACATGCATAGTGATTTGGACAATTCTAGTTTAGAGATTGCCACTTGGTAAAAGTAGGTAGATTGTAAAGTGACAAATGTCACTAGTTTGTTAGTTTTCACTTTTAGATGTGGAAGAAAGTAAATAGATGCTAGCTCTACCACGAGCTATTCCATCCACCATAGATGTATGTAAGTTCTCTGACAATCTTTGATGATGAACCAAGCATTGAAGCCATTTCTTGTCAATTTGGATCTATTCCCTTGTATGCTTGAATTTTGTACTCTCTCTGTAACTCGAGGAGGAGGCTATGCTAATGCATTAATTTCTTTGTACTTTCCTCATTGATTGTGAAAGTAACCATTCTTTGATTATTGTGTTTTAGTCATAAATTCTTGAACTAGATCTTGATATTCAATCTAGAATCAATTTGTGTGCTAAACACAAAGGTTAATAAGATCATTCACACTAGGAATTGGTTTTCCCACACGTGTGAACCTGTTGGATTTCAACATGGTATTAGAGCCAAATTAAGCTTTGCATGCTATTATCATTGACTGTGTAAGAAATTTTGAGTTCTATTCAAGCAAGGAAGTTGTTTACCACTTTTCTCTATCTTTTTTTGAAAGTGTTTGGATCAAAGAGATTAGAATCAAGTTTTTCAGATCAAAACTGATATTGTACGGAATTCTGGATTTTCGCACGTGTGAAAATCAGAGCACTTCAAACCTCTTTATCTCCTTCATGTTAGATATTGATGTTATAGCTTGATGGAAAGCTAGTAAGATCTACTTTCCATAGCAATTGGTTTCAAATCAATCTGATGTCTCTATCAAGAGTTATAAGCTCATAGAGAACGGTAGGGAGTGATCCAAAATCCGAGTGACCACTTTTTTATTTGAAATTTGGCTTGTCTGACTCAAAATCCACTTTTTGTGTATATCAATTCAACAAACTTGAGATCCAGACAAAGTTTTGAGTCATTTAACACATTGCTTCATACAAATTGAGTGTTTTTGAGTCAATAGTGTTGTCTTTGAGCATTCCACACGTGCCAAAAGAAGATAGAACCAAAATTTGTCTATACTCCAATTCATTTTGAGAGGTTGATCTAGTTTGCTTTGTATTGGTGGAATATTTGAGACCTATCTCAAATACAGTTGCAAGATTTCACATAGGATTTGGTAGTTCACCCTCTGAAAATTCCTATAGTGAGAAGTGTAACAACATTTAGTTTGTTAAAAACAAGCTCAAACATATTGTTGTCCATTTACAAGAAGTCTTCACATTCATGGCATCTGTGGGAGGATATCTCTTAGAAGCAATTGAAAGACTAAGCACCTCCAACTATTCAATATGGAAGGTTAGGATGGAGTCTATTCTTATACTCCAAGATGTAATGGACATAGTACTTGGTATTGAGGAGGAGCCTCAAGCACAACTTGAAATACCAAAATTAAAGAAGAGAGCTAGGATGGCTCTACATTTCATTAAGATGAATGTCTCTAATGAGATTCTAAGAGAAATAGGATCTCGCACCACTGCTAAAGAAGCTTGGGATGCACTTAAGTCAATTTATGAAGCCAAGAATACTTCTAGAATTCTCACTTTTAGAAACCAGATCTTTCAAAGTTTTCAAAGAAGTGAGGAGAGTGCATCAAATTATGTTTTGAGAATAAAAGATCTTCATAGGGAGCTTGCTTGTGTTGGTGTTACAATCAACCAAGATGAGCTAGTACAAGTCATTATTAATGTCTTAAAAGAAGACTATGATAATCTTGTTCAATCCTTTGCTATAAATGAGGAGTTGCCCAATTTGGAGACTCTTCAAGGAATTCTCATTTCTGAAGAAGCAAGGCAAAGTTACAAACTCTCAAGGATGAACAAACTCGAGCATATTAAAAAAGACAAAGCTCTCTTTGTCAAGGACAAGCATAAAGGAAGGAGCAAGAATCAATATTCTCAAGCCTTCACCAAAGACAAAACAAAGGACAAAGATAAAGATGGAGAAGAAGATGACTCAACTCATCCTTCTACTTCCAAGACCAAGAAGAAGAAAGTAAAGTGCTTCTTTTGTGGCAAGCAGGGGCACTATGCCTCTAATTGCTTCAAAAAAAAAAATCAACTCAAACAAGCAAATCTCCCTAATGAGAAAGAAGAAGACTCTATTGCAAGTGATGGAGAAGGATCTCTCATGGTGTCAAGCTTTTCTTCAACACCTTTCAAGAAGGATGGAGCATGGTACATCGATAGTGGTGCCTCATCACATATGTGTTGTTCTAAGAAGTCTTTTGATTCAATTGCACCTTATGAAGGACTTAAAAGATCTTTATATACAGCAAATGACCATGAGTGCTCTATTGAAGGAATTGGGAATATTTCTTTAAAACTTGCTTCTTCTAAGGTTCTACCACTTTCCAATGTTCTTTTTGTTCCTAAGCTTACAAAGAACTTGATCAATGTTGGAAATTGCTTGATTGTGGCTGTGATGTGAAATTCAATGTCAATACTTGCATTATTAAGAAAGGTGATGAGATCCTAGCTCATGGATCTAGATATGGTGGCATCTTCAAGTTAAATCCTTATGAAAATGCAAATTTTTGTGAAATTGCTTTTATTTCTAAGGAGGAGTTATGGCATAGGAGATTGGGACATACGGTTTCCCGATTGGAGATCCATGGCACTTTGTTCCGAAACCATAATCTATATTGAAGGCACAATTTATTGGTCTACACTCGGTCGGCCATCCCAATTTCAAATCTATGCTTTCTATGATCAAGAATGATAAGGCTATTGGCCTACCAAGACAACTTTCCAAAGTTATCAA
The DNA here is from genome assembly GCA_029204225.1 of Diphasiastrum complanatum. Lineage (NCBI taxonomy): Eukaryota > Viridiplantae > Streptophyta > Lycopodiopsida > Lycopodiales > Lycopodiaceae > Diphasiastrum > Diphasiastrum complanatum. The sequence goes on along the minus strand of CM055092.1, from coordinate 16,729,532 downwards.
GCCATGTGAGGCTTGTACGATTGCAAAATCACATAGAAAGAAGGTCTTCAATCAAGACTACTCGTTCATTGGAACTAATACACTCGGATGCTCACTTTTCTTCCTCAAAAAGTATTGGTGGTGCTACTTGTTTGTTACCTTCATTGATGCTTTCACAAGATACCTTCTTTCTTCTAAAGCTATGGTGTTTGATTACTTCCTAGTTTTCAAAGCTTATGTTGAGAAACAATTTTCTTTTAAAGTTAAATCTTTGAGATGTGATAGAGGAGGTGAATACATCTCCAATAAATTCCATGATTATTGTGAGCTTGAAGGAATCACGAGAGAATTTTCTTGTGCTTATTCTCCATCTCAAAATGGGGTGCCGAAAGAAAAAATAGATCCTTACGTGACTGTGCTAAAGCAATTCGAATTGAAGTTTCTGTGCCTATTGAATTTTGGGGAGTAGCAATAAATTGTGTAAATTATTTGTGCAATAGACTACCTCACAATACTCTTGCAGGAAGACCACCATATGAAGTCTTATTCAAGAAGAAGCCTAAGGTTGATCACCTTAGAGTTTTTGGATGTACTTGCTTTGTACATATTCCCTTGGAAACAAGGAGAAAAGATGATCCAAATTCAAGCAAAGGGATCATGGTTGGATATTCATCCAACAAGAAGGCATATAGAATTTATGTTCCCTCTACCTCAATCACAATTGAGAGTAGAGATGTTATATTCCATGAGAACCAGAAATACATCTTTGATGAGGCCGAGATCAAAGAGTCTCAAAAAGGTTCTCCTATTATCTCTCTTGAAGATTATCATAGAGGGATGGGGCCGAGAATTGAGGAGGAGTCACCTCGAATCTTCTCACCTAGAAGATCACTAAGAGAAAGATCCGAGCCTAAGAGGCTCTCATATGGTGAAAAAGGCAAACAAATGGAACTTGATTCCACTAGTTATGCATATTTTATCTCACATGAAGAGCCAAAGGATGTCCAAGAGGCACTCAACTCAAAAGAATGTTTTTAGCCATGAAGTAGGAATATGATGCATTGATCACCAACAAGACATGGGAGCTTGTGGATCTTCCATCCAACAAGCATACTATTGGTTGCAAATGGGTTTTTCGAGTCAAATATAATCAAGATGTTACAATCAACAAATATAAGGCAAGACTTTGTGCAAAGGGCTTTGCCCAAATTCATGGACTTGATTATGAAGAGACCTTTGCACCTGTTGCAAAGATGGTATCAATAAGAGTTATCATATCCATTGCTTGTTTTTTCAAATGGAAGGTGTTCCAATTAGATGTCTCAAATGCTTTTTTAAATGGATATCTAGAAGAAGAAATCTATATGGAACAACCTCAAGGATTCATCAAAGATGAGTCCAAAGTTTGCTTCCTTTTCAAAAGTCTTTATGAACTAAAGCAAGCACCAAGATCGTGGTATTCTCGACTTAACACTTTTCTAATCTCACTAGAATTCATTCTTAGTGACTATGATCCTTCCACGTATATCAAGTTTTATGCTAGTGATATTGTCATTCTTCTAATTTATGTTGATGATATTATCCTAAGTGGAAGTTGTATCAATTTAGTTGAAGAAACTAAAGTTGCACTTGGAGGAGAATTCAAGATGCAAGATCTTGGAAAAATTCATTACATTTTAGGCCTAGAGATTGACTTTCATAATGATAAAGCTTTTATTTGTCAATCAAAGTATGCTCTTTCAATGTTGAAGATATTTTATTAGCTAGATTGTAAGAGTATTGATACTCCAATGGAGCAAGCTGTAAAAGATCCCAATAAAGGTGATGAAAGATCCTTCATGGACATCACTCTTTTTAGGAATCTTATAGGCTCCTTAATCTGGCTTACCATAACTAGGCCTGATTTAAGTTCTAGTGTTCATAAAATAAGCCAAGTTATGCAAAATCCTATAATTCATCATTGGAAAATGGCAAAAAGGGTACTCATGCACATATCTTCAACTTATGATTATGGATTGTTGTACAAAAGTGAATGGATATTCTGACTCGAATATTGCTAGTGATAAAGTGGATCGGAAATCTACAAGTCCATATGTAATATACCTTGGAGAGAATTTAATACCTTGGCTTTCTAAAAAGCAAGACACCATATCTCTCTCATCTTGTGAAGCTGAATATAAAGCGCTTACTACTACAACAAAAGAAGTGCTTTGGATCAAGAGGTTTCTTTTGGAGCTAAAGACTATCAAGGAAGATGATATGCCATTAATCATGTGTGACAATATTTCGGCACAAGCCCTTGCCAACAACCCAATATTTCATGCAAGGAGCAAACACATCGAAGTTACACATCACTTTGTGAGAGAAAAGCTCATTGGAGGAGAAATCTATTTGGAGCACATCGACACATCATCATGTATTTGCAGATTTGCTCACCAAACCTTTGAGCAAAAATTCGTTCATCCAACATAGAGCCAATCTTGGGATTAATTCCAAGATCCATGTTCAAGTCAATATAGATCAATTTTTAGGAGGAGTGTTGACAAATTTGGCCTAGAGGAAACTCGAGCTACATAGGTTATATGAAATCTAGTTGGTCAAATACAACATGCATATAGAGCTAAGGCATAGAAACGCCAAATATGAGCTTGTAGAAACTCGAGTCATATCACATGCAAAGATTGTAAGTGTTCCTAAGTGACATGCAAAACATGCACAAAGTGTAAAGGACACATGCATAGTGATTTGGACAATTCTAGTTTAGAAATTGCCACCTGGTAAAACTAGCTAGATAGGTATGCATGTAAAGTGACAAATGTCACTAGTTTGTTAGTTTTCACTTTTAGATGTGGAAGAAAGTAGATAGATGCTAGCTCTACCATGAGCTATTCCATCCACCATAAATGTATGTAAGTTCTCTGACAATCTTTGATGATGAACCAAGCCTTGAAGCCATTTCTTGTCAATTTGGATCTATTACCTTGTATGTTTGAATTTTGCACTCTCTCTCTAACTCGAGGAGGAGGATATGCTAATGCATTAATTTCTTTGTACTTTCCTCATTGATTGTAAAAGTAACCATTCTTTGATTACTAGTATGCTAGATTGTGTTTTAGTCATAAATTCTTGAACTAGATCTTGATATTCAATCTAGAACTAGTTTCGAAGGCCTACAACATATTTTCGGGCCTTCACATTGTTTTTTCCCTTTTCTTGTGCCTTAGAAATCATTTTAAGGCACCTTCTCCTTCTTCGCCCTTTTTTCGCTCCTTAGCAAAAAATGCGACACACTGGCCAAGTGGCCAAAATGCCTTAGAAACCATTCTTAAGGCACCTTTGTTTTTTCCGCCTCCTCCTTTTTCGCACTAGCGAAAAATGCGACACACTGGCCAAGTGGCCAGAATGCCTTAGAAATAATTTTTAAGGCACCTTCTCCTCCTTCGCCTTTTTCACACTATCAAAAAGTGCGACACATTGGCCAAGTGGCCAGAATGCCTTAGAAATCATTTTTAAGGCGCCTCCTCCTCCTTCGCCTTTTTTGCACTAGCGAAAAATGTGACACACTGGCCAAGTGGCCAGAATGTCTTTAAATCTAAGGCACCTTCGCCTTCTTCTCTGCCTTCAGTGTAAGGCACTTGTTTTGGCTTTTTCGCCTTCTTCGTTGCCTTGAATCTAAGGGCGCCCTAGGGATTTACATACCTTTAGTGTAAGGGCAATACCTTCAATCTAAGGGCACCTTCGAATTTTTTGGCTTTTTTTGCATTTTGCTACATTGACTGACCGACGTCGCCAACTTATCAGCAACCCTAAAACAACTGGACAACCAAATATCCCAAAGGCGGTTGGCAGTTCCAACTTTGTACATATGCAAAGACTAGCATTAAAGGCTTGTAAGATATTTTGTTCCTCGACACTTGTAAATCTATATATTAGCTGATTCAAGCTATGTAAGTGTTAATTTAAATCTGAGTTAATTGAGTTAATTGGATTTCTCTCTTTTAATTAGAGATTTTTTGTAGCCAGCGTTATCACGCTCAACAAGCTGAAGTTATTACTTCAAGCTATTGTACTCACTGTTGATATTTATCAGAGTGCAATTTTTGTCTCACTACAACGTCGTTCATTTGCGCATTTTGTATGAATTCTTCTACTTGAATAATTCTGCTGCTAACTATTGCGTTTTCATTCCTACACGCTGTGCTCCAATCCTCGAGCTTCCGCTGTCGCTCACGTCCACACGTGATTTTACAACATGTTATTAGAGCGGACATTTCATTAATCTGCATTTCTATTGCGGATTATCAGTCTTGTTTCTATCAAGACGTCTTTCTAGCAAACACGCAACCAACAATATTTCGACAGTCGTTGTTTCTACCAACAAACTCGTTCAACTAGAATGGATCCATTATCTAGTTCATCTCTCATTGACAAACTTGATGGAGATAGCTACCATCTCTGGAAATTCAAGATGAAGGTTATACTTCTAGCCAAAGAACTGTGGGACATCGTTGATGGCACAGAGCTCAAACCAGAAGGTGATGCGACCGTCATCACCAACAAGTGGAGACTGAGAGATGGCAAAGCATTTGCCATGATCACCCTCAACATCAAGGACACTCAAATCAGCCACATACGTGCTGCTCAGACGGCTAACGATGCATGGGACATCCTAGCAACTTTTTACGACATTAGAAACGTTATTTCCAAGCTTCATCTGAGGAAGAAATTCTTTACCCTCAGAATGTCTGACGCAGATAGTGTCTCGAGTCACCTTAGCACTTTCAAGAATCTTATGGAGCAGATGACTGCAACCGACTCAGTCATAGAAGATTTCGATGCACTCATGACTCTATTATCGAGTCTACCTGATGCCTACGAAAATTGGATAATGGCAATTTCCACCCAGGAGCACCTCACTCTATCAAGAGTAATATCGTTGCTCCTACAAGAGGAGATCAGAAAATCAGCATCCTCCTCAAGCTCAGGATCGAATCTTCAAGCTCTGTATTCAAAAAATCAGAAGTTTTCAAGAGGTCTACAAAGTCAGGCTCTACTAACAAGACGAGCAACATGCAGTCTGGACCAGGTTTCGGTTCAGGATCGAATTCAAGCTCTTCATCATTCCAACCAACGCAGAAACTTTTCTGCAGATACTGTAAGAGGACTGGCCACGAAATCAAGGACTGAAGAACTTTGAAGTACAACAACAAAAAGAAGAAGCAGTTCCAACAACAAGCACATAGTGCTACAACCAGTCACTCAAATCAATGACAACAAGAAGAAGAAGATGAAGCAACTTTTATGACCAAAGTTAGAGAATAACATGATATCAATTCCTGGTATCTAGACTCTAAAGAAACTCAACACATGACTCACCATCGCGACTGGTTCAAAGGCTACAAGTCATTCACCCACTCTTGAGTTATGCAACTTGGAGACAACTCATCGCATTCAATCGAAGGTGAAGGAACAATCAGAGTTGAATTCAAAAAGGGTGAAGTCAAGTTGTTGTCCCACGTTCTCCACATTCCAAATCTGACCAAGAATATGCTCTCAGTTAGTAGAATCATTGATTCAGGTCGGAGGGTCAAATTCAATACAGAAGGCTATACAATTCTTGACAAATCCCAGAAGGTTCTAGCCTACGGAAGAAGAAGTAGCTATCTGTACAAACTCAGCCATTGCTATTCTTCTAATAGTCAAGCTCTTCACACAGCCACTTCTGAATCAACTGATATGTTGTGGCATTTCAGACTTGGCCACCTTAACTACAACAATATTCAGCAAATGTCAGCCCAGAGTCTAGTACAAGACCCGCCTTCAGTCAGCAAGCCAGCTTCTCCATGCGAAAGTTGTAATATCAGCAAGCATGCTAGAAGTCCCTTCAGTTCAGACTCAGTTCATACATCGAAGGGCTTGCTTGACCTTGTACACAGCAACATTTGTGGTATGATGCAGACTGCTTCGACAAGGAGAGCTCTCTATTTTCAGCTATTACTACAGCCGCCTAATTACAAAATCGATTCATCACCAAAGCCCTGAATGGCAAGACACCTTGTGAGATATAGATAGGATCAAAACTGTCATGCCCATGACTGGTCTCAAGTAGCATGTCCACGCTAGGGACCGGTAGACCGACAACCCGTAAGTTAATTGTGACTATATGTACATGGTCATAATTAATGGTTGTAGGCCTAGACACTTGATGGTGGATTTGTATGGATCTATCAGTTAGTCATTGGCGAACTAGATGACATGGCCCAGATAGGCTGCAGAGGTGTCCAGTGAGGTGTCACAGTGCACTACTAGTGGTGCATGGGCCTTGTAGGGTATAAGTAGACCTATTGGACTCTCACTAGTGTATGCTTGATAGCATGACCGACGGCAAGATGCTGATGGTGTGATGCCACACTCCTCTTTGTGATTGATCCATAGCTTGGGGGCTAGATCCCTTCGATCTAGGTTTGGTTGGGTTGGTTTGTCCACCATCAGGTTTCGGCATGCTTAGAATAGGATCCTTGGATTAAGGACTTTATATTATGTTATTGTTGAGATGTATTGCTTATAAATCACAACGTCTATGAGTCATTTTAGATTCAACTACTGATGTGTGTGCATAGAATACACAAGAACTTTTGGGCCTTATCTTTTCCCAGTAGGAATGGGTGAAATGCTATCCCGGAAGACTCAGGAGAGTTGGATAGTTGTTTGCCAAAAGTTAGAACTTCACATGATGAGGTTTCGTTAGATCTTAAGTTATTCTAGATTAGAACTTTAAGTGGAAATTCTAGACATATTCTAGATTGGAACCCTAACTTTGGAATGACTATCCTCTTAGGATAAGCGAAGTCTTCACCTTCCAGGCTAAGTAGTTTGATGCATCTGCTTGAAGTACTGTGCAAATCTTTGATTGAATGCTGCTTATAGACGCCATTGTTGTATACAATGTTTCAGCTTGAATTGATAATGAATGTCAGTGTAGGTGTCGTAGACAACCATAAAGAACTGCTAAAACAATTAGGCATCTGAGACAGCCATGCAATTCTCAGTTATTGATATTCGTTACAGTGACAAAAAAATTAAACATTCACTATGAATGCAACATGGTAGAAAGATACCAATCTGTATAATAATGTTGTAGTAACAATGATCAAATCACAGGACAGTTGCGATGAGTGCGTGACCCTACTTACCAAAACAAATAAAGGAATACCAACATTGACAAACCAAATAGAGTATTCAAAAGCTTGCTCATGCAAAGAGCATACGTTCGTAAAGTCGAAATGTTTTACTCTCTCTCTTTCTCTCTATGATCTCTAACTCTAACGAGTCAGATACTAACTGATCGATATTGTTCTTCTACAATGATCTCATCTCTTGGATTAGATGATGATAATGTCTATAATCACTCACTTCCTTATATAGTTGTTTAATGATATTATGTTATTCTAATTTTACAATTACAAGATCATTAATAGTTCTGTAGTTGATCCATAGATCAGTTATTCACTAGAGCATGAAGACGTAGACAGGTGTTGTACGAAATTTTTTGCAGATCTGAAGTATTTCACATTCCTCGCAAAAACTCAAAACTATCTCAATTGTCTGGAATGTTGAGTAGAACACTTTTGTCGCATTCTTCACTTGTTGAAGATTGCATATAAAACTACAGACTGTGCGAGAATTAATTCATTTCTGTAGACTGTTGTAAGAGAGTGATTTACTTGAGTGAATTAGAGAGTAGTGAGAGTGAGTAGGAGTAAGATTAACTCCAACACTCCCCCTCAAGCTTACTACTATGAATCTGAAATTGAATTGAGATTTAACATACCTACCAAAGTAGCATGTTTCTCTCTTGACAAAGGTTTTGTCAAAATGTCAGCCAACATACTATCTATATGACAGTAACTTAGTACAGCTTTTTTATTATGAACTTTCTCTCTAAGAAAACAACAAACATAAGATATGATGAAGTAGCTTTCCATACAAAAACAATAAGCTACTATATTTCACAGTGTGGATCCGAAAATAGCATAAAATAAACATTTTACACACAAAATTGCAAGATATCACCAATATAGTGCACCAGTGGATAGTAGAACAACCCAAAGAGAACCATGTATAAGCGAATGAGATAAGAGAGTGAGAATGTCTTCTCTTCCCATGAGTTACATCCTTTTGTAGTAGGTCCAAACCTTACTTTGAACTTTGGTTTCTCTCCATAATGAAAAACCTAGCATTAATGAGGACTAATTTCTAATTCAAACTTGAATCTCTAAAACTCGTGTTCTAAAGTGTCCCACACTTTCCAACAGTGTTTATGCCAATTCTTTTACACTAATATAACTTTGAAAAGTCAAACTCTAAGTCTAATATGAAAATTGGCCTCAATTGCCAAATATATAAATATGACCAAAATTGCAAAACTAGTTGAAATTTTTCACACTCCCTCTTTAACTAGTTTGAGCATAGCCTTTGAAAACACTCCAAGTGAAGTCCTATGCTTCATAAACAAGTCCTTTCCCTCACGGTTTAGTGAAGATATCAGCTACACGTTCCCTTGAGGACACATGTTGAAGCTCCACCTCCTTTGCCATGACTTTCTCTCTCACAAAGTGATATGCTACCTCAATATGTTTGCTCCTAGCATGAAAGATAGGATTGGATGCCAACCTTTGGGCTAATAGATTGTCACAAAAGATGATTGGGCTCTTTGAAAAATCCAGCAAGTGAAGATCCTTGATGATCCTCTTAATCCATACCTTCTCCTTTGTGCAATGTGTAAGAGCTTTGTACTTGGCCTCACTAGATGATAATGAGATAGTGGCTTGTTTCTTTGACATCCATGAAATAGTTCCATCACTTATGAAAATACAATGAGCACTAATGGATTTTCTATCCATTATATCTCTAGCAAAGTCCGCATCTGAAAATCCAAACAAGTTAGGTGATGATCCCTCATACAATATGCCAAAATCTCGAGTTCCAATGATGTACCTCAAAACTCATTTCCCTAGCTTCCAATGCTCTTCACTAGGAACTTGCATGAATTTTCTCAATCTCCCAACACAAGTAACTTAAATATGGTCTTATAATGGTTAGATAGATGAGTGAACCAACTAGCTTCCTATAGAGAGTAATGTCCTTGAAGGATCTTTCATTACTACTTATAGTTAGCTTTACATGAGACTCCATTGGTGTATCACAAGATCTTGCATCTACCATATGAAACCTTTCTAGAATAGAATTAGCATACTTCTCTTGACAAATGAAAGTAGATTCAGATGATCTAATCACTTCTATTCCTAAAATGTAATGCAAGTGACCAAGATCATGCACCTCAAACTCTTTCTTGAGTGATATCCTCCACATCTTGATTGACTCCACCACTCAAGATGATATCATCCACATAGATTAGCAAAATGGTAACATCATTTTCAACAAACCTATAATAAAGTGAATGATCATACTCACTCATAACAAAGCCTTGAGAGAGTAAAAAAGTGTTAATCTTAGCATACCAACTCCTTGGTGCTTGCTTTAGGCCATATAAGCTCTTTTGTAGAAAACAAACATGATTTGGCTTTGTAGGTGAAATGTAGCTCTCGGGTTGCTCCATGTACATTTCCTCCTCAAGATCACCATTCAAAAAAGTATTTGTGATATCTAATTGCCATAGATCCCATCCATAAAGAGTAGCAAGGGAGATGATGACCCGAATGCTTACCATCTTTGCCATGGGTGCAAAGGTTTCATCATAGTCAATCCCATGTTCATGAGGATATCCTTTTTCCACCAACCTTGCCTTGTACTTGTTGATAGATGAAGAAACAAAACGTTTCTATTTACAAAGCTTTGCTAGCTTTCAGCCCTCTACCTGACAAAGATGTTCGCGAACACGAAAGTCAAGAGACACGGAGCATGACGGGAAGACACAAAGCACAAAAATTTCGTGAACACCTGACGGGAAGACATGAACACGAAATATTCGCGAACGAGAATCTTTTGCGGTCCAACACGAGAAAGTCAGATGATGGAAACGAAACCAATGACGTGACACAAAAAACATCACGAAACCTTTTCTGCCCTCACGCTCCAAAGAGTACCAGCAGAGGTCATGCAAGTACCTAGAAGTACAGGTATCTGATCTAATGGTATGACGTCAGCAGATACTCTCTAGGTCGTGGCTAATCCGCCACTCTTGTAATTCCATGATTAGTTGTATATGCTTAATCACTCTAATCTTAAGGTTACATAGAGGGACTATATACTTTTGGGATGATACTTGAAACATATACAAATGAAGTAGTTTGATGCTAGTAAGCAATCAAGAAGAATACAGACAAGAAGTCCTCCTGCGAGCGAGACTATTTCTGTGATCAGGATCCACAGAGATCCACAAGTCTGCTAGTAAGCAAGACATCCACTTGTGAGAGAACTGTATTTCTCTCACGCCAACGCACTACGTGGATATGCATGCAATGCTTGAAGAATCAAGAGAAAATCAATAGATGATCTTGTATCCATTGTGCACATGTCTTCCTTTATGATGAATGATCTTGAATGCAAATATATCTGTTGTTATTCGTGTGTCTGATTCTCTTATTCATTTAATTCCGCACATTGGTTGAATTTGCTGAATTGTACATTGCTTTATAAACGTAGATCCATATAGATTTTGAAATATTCAATTTTTTATGATTTTGTCAAAAACCTAATTTTGATTGGATCTCTAGACAGTGAGGTTGTTGGAATTCATTTGAGTGTGTTTTAATCTTAGGAAGTGGCAAGAGTCATTAGATTGAGGATAGATCATAGGTTGATCAAGCACATGCTATGTCAACATCACTCTTGATGATAGTACCAAGGAGGATCCATCTTCAAGAAGAGGTATTTTTGTTGGATATAATGAGGTGAGTAAAGTCTGCCTGACTAATTCTGGAGGACTGTAGGAGTGGTTCAGCTGGCAGTGTCCAGCGATCGCATTTGAAGTCTATCCGAACTATTTACAACTATTTCGCTTTCGCGACTGTATTTCGCTTTCCGTTTTGCGATTCATTCGCGTGTGTTTTTTGCATCAGTGGTATCAGAGCCTACCTTTCTTTTCATAATATAACATAACCAAGAAGCTATCAGATCCAGGAGGTCAAGCATTCAGACAAACAACCATCAACAAGAGAACAGACTTCAGAAGCAATGGCTTCAATTAGCAGCATGCAGAGCAAGATCTGCACAATTCTTGATTCCTCGGGATCTAACTTTCTAGTCTGGAAAGTTAAGACATCGTTGATACTCAAGGGTGAAGGTTTATTCCCTTGGGTGGATGGCACAGAGGAGATGCCTACGACATCAGACAAGGAGCTACGCGAGTGGAGGGAGAAAAACGACAAGGCAGTAGCATTGCTATCATCTTCCATCGAAGATAGTCTCACACTTGACCTGGCAACACTCTCCAAAGCTAAGGAGATGTGGGATGCATTGCTCACAAGATTTCAGACAAAATCAAGAAGTCAAATCATGATGCTGGAAGATCAGCGGACGAATCTACAGTGGGATGGGAAAGGCCTCACTTCTTTTGTAAGGAAGATGAAGGATCAAATAGAACACACATTCATACCACACAACTTTCCAATCAAGTACTTGGAAATTGATACATGAATTGCATCGTTTTAAACAATTATGGAAAAAGAAATAACATCAATCTTACCTGATCATCGACACTTTCACAAGATTACTTCCTTGTAGTTCATCTTGTTTCAGCTCTTCAATAGCCATAGGTGCTTATGCTTGCTTCACTAGCAAATTGTATGAAGTATGTATTGGAGTTCATAGACATTCCTTCCACATGCATCCTACCTAGTAACAAAAGGAAAACTTTCACATTTGGAACACTCTTGGTCATGCGACATTAGCAACAAAGATCACTGGCCCCTCTAAACATTTGATTGCCCATACAATCGTTGTCCCTAGAAGCTACGACTACTTGTCGCACTAAAGGCCTCCATCCTCAGAAGCCCCTATTCCTCCTCCTTTCAGTTCACCTTGAAACTTGCCTTTGCACAAATTGACTTTTAAACCTTTTGAGCCTCTTCTTATCCCAAGGCCATAAACCGCCTGAGGCCAAGGCTCACCACTAGCCTTATTACTGTGTTTCAAACATAGAGCTATCTGAACTACTCCTTGGAGACTATGAGTCTACTTCTTTTCAACAAAAGGTCTTGAGACTTCCATGCAAGCCCTCCACAAAAATAAAAAAACTTGAACAATTATACTGCTTCCAGTTCTTATGAGGATCTTAATGTCTTCAAATGTTCAAGGATTTGTTCAAACATGGCCTCCATAGCATCTACCTTGGCATCAACTTCCTCAATCCTCAATATCTCAACACTATAACCTTCCAACAGATCCATACTGGCTGTGGTAGAGTTCCACTCACCTGTAGATGGCTATTTTCAGACAAGACAGGTCTAAAATGTGGCAAAAAGGTGTTTCTGACTCACAAAACCTCCAATCAAACGCACCAGGTCTGTCCTAGTTGGTACTGTGTACCGTAGTTGCTTCCTAGCTATCCAATTGTCTAAATCAACAAAGATAAGGCCCTTCCACACTAAGCCGCAATAGTACACAGCCAACCACAAGCTATTTGAGCATTTTCAACGAAGATTTGGGGTCAAAAATCATGGAGTCCAATCCCTCTTCTGTCAATGTTGGATGTGCAGCCTCAAAACTAGAATTTTTACACTTCGTTTGATCCATTTTTCAGGCCAATTGATTCATATTGCATCTTATCTGGCAGAGTCCATGCGTACCAAGCTGCCTGGGTGTACGCTACCAAAACGACTGCCTTCAGCAATAGTTAACACTATTGTGCAATCTACGGAGTAGGACATTGTTCCAACATTGGAGATCACCATTCAAGGCATCGACATTAGCGGTCCAGATTGATGGAGGAGCATGCGTCAATATCATGTTTGAAGACACCAACTTACCCTTGCATAAGAGTCAATTAGTCATTCGCATGGCTAATCGTACAAAAGATTCTCTACTCCGGAAAATCTGCAAGGTACCAATCAATATCAGAGATCTGGTAAACCAACCAAAACCATGAATTGGCCGTTGACGCCAATCATTCCACTTGTACCATTTGAAAAGTGGGGGATTGATTTTGTCGGATCAATCAAGCCAGTTACTCAACACACAAAATGTCAATATATTTTGCAACGGATTATGCAACGAAGAATGTTGAAGCGAAAGCGACGAAACAAAACGATGCAAAAACTGTCGCTGCTCTTTTATTCAAGTCTATAATAACACCGACCGCCTCCACCACAATCATCGCCCCAGACTGCAACGGACGGCCGATCAATCATCACCCCAGACTGCAACGGACGGCCGATCGCAACTAACTGCAGTGGTCGTGATACTCATTTTCTTAATGACATGATTTGACTACTGACAACATATTTTCTGATCAAACACAGTAAGACAACCCCTTATAATTCGAAAGCCAATGGATCAACTGAGTTGGAAATACTAAGCAATTTTTGGTTTCACAACCTACTCAAGCCAATAGTCTGTCCTGAAGACACAATTCATACACACATGCTGATTGATTTTCTTGCTTTTCTGACTATAAACGGTTCCTCAAATTCTCCCAGAATTCGGGTTCTAGCTAACTAATATCATACTGCACTGCTCCCAGGCTCTGATACAGTGTCAAGGATTTTACTTGCAGTATAGTTAGTTTTCTAACAAGCAATTTATTAGACATACAAATCAACTGAACGAGAGATCACTCCTCAATCCAAGTGAATGCTCTTTGAACTATATTTACAAAAGAATTGGAAAGTACATATATACTGTCTTATTTTTTGGGGGCACTGCTGCATGGTGATACGATCCCCATTACGGGACGCGTGTCACAACTCTATATAGTACGTGCCATCAAACTGGCACACATGCAAAGTGTTACATAAACAAGAAAAACTAAAAATCACTGCTAAAACAAGAAATAGTCATGAAATTGTAAGATAAACTCAGGCTTACTTATTCTAACATGAAGCTGGATCAAAATTGAAACAAGTTCAAATTTTTTCTTTGTATTTTGGTGTGTAAGAGAAGCACTTCAAAACTTCATTTATGAAGTTCTATTCCTTTGTAAAGATTTTTTTCACTCCTTTCATTTTGATAGGTTGGCAGATTTTTCTTGTTTACTTTATCTGTTTCAAAATAAAAAAAGTAGATTGAATTTCTTTTTGGTGCGGCTTGGACTTTTTAAAACTATCCAATTTGTGCTTGAAGCTAATATCAAGTGCTTGATTTTTTTTTTTTGCAGTATCAATTTTGAGCACATTTGTTTATATGCACTTGTTCTAATAGTCTACTTACAGTTGAATTCAATATCAAGTATACAAAATTTGTACATCTTTCTAATTCACGATTTTTTTAGCACTGAACATTTGTGGATTTGCATCTTTCTGAAGCGTAAAATTTGCAAACCATAGTCATGTTCACTCATCATATTGACTTTGAGTTTTAATCATAGTTGCAGGAGCGGTTGCTTCAAAGCTTCCTGCATTACCTATTATTGGTTCTATTTTAGTTAGTGATTTACATCAGGCAGTCGGTTTTGAGTAATTAGCTTACTTTTTAGTTACTAATTTACATTGGGCAGTTAGTTTTAAGTAATTAGCTTACTATTCTAAGTTTTACTTACCTTTTGGATAGTTTAATTCATTTTTGTCGTTCTTCAGTATTATTTTAAATACTTTAATCTTCTTCTTTGATCATGGGTTTTCCCATCATTTTTAATAAAAGCAGGGATATTATTATTTAAGTAAGTGGAGAAAGCTTATTAAGAACTTATTTTGAGTAGATTCTTTTGCATAAGTGAAATTTAGATCTTTTTCTACATTACTATTTAGGAATTGACTCCGTTTTTGCATTGAATTTATCATGATTTCTTTTTTCCAATTTGTTCAACTCAATGTACCCATAACCCATGGGTCCCATATAGACTTTGAAATCCTATTCTTTTTCAATTCACAAAATGGATTTGGATTCTCGTAGGAAGAGGCCTAGTTGGTTGGAGTGGAATAGCTGATCTTTCACATATGATATTGATTATCCATATCTCTAGTTTCAACTTTTAACAACTCGGATCAATCTGTTCAAACATGTCTTCAACACTTCATAAACATTAGATTTGTCAGACTACTTTTGATTTACATTGAGACTTGATTCTTTGTTGATGAGACAGCAGGCATTGACAGGCTACTCCGTTTGCAGTACAGTGTACATTTGATCTGGTAAGAATTATAAGAACTGAGTAAGTGTGGAGCAAAAAAAGTTTATTTAGAGCTCTTTTCTCTTTCACTGAGAATGGAACAGCGCTAACAATTGTCAATGATTTTGTCTCTCTTTCATTGATTATGGAATAGGACAAGCATAAGTCCATGGTTAATGTCCTTCAAAATCCTGAAAGCCTTCGTTATTCGTTGCAATGGGTTGCACTTAGAGGGACTAGATTAGGTGAAGCATTATTTTCTGTGTAATAGAATGTAAATCGTTATCAATAAGCATGCTAGCAACACTACGAGCAGCTATTTGCGAAATGAGGCTGTTCAAAACCTGAGCAATGAGTTTGTCTTTAAGCAAATGATTTCTCTCAGTTCACGGTGTGACAATTTTTTCTGACTTGGCCCATATCACCAGTCAGCACATTCAATTTAGTGAGCTTGACAAAAGCTCCAGAGAAGATTTCAAAAAATGCTTCCTTATCTTGTGCAAACTCTTCGACAAATCCAGCCGTTCTAGGATCCAACGCAAAATTTGAGTCCACTCTGAAGAGGCCTAGTCCTGCTTTTGCATCAATGAAATAGCGGTTATCAAACAGCAAACTTGTTGCGTCATTTGGAATCACGATGATGTTGGAGGAGTTCATAAAATAATTAGGACATAGCACTTTCAGAACGGCGGCGAAGAATGGTTCCATGGATGGATCTGTTTGTGGATGAAGCCGATCGGATATACTAAGGCAATGTCCTACTCCCAGCGTATGACTCCCTGCAGTGGCAGTGATTATATCAAAACCATCTCTCTCTCCCTCTCTCTCTCTCTCTCTCTCTCTCTCTCTCTCTCTCTCTCTCTCTCTCTCTCTCTCTCTCTCTCTCTCTCTCAACAGTTTCGTATGATGTATAGTACAGTGACAAACCTAGAAGTGCAACTGCTTCTTGCATGCTGAATCCCTTGGGGGAGAAATCTTGGAGAACGCTGTCCACCGACGCCGTTGCAGGTCGCAAATTGGCATCCGCCTCGTCAAAATATGCAGTCAAGCTATCTCTCCGACCTGTGGGGATTTGGATATCTGGCCCTCCAGACTTAAACATCTCAATCTTAATACGTGATCGGCAGACATCTCACGCATTCTCACAATCAATATTCCCATTAGCTGGATGACATACTCTACTTCATCGTTGAAAATCTAGCAGAACATGAGATTCTAATTCGAGTCTAGATATGAAGAGAAATGAGTACACAACAGAAGAAAAGTATGTACCAGATGAATGGCATCGCGTGCAGCTAATGCAACCACGTCAGCACAGGAAACTGTTTGCGGACAAAGAATTTCCAGCACATGCTTGATGTGATCAATGAATTCAGTTCGACGAATGCCAAAGTTTTTATTCGATTCTAGCTCACTTCTGAAAGCATATGTCGAGTCCAGCAGAATAGATGCATCACATCCCTGAGAAAAACGACATTCTTAAGATCAGTATCGACGACTAAAGCCAGAGAACAAACGATTTGATCAGACCTTCGCAAGCACAAGACAGCGTGGGTGGGCTGCATCACCTTCACATCACAGTCATGAAAGCTAAGGCGAAGCAATGCCGCTGCTGCAGTGGGATCTTCTACTAAAAGCATCCTCAGAGCTTCCCTTGCCACGAATTCTGCCTTAGGACAGCTTTCAGTGTAAAACCCAACTCTAAGATCATCACCAGCCGAAGCATGTCCTACACAGCACAGAATCAACCCAAACAAAAGCACGAACAGACCCATATTCTGTGCCTTGATGCTATTTTCCTGCTGTAAATTGCAATAATCAGCTAATCAGTCAATCTCTGTCTCTCTCTTTCTCGCTCGCTGTGCTTGTTTCTTATTATACGTGAATACATAATCGGTGGCAATGGAGGTGGTTGCGAGAGGTGGTGCTGAAGTTAGGCACATGAATGTGGACGCATATGAAGGCATTGTTCCTGGCTAAAAGCCTGTTTTAAGCCACCAGCATCAGAGGTCCCTTTACCAGGTTGGTCCTTGCCTTTGGAATTAAGCAAAGAGCAATATAATGGGAGTTAGGCTTCCATAAGTTAAGCACCATTAAACTTAAAATTCATTAGTTCACACCCAAAATTAAATGCCTTATTCACAATATCTCCCCCCCAATAGTCCACAACAACCAATGGGGATGGCTTGGGATGGCTTACTTGGTTAGCTTAATGTTTTAGTTAAAATTTATCCATCAAATCTTAACATTTCATCTTGGTAAGCATAAATCAAACATCTCTCTCTCTCTCTCTCTCTCTCTCTCTCTCTCTCTCTCTCTCTCTCTCTCTCTCTCTCTCTCTCTCTCTCTCTCTCTCACACACACACACACACACACACACACACACACACACACCAAAGAAATTTTGTTGGCTTTTTCCACATTGCATGGGGTTTGCCATGCCTAACAATATTTTAAAAAGAAGTTTTCTTAACTTGTCACCATATGTCATGTATGGTTGGTTGACAATCGAATAGTAGATTTTGAAAAATGACAACAAAGCTCAAGTGTCTACATGAAGCAACAACTAAATAAAACTGAGTGAGCAATAAAGTTGGCCACCACTTAACAGTCCACTAACGAATTAGATCTCTCTCCATATTAAACTTTTATATGAAGAATTTCAACAATCAATTTCATCAATGATAGCATCTTGCAATTCATCTCCTCTTAATTAAAATTCATCATCTCTCTTATTGTCAACTTATTTCATAATTCTAACTAGTAGAATTTCTATGTTCGACGTAGTGCTACATCTATGGAGAAATCAATCTTAAGTTAGATATTCTGCTCTCAAAATGAAAGTTTTTCATTTCATTGTCGACAAACACACCCTCAAATACTTGTCATCTCCGTGGTTTAACTTTAGCGAAAAACCATAAGTCCTCTTTAATTAATTTGGTTAGAAAACTCTTGGAAAGTCAACTATGTTAGAACATATTGAAATAGTGAAGTGGTGTACAGTCAAATGAAAGGCATGACATATAAATAAATAAATAAAATAGCTGAAACTAATGGTACAATTCATAAGACTTAACAAGGGCTAGGAGCTCCGTCTCCTCTTTCTCCTTTGTGAATGTGAGCCTTGGGATTGCCAGTTGCTAGGTCTCATGTGCCCTATCCACATGAATTCATGCTAAGCATCCCCATTTTGTATTGATTTGCTTCCATCCCTTCAATTATAATTGATGATTCCTTGAAGCTCTATTTGTGATTTGCATTTTATGGCTATATCAAGATGAATGTTTTGTTGCTTTCTTGATCTTAGCTTTAGTTGCATTAATCTGGCTACTTGGTTGGGTTTGGCACATGACATGTCTTTTTCCAAATGACAAATTATACATATTTTATATAGTTCATACATATTATATGTCTCATGTGAGTGGGTTTCAACATTGTGCACTACTTTCAATTTCTTGTTGAAAAGATGCTATTACACAACAATTCTATGTGCAATAGTATTTTATCACTTCTTTCGGTTTGAAAGTGGCAATCAAAAGCCCATATAGCATTATAGATTTTGCATAGCCACATGACATACACAAATCTCATAAACAATCATGGTGAGTGAACATGGTGTGTCAAAATGAATGAATAAGTATTTTTCAAAACAAAAATGTTGTAAGAATAAAGTATCTAATGAAAAATAAAACCTTCCATGCAAACTTCTATCACTACATACTATCTGGAGCAGAGAACACAATGTCAACTGAGAAGCAGCTCACCTACCTATTGAGAGCCTTACCCAGATCATTCTAGACAATGAGGACCCTGCTCACGAAGGATCCTCCCATGAACCTCGAAAAGGCGATTGTCGATATTCGAGAGGAAGTCGAGGCCAAAGAACACCTTGATCACAAGGATGGTTCTGACCAGGTCCTCTATGGCAACAAAGAAAAATCCAAGAGCAGGATTGTGATCAGCAAGCATAAGGGACCAGCAAAGACAACTGGAAGAGCAAAGGGAGGTCGAAGCAGTAAGGTGCAGACAAGAAGACTTGCGTGAGATGCAGAAGAGACGGGCATACGGTTGATACATGTTGGCTCAATCCCAAGATTGAGTGTATCCACTATCACAAGAAGGTCATGCAGCCATGGATTGCCACCAGAACCCAAGAAAAAAATCAGCACATAATAGACAGGAGAATAGCAATAGTTCATCCTATGTCGCGAGAGACAACCTACCGCTATAGTTCCTGTAAACCAAGATGGTTTCGGACCCAGCAGAGCAGTTCCAGCAAGATTCATGCCAGGCAGTTCCGCTTCTACATCAGAAGAGTTCTGTGGATTCAGTGGCAAACCACAGACTTTCGAGGAAGCGATTGAATGTCCAGAAAAGGACAAATGAATCCAGGCCATGAACAAAGAGACGGAGTCCATGAGGAAGAATCAGGTATGGACGTTGGAGCCATTACCACATAAGTGCAAAACTGTCAAATACAAATGGATTTTCAAACTCAAATACGGACCAGATGGGAATGTGACAAAATACAAGGCAAGATTGGTAGCGGAGGGATTTTCTCAGAGATATGGTATTGACTACTCTGAAACCACCTCTCCTGCCATTAAACATTCATCCCTACGTTTGTTATTCGCATATGCAGTAGCTTATGACCTCAGGATCCACATTGTGGATGAGAAGACAACTTTCTTGCATGGCCAGCTAGACAAAGAGGTCTATATGGATCAACTCCCCGGATATGTCTCAAATTCACTTCCTGACTATGCATGCAGAATGCATAGAAGTATCTACGGTCTTAAACAGTCAGCCTGACAATGGTCTAAGAAGAAAGATCAAGCCTTGAAATCATTAGGATTCAAGCCTCTGTTGGCTGATTCTAGTGTGTATGTCAGAGTTATAGTTGGCAGATCATCATTGTGGTTGTGTACATGGATGACACTCTAATACTTTGCAAGAGTGAGCAGCTGATTGCTGAAGTGAAGACAGGCATTTCGAAACATTTCGAGATAGTGGATCTGGGAGAAGCCAAGTGTTACCTAGGCTTACAAATTGAAAGAGACTATGAGGGAGGTAAGCTATACCTTCACCAATCCAGATACACCCATCCTAGAGGACTTTGGGATGCTGAACTACAAGGGAGAAAATACTCCAATACTCGTAGGGACGGTGCTGACAAGCAATGACTGTCCGAAGACTGAGGAAGAGAGAGAACTGTTGGGAGAATTCCCAACAAAGTGTAAATAAATAAAATCGTTCAATAAAATGTGTTGCGAGGGCATGGTATCATGGCCCAATGAGCACGCAAATAAAGTTGTAAATAAAACAAACATGACTTGGGCCTTGGAATTAATTTAAAACTAGAGGCCCAATGTCATTTTTGAACTTAGAGATCACTTTTTAGAGTTGGGTCCAAATTGGGACTCACATGAATCTTGTGATTTCTAATGTACTTTTTGTGGACCCTTGGATCAAGTTGGTTCCAAGATGAATGGATAGGATCATTGTGAATAGTAGCCAATAGGATTGAGGGGCAAGGGCCTTCCCCATTTTATAAAAGGCACCATTTGTACACTATTTCCATGCTTAATGAGAAGGAGGAAACTCTACCACTTTTGGAAGAGAAGCATCCTCATTTGCTATTCACTACTTGCTAATGCTCTTGATTGTGTTTTCCATTGCTTTCTATTTCCATGTTTATTGTTTGCCATAATGAATGCTTTTCCATTAGCAAGCATAAGGAGCATTTGAGCTAACCTCCACCCTCACTCTCTATCTCTCTCTTTCTCTCTTCTCTTCTCAACCTCTTCTTTTCTATCCCTTCCCTTCACCCAAATCATGATGAATGTTAGTGTAGAGGAGTAGAGTTAAAGGAGAATAGTGTTAGTGGTGATTAGAGTTAAGGGAGAATGTAGGAAATTAACTAAAAGTAGCATCTATGCATAGTTAGGTACCTATCCAGTGATCTAACACTTGTTGACAGGCAGGAGGACTATACTACGCAAGATCTTTGACCCTACAGTGGCGCCGTTGCCGGAGATAGGTGTCCACTAACTAGTTTAGCTGCATTTTAGCTATTTTCTTGCTTTTTAGAGTAGTTTTAGGTAGATTTTTGGGTGTTTAGAGTTAGTTTTCTGTATTTTTTTGTGTTTGGACTGTTCATAGCCAACGGAAGAGGTGTGAGAGGGTAGAGGAGGCCCTGAACAGCCTCTAAGGCCTTGAAACCCAAACCAACTAGCCAAAAAACCCAAAAAACACACCAATCTGTATTTTGGAGGGAAAAAGGGCTTAAAATCTCATCAGATTTTTATATCTCCAGAATCAGTGAGAATTAACCCTTGCATGACTGGCAACAACTCCAGGGTACTGTCCCAGACCTGCATAGAAGCCTGCGAGAGTTAGTTCCAAGCAGATTATAAAAATCAGAGAAAAATCATAAAAAATTCAAAAAGCCTTTGAAAAAATCCAAAAAAAATTCAAATCTTCATAAGAACTCTCACAAAGTCCTCTAAAGTTTCATCTCAGTGAGACCAGGACACAAAAGAGGTTGCAAGAGTTAGTCTGATTCCAGTGAGCAAAAAATTGGATTTAAGTGCTAAAAAATCACTAAAAAGAGAAGATCCAGCAAATCCTTCCAGTAAGAACTCTCACATACCCTCTCAATCAATTCAGAACGGCAATTTACATCAGTGATGAAGCCTGCGAGAGTTAGTGTGAAGATCTGGTGAAGATCAAGCCAAAAAAGTGGTTTTGAACCCTCGAAGACAGTGAAATTTTCACTTCTTGTGAGAGTTAACTCTCGCAAAGAATTCTATAGTGAGATTTGACCCAGATCCAGCTACTGTGAACCTTGCGAGAGTTACTTCCCAGAGATCTGAAAGATATCAAGTTTTTTACCTACAAAAATAGCTAAAGAACCCTTGCACAACCAACCCTCACACAAGATAACCCTTGCAGACAAGATCAATGGAAAGATCTGCATCAAATCCAGCTACTGTCAAAATCTCAGGTCAATTAGTGCAAGGAGTAAAAAGTTATCAAGGAAAAACCACCGTAAAAGGCCTAAAATTTACTTCCGACCGATCAGATCGATTAGATCCTTGAAGATCCAGACTGCATCCTACTGTATAAGCAGGACCCAATCACTTTGGAACCCACCATCGGATGAATCTGAGATCGGGATGATCAATAGCATGAAGGATAGAAAATCAGGCACCACACCTTCCCAGATTAGCAGATGTGCAACAAGAGCCATAACCGGAACCAACACCAATGGATCCAATGGGCCAACCCGTACTTGTCACTCCCTTGCAAGCAGTTCAGAGAGCACCATGGATGGAGATACCAAAATACGATGGATCATCAGATCCCATCCGATTCCTCTAGATCTACGAGAAAGCTTGTGAAATCTATGGCGAACGGACACCTGCGGAGAAGCTGATGCTATTCCCTATGTCCTTACTAGCAATGGCTCAAGATTGGTTTTTCAACCTATCAAAGGAAGAGAAATCCACCTAGGAAGCAGTTAAAGTGGCTCTCATTACGCGCTTTAAACCAATGAGGTTCCCGGAAGACCCGTTTCTCCTGTTGAGCAAAGTCAAGATGGGTAAACGAGAAAGGGTCCGGGACTATATTGAATGGGTCAAACATCTACGATCTGAGTGCAGTGCAGCCCTGACTCCCGATCATGCGATGATCATGTGGTTCCTAGCTGGACTACCACGAAGCATCAGAAGAGAACTGAAACGACGGGAGCAGTACGCTACTCTACAAGAAGCTATGGAAGATGCCATCAGGAAAGAGGATGAGGGATCTGACGACGAATATCCTTCCACCCACACTCCTACTCCCTGGATCACATCATCATCATCAAACGCATCCACTCTATCCTTAGAACGGTTGTTGGAGCAAATGACAAAATTACACAAACAACAGATGGAGCAACTTACGGCGCAGTTTGACCAAAAACTGAAAGCCTTACAAGGAACTGTAACAGTAACTCCACATCAACCGGAACCAAACCAGCTGCAATATCCTCGACAGGAGAATGTATTGTGTTTAGTATGCACGCAAAACCATACAACAAACGAGTGTCCAGTCCTAAAGCAAAATCTAAGACTGACACATAGATTCTGCCATCTGTGCAATGCAACATCGCACGATACGGCATTCTGTCTATTTAATCCCTAGATTGTTCAATAGATTAGAAGTCCTTACTAGACTTCCTATCCTTATCATCAAGGGTCACCCAACGCGGCACCAAGGTACGGCGCACCAAATCAACCACAATGTATGGCCTTACCTGCTCCACCAGGGCCAGCCAATCAACAAGTGGCCCATGTAAACCTGACAGCAGCAAAACCAGAGATGCAAATGCCACCTCAACCTGAGCAGCAGCAATGGTATGGACTAGATGAACCATTTATGGAACCTGTCATAAATGAATATGTTTTGGCCAAGGCGGAAGAAATTCAGCACCAAGGCGGAAGAAATTATGGCTGCTAGGCATGCGGCGAAGGACACAGAATAGCAGAATGTCCCTACAAGGGACAATATACAACCTCCTACCGAGAATGCGGTTATGGACACTATTACAAGAATTGTCCATTTAAACCTGGAACCAGTGCACCTCTTAACCTCGTTGCCATACAGCAACCAGCAGTTCCAGCGGGGATGCCATCGGAAGGTCGATAATTCCACGCTCCTATGTTAGTTGTTACGCGAGCACAGAAGAGGAAGGAAGTGGCTCCCTCACCACCACCATCGGTCACTGACGGCCAACCCTCAACTTCAGTGCCATATCCAAATGTGAGGGAAGAGAGAAGACAGTACCAGAAAATAAGACACTGGGTATAGAAAGCACAAGCGGAGGAAAAAGAGCAAGAAAGAGACCATCTCACGGAACCTCCAGGCGGCGTCGAACGGGAACCGCAAACGGGCTCACCACTGCACACTGATCAGAATGATCGGTTGTATCAACATGAACCACCTTTTCACATGGTGGAGCCCGAGGAACCACGCACTGAAAGGCTCACACTTTTATTGTCAAGCCATATTAGTTTATCACTCGAAGAACTACTACGGATTGCACCACAAGCGAAAAGCCTTCTAGCTGAATGGGCCAAATCAGATGAGGAGCCAGTAGCGCCTGAGCCCATATATTGTGCGGGCTATGATGAGACAAATAACGTCCTCCACATTGGAGCAGCATGAGAAAGTTAGGAACACAACATCACTTTGCCAATCAAACACAAGAGATACGAGGACGAGGCGATAGTGGTAGATGGAGGATCGGGTGTCAATCTGATCTCCACTACTTTATATATGAAAAATGGGGTCTACAAGGATTGAAGCCAGCAAGATTCGCCATCAAGCTAGTAGATCAATCCTGTGTGAAACCAAAAGGTGTAGTTGCCGATATCCCCGTCAAGATAGCAGACATGCAGTTTGTGATTACTTTTCTAGTCATGGATATACCTAAATCTCCATCTGCATACTGAGTCTTACTGGGAAGACCATGGTTGAGGACTGTGCAAGTAGTACACAATAGGGGTGCAGGGAAACTCACCTTCAAGAATAGAGAACAGGTTGTAAAGGTTGATCCAACCACATGGGCGGTGAAACCTATTGCACCCAAGGCTGATGACGGATCATCCACGACAGATCATACGATGGATTGCCCAAGGCCAGCCAAGGGAGGTCACTATCATTTAGAGACGGATGTCATGAGATGGACAGACACATTAGCAACTATTGACTGCCAGGCATGTCAATATGAATCAGATCCAGAACAGACACTTCACCCAAATGTTACACTATGGACACACCAATTACATTTGGGGTGAATATGATAAACATAGCATGGCTGTCAGTGGAGCCTATTGAGAACCTGGTGGACGATGATCTAGTCCCTTGGCAACATGCTCTAACTTATAATAAGGAGGTTGAGCTGACTGATGAACAGGTCCTACATCACATGGACCCAGATCGTTACAGAACCAAGAAGGTACCAGCTCAACCACCACAAAAGTCTGCTATGGCGAAAGTCTCAAGGATCAATCCACCCAAGGCACCTGTGAATAAGAAGAATCGGTTGAAGCAATGCTATAACCAGGTAATCAGATGGAGTGACCTACTTGAAGAGGCGATAGCTACAGTAGACGTTGATATTCGCAACCATGAGGCAAATGTCACAGCAATCCTGAAGAAAGACAACAAGGATGAACCCACCAAAATGACAAAAAAGGGCAAAAAGAAGGTGTTGGATTTCTTGAAGTCACTCCAGTTGGACTCAGACACAGTGTCATCTTCTACACAGGTGACAGAAAAACAAAAAATGACCAGTTGGGCCAAGATCAATATGCTGAAAGAGGAATCTCGACGAGCTCCCGTTCACGAGATGCTTGATACTTTCAAGAATTATACTTTGGACGACGTGGTAATCATGATGTCGCAAGCCCAATGAGAACTTGATCAAAGTCAGGCACCAGCGGAACAAGTCTTTGAGGGACCTGCGTGAGCATAGCCAATGAATCTTGTAGAGCCAGGAGAAGAAGAAAGGATAGTGCATGTGGGAGAGTAGTTAACACCCACGCAGTTCAAGAGACTACGATCCTTGTTGATGGAATATAAAGACTGTTTTTCTTGGAGCTATAGTGATCTAAAGGGCATTCCGCCAATAGTAGTCCAACATACCATACCTTTGGTGGACGGAGCAGTCCCCAAGGTGAGCCGTTACTACCGCTGCAACCCGAACTATACAGAACTGACCAAGCAGAAGTTGCAAAAGCTGATGGACGCAGATTTCATTTACGAGATCGAGCACACGGAATGGGTATCGCCGATAGTTATAGTACCCAAGAAGAATGGCAAAATGCGGATCTGTGTGAATCTGAAGGCGCTAACCAAAAAGGACCATTTTTCTTTATCATTTACGAAAAGTGTCCTTGACAGGGTAGCTGGCGCCGAAGCCTACAGTTTTTTGGACGGCTTCATCGGCTACAACCAAGTGAAAATAGCCCCCCAGGACCAGCACAAGACAACATTTGCCACGAAATGAGAAATCTATGCCTATAAAGTGATGCCATTCGAACTTTGCAATGCCCCAAGTACTTTCCAGCGAGTCATGCAGGCGGCATTCAAAGATTATTTGCAAAAAAATTTGAAAATTTTCTTGGACACTCTGTGTGTGCATGGACCAGATTCAGAACACTTACCCAATTTGGAGAAGGTGTTACAAAAATTCCGCGACTACCAGATCTCCCTGAATCCAGAAAAATGTCAATTCTGGGTGACACATGGCTTGATACTCGGCCATATAGTGTCAAGACATGGGATCGCCACAGATCTATCAAAGATCAGGATCATTATTGATCTACCACCACCGGGGATGATCCGCGAGGTCTACATTTTCATGGGTCATGCTAACTATTATAGGATCTTCATTCTTGATTTTGCGGAGTTAGCCAGACCAATCTACAAACTCACAACGGATTCACATTGGAATGACGAAGCCCTAAAAGCTTTCCAAAAGCTTAAGGATGCATTGGTTTTGGCACCAATCTTACGGCCACCCAGTTGGTCCATTGAGTTTCACGTGCATACGGACGCATCAAAGTATGCAGTTGGAGCAGTCTTCACCCAGCCAGGTGAACACAAAAAGGATTTTCCAATTCGGTTTGCGAGCTGACAGCTCAATGATACCAAAATGAACTATTCAACCACAGAGCGGGAAGCACTGGCAATGATCTATGCGGTTAAGAAATTTCGACATTACTTGATGGCCACACATTTTGCTTTTTATACGGACCATCAACCCTTGATCTATCTCGCTAATAAAACTTGCAAAACCGGAAGAATCACAAGATGGCTACTTATGTTGTTGGAGTTTGATTTTCGGATAGTAGTTCACAAGGGAAAGACCAACGAGATTGAACTATGATCTACTGCACCCAGTCTTAGCCCAAGCACTGTTCGAAAAATGGAAATTGGATTATATTGGTCCAATTCACCCTGCAGCAAGGAGTTCCCAGGCTCGATACATAATCGTAGCCATAGACTACCTCACCAAATGGGTCGAAGCCAAGGCAGTAAGAGTAGCTGATGCTAGGACCACTACCAAGTTCCTTAATGAAAATATCATTGTGCGCTTCGGATGCCCGGTGGAACTAGTCAGTGATCGCGAAAGCCATTTCATCAATGAGACCATCAAGGTCCTGTTGGAAAAATTCTTCGTGATCCACAGAACTAGTACGCCCTATTATCCTTGTGGTAATGGGCAAGCAGAATCATCCAATAAGATCCTGTGTAGCATGCTCACGAAAACAGTTGAAGCTAGCAGATCAGATTGGGAATACAAGTTGCATGCTGCATTGTGGGCATTCAGGACAGCATATAAAGGGAACACTGATCAAACACCCTTCCAATTGGTATATGGTTAGGATGCAGTGATGCCAGTAGAGTTTTTAGTTCCTTCATTAAGGATTGCCACCGCGCAACATCTTAATGAGTCCAAATCTCTACAGCTACGCCATGAAGATCTGCATAAAGTCTGTGAAACATGCATGCACTGGCAGCTGAAAAGGAAATATGCAAAGCTTGGCATGATCGCAGATTACAAAAGAAGGATCTTCGTTCAGGAGATTTGGTCCTGATGTATAAAACCAAGGCGATCAAGGGGAAGTTAAAATTTACTGGCGAAGGTCCTTATAGGATCAAGGAAATTCTTAATCATGAAGCCGTGAACTTAGAAAAGCTAGATGGGACGCCATTCGACACACCCATCAACGGTAGCCGGTTGCACAAGTACTGGCCACCACAGTGAGACAGATCCAGATTGGGGGTGGCACGTTACAGAAAACTAATCTGTTCAACAATCACCACTAGATCTAAGGAGATCAAGCCAAATCAAGCTAAATCCATCAAGATTCAGCCAGATCTGGCAAGATTGGAGAAATCCATCAGAATCCAAGGAGGATCCAGATCTTGATAGGATAAAAAAGGAAGCAGATCATCAGATTGACTGATGGATCTACTACCAAGAATTCATCAGAACTTTCAGAGAACTACCAACAGTCAGATCAAGCCTGGATGAAACTGATTACCAGTTTACAAAAGTTAAAATCAGAAAATCTCGAGATCTCGTCAAAAAACACTCTAAAAGAGCACTTTTTTCATGATTTTTTGAGATCCTCTGGGAGATAGCTCTTGAAAATTGAACAGTCACCAAATCTGACCTAGATGCATCCATGAAAATCTCTGCGAAAGTTTTTGATGGAGGAATCATCATTTTTTAGTGTATGCGAGAGTTCCTAGAAGCTGAATTTTCAGAACCCTCGTAGAGCATCAAGATCATCTTACCAACCCTCGTAAGTGCCTAAATGGAATCAGAGCAGTGAAATTAGCCTGCCTACATGGTCTGATCTTGAAAATCCAATCACAGAAACAAGTTGTGCGAGAGTTGAACCCTTGTAGACAGTCTGAACCCTCGCAGAACCTCCGCATAGCAGTCAAATCACCTTGTGAACTCTCGCAGACTTCCCTGAGGTCTTAGAATTTTGTGAAGAAGGTGCCTACCAAAATTTGGATGGAACTGAGCAAGGGAAAGTGAATTTCACCTAATACGCACTCTAAATTCCGCTATATAAGAGCTGAATTCGAGTCATTTGTCACCTTTGCTAGTGAAGCTCTGCCAAAATTTACTTTGAAATTACCAAGTTCTCCATTTGCAACCAACTTCCTACCAGTTGTCATTTGATATTATTGAATACCGATCTGTGCTCTGAACTACACTCCTTGTCTTCTAACACTCGTTATTCTCAATTTTCTACCGTTTCCACATCTTTTTCCATTCTCCACCGTTTTTCTTACTTTTCCGACCTCTAATCATCATTGCTAACATGCCTCCTCATCCTCTGAAGACTCTGGTGCCAAACAGGTGATCCAGCGTGACATCCCCGAGGCCACACAGATTTGGCCTCTACCCTCTGACACTCTGATCCAACCATGGCTATAGACAGCCAGCCCACTTCTAGCGGCAATGGGTTTTTATCTGGCGCTCTTCCATTCTGAGATTAACATGGGCCTCGCCCTTCACGCTGATGCCGCCTGGGACGAGGACAGGGCACGTTTCCACTTCCTGTACCAAGGTACCACGTACAAGGTCAAGATTGACGTCGACTCGATGGTCATCGTTGGCATTATGTCCGGTGATCGTCATCTCCCATCGCCACGCCAAGGCTCTGATCAAACCATTTGTCACCCAAACCACATCAAAAATTCCCATCTAGACTAACAATGGTTACCTGATAGAAGCTATCACGGAACCCGTCATTCAGACGACTGCGCATCTGTTGAATAACTTTCTGATTATTTTAACATTTTGCAAGGACAGAATCCAGTCTACGCTACTGAGTCAGATAGTGGAATCCTTTCTAGAATTTCCTAACCCCTCCGTTGTGCCATACTACTGGCATAGCTTCCTTATTCGAGAACAAACCAACTCCATCAAACCCAACAACCGTGAGCGAATCGCAGCAGGCCCCCTGTTGTGTAACTTTGTCTGTGCACTTCTTGAGATGAAAGTGCGCGGTTTCCAATGCTCATCCCTCCTGTCTACCCTTGTGCCACATACTAACCTTTATATACCATCTCAAGCATCTACCTCCTCCCAACTTGTAGTTATTAATACAACGGCCAGCAAACGAATGCGTGGCGCTGCCTCTATATCCACATCTCCACCTGTTACCCGAAGACATGTCTCCACTGCCGCACTAACCATTCCATCCACCACTGCCACTTCTTCTTCCATGCAACCAGCCACTCCGATTTCTATTGTCGCTACTTCCCTTCCTATTCCATCCACATTTGTTTCTATCTCCATCCCCGTTTCTTCTGTTGATACCACTCCTACTTCTCTTCTAGTGTCCATCCCATCGCATCCTCTATCACTCCTGCCACCACCGTTGCTCCTTTCACATTCAATCCTTCTGATTCACAACTGTCCCCCGACACTCTGGCATGGATGCAAGTTATCAATATTTTACCCCCACGCCAGACACTTTTTTCTCCATCCTCACCTTCTTTCATACTCCACACCACCCTCCAGTTTCCCTCTGTTCCTCCCATCCTCTCGTTCGAACAAACCGTCCTCACCCCTGTTTCCACAATTATTTCTCAAACCCCCGAGCCACATTTGTCTGATGAGACATTTGTTCAAACAGTTTTTGTACCATCGCCAGATCGAGCTGATCCCACCACCCCAGATGGCATCAGGTCCAATGAGAACCTAATAGAAGATAATGACGACGGGATTCCACCAGTTGTCGGGGCCGATACAACACAAGCCCCTGCCAATGCCAGTGTACCGGCTGCTCCCACGGACCTAACGACAGCGTACCAAAATCTGGAAAAATACATCCTGGATGTGGTAGCAGCCAAAACTATTTTGGAAAGCAGGGTACTACACTTGGCGACAAATAATACACAACTGCGACTAGACCTCACCAAGCTGCAGCAAGAGCTGATTTTGGCTCACCAACACGAACAAGCAGGGCACCAGGAGATTGCCAAGCTACAGTAGAAGGAGGAGGGCCTCAACAAATATATCCAAAGCCTGTCCAACGCACTGACTCGGGCCTCCACGAAGATGCGGGAGCTTCAAACTAAAGCATCCCAACGGCTTGCCCCCATCCAGACGCAACTTACCCTTTTGAAAGCAGAGAATACACGCCTGGGGACGGAGGTCAAAGCCCTACAAGACAACAAGCTCGTCTGGTTAGCTCAACCTGCACCAGACTCAAGGCCGCTTTCTCAATCAGAGATGACTCTTCTACGGCATCAGGTGCAGGTTTATAGCCAAACCTTAAATAGCTACCAGGCAGAGTTCAACAAGTATCGGACAAGCGCAACGCATGAGCTCGCCCAGGCCAAGCAAGCCCTCAAGGCATGCAAAAAATTTATGGACGCGAAGGCCCAGCCCACCCCCGTGGTACTTCCACTGCCACCTAATTTTGACGCTGCACAGGCTAGTACCAGCTAAGATCAAAGCCAACAGGCAACAGGGGGATCTCAAACAGATCAAGGGTCCAAAGGCCAAGACCAAGGGCAGACAGATACGGCTGCTGAGATGCAAGACCAGAGCCAAGGCACATCATCCAGAGGTTCGCGCACGATATCTGCCAGCCGGGCCTTCCGAAGACTAAAGTCCATGGAGGAGAAAATTAATGAATTTTTATCAAAGTATCTCCACGAGTCATCTCGAGGCGGCGTTTTCTGCGCAGACAATCAAGGGCAAAGAACTGCAAGCGTTACCCGTCTCCAACCACAACCAGAGTGGCGTCAGCAGTTATTCGAAAGAGACCCTGCGGCCATCAGGGCCCACGTGAGAAGTCCACAACAATTACGGGTGAACGCGCATTTCCTGCCATGTACACGAAGATCCAAATGACCAGACAGTGTGAAAAAAGTACAAAAAGGACCAAGAGTGGATCCTAATCTGATCCTCAAGAGGGATTGGTTGTCAGATTACTTGATCTATCAATCTACTTGAGATTAAGATCAATCTAGATCAATTTTAAACAAAAATCCTAACAAGAACGATCATTAATTGAAAATAGGTGTACTTTCTGGTTTCACACGTGTGAAACACTGTCTGAGTTTGGACTCCAACCTGAAAATCAAGTACACATTGATAGAACCTCAAAACAATCAAAACAAATGTGGACAAATGGAGAGAATCACTCAAAATTGCTTCCAAAACCAAGATTGGTGTCTCACACTGATTATGGCCAAATGTGGCTCTATATATACAATAAGTGAGAGCTCGTGGTACTGATCATCCCTTTCATCCCACATGTGTGGAAGTGCTTTGTCATATGATGATTCATCATGCAAAACTGACACTTGGACAAAACCTTCTATTTTGAGCACTTTTGGTCCATTTTCCTTCTATATGGAGATCTACTTGAAAATCTTTTAGAAGTCAAAATTCGTCTACTTCAACTTATTCCACACATGTGAGCTGTCTTCTACACATGGGATGTGACACCTAACCAACGGATGTGGCTCATGCAATGTGGGGTCGATGTTCTCTCGTAGTATAGCCCTTCCGCCTGTCAACAAAGGTTAGATCACTGGATAGGTGCCTAACTATGCATAGATGCTACTTTTAGTTAAATTCCTACTTTCTCCCTTAACTCTACTCACCACTATGCTACTCCTCTTTAACTCTACTCCTCTACACTAACATTCATCATAGTTTGGGTGAAGGGAAGGGATAGAAAAAAGGAGGTTGAGAAGAGAAGAGAGAAAGAGAGAGAGATAGAGAGTGAGGGTGGAGGTTAGCTCAAATGCTCCTTATGCTTGCTAATGGAAAAGCATTCACTATAGCAAACAATAAACATGGAAATAGAAAGCAATGGAAAACACAATCAAAAGCATTAGCAAGTAGTGAACAGCAAATGAGGATGCTTCTCTTCCAAAAATGGTAGAGTTTCCTCCTTCTCATTAAGCATGCCAATAGTGTACAAATGGTGCCTTTTTATAAAATGGGGAAGGCCCTTGCCCCTCAACCTTATTGGCTAATATTCACAATGATCCTAACCATTCATCTTGGAGCCAACTTGATCCAAGGGTCCATAAAAAGTACATTAGAAATCACAAGATTCATGTGAGTCCCAATTTGGACCCAACTCTAAGTTTAAAATTGACATTGGGCCTCTAGTTTTATTTTAATTACAAGGCCCAAGTCAAGTTTATTTTATTTACAACTCCAATTGCGTGCTCATTGGGCCATGGGCTTATACACACAAGATGTCATGCCCTCGCAACACATTTTATTGAAGGATTTTATTTATTTACACTTTGTTGGGAATACCCCCAACATGACCCATGGCCTGAAGTAGTGCCGGTCCCTTGGCACTCTACCGGTTTAGTAGGGCGTTCTCTTGGACCGCCTCTGGTAAATGAGATATCCCGTAACGTCTTCCATGAAGTTGAGACAGTCCAGTTTCTTCGAGTCCTTGCGCGTGTGGAAGGACTTGTGGACTCATGTTAGCCATTCTTGATCGATCCAGGCTTGGAATCGGCATGTCCAAGGTTCTCCAAGGAATGTAGCTCGGTAACATACACGAGCGACTGGCAGCTGATCTTCGACTTTGTCGGAAGCTAGCACCTTATTAGGATCAAAGAATATTGCGGAAAGAAGTTCATCCCATTTAGTTTCGATTCCCATCAAGTGTTCTAAAACCTGGGCGTAAGCGGCTGCCGCGCGAACTGTGGGATCAAGGCAATTGATATACTGGTTTCTGAACGTGGTGAGAGCCCTTCTGGTGTCTACATCCATTGTCCACCCATATTGCGATGGTATGATCGGCCAATTAAAATTATGAAGTGTGATCTTGTCCAAAGGGTTGTCGCATTCCACCAATTTGGATCTTTGTGTACATGGCAGAAAATGCGCGTTCACCCGTAATTATTGTGGACTTCTCACGTAGGCCTTGATGGCTGCAGGGTCTCTTTTGAATAACTTTCTGCTCCATCCTCACCTTCTTTCATACTCCACACCACCCTCCAGTTTCCCTCTGTTCCTCCCATCCTCTCGTTCGGACAAACCGTCCTCACCCCTGTTTTCACAATTATTTCTCAAACCCCAGAGAGCAACCAACCGTTGTCTGATGACACATTTGTTCAAACAATTTTTGTACCATCGCCAGATCGAGCTGATCCCACCACCCTAGATGGCATCAGGTCCAATGAGAACCTAATAGAAGATAATGACGACGGGATTCCACCAGTCGTCGGGGCCGATACAACACAAGCCCCTGCCAGTGCCAGTGTACCGGCTGCTCCCACGGACCTAACGATGACGTACCAAACTCTGGGAAAATACTTCCTGGATGTGGTAGCAGCCAAAGCTATTCTGGAAAGCAGGGTACTACACTTGGCGACAAATAATACACAGTTGCGAGCAGACCTCACCAAGCTGCAGCAAGAGTTGATTTTGGCTCAACAACACGAACAAGCAGGGCACCAGGAGATTGCCAAGCTGCAGCAGAAGGAGGAGGGCCTCAACAAATATATCCAAAGCCTCTCCAACGTGCTGACTGAGGCCTCCACGAAGGTGCGGGAGCTTCAAGCTGAAGCGTCCCAACGGCTTGCCCCCATCCAGGCGCAACTTACCCTTTTGGAAGCAGAGAATACACGCCTAGGGACAGAGGTCAAAGCCCTACAAGACAACAAGCTCGTCTGGTTAGCTCAACCTGCACCGAACTCAAGGCCGCTTTCTCAATCATAGATGAATCTTCTACGGCGTCAGGTGCAGGTTTATAGCCAAACCTTAAATAGCTACCAGGCAGAGTTCAACAAGTATCGGACAAGCGCAACACATGAGCTCGCCCAAGCCAAGCAAGCCCTCAAGGCGTGCCAAAAATTCATGGACGCGAAGGCCCAACCCACCCCCGTGGTAATTCCACCGCCACCTAATTTTGACGCTGCGCAGGCTAGTACCAGCCAAGATCAAAGCCAGCATGCAGCAGGGGGATCTCAAACAGATCAAGGGTCCGAAGGCCAAGGCCAAGGGCAGACGGATACGGCTGCTGAGACGCAAGACCAGAGCCAAGGCACATCATCCAGAGGTTCACGCACGATATCTGTCAGCCGGGCCTTCCGAAGACTAAAGTCCGTGGAGGAGAAAATTAATGAATTTTTATCAAAGTATCTCCACAAGTCATCTCGAGGCGGTTGGCAGATATCGTTTTCTGCGCAGACAATCAAGGGCAAAGAACTGCAAGCGTTACCCGCCCTCCAACCACAACCAGAGTGGCGTCAGCAGTTATTCGAAAGAGACCCTGCGGCCATCAGGGCCCACGTGAGAAGTCCACAACAATTACGGGTGAACGCGCATTTCTTGCCATGTACACGAAGATCCAAATGGGCGAAATGCGGCACCCTTTGGACAAGATCACACTTCATAATTTTAATTGGTCGATCATACCATCGCAATATGGGTGGATGATGGATGTAGATGCCAGAAGGGCTCTCACCACGTTCGGAAACCAGTATATCAATTGTCCTGATCCCACAGTTTGCGCGGCAGCCACTTACGTCCGGAACGTAGAACACTTGAAGGGGATTGAAACTAAATGGGATGATTTTCTTTCCGCAATATTCTTTGATCCTAATAAGGCACTAGCTTCCGACAAAGTTGAAGATCAGCTGCCAGTCGCTCGTGTATATTACCGAGCTGCATTCCTTGGAGAACCCTGGACGCGCCGATTCCAAGCCTGGATCGATCAAAAATGGCTAACATGAGTCCACAAGTCCTTCCACACGCGCAAGGACTCGAAGAAACTGGACTATCTCAACTTCATTGAAGACGTTACGGGATATCTCATCCACCAGAGGCAGTCCAAGAGAACGCTCTACTAAACTGGCAGAGTGCCAAGGGACCGGCACTACTTCAGGTCGTGGGTCATGTTGGGGGCATTCCCAACAAAGTGTAAATAAATAAAATCATCCAATAAAATGTGTTGCGAGGGCATGGCATCCTACGTGTATAAGCCCATGGCCCAATGAGCACGCAAATAAAGTTGTAAATAAAATAAACATGACTTGGGCCTTGGAATTAAAATAAAACTAGAGGCCCAACGTCATTTTTGAACTTAGAGATCACTTTTTAGAGTTGGGTCCAAATTGGGACTCACATGAATCTTGTGATTTCTAATATACTTTTTGTGGACCCTTGGATCAAGTTGGGTCCAAGATGAATGGATAGTATCATTGTGAATAGTAGCCAATAGGATTGAGGGGCAAGGGCCTTCCCCATTTTATAAAAATGCACCATTTGTACACTATTTCCATGCTTAATGAGAAGGAGGAAACTCTACCTTTTTTGGAAGAGAAGCATCCTCATTTGCTATTCACTACTTGCTAATGCTCTTGATTGTGTTTTCCATTGCTTTCTATTTCCATGTTTATTGTTTGCCATAGTGAATGCTTTTCCATTAGCAAGCATAAGGAGCATTTGAGCTAACCTCCACCCTCACTCTCTATCTCTCTCTCTTTCTATCTTCTCTTCTCACCCTCTTCTTTTCTATCCCTTCCCTTCACCCAAATCATGATGAATGTTAGTGTAGAGGAGTAGAGTTAAAGGAGAATAGTGTTAGTGGTGATTAGAGTTAAGGGAGAATGTAGGAAATTTACTCAAAGTAGCATCTATGCATAGTTAGGTACATATCCAGTGATCTAGCCCTTGTTGATAGGCGGGAGGGCTATACTATGCGAGATCTTCGACCCTACAAGAACAGATGCAACTCACACATTATATGAAGCTGATAGGATCACTGATGTACCTTGCTGACAACACATGTCCTGATATTACTTATGCAGTATTCAGGATGAGCCAATTCTACACGAATCCAGGCTCGACACATTGGAAGATTACAAAACAGATTTTGCAATATCTTCAATTAACAAGGGATTATGGCTTGTGTTATTGTCGTGATGCAGGTTTCAGCATGCTTCCCTACAGTGATGCTAGTTGGGCATCTCTCAAGGACGATTGTAAAAGTGTCTCAGGAGGATGCACCATCACATCAGGAGCAGCAGTTTGGGTCAGCAAGAAGCAGACCATTGTAGCCTAGTCATCTTACAAAGTAGAGTACGTTGCAGCAGCAAAGATGGCCAACAACATAATATGGCTAAGGCAGTTCTTGGACGAATTGGACGAAACAAGGAACGAGCCTCTGGTTTTGCAGATGGATAACACCTCTACAATACATCTAACGAAAGATCCTGTATTCCATTCGATAACAAAGCATATTGCGATCGAGTATCACTTGATCAGGGATTTAATTGAAAAGAAGATATTACAGACCACCTTCATCAGAACGAAAGACATGGTTTCTGACATCTTCACCAAAGCCCTGGACAAAGGACTCTTTGAGAGACAGAGGAGCAGTCTCGGGATCGTAAAGCTATCATGCTTTGAGAGGGAGCTGAAGAACCAAAACGTTTCTATTTACAAGACTTTGCTAGCTTGCAGCCCTCTGCCTGATGAAGATGTTCGCGAACACGAAAGTCAAGAGACACGGAGCACGAAAGTTTTGTGAACACCTGACAGGAAGACACGAAACTTGAAAGTTTCGTGAACACTTGACGAGAAGACACGAATACAAAAGATATGCGAACGAGAATCTTTTGCTGTCCAACACGAAAAAGTCAGACGATGAAAACGAAACCAACGACGCGACACGAAAAACGTTGCGAAACCTTTTCTGCCCTCACGCTCCAAAGAGTAACAACAAAGATCATGCAAGTACCTAGAAGTACAGGTATCTGATCTGATGGCCTGACGTCAACAGATACTCTCTAGGTCGTGGCTAATCTGCCACTCTTGTAATTCCCTGATTGGTTGTAGATGCTTAATCACTCTAATCTTAAGGTTACATAGAGCGACTATATACTTACTGGATGATACTTGAAACAGATACATATGAAGTAGTCTGATGCTAGTAAGCAATCAAGACGAAATACAGACAAGAAGTCTGTCTGCGAGTGAGACGAGTTCTGTGATCACGATCCATAGAGATCCACAAGTTTGCTAGTAAGCAAGACATCCACTCGTGAGAGAACTGTATTTCTCTCACGCCAACTCACTACATGGATATGCATGTAGTGCTTGAAGAATCAAGAGAAAATCAATAGATGATCTTGTAGCCATTGTGCACATGTCTTCCTTTATAATGAATGATCTTGAATGCAAATATATCTAATGTTATTTGTGTGTCTGATTCTCTCATTCATTTAATTTTGCACATTGGTTGAATTTGCTGAATGTAGATCAGCAGTGCTTGACTATATTCTGGAGGACTGTAGGAGTGGTTCAGTTGACAATGTCCAGCGATCGCATCTGAACTCTATCCGAACTATTTGCAACTGTTTTGCTTTCGTGACTGTATTTCGCTTTCGCTTTCGCGATTCATTCACGTGTGTTTTTTGCATCAATAGATCCATCTTGGTTTGTCTTCACCTTGAAGATCCATTTGCATTCAATAGCTTTCTTATCCTTAGGTAATTCCACCAATCTCCATGTTCCATTCTTCATAAGAGCTTGATACTCAAGATCCATTGCTTGGATCTACTCCTCTTTGCCTTACTTCATCTACACATGTAGGTTCAACAAAAGAGGTTAGGAAAGCAAAGTGTTTACCTCCAACAACTTGCTTATCTTTCTCATCATATGTGAGCCTTGAAGGCATTTGTCTTTTCCTTGATGTTCTCCTTGGCTTTTGACTTGATGAAGGTCCATCATCATCACCATCTAAAGTAGGAACCTATACATCAACATCAAGAATGTTAGACCCATCCACATCACCATCAATGCTTGAAGATACTTTTGGAATGTTCCCCTCATAAAAAATGACATCTCTACCAATAATCACCTTATTAGTAGAAGGAATGTAAACCTTGTAGGATTTACTCACCTCACTATATTTAACAAATATACCTAAGAAAGTTGACACTCGGCCTCCTCTTGAATAGCATCTCAAAAGGTGTCCTTCCATCCAAAATAGCACTCGGCCAACTATTGCACAAGAAATAGCAATCAACAAAGCTTGATCCCAAAATGGCTTATCAAGGTTAGCACTTAGCCTCATGGCTTTGGCACTTTCACATGAAGTCCTATTCTTCGTCTCGGCCATGTACTCTGCACCATTGTCACTCCTTAAGCACTTGATCCTTGTGGAAAATTGGTTCTCCTTTGCATTCTTGAACTTAACAAAGACATCATACACTTCATCCTTGATCTTTAGTAGATAGATCCAGCAAAATCTACTAGAATCATCAATGAAAGTTACATACATTTTAGCTCCACTATTGCTAATTGTAGTAGTTCCATGAATATCCGAATGTACAATTTGAAAAGGCTTTGTAGATCTAGATGTAGATCTAGCATAAGGTAGTCTATGTGAGTTTGACAAAGCACAAGATTCACAAACATGGTTGAAGCTACTTAAGGATTTTGGAAGACCAATCACAACTTGCTTCTTAGCCATTACCTCCAATGACTTGAAGTTGAGGTGCCCCATCCTTTTATGCCAAACCTCTTGAATATGTATTTGCTCACTTGCCACAAATC
This sequence comes from Diphasiastrum complanatum, assembly GCA_029204225.1. Classification (NCBI taxonomy): domain Eukaryota; kingdom Viridiplantae; phylum Streptophyta; class Lycopodiopsida; order Lycopodiales; family Lycopodiaceae; genus Diphasiastrum; species Diphasiastrum complanatum. Next base: position 16,690,131 of record CM055092.1, on the reverse strand, counting down.
CAACTTGGTTAGCAATAACACAAGCATCTAGTTTGAACAACTTCCCTTGCCTTTTACCTTTTGCAATCAAGATATCCTTTCTTTTGATCATGCAAGCATCTCCATCAAACTCAAGTTTGAAACCTTTACTTAGAAATTGACTCGCACTAAGTAAATTCTTCGTAATGGAAGGTATGAAAAAAACATCCTTGGCAATGTCTTTTGAATGGCAAGACTTTGTACAATGGGATGAGCATCCAAAAATCCTTTAAGATTAACTTGAACAAGCTCTCCTTCCTTAATGCTCTCATCAATGCAATCTAACTCATCATTCAAAGCCCAAAAAAAAAAAATATTAGGACTTTCTTCATTCTTTTGCAAACATTGAGAGATTTTCCTTCTTAGAGTCAACACTCTAGAAGTAGACTTGGATTCATAAAGCTTCTTTAATGAATCCCAAGCATCCTTTGATAAAGTACTCTTACCAACTTCCTTGAGAAGTTCATTGGTAACATTCATCTTAATCATGTGTAGAGCTCTTTTGGCCCTCTTGTCATACCTCATTTGTTCTTGTTGTGTTGGTGGCCTCTCCTCCAACAATAAAAAAAAACCCAAAACAATATCCAAAACATCATTCATCTCAAGAAGTGATTCCATCCTCACTTTCCACAATTAATAGTTGCTTGAGATAAGCCTATCCTTGCTTTCCAACATGCACCCACTTGATGTAGCCATGTTGCAATGACCTAATCCTTCTCTTTCCTCTTGTTCCAATGCACAAAGCACTCTTTTGAAATACAACAAGTGTTTCCAAAAATAAATCACAAAGGTATGGAACCTCTCAATTCTCTTTTAGCACTCATATCTACCAAATCAACACATAGAATGTAGAAATCTTGATCAACCTTTGATCTATCCTCAATCTAATGATTCTTGCCACTTCCTAAGATTGAAACACACTGATATGAAGTTCAATAACCTCACAATCTAGAGATCCAATCAAAATTAGGGTTTTGACAAAATCACAAAAAAATTGATTATTTCAAATTCTACATGCAATTGCCTAAAACTTGATATGCAATCTTGTAGCCTCAAGTGAGACCTATCTAATGCATCCAAAATTGGCTATTTCTAGTAAGTGTAGTGTGAAATCAGAATTCATGAAGTTCTATAACCTAAAATGAGTTTTTTTTTTATGCAAGAAACTTGATTTTTGGATAGAAATCAATCTAGCATGCTCTAGCATTGATATCTTCACCAAATCCTTGATAGATGTGCTTGATCTATTCACAACCTGCAACACAAGCTCTAATACCATGTGAAGAATTTCAGATCAATTAAGATCCAAATCCATAAAATGATCTTGGGTAGAAATAGATCAATACAACGTATCAAAAATAAGATTACAACTAACGAGAAAATCAGACCTTATTGAATTCGTTAAAATTTATTGTGAAAGCAATTACTTTAAACATAAATTCGATACGGCGCGCATCAAAATTTGTGTTAAACAGAATCAAAATAAAAAATACTTCTCATATAATGATAGGTGTAACTGAATTTTAGATCCATCGTATCAAAGTGTCATTTAACATTTCTAATTTAAGGTCACTCTAAAAGAATTCAACAGAAAATTTGATACACTACTGTGTCAATATCTTTCTATATATCTTTCTATATATATATATATATATAGATAGATATATAATTTGATGCACCATATCGAGTTGGTGTGTCCAACTCGATACGGCGCTTCAGATTTTATAATAATTTTAAATGTTTTATTATAAAATTTGATGCACTATATCGAGTTGGACACACCAACTCGACATCGAGTTGGTGCTTCAATCGATACATTGTATCGAGTTGCAGCACCAACTGGATACATTGTATCTAGTTGGTGCTCCAACTTGATACATTGCATCGAGTTGGAGCATCTTCTCCCATGGTTTCTATAGGAAATTTTAGGTAGTCTATTTATTTTATCGAGATATCAGCCAATTTAGTATCATGTCGACATACTAATGGCTTTAGCACTTGGAATGGTTGAGCTACTGAAGCTACCTTTCAGTAATGTGTCATTTCAAATTGTTTTTTTGAAAAGTTTAGATTATAGCTAGAGGGAGTGTTTTCATTTACTAATGATTAGAGCTAAATGATCTATTAATGGTAATGCATAATGTTCCAAGAAACCCTGGCTAAGAAGGCCAACAAATTGGCTATAGAAGAGACTGTATCTTGTTATGTCCTCTTGGCAAATAAATAGGTTTTGATAGTAACATTGTTGTCCAGATCCAAATATATTTCAAACTTCTATTTGTAGAGTCTTGTATTAACTGTTTTCTATTTTGCTCTAGTAATCTAAATATTTAGCACACGTCTATAACTTTTTGCAATGGAGAAAAATAGGAGTGGACCCACATCTACAACTTTTTGTGGCAAAGAAAAATTATATTTCTATGCAATTGAAGATATACATGTAATGCATAGTTGGTTTATTTTTTTATGCCCATTCTTTAGACTACTTAACAAGCAGAATGGGTGGAGACCCACTGTTTTCAACAAAGCCATTTGTACAACATCTTGAAGATCTGCTTCATGGTTCACGGGGGATACAAATGGCTACGAGAGTGAAAGTCCCGTGTAATTTTTTTTGTATGTATTGGTATTAGTACAAGAAGCATAAATATCTAGATATTTTGCAAAGACTACCATTTAATTCTGTAAAATGCATGAAATCAAGACATTATTGTGTATAGTTTATTGTGTCGAAATGCATGTTTTTGAAAATAGAGCAAATTTTAATATGTTTCAATTTTTTGTTGTTTTATTTTAAATTTCATTATGAAAAGTGACTTGCAAATCATATCTTTGTTAACGTTAAAAAAAATTTGAAAATGCGCAAAATCACCCCTTTTTGGTCGTTTTTCAAACATGTTTCCTCGCAAAAACTCGAAAGTGTCTCGATTGCCTGGAATGTTGAGTAGAACACTTTTGTCGCATTTTTCGCCTGTTGAAGACTGCGTGTAAAACTACAAACTGTGCGAGAAACACTTCATTTTGTAGACTGTTGTAAGAAAGTGATTACTTGAGTGAATTAGAGAGCAGTTAGAGTGAGTAGGAGTAAGATTAACTCCAACAATGCAAATATTTTATGGGAAGATATATTATTCCTACATTGAAAATGACAATAGATTTTCAACATCTGCCAAGGGACTCATTGAGCATGAAACTTGATGAAGTATCACTTTATGTTTTTGTGCAAAAAATACGAAATCTTATGAAATGAGAAATGGCGGAGGACCCATTTTTTTTAAGCCCTTATAGTTTTTTGGTAATTTATGTAAATTTTGAATCTTAACTTTTAAATTTTAATGAATTATTTGTAAGATACTACATTTTGCAAATATCTTTATTTTGGACTGAGTGACCCAAAATATTAAAAAAAAAATTACATTCAAATCTCCAAAAAATAAAACATTAATTGTGTCCAATTTGTTATTATGCATAATAATTGTTAGATTAGGGCAATTTTAATTTAAAAATAAAAATAAAAGTGCAATTTGAAATATTTTGATATATATTTTTGATAGCCGATTTAACGCAGATTTCTAATAGCCAATTTCATGTGTATCGATGAGGTTATTGTGTTGCATATCGATGATGTGGGTTATCCTGAGCTTGAAAGGCGTTCAATGTTCACAACTTCAAACTAGACAGTGAGATAGCACTATATGTACCCTTTCAAAACTATTGTATCTATCTTCTCGTTCATTCAGAAGATGAGCTCTTGACTCTCAAACACGATGCCATTTATGGGTTGCAGACCCCAAGGGCCATTGGCATGTCGCATAAACCAAAAGCCACTCAAAAGAGTCAAAATCGGGTCCACTTCCGATATGATATGCCAGAGACTAGCAATTTGGATGAGGCCAAAGGTTCAAAATGTCTTATTGCAGAGGATTGCGGAATCCTGTTAACCTCAGCCACGATCCGCATCTAAGATTTTCTTTCTCAGCCTTTCACGATCCATGAATTTCTAGGGTTTCTTTTCTCAGCCTTCCAAACTAAAATTTGCGCCTTCCACCATCAAATTTACAGCCACTAGCTTTCAAATCCTACATGTTTCGAGCTTGTAGTCGTACATTGTAATCTGCAGAGGATAGCTTTTGCTAGCTCAGTTGTGTATTAATTCACATATAGAGAATTTTTAAAGTTGCAACATCAACTAACACCTTACATTTTTCTGATTGGGTATTCTGATCCTGTTAGACATATTATACTAGAGTATGTCACTACAAATTATCTTGGTATAGAGAATTTGGCTGTATGATGTCTAGATGTTGGGCTGGTGATCCAATTTTGCAAGTCAGTTCTTGCACAAAAGTCCGTTGATTTCAAATGGATCCTCGTCAAACTCAATTCGACAAAAGTCCGTTGATTTCAAATGGAATTTAGAATAGTTTATTGTCAAATTTTGTTCACATGATATTTTCAATTTTTTAGGTTTTATTAAAAAATTAATTTTTTTGGACATGGTGTATTGATTGTTTTGGTCAAAATGGATATTTTTTGTATAAATGTTTTTTTTATTTTTGGGAATTTTTCATGAAAAAGCATGTTTTTGGGCAAAATTTCAAAAACTGAAAAATGGTTACTCTTTTTAAGGATTTTGATCCATTTCAAAAGATTTCGCCTTAAAAGTGCTTAAATAGGAGGAGTGTCATGTCCTGCATTGATTTACACATGTCCTCAATAATCAAGTATTGCAAAACATAGTCATGGTGCTAAATTGAAGTAGGACTAGTTTCATTATAAAGTTATTAAGAGGGCATAAGCAACTATGCTAGATTTGTTAATGGTGGGTTTAGTGATAATGGTTGGACGGTCCAACTTATTGAAATAAGGTCCCATAACACAATTAGATACACAAAGAACCAATATAACTAGCTAAGATCATGCTAGTTTTGAAGATAATTCAACATATCATAAGAGGAGAGTGCATCCTGCTATCATGGCCATTATTTCCCATTATGCCTAGCTTGCTTGTCTCTTGGTTGCTTTTGTGTGTAGGTGCTTTGGAGAGGGAGTTTCAAGGTATGGCACAAGGAGACTATGTCAAATTGATTGGAGACTCTTGATTTTCTACAAAAAAATTCCTCTTGATTTTCTACGAAATCTCTCTCTCTCTCTCTCTCTCTCTCTCTCTCTCTCTCTCTCTCTCTCTCTCTCTCTCTCTCTCTCTCTCTCTCTCTCTCTCTCTCTCTCTCTCTCTCTCTCTCTCTCTCTCTCTCTCTCTCTCCATTTTATTGCCATTCATATCATTTTCTCTCACCCTCTCTATCCTACACTCGGGCATCCATAAATAATTTTCCAACATCTAACCCTTCAAAAATTAGTCCACTAACTCTTTCACTCCACCTACTACCATTTTGGAACCACTCTTAAGCTCCTAATCTCCATTCCATTCTTCTTGGTGTCACGCATTTTGAGTTATGTACCCTTGCACGTATGCATAGCCAATGTCTATGTGACTATTTTCCATTTTTTGCTAGTCTAGATCTGTGATTTGCAATTTGAGTCAAAGAAAGGTTGCCTTTGCTAATCTAGATCTGTGGTTTGCAATCTTTCTTTTGCTAGTCTAGATATGCTAGTCTAGATATGTGGTTTGCAATTTGTCAAAAAAAAGGTTGCCTTTGCTTCCATCTAGATTATTTATTCACTTCAAGTATTGCCAAACCTCAAGGGAAAGACCATATTCATTTATATGTGAATGGATTTTGCGAAGTGGTCTTGCATAATAAGAAAACTTCTTTAGGGAGGTGGAGGGGATCCCCATCTTGATCCCTCATCACGTCCTTTTTGTGAATGCTTGATGTGAAATGTTTGGTGCAACATTTTCAATATCTATTTACTTATTCAATGTCAAGTTTTTTAAAATTTGATTGTTATTGATAAGATTGAGTAAACTCAAAGATGGATTTGCATGCAAGTTAGATCTATCACAACTGTTTAATCACTGAGTCTTAGGCAATCCACATAGTTGAAATAATCACTCTTTTAATATATAAGCCAAGGTAGATGCCTTTGCAACTATCTTCAAAAAGATAAAATTAGCTAGTTTGGTAAGGCGATTAGCTACCACCCAAACTACATCATTATGTTCCTTCGTTTTCAAAAGAACAACTACAAAATCCATAAAAGTGTTGTACCATCTCTTATTGAAAACTTCAAAGGGATGTAACAATTCACTAGTCCTTATGTGTTCATCTATTACTAATTGGTGCTAATTACAAATAACAACAGATGATTCAACAAAGCATTCTAACTTTGGCCAATATAAGTTCTCTTGGAAAAAAATAAAGTAGCATATTTATGCTTGGTTGCCTTCCACATCATGATGTTCATATAAAATTTCACCTTTTAGCATGTCAATTTTTGATACACATACTTTTCCATTCCTAAGAAAAAATTCAATTCATATTTTAACTATACTTCACACCACATAATACAACCAACGTAAGAATTCCTTTGGCAAATTCCTTTAAATGAAAGGTGAAATTTAGTAGAAATCTCAATGAAGAGAAAAACATTCGCTTCACCTATTCAAGAAAGAGTATCAACTACTTAATTAGTAGTTCCCTTTAGGCATTGGATCTCATAATCAATATCTACATCAACTCAGCCCATAGGGCCTTACAACCCAAGAGATCGTGTTAACTACAAAACAAATTTAAGATTGATGGTTTGTACACAACACTAGAAATTTAATACCATAAAGAGAGCATCTCTGGGTTTCAAAAGCATGAGCAAGAACAAAGAGCTCATCTTGATTATTTATCTCATCTATCATCTTCATCATTTCGAACAATGTAACCTTTATTTGGATTCAAAATTTGTAAAACAAGAGCTAAGAAAATAAGATTCTTGATGAAAATACTAAATCTTGATTGATGACAACCATTTCAAGTGCCCGATAGTCATGTTGATGTGTGGCAGCCTTCAGCAAGTCAAAATACCAAGAATACCCCATCTATCTTGAGTGGCCCTACTGCCACTAGTGGGCCCTTTCTCTCCCCTTAAATAAAAAACAGAAATGCCTTAACCTTATGTAATTTAAATTTAGGCATTAATGCCTTTGCCTCCAAAAATAAGGGTTTCACATTGAATGGACTAGTCTTTCAAATTTGGGGATAATTGCATATCTTGAAAAGGCCACGTGAAACCATTTTAAGTTTATAACAAACTCACAATGAAACTTGGTAAGTAGAGCAATCTCTTCTTTATGGGGCTCAGTTAGAAGCTTGATCAAACAATAAATATGTGTAAGCACTCTTTGAAAAATCTACAATTTTATTTATGATAGGTAGATATTTGGTTGATAGATATGATAGCTATTTACGATAATACGTCTTGGTCTTCAAAGGGGGGGTTGAACCATGACCAAAGAAACATGGGACCACGCCGAGCTAACCGACTAAGCCAACCCCCTTGGATGATGCTATTTATGATTAATGGCAAAGTTCAATAATTGAAGGATTTTAACATGTAAGCTATTTCTTATTAGAGAGTTGAGAATTACATGTTTCATCAACTTCTCCACAAGGCAAACAAAGACGAGGAATTGTTCCTTGTGGGGTACCCATCACAACATAAATTCTTCCCAGGCTTTGAATTTGATGCGCACACCCACCTTTCAAATTGATAGGCTTTCTTTGGTTTTAACTTTTATGTGACATGTATATGTGAAGGGCACCTTTTAAAATCTCAAACCGTAAGAAGGTTTATGTATTTTAAAGCAAACCTGTGTATTTTTTAAGAGAAAATCTTTAAATTTTTGACAAAGGTTGACATTTAGCTTATAGAATTTATTGTTTTTAGTTATAGAGTTTACCTTTCAAGCATGAGGTTAATTTTTTATAGTTTGCCTTCACTTGACACTTTGCAAAATCTATTGACTCCTTTGACATGCATTCTAGCTTGCAAATGGCAAGTATATGGCTCTTCCTCAATGTAGTAACACTTTCGGTTTTTTGTGTGTTTAGAAGGAGCTTGTTTACCAAGGGTGACTAGGCTCCCAAGGGCAATGATGTCAATTGAAGGAGATTACAAGTACAACCTTTGAGTGATGGAATTAGCAAAAAGTTACATCAATGACCTTCTTGCTCCAACAAACACTATGAAATCAAGAAGATAACCCAAATAGCTACCATGCTTTAAAATTGTTTGGCAATGCCACTCGTAAGCCCTTTTATGGGCAGAATTGGATGGCCCCTTTACACAATTATGTTAGATTTGCAATTTTTTCTTTGTTCTAGAATATAAGATAAAAGTTCGAAAGACTACCATCCATCTTGAGGATGTAGCGATTGGAGTCTACAAGCCTGCAATTAAGGTCACGTACCGATGCTCGGAAAACTTACTTGGAGATTACCTCCAAAGTCTTACATGTTTATAAGGTTTTTAATTATTCAAAATAGTTGCCCTCTAGATTCCACAACTCAACAAATGTTGAAAGTTGAAATCGTTTAAGTATTGAATCTTGCCATCAATTCTCACGTGAAAAAACTAGATAAAGAAATTAAACTACTTACTTGGAGATTACCTCCAAAGTCTTACATGTTTATAAGGTTTTTAATTATTCAAAATAGTTGCCCTCTAGATTCCACAACTCAACAAATGTTGAAAGTTGAAATCGTTTAAGTATTGAATCTTGCCATCAATTCTCACGTGAAAAAACTAGATAAAGAAATTAAACTACCTTGACTATACTTTTGCCTTAAAGTGGAATATTCCTAATATAGGATTTTTTTCATTATGTCTCACTTTTTCTTTCCGTGTTATTAAGAATAGACTTTCTACACCATCAAAGCTTTGACGTGAATTTGTATTTCGAAGCTTCTTTCCATGTTTAAATATGGCCTTTAAGCATACATCTAAAATTCTTTCACTGACTAGCCTCCCCTCAAAATTAGAGCCCCATGAAATATGACCAAGATTGCAGATTTTTTTATGATGTGATGATAAAACAAAAAGGGATAAATTGATCGATAACTCAAAAACATCGTATAGCTATTTTTATGGACGTAAAACTTGTGCATAAAAAAAAGGTCAATTTCTTGGGTGTCGACAATCTTCAATGTTTTGTTTAAAATCGACTTTTCAAAAAAGATTGGGATTCCATTCTCAAAGAAAGCTGATTTTTTGGGGCATTTTCCATAAGCTTCCTTCAAAAAGTCAGCCATATTTTTGAGATATTTGGGCAGGAGGTGTGAGTCATAGCCAAGCCAGCAACAGAAATAGAAAAGACAGGGGTCTGTCTGACTGGAATTTTAGGGTCACGTGGCGATTGACCCTGCTACAAACGTAGGCCCGGTCCTATTCAATATCCGCCAGGTGGTTTCTGAGACCAATGCCAGCTGCACGGACACGCGTCAACCAACCAGGGCTTCGGTTTGGTTTATATCCGTAAGTCACGTGGAACGGTTACCGATAATATCCAGCGAATATATTTCTCGCCGACCGGTCGCTCCATACCGGGCTCTCACCTTTCCTTTTATTTCATTGCTGCTTTCTCTTCCCTCCTCCTTGTTCCCGTTCATTTTTTTCACGCCCTAAAGTTTAGGGCTTTCAGGATCTTTAAAAATGGTTTTACGTTATGAGAAATATACGCAAATTGGTATACACGGTCTCTATACGGGTAAAGTTGTTGATTGCCACCATAAAGGTGCAAGCTCGAATTCCAACCACTCTGTAGTGACATCTAACTGGGCTCCTTAAATGGCTTGGCTAGGTTATATATATGTTGTATAATAACAACTAGTTGCTTAATAATGTATGCCGAAAGAGAAATATATTTCGATAGATATCTATATTTGGATATAGCACGACACAAGCCACACTAGATTTTCATCTTTGGCTTTATTTACAAGATTACTAGACACTTGTCGTTGGGTATAACACCAAGCCACACTAGATTTTCATATGAGTTCATCTCTAGCTTTGTTCACAAGCGGAAATTGTGATTATATGCTCAAATATGATGTGTCATTTTGTGGTGAGTTTGAGCTACAAATTACTTTACACATCTTTTATTATTTAAATTTTTTATTTCTATCAATTACTTAAAACTTTTGAATATTTCTTTCACCTTGTTTTCAAACTTTTTTGAAAAATCACCTTAAACCTAAATATCTCTGTGGTCCACCTCAATAAAGTAAATGCTCCTTTCCCAAGAAGCCTCTCTCTCTCTCTCCCCCCCTCTCCATCATTAGTCAACATATCACGAGTTACTTTTTTCCACCCCCAAATCCTAGTTGTGACAAAACCCTAATCCTTCACAAAACCCTAGCAAATTGTGACCCCCATTCATCAAAAAAAAAAATTCCAACTCACTACATTAGCAGATTTAATGAACTCCAATTCATTCTTATCGAATAAAGAATATCCCAATGTGTGGCTTCAACCACGTTGGTTCCTAAAAGCTCTAATTCACATGGACCAATTAAAACACACCAAATTTGTTTGATTAATTCATACTTATATTTTCCTTGATTAGAGGTTTTCCCCAAATCCTAAATTTTTTAAGAATTTGGTGGTCTCTTTTTGTCCACTTTTGCTTACTTTTTGTATAAAAAATGATTAGAGTTGTCTACATCAATAGATCTACATTTGTTTCAATGGTTGTTTAGCATTCTAATGCAAAGATAAGTGTCAAATTACTACCCTACTCCACTAATAGTCAACACCTAGCAAGCCTAAATGTGAACCTTACATGACATCGTTCCACTCTACTTTTATTTCTCTTTATTAGGGTTTAACGTTTTCAAAACATGTAGATGACATTCTTACATTTCTATTTTCCCTAGAGTGGGTTTCATCTCGGGGCCGCCAAAAGCTGTCTTTCATGAGTGACATTCTCATGAATACATTCTTTAATCTTTATTATGAGTGGATTGATGGTCTCACACTCATCAGTTTATTTTTTATTTAGGGTGGACCGACGGTCTCATATTCATCCACATCCAAGGATGGAACATGATTAACTTAATGATATCTTCACCTTCATAAAGTCATTTCACCATAGTATGGGTGGGACCCTCAATCGAAGATCAACCATAATAAGGGTTTTCTTTTTCCTATTTCCAGTTCATGTATTAAGGTTTTTTTTTTTCCAAAAGCCCTTATACATATAACTTTTTAGGCCAAAAGCCCTAATTTAGTGGGATCATTTATAATATGCTCTTTTTTGTTAATGGGCTACGTGGCATCCCATCGTCGTCCAGGAATCTCTCTCTCTCTCTCTCTCTCTCTCTCTCTCTCTCTCTCTCTCTCTCTCTCTCTCTCTCTCTCTCTCTCTCGCTGTCTCGCTGGTTTGCTACTTAAGGTGAGCCATTGTCGCTCAATTTCTAGCTATATGGATGCTCTTCTTCCTCTATATGTATAGAGCTGTCTCAAGCTGCTCAAGAGTTCCTGTGAAGCTTTTGTGGCTGGGAGGATTATTGAGAAGAAAAGTCTGTAGATAAAGCTGCTAATCAGCAAAATAAGTTTGAGCTGAGCTGAAAGAGTAGTGTGATTGTTTAATAAGATGGGGTGCCATTTCCAGCTTGTTGCTACTTTGATGTTGCTGTGTTCTGTCTCAGCAGTGTGTGCTGTAAACATCACAAGCGTGCTGGAAGGCTTTTCCAATTTTACCATGCTCAACACTCTTTTGACCGCAACTGGTGTGGCGAACGAAATCAACAGCAAGAGCTCATTCACTCTCTTGGCTCCGGATGATTCAGTTCTAGATCCACTTGTGAAAGTCTTGAATAACACTGTGCCTGTGGAATTTGTAACTAATATACTGAGGTACCACGTTCTTCTGCAGTACTTCGACATTCCTGAGATCAAGACCATCGTCAATTCCTCGGGTGAGCTAGTGGCAACGTTGTACCAAACCACTATCAATGCAGCAAATCTGAATGGATTTGTAAATCTGTCCTTGGAGTCATCAAGTATCAAGATTGGGTGGCCAGTAACTGGGTCTCCTCCCAATGCAACAGTGATCACTAACCTTACTCAGTCTCCGTTCAGCTTCAGTGTCCTACAAATCGATCGTGTTTTGATTCCGATTGGTCTGCAAACTTCCATTCCTCCAAGCCCCTCCCCAGCTCCAGCACCAAGCCCCTCCCTAGCCCCACCCAACATCACCGATGCACTTGAAAAAGCTGGTAAGTTCACATTGCTGCTGCGTCTCTTGAATCAAACGGGACTTGCATCTGCTCTCGCGGCAAAGGAGACAGGATCAGGAATAACCATCTTCGCTCCCACAGATGATGCATTTAATGCTCTTCCATCCAACGCTCTTGCATCTCTCTCTGATGCACAAAAGAAAACTGTCATATTGTACCATGTGCTGCCAGAATTCTTCTCCCTTACGCAGCTTCAGTCTCTTTCAAATTCTGATATGCAAACACTCGCATCTGGAAGCAGTGGCAAGTTTACAGTGAACGTGACCTCCAGCACAGGAATAGTGACTATCGCAACAGGTGTGGATACGGCTCAGGTTTCCGCTACGTTGGTCAATCAAGCTCCTGTCTCCGTATTCGCCATCGACAAAGTCCTGCTTCCACCGGAGTTCTTCCATCATCCAGGGCCATCACCTGCTCCTGCTCCTGCTCCTACTCCCGCTCCTGCTCCTGCACCTGCAGTACCTGCACCTGCCCCTATCCCCCATGTCACTCCAGGTCCTTCCCCTTTTATCTTGTCCCCTCCACCACCACCACCAACATCAACTCCTGAAGCTCCTGGCCCGGGGGCTGGGAGCAATGATGCACCAACATCCGTATTTGCCTGCAATCTCCTTCTGGCTGCAGCTTTGATCTCTTCGTCGCTACTTTTGTAACCACAAGACTCATTCACTGGTATCTCACTTGCATGGAGTCTTTGAAGCTACATATAGCTTGAGTGAAATTTTCTGATCAATTTTCTTAGCAGGTAGAGATTAGCAAAGGATTTGGCTACACTGATGGATTTGATAGATTTGTTACAGAGACGGCAGCACTCAGGAGTCAGCAGTAGTTTGGCCTAAATCAGTGTAGCAGCCATGTACCATGTTTTCATTGTATCATTGTCTCCCATGTCCATACATTCCGTGCTATCTTTCAATAAAAGTGATCTCCTTCTGATCATTTGATTTCCTTAAATTCATGTGCAACTGTATTTCTAGCTCTTACATTGTCTTTTCCATAGCTGCATTTCCATTTTCACTTTGTATTTTGGTACAACTGTCACTGGAAAATTTTCCACTCTTGGGAGTGCATCACCCAGTCTCAGATCTCTTGTCTACATACAATGTACATTCCTCAATCCACCGCGTGGGCCTTCCGGTTGATGAGAGCAGTGGCCCCACCGTCCACGCCACATCCCAGATTAAGGATATGAATGCGATTTTTGTTCTGTAATGCAATGAATGAGAGTTTTAAGTTTTAGATAATTGTTTTTGAAATCTTTTAACAAAATTTTATTTGCTATGTGATAATCATCCAATATTGTGGCTGCCCACATGAACATTACCTTGAAAGGTTTCATGCTTTTGTGTCAATCTTCATTGATTGTCGACACTAGAGTTGATCTAAAAGAGTTATAATCCTTGTCAATAATATTTATATGGGTAACTCCAAAACATTAAAAAAAATCAAGCATTTTCCATTTGATATAGTTGTTGAGTAACCTTTCACAATGGAAAGTGTCATTCGAGAAGCTATGGCAAGCCAGTTACCACAACATACAGCTTTGAAAATTTACTGAACTACCTTAAAGGTCTCTAGAAGACCCATTTCCCTTATGTAAAGGATGATGGTTTCAGCTCTCACTAACCACTATTGTGTAAAGTGTTGTAAACAAATTTTGAACATCACTCTCTATTATCAATTGACATTTATAATCCCTCAAATCTCTAATTGATAATAAGAAAATTTATGATTTAGGCATTTTATATTGTGGACTTTTTACTTCTTATCACACAAGTAAATTGTATGGAGGGGATTTTTCCACCAAGGTGGAGATGAACTTTTTTTGGCTCCAAAAAGTCGAGGAAATCCTTTGTGTATGTAAGGTCATGGCTCTAGAATTTCATTGCATTTGAGAATTTGGCCTCAAGGTCAACACCAAAGTCTAGGATTTCAAATTTGGCCAAGTTCCAAGACTCAAAAGTGCGTACCATTCACATCCTTTATTTACTATATTAGTGTATCTTCTAGAACTTAAAGTGTGTTTTTTTATCAAGGGTGTCAACACCACCTGGGCCTTCAGAGTTGCTAATGAGGGCGGTGGCCCCACGCCATATCCAAATTAAGGCATATGGCTAGAGAAGAATGTGATTTCTGTTATTTAATGCAATTATGCATGCAAGTTTTATTTTAGATTATTGTTTTTGGAATCTTTTGACAAAATTATATTTGCTATGTGATAATCATCCATTGGTTGTCCACATGAACATTACATTGACATGTTTCATGCATATGTGTCAATCTTTCATTAAATGTCGACATAAGAGTTTAGCTAAAAGAGTTATAATCTTTGTCAACTATATTTATATGGGTGATTCCAAAACATAAAAACATATTAAGCATTTTCCATTTAGATGTGGGAAAATGATTGTTGATTAACGTCTTTGGCAAGCTAGTTGCGACAACAGACAACAAGTTGGAAAATTAACTAACCTACCTTGAAGGTCTAGAGAAGCCCCATTTCCCTTATGTAAAGGATGAGGAAAAAAATTTCAGCTCTCACAAACCACTATTGTGCGATGATGTGTTGTAAAGGTTTTTTGAACATCACTCTCTAGATCAATTGACTTGTATAATCACTCAAAACTCTAATTGGAAAAAAAGGAAATTTTTTATTGTAGGCATTGCATATTGTGGACTTTTATGTCTGATCACACAAGTAATTTGTATGGAGGGGAGTTTTCCATAGTGAAATATTTTTTTTTGGATAAAAAAGCTTGAGGAAATCCTTTGCATATGTGAGGTCATTGCTCTAAAATTTCTTGCATTTGAGAATTTGGGCTTAAGATAAACACAAAAGTCAAGGATTTTAGATCTGGCCAAGTTCCAAGACTCAAGAGTGCGTACCATTGACATCCTTTATTTATGATAATAGTGTATTTGTGAGAACTCAACATGTGTTTTTTAATCAATGTCAACACCATGTGGGCCTTCTTGCTAATGAGGGCGGTGGCCCCACGCCACAACCCAGATTAAGGCATATGGCCAAAGAGGAATGCTATTTGTGTTATGTAATGCAATGAATGCGAGTTTTAAGTTTTAGATTATTGTTTTTAAAATCTTTTAAGCAAATTATATTTGCTAGGTGATAATCATCCATTGGCTATCCACATGAACATTATGTTGAAAGCTTTCATGTTTTTGAGTCAATCTTTCATTGATTGTCAACACGAGAGTTATAATCCTTGTCAACTATATTTCTATTGGTGACTCCAAAACATAAAAATAAACCAAGCATTTCCTATCAAATATGGGAAAATGGTTGTTGAGTAACGTTCCATGGTGGCAAGTGTCATTTGAGAAGCTATGGCAAGCTAGTTACGACAACAAACAACTTTGAAAATTAAGGAACTACTTTAAAGGTCTCTAGAAGACCCATTTCCTTAAACTTGGATGAGGAAAAAAATTTCAACTCTCTTGAATCAATATTGTGCAATGTGGTGTAAAGTTTTTTTTGAACTTCACTCCCTACAATCAATTGACTTGTATAATCACTCAAAACTCTAATTAGAAAAAAAAAAATTATGGTTGTAGGTATTTTATATTGTGGACTTTTATGTCTTATCACACAAGTAAATTGTATGGATGAAATTTTCCAGCAGTGAAATGAACTTTTTTGGCTCAAAAAACTTGAGGAAATCCTTTGCGTATGTAAGGTCCTGGCTCTAGTGTTTTCATGCACTGAGGTCAACACCAAAGTCCAAGATTTTATATCTTGCCATGTTCTAAGTTTCAAGAGTGCGTACCATTCACATCCCTTTATTTACTATAGTAGTATATCGATTACAACTCAAAGTGTTGTTTTTTTTCAAAGTTTTCCATCGCTCGTGGCATTTACCTTACAGTTAAGGCATTGTGTCAGTGTAATGCATTCGGTCAGCAAGCAAGGATTTTTAGACCATATAGTCACCAAATAGAAATTCACTTAATGGCTTTACATATTGAGAAAAAAAAACTTTGTGAACTTTTTGCTTGATGAGATGGACATAAGACCATATGGCGAGGCTATGGGCCATGTCTCAATTGAATGGTTGATGAGTTTGGCGGAAAGACTATCAAGACATCCTTTCCTAGGCATATAAGGTTGGCACGAGATTTGCTTCATCGCTGATTTTTTTCTCTGTTTGGAGTATGGTCCCCCAACTTCAACTTCTTATGGTCCAAATAAATCTTTCCAATAAAATAAAAGAAATTATATGCACTTCAAGATTTTTGATTTTGATGTCAACGATTTCATTAATCAGTCCAACCCAAGGGGGGTTGGTTGAGTTGGTTAGCTTGGCATCCAAAGTTTCATTGGTCCCAAGTTCGAGCCTCCCCTTGAAAACAAGAAGCATTAATCAGTCCAACCCAACGGGGTTGGCTCAGTTGGTTGGCTTGGCATCCAAAGTTTCTTTGGTCCCAGGTTCGAGCCTCCCCTTGGAAACCAAGAAGCATTAATCAGTCCATTGTTCCTCGTTTTTCTGAATTCGAATCGTTGGGTGACAAGTGCTTCTTTCTTCACTTCAGTTCTAAAGTGGATGTCCTTGAGCTTTTTATCTCCTCTCCTTTCAGATTTAGAAACTCTATTGTTTTTACATTCAAATTTCAAATTCAATAAGAAATTCAGCCTTTAGAGTGCTCACTCTATTTTTCTCCTTCTTCGTTTGTCGCTCCCTCTCTTTTCCGTTAGGTTTCAATGCCCCTTTTTCTTAACTTTCCTGCTTATGCTTAGGTGAGGTTCTAGATATTGTGGTGAACCTTGACTCTCTTTTCTCTCCGCAGGTTAATGCTTGTATACTTTGAAAAATGAGTGATGAGATTTCTTAGCATCTTCGATGGAGAGCAGCTTAAGAGGTTTGGACTATACCCATCTAACAGTCCACTCTCTCCCAAATCTTCTGATTGCAATGGGAGACATTGTTTGGAAATTTTTAATAAGCCTATAAATGAAATGTTGAAAGGTATAGATGTATTAGATAACGTCAGGTAACGGGCCATGCGTTACCTGACCTTCAGTTGAGCGCCTTCAGTTAGAACCCCTTGCGAAGATTGGGAGGAGTGGATGCGATTATACTTCTCACATCAGCATTCACCTGTGAACCCATTATGAAGCTGCCACCGCGAGGCTGTAACAAGCGCAGGCATTTGCATAGCATGCATAGCTAATAGTAGCTTCAACATGCACTCAATGATCTGGAAAAGAAGGAACAGCCAGATGGCATTTTCGTTTGGTTGCAAGATAACAATCATGCTCCTTTATCATAAACAGAGGTTGCTTGGAGTGCAGTCCCTCTGGGAAGTCCAAACAAAAGCGCAAATGTACATAAAACGCAAGAGATGCTGTCTTGCCGATCAATCATCATAGGAATATTTTTACAAAGGGGCTGATACACATGCAGCATTGCAGTAGTAAATGCTGCAAGCTCCTTACCATCAAGTGTAATGTAAATATGATATGCAGAGCGAAGCTGATTCGGTGATGATCATAGAAAATAGAAAGCACTGTGCATTTTCTGGAACGAATCAATCTCTATGGCGATCTAATCAGTGATTGAAACACTGAGGTGGATAAATTCATATAGCACATGATACAAAAGAGTGTGCAAAATTACATTCGCGCGACCTGCTGCTTGGCGCGGGCGGCAGTTGCAACAAAAGCATAGATTTTTCTCACTGATTCAATCTTTTATTTGATCCTCCTAAGCACTCCATAATCTTTTATATGCGTGAAGGCCACCCTTCAACTTGTTTATGAAGGTTTCCTGTTAGCGCATTCTGGATAATTAAGCGGCCTCTTTTTAACGAGGAATCGGCCACCCCCGGCCACCCCTGCTAATAACGGTACATTTCCAAGCCTACTTGCTGCTCATGAAATGGAGACATAAGAAAACATTTATGCTATTGCCAACCGAGATATGTTAGGAAGGCAAGGCAAAAGACAGGATTGTCACTCTCTTGCAGATTTGACTATTCCCCTAGCTGAAAAGGATAAGAGAGTATTTAACATAATGAACAGGAAATCCAGAGGCAGTAACTCCATTTCAAAAACAGCGGAATCAAATGGTATTTGTCTTTTGGAAGGAGTTGACAAGGTGGATCTTCCCAAAAATGTGGAATCTGAACTGGATTCACTAACACAATCATAGAAGGAGACAGAAAAGAGCCATGATATTCACCATTCAATACAAGAAACAAATCCTACTATGAATGAGCCTGATGAAAAGGAGTGATGAAAAGGAGCTAACAGTTAGTCAATCGCAGGTTGGGTCAGGGAACAAAGGTAATGAACCTTGCTTTCCCAATGTGATAGCCTCTACTGTCCATATTACACACCAGAACTCATTGCATGCTATAGATGTGGAACAAGATATGCTAGAAGTATATGATGGGACACTGGACAGTGAGCCCCAAGAGTCCCATTTCTCCACGAAATCTCCGGAACCTATGCCCATAATAGCCACTGACAGGACAAAATGCTTCTTGGTTTCCAAGGGGAGGTTCGAACCTGGGACCAAAGAAACTTTGGATGCCAAGCTAACCGACAGGACAAAATGATATGGTTGATGTACAAATGGGACACACAGAGGAGGACAGCGTTGTCAGACCTGCGAACAGTCAGAAAACGCATTACTTTGATGATAGGTTGGAACTTGTTGGGTAGGAAAGAATTGTCGCAGACTAGGATAGGGCGCGGCCTCCTCTCATAGAACAAATGAAATAATTGTTGAATAAGTTGGACAGCCATGGACTAGTAAAACTTGCTTGGTTTATGGAGTCATGTGGTGCTGGATTAGTATCATTGATGTACTCACCTACTCAAACCAGCGAACAACAATATATGATGCTTATGTGATGGAGAGGATGGAAGCGACACAGGACAGCACTCCCTTATTTCCTACTCTATATCAATCTTATCTATCTACATGGTATGGTAATGTCCAGCATGTATGGTAATGTCTTGCCAAGCCCCAACAATATCCCCCACAAAAATCGGTGACAAGTTCCACGACATTCGCCTCAATGCTTGAATGCTACGGAATGTTATGTTCTGATGCAGTTGGAGCAAGCTTATTGTTCTTAGCGACAAAATAACATTATGTTTGCTCCACGAAAAGCGTAGATAAGGTTTCGTGTAATTAAAACCTGTTGCTTTATTTGTGGATGTATATGTATATGGAAAATGTGATTTCATTGAAACATGACCTGCTGCCACTAGTCCTATCACCAGCTTGGACTATGATGTTGAGACTTACCTCGTCCTCGTTTGTGCTCTACATTGACATGTGTTCTATGTTTGATCTTTTATATTATAACATGCTCTTTGAATTGAGGATCCTTAAGTGTTGATGCACACATAGCTTCATAGAAAGTATTGTTGAAAATTATATATTTACCATATCCGAGTGACTTGATATTTGAAACATTACTAGCTCTTAAGCATGGTCAACCTAGTAAGACACAATAACTAGCAGGTGATTCTGGTAAATCCATCACCATAGACGTGAGAACATAATGCACTCATGCTATTTTTATTGGCATGTTAGTGACTGTTTTTTTCAGCTTGACACTCCTCTGATCTGCTAGCTTGATTGCAAATGAAGTTGGTTTAAGTCCTTGTAGCCCCCATTTTTTATAAAGCTTTGTAGAGATCAGGCTAACTCTTGAACGACCATCTATCACTGCAGATTCTTTTTCATACAACTTATGTTGTATTGGAAGTGATGTGCTGCTAATCATTCTCCCATTTTTTGATATGCAGCACTTCATTGCTAGGCTCATCAATGGCACAAGATAATTGATCTTCACACAACTACACATATGGGTGTTTTGCCACACACATAAGACGGGGACCAGATTTGACCCATCGGGCCTCGCGTGGCAATGTCCATGGAAATTACATAGCAATGACTGTGGCAATGGTCGCGTGGCACACCAACAAACTTTCCGCCGCCAGCCATTCCTCCAATGAGGTTTAGGGTTTAGGGTGGCAATGCCAATCTACCTGAAAAATTGCCAGGCGTGGCAAATTTTTTAGGAAAATTTTGTGGTGGCGTGGAAGTGCACGAGTGGCACTGCCACGCAAAAGTTTTGGATTAAAAAAAAAGACGGAATGAAAATTGAGTTCCCCCAACTCTTTTTGAGAATCAATTAGATCATATCCATTTGCGGAGAGAGAGAGAGAGAGAGAGAGAGAGAGAGAGAGAGAGAGAGAGAGAGAGAGAGAGAGAGAGAGAGAGAGAGAGAGAGAGAGAGAGAGAGAGAGAGAGAGAGAGAGAGAGAGAGAAAGCTTTATTAACGTCTTTTCCATGTCGAAGGCGTATAAGACAAACAAGTACATCAGATAAGATGGAAACAAGACGGATCAATGCCGTCAAAACAATCTAACTAGAACCAAACTAATTACGAAGAGAGTGATATAGCCAGGATTATATGGTACATGTACCACTTACACGTTCAAGTGGACATCTCTTCATTTCTCTAAGTTACCCAACGGGGTTGGCTCAACTGGTTAGCTTGGCATCCAAAGTTTCTTTGGTCCCAGGTTCGAGCCTCCCCTTGGAAACCAAGAAGCATTTCTCTAAGTTATTTTGACATCCAAAGTTTCTTTGGTCTCAAGTTCGAGCCTCCCCTTGGAAACCAAGAAGCATTTCTCTAAGTAAGAATCAAGGGTGCTGGCTCAATTGGTTATTTTGACATCCAAAGTTTCTTTGGTCTCAAGTTCGAGCCTCCCCTTGGAAACCAAGAAGCATTTCTCTAAGTAAGACTCTAGAATTAAGATTCTCATTAACTATAGGCTTACGATCCATAAATCTGATAATGTCGTCATGATAGATAAGTCATTTGCGAGTTGATAGAGCTTCAGTGTCTTGCTTTCTTACGTTCTTGGACTTGGATGAAAGTAAGATCTTCGTCCAAATAGATTTTGGTATCACACAATTTAGATCATTTTTCTAAAACTTCGCACCGGTGAGACAGTGACGTGAAGCGGATGACAAGAGTATCCAAGTCCTTCTTAGGTTGCCAGGCAGTTTCCATACCTTTGCTATGGTGCTATAGATTTCCTTCCAGAAACTTTTCAGTTTCTTCAATAGCATTTTGGGAGTTCTAAATACCTCTAACATGGACATTGAGAGCTTTGTGTTATCGCAAACGACCCTCAGTGAACGTGGCTGAGATAAACAAAGGTGAGGGCGAAGGTGGAGAGGTAATTGTAGACGAACCTTTAAAGTATATTTTCCCATGATTGGTGGACAGTCGTATGGTGTTGTTCCACCTGACTTTCGAGCTGTTGAATTTTAGCTGAGGTAGCGATTTGGGATGAAGTTTCACTTTGATAACTACAACTTTGTTCTTGAGTGCTTCAATGGAAGTGTCTAGCTTCTGAAGGTGCGATTGCACAACGAGAAGCAGAGAATCATGGGAAGCAAGTTTCTCTCTATGATTTTTAAGGTATTCAAATAGATGGAGTTGATCTTCACGAAGAAGACTAACTAAGGTATATTTGGAGAGAGAAGCAAGTGCTTCTGGAGTGTCTAGAATCAAGAGAATAGCTACAGTAGTTTCATTGTTGGAAATAGGATTTGATGGAGAGATAGGAACTGCAACGATTGTATGCTTTAGCCTTAAGGCCTGCTCCTTCCATTAGGAATGGTTGTAGCATACCAAGAGCTCATGTTAGGAATAAAGCAAGTGTGTTGAAACAACAATCATGGACATTAGTGATCTTCTGAATGATTCTTTGTGAGCTTTATATGTATAAAGCATATAAGGTAAATCATCATTGTTTATGAAATCATATGGTAGTATATTGCTTAGTTTGTTAATGATATATTGTAACGCATTTGGTACAAAATTACTTGCAGCATCTGGAAAAGATGTGAAATCATGACTATTATGTCTCTCGATAGCAAGCTTTCGGACTAAATGAATGCATAGAAAGCATGGATTATGTTGTGCTTTGTCTATTCCATTAACGTACAATGTTTTAGTGAGCCATAAGTGTTCGCTATTGGCTTCTTCTAGTTTAAGGGAAGACATAGTTTTAGTATGAATCCGTTTCCTATTTTTAAGAAAATCTAGGGCATGGGCATCGTTCTTACAAATTGAAGCATGTTTGTTTATAATCCCTTCATCTAGAAATTCATATTCAGGCATCAATCTCATAAGTTTAAACCAACCAAGATGAAGTTCAGAAGCAGTACTGTTAATATCATTATTTTGGATTGATGTGATTTAAATATTTTTTTAAGGATTGACATAAACAAGTACTCCTAATAATTCCACAATCCGTTGAAACCACATGATCGAATTTGCTTGCAATGAGTTTAATGAAATGTTTGGATACTACAATTGCAAAGTGGAAATTTATCAATCTCAAATTTGCAAAAAACATCAAAAGGAAATTACCAGTCGTGTTTGACACAAGGAGAGTAAGACCAACCAAACGTGATATCATAAAATGAATCATGAATGACACCAAACAACTATAAAAACAAAAGTGAGCATAAAGCTCCTTCACATAGATAGTTTAAAAAATATTATTGTGATAAAGTAAATGCAAAAAGTTCTTCCTCTTGTCTTTGTGAGTGTTGAGCTAAATTCGGTCGGTCGAATTTGTGATTACCTCCTTTTTAATTGTCTCATCTGAGTCCTGCAACCATGTCAATCCCTAAAAAAGTTCAATTTTTTCACCGGTAAGCCATTCTTTGAGCTACTACCATGTTTTTCTTTACCCCTATTAGTTGTAAATTTTTTTCTTTTGCCCATGTCTTGTCCTAATATAATTGAAGTACGATTGTTGAGGTTAAAAGAGCCACTTCCTTTGTTGGTATTCTGGAAGTCTTTGTATTGGAGAATGGAAAAGCTTGGTCTTTTTAGGAGACGCTCAATTTCTCTATTGGTTTTAGCATTACCTAAGGTTGCAAGTAGGTTGGCATTGGGGCGGAAGCAAGCATGTGTTAGCGAATGAACAAAAAGGTAAGGTGTGCTTTTGTTGGGATGAAGTACCCCGAAGTCTAGATGCTCAGATGGAGTCGATCTGTGTAGTTTGAGCTACTGCTTCCGACTACGCTCATTCATCTTTCGAGCTACAGACTGACACTGTAGACCTATTTTGAAGTTTATGAACAATAGATAATGTTAATAACAATAGAAGTATATCTGCTATAAGCAAGCATAAATATTCATTCACATATATTGTAGCGAATCTACAATCATTGTGTACAGCTTTGATACCATTGTTGTGGGATCGGTGACTTTGAACACTTCAAAGTTGTGCAATCGCAATTCACTGATATGAGCTTAGATGGAGCCGATATGTTCGGGGAAGCTATTGCTTCATTCTTTGATCAGACATCCTCTGAACGACAGATAGCTATTGCTAATCTGATACTAATTTTGTGAGCAGTAGATAATGTCTAATGACAGCGGAAGTATATCTACTTATAAATTAAGCAAGCATCACAGCATTCAAAGATTGCATAAATTGAGCAGAAAAATTGTTACTTGTCTATATTATCAAAATCAAGTATGCAACAATAATCTTTTGAGCGTAGTCTGTTTCCCAGATCACCGCGTTGGCGCAAGAGAGGTATACACTCTCTCTCACGAATAGAAACTAGAGACTCTCAATTCTATGTAAGTGTGAGTGTGGCGATGTGTGTCTGCTATTGCATGACTAACACTCATCCACTATCTTTGTCTCTATGTGTATCTGTATCCGACTTCTAGTATATATCTTGTTGGGTCTGATTACAAGATCTGATTAGCTAAGCATTACAAGATAGTTTAAGCTAAAACATCAGCTAACTACATGTGTTCGTACTTTGCTCATGTATGTGGTTTAACTACAGGTAGGCAGCCGTAGCTATTGCTTCAGCCCATTAAGATCTTGATGCCTTTGAGTAGACCATCATGCATCTTGCTACTTCTATGAGAGTTCTGTTCCTGCTCTCATCTACACCATTGTGTTGTGGTGTATACGCTACAGTGTTCCTGTGAAGGATGCCCCACGACTTTTGCATAAATCAACAAATCGGTTGAAAATTTATTCTCCACCTCATATCTGCATGAATCTCTTTTCTGTCCACTCTGTAAATTTATCAAAAGCTTCAAATTTGTTGTGGATGAAGTAGACGACAAAAAACTTACTAAAATCATCGATGAAGGTGATGTAGTATCTTGAGCCTCCTATAGAAACCACATCTAAAGGTCCGTAGATGTTTGAATGTATCTACTCCAGGAGCTATGTCACTCTGAAGGAGTCCTTCGTGAAGGGTGTATGGGACATCTTGCCTTTGTGGCATGCATCGAAGGATGTTTGACTGGTTTCATCTTTGATGCTAACCCATGTGAATGTGTCGTGTTGGTTGGCTTGATACAACACCAATGTGTTCATATGACATAGTCTCTTATGCCAAAGAATGTCCATGGACTCATGGATCAAATGTGCTTGTTTTGTAGGTAGGCGTACCTTTAGACAATACAGGTTGCCTTTCCATTTCCTTGCGTGATGAGGGTGCTGTTGCTGGCATCAACCACATTGCAGACTTCATCTACGAATGTCACACGCATGCCTGCATCTACTATCCTTGCTACAAACAGCAGGTCCTTCTATAGTGTAGGCATGTACAGGACGTTGTCTAGCTTTCTATCTATGCGATTGGTGTTAATTCATAGCACTCCAGCCCCGCTCACTTTGTGTCACGATCCATCTCCCAGAATGATGTATTTGGAGGAGTCAGTCTTTCAAAAGTCAGTGATCATGTGTCTTGTTGTCACAAAATGTGACGTAGCATCTGAGTCAAGAACGACGTCTTGAACATCGACATGAGATGTAGCACATACATCTGTACACAGATAGGTGGAGGGATTTCGGTTGGCTCGTTGTTCTTCTTCACCCATATGTGAGGATTCTCGTTCCTCCACATATGATGAGTTGTTTGAGCTCTCCTTCCTTCCTTCTACCTTCTTGTTTCTTGGATTCTAGTCACAATCCATGGCAACGTATCCCTTCTTGTGACAGTGTACACACTCGATCTTCGGATTCAGCTAGCATTTGTCCATAGTGTGGCTGTCATGTTTGCATCTTGTGCAAGTCTTCTTCTCACCACCTTGCTGTATATTCTTGCTCCGGTCTCTCGATCTTCCTTCTTGATCTCCATCTCATCGCTGGTTTTGATCTCCATTTCGGCCTGACTCCCTCTTAGGCTGAGGCTTCTTCTTCGGCTGATCTCTGCCACTGTAGAGAGCCTCATTAGACTCATGTTTGTCGTCAAAGTGCTCTCGAGCCTCGATCTCTTGTTTGATATCAATGACAGCCTTATCAAAAGTTATATTCGGATCTTTTTCCAATAGAGTCTGAGTCGTCTGGAATGTGTTCAAGGAGGATTAGGATGAACAAAATCAAGGATTCCCTCAGTGCGTGCACTACCGGTTAATAGTAGGTGAACACAAGAATGAAACTAGAGCTAGACTGCGTGATGGTAGCGGAAGCAAGAGCAGACAATCAGACAAACAGAGAGTTGAAAGCATGCAATACTGACATAAAACTTGAATGCAGAACCAAACAATAATTTATTTAGATCAAATGTAATGAAATACAAGCCAGATATTGCTGGTAAGCACAAGACTAAAGCAGATGAAACTGCGTGCTCACAAAGCTAACTACACTCTGTAACAGCTATGAGCTTATACTGACAATCCGTCTGAAAGAAAGAATCAATGCATGAAGGCATCTACAATGTCTACCTCAAATAAGTTGGCATTTCAGCGTCAGTGTGCGCTTGAGCGTATGAATAATCAGCTTAGATGATCTGGTTCTTCCTACTTGTCTCTTAGCTACATAATAGATTACAATAGTTATATATTTTACATTTGTGCAGATGAGTGTACAAAGAATGGTGTGGAGCTGTTCTGTCGTCAGGAAGAAAATCGTGGCTGCTGTCATTATCAGTTCAGTTGTGCAGTACAAGAGGTGAGCGTGAGGAGGCTTGGCCTAGATCCCAATATGTCGTCCGAGGACATTATGTTGGCGTAGCCCGATATGTCGTCTGAGTCTGATATGTCGGCCAAACTTTAACTTACTCATTATTAGTAAAGCTACGCGACAATGCAAGTAAATATGTAGCATTATGCATGGAACTAGATTAACATGGGATTTAGGAAAGTAGAAGAGATAAATCCAACACCCCCCCCCTTAATTTGAATCCGTGAATGCTTTGATCTTCAGACTAAGCAATGCACAAAATTTATTGTGTGCATCAATGCTCAATGCCTTGGTGAACACCTGCAACCATGTCCTATATTTGACAGTACATTAAGCTTATCTCTCTGTCGAGAATCTTGCCCCTGACATAGTGATATTGGATCTCAATCTTACTCCTAGAGTGAAATCTAGGGTTGGCTGATAAGGCAATAGCACTCTGATTATCACATAATATAATTGTCGGGGTGTACTGACTCAAAGTAATGTCTAACAGTAAATTTCTCAACCAAAATGCTTCTTTAATAGACTGACAAGCAGCAATATACTCTGCTTTTGTTGATGAAAGAGTAATAGAGGTTTGCTTACGACTGTTCCAAGAGATAGGACTGTCATTGAAGAAGAATGTAAATCTAGTTGTGGATTTACAAATACCTACATCTCCTCCCCAATTTGCATCTGAATATCCATTGAGTTGTCGTTATTGACTTCTCCATAGTAGATGCATTGGTCCATGATAGCTTGAATACACCTCATTACTCTTATCAGAGCCTTCCAATGGGTAATTCTAGGATTGGCTGAGTGAGCTGACTGCAAAAGCAATATCAGGTTTTGTAAAGACCATTGCATACATGAGAGAACCTAGTATTGATCGATAAGGATACTCTCTCATCTGCTCCTCTTCCTTCTTGGTCTGAGGACATTGGTCTTTTAACAATCGCAGGCATGGATCCATTGGTGAGTGAGCTAATTTACAATTAATCAGATTATATCTAGCAAGAATGTTGTGAAGATACCTTTGCTGAGTAATAAAGATCAGTCGTCTCGCTCTGTCTCTATGGATTTGAATGCCCAGACAGAAGGGAGCTTCACCCAAATTGGTCATATCAAATTCAGAAGACAACATCTATTTAGCATCCTTTACCAAATTGGTATTATCACTGAAAAGCAACGTATCATCAATATACAGGGTGATGATAATGAAGGATTGCTACACTGACTTGAAGTAGACATTGTTGTTGGTCACACTTGGCTGGAAACCTTGTCAGATGAGGAATGTGTTGATCCTATGGAACCAAGCCCTGGCTGATTGCTTCAAGCCATAAAGTGCCTTGTGGAGTTTACAAACATGATGTTTCATACCTTCGAGAATGTATCCTTTGGATTGGTGCACATACAGTTACTCCATTTACATAAGCTATTAGTACATCAAGTAGATGTACTTCGAAGTCGACTGCTACAGCATAAGATAGGAGAGCTCGTAACGATGAATGCTTGACTACTGGACTGAAAGTCTCGTTGTAGTCAATGTTGGAGATCTGAACAAATCCTCGTGCTACCAATCGTGCCTTCCTTCGATCAATCGCTCCATTGGAATTATAGTTGATCTTAAAGACCCATTTGCAATCGATGAGATTGCAGCCAGCAAGAGCTTCGATTAGTGACCATGTCTGATTCTTGATTAGAGAGAAATACTCTTTGTTAATAAAAAATCATTTCAAAAATTATTATTGCATACTCTGTTAAAATTAGGTTACTATTAAGAATCTCACACTCTTCGATGCCTATGATATTTCAATTGTGCAAAAAAAAAAAAGCACACTTCACAACTAAACAACTCTAATAAATAAACACTCTAAAAATATGACTTGTCTAAAAGCCGCTGAAAAAAAGTCTTCTTGCACAATGTCTTAAGTTTTTAACATTCCACTTATCAACTAACTATCCATCAATAAAAATGATAACCTTGAAAAAAGTCTTGTTACAATATTGTCTATCTTAACATCCTCTTACTCATCCTAATGAATAAATATTCCCTTGCTAAAAGCCCTTAATGAATGTTAGGTCATGTAGGGTGAATTGATACTCGGGCTATACCCCCCTCTAAAATGACGGCCGGACCGGTTCTCAACCTCAATCCAAGGCTCAAAGGAATCCAACGGTTCTCAATCGTGGCCGGTCCTCACAAAAGAGCATGCTCGCCAGTTCTACACATAAGATGGTTCTTGAGAAATAGTGTACCCACCAGTTAGGGTCTTTAGAACCAGGTTGATAAACAGGTTGAGGACCCCAAAAAAAAATCAATATCGACCAACACTGGTCTGGACATATGTAAATGGATCCCTTGAAAAATTACAATTTTGCAAATTCACTACTTTTGAAAAAAGTTAAATCTCAAAATTTTGGGTAGTTGGATGCCCAAGAATAGTGGTTGGATGCCAAATATGTCGATGTTTGGACACTTATGACATCCTTTATCTAGATGAGTACAATTTAGCAGATAAAAAATTGTGTCGTTCAGTGCACTATATATTCTTTAACAAGGCTTGGGAATTTAACGGTCGACAAACTTTGAAAATTGTGTGACTTTAGAATGCATCAATTTTGAGTTGATTTTAACATTTAGTACAGGTGATGCTAGATCCTCAACTGGCGATCCAATTTTTTGGTGCATATACAGGATTCCATATGGATGTTTGTTGCTCTTTTTGTAAAAGTAATTTGTTACAACTATTTTTTGTGATAATAAAGTTAACAAACTACAATATTGGTTATTGTTTTGCAGGTTTCATTATTGGTTACTGGGCCGATCATCATTATAGCATTTGAGGCAGATCCCGGAACATAGCATTTGAGGCAGATCATCATCATAGCAGATCCCTAAGGTACTTGCAAGATTGGAATGGAGGTTGGAATAGATCATGCTAGTTTTAACAGTATACCAGTGTCTATTTCCGATGGCTATTCCGACCTCCCTTTAAATGTTTTTTTTGAGCTTTCCAATGACAAATATGTGAGTTTTATGATACATTTGTAAAGCTTACTTATTTTTTTTTTTCAGAATCTTCAATTGTGATGACTAGTTCTATGATTTCTCCATGAGGATTTGTTATATGGCTTTTTGTTATGAAATTGTTTTGTAGGTTTTTATGCCGATTTTTTGGCTCTAACACCATTCAAGCAGTTGACTAACACAACTAGTAGCAGTTCCAAGTACTTGTACAGTTTTGTAGCAGTTTGTCTCCTAGTTTTTGTTGTAGATCCACATTTTGTAGTATAGGACTACATTCAATTTTATTTACATTAGGATTTATGAAAACACATCTACACATCTTAGAAACAAATTTTATTTATAAATCTATTGACAATGGGTACATCTATCAACTGGGGTGGGAATCAGTGGAGGTCGGAACAGACCTTGGAATATGTGGGTCTATTTAAGGCAGTGTAGCATCTCTTATTCCGAGGTCCATTCCGACCTCTACTCATACATTTTTTACAGTTCATAAACTAATTATATGTTGGATTGTTACCAGCTCATAAATGCTAGATTATATACCTCTACTCATGAATTTTTACATACATATTTATCTCCTATCTTTTGTTATAGATGCACATTTTGTAGTGTAGGAATACATTCAATTTTATTTTACATTAGGATATATGAAAATATATCTACACATTTTAGAAACAAATCTCTACATTTATTGATGAATCTATTGATAATGGGTGGGAATCAGTGGAGGTCAGAACAGACCTCAAAATATGTGGATCTATTTAAGGCAATATACCATCTCTTATTCCAAGGTTCATTCCGACCTCTGCTCTTACATTCAAAAACAGATCTCTGGTAAACATTGGCAATTTGTGCCTGAACAATGCTAGATTGTTACCACCTCAACTGATATATCAAGATTACAAAATTTCCACCCCAGTTGATACATCAAAATGAATAAAATTCAACATCTTTTAGATTCTTTCACCACATTGAGGCCTTCATGTTGCCTTCTTGATTACGTTTGTCCTTGAAATGATGACACTTCTCCACTAATGTTTTTATGAACCGCTGGAGAACTCCATAGTTGGCCTAAGAAAACAAATGATCCCCACTCTCAACAATTCGTAGTATACATAATTAATGTTTCATGCTTACTAGTTCATGCTACTTTGATTTGTAGGATCTTAATCTATTCTTGTTATTTTAATTTGCAGGATCATAATTTATGTGTTGTGTATTAGTTATGTTTCATGCTGTGTGTGTGTGTGTGTGTGTGTGTGTGTGTGTGTGTGTGTGTGTGTGTGTGTGTGTGTGAGTGTGTGTGTGTGTGTGTGTGTGAGAGAGAGAGAGAGAGAGAGAGAGAGAGAGAGAGAGAGAGAGAGAGAGAGATCATGAAAGAGTTAACAATTCTAGGAAGGTGTATAGCCCTTGTTCTCTTCCGTTAAAGGCGTGGTTCAAATGTTTCTTGTTGGACGATAAGTTCCACAAGAAAGCTTAAACGTCGTAGGGAGGGAGCATGTGGTGACATTTTGGAATAGGATATAACTATACGGTTCGGGAGTTCTGATTAGCACTCTACTATGTTCTTTAGTTTTTTTCTCCTCGTGTGTGTTTAGGTTTTAGGTTTTAGGGTGTGTGTGTGTGCGTGTGCGTGTGTGATGCTAATCGTTTATGCTTCATGATTACCAGTTCATGCTACCCTTATTCCTAGTATCCGGATCATAATTTATGTGTTGTGTATTAGTTATGTTTCATGCTTAGAGATAGAGAGCAAGGAATGGGGAGAGAGAGAGAGAGAGAGAGAGAGAGAGAGAGAGAGAGAGAGAGAGAGAGAGAGAGAGAGAGAGAGAGAGAGAGAGAGAGAGAGAGAGAGAGAGAGAGAGAGAGAGAGAGAGAGAGAGAGAGAGAGAGAGAGAGAGAGAGAGTTAAAGGTAACCAACACTCCCAATTCTAGGAAGGTGTGTAGCCCTTGTTTTCTTCTGTTAAAGACTGGGTTCAAATGTTTCTTGTTGGACGATAACAAGAGAGCCCAAATGCCATAGGGAGGGAGCATGTGGTGACATTTTGGAATAGGATATAATCGTACGGTTCGGGAGTTTTGATTAGCACTCTACTATGTTTTTTCTTTTTTTTCCCCTCGTGTGTGTTTAGGTTTTAGAGTTTAGGGTGTGTGCGTGTGTGTGGTGCTAATCATTTATGTTTCATAATTACCAGTTCATGCTACCCTAATTTGTAGTATGTTGATTTAATTTATTCATATGTATGTGTGCGCGTGTGGTTCATGTATCATAGTTCGAGCTTTTATAGGTATTGAGTCAAAGCTACGAAGGTAATACCAATATATAAATCACTTTTCCATCTATAATTAACCACAAACCGTAATCCTAACAATATTAATGATGACACAAATCTATTGAGGAGGCAAAGGGGGCTTACTGGCTCCTCGATCGAGTTTTGTGCTGATTGGGTGTCTCACCTAAAAAAGACGATACCAAAGAGGCATATGGTGTGCAGGCCATTGACGTTCTTGAACCTCATGGTTCACCACATCGAAATGAGAAAAATGTGTCTGCTACTTCAAACTCAATAACTCTAAAAGGTTGCATGAGGTTCATTTGGATTCAAACAAGTTTCCACATGTAACCACTTTGAAGTGTTGAGTTCGAAGTAGCAGCATCCTTTTCTCTCTTCAATGCGAATCATCAAACTCGAGGACTACCAAGGGCCTACACACCATAGTCCTCTTTCGTGTCTTCATAAAAGAGACACCCCCTCATTACATACGGGGCACTTGTGGGGCCAACGAGCCTCTTATTGATGTCTACTCCTCAATGTGGTTCAATTTGGATCATCATTGTTCCTTGAACTTGAAATGGTTGTGAATGGACAATATATGTGTTGGTATTGACGTTGTAGCTATGAGTCAGAATACATAAAAGTTTTGGCATCCATTTCACAATACTCTATTTTTTTTAGCCCACGAGAGAGAGAGAGAGAGAGAGAGAGAGAGAGAGAGAGAGAGAGAGAGAGAGAGAGAGAGAGAGAGAGAGAGAGAGAGAGAGAGAGAGAGAGAGAGAGAGAGAGAGAGAGAGAGAGAGAGAGAGAGAGAGAGAGAGAGAGAGAGAGAGATCTATGCTGAAGGCCAAGGATAAAGTTATTAGATTTTGGTCTGACACAACTATCTATATTTTGAATAGGACTAATACCAAAGTTGTTGAAGATAAAACAATTGAGGTGGCATATTGTCAGACTCCTTTCTGAACTCAACCTACAAATAACAATAAACCATGCATAGATTGATCACCAATCTCAAGCTTTATTCAATTCTTAGCAAGTAAGTAGCATGAATCCACCAAAACCACAAGGAGCTAGCTGCCTTGTCTCCACCCAACCTTTGCTGCATAGAATGTGATGAGAAATGCCTCTCTCTAGGCTCATTTATGCACAATCCTCAAGCACCCCTTAACCCTGACCCTTCCTAATGTCAACACATGGCCAATTCCATGCACAATCGACACTTGCCACTTGGTAGTACCCTAACACATAGGCAATCGAGTAGGCTGACATGTGTCACTCATACACTGGACCAAGTGTCCCAGTGAGCATGTGACATGGATGTTGTACCACATCAAAACACACCAAATACAATATCTTAATATCCAACTTCTTAACCTAACTTTGAATGGTTAATGGCATACCCACAACCCTGAAACCTCCCCCAACAGTACCCTTTCCATCAGCCCTCATGATTGTGTACTAGTATAGGGATGGTGGTTGTGTGTTCACAGTCAACCTTTCAATCAAAGTCAAGTACGTTATGGGAGGACCTAGTGCCAAATAGAACACACAACTTTCCAGTCATAACAATCAAGTACTTGGAAATTGATACATGTATTGTGTCATTTTAAACAATCATGACAAAAGAAATAACATCAACTCTACCTAATCATCGACACTTTCACAAGATGATGATTACTTCCTTGTAGTTCATCTTGTTTCAGCTCTTCAATAGCCATAGGTGCCTGTGCTTGCTTCATTAGCAAATTGGATGAAGTTTGTATTGGAGTCCATAGATATTCCTTCCACATGCATCCTACCTAGTAACAAAAGGAAAACTTTGACATTTGGAACACTCTTGGTCATGCAACATTAGCAACAAAGATCACTGGCCCCTCTAAACATTTGACTGCCCATACAATCGTTGTCCCTAGAAGCTACGACTACTTGTCGCACTGAAGGCCTCCATCCTCAGAAGCCCCTTTTCCTCCTCCTTTCAGGTCACCTTGAAGCTTGCCTTTGCAGAAATTGACTTTTAAACCTTTTGAGCCTCTTCTATCCCAAAGCCATAAACCGCCTGAGGCCAAGGCTCACCACTAACCTTATTACTGTGTTTCAAACATAGAGCTATCTAAACTACTCCTTGGAGAGACTACAAGTCTGCTTCTTTTCAACAAAAGGTCTTGAGACTTCCATGCAAGCCCTCCACAAAAATTAAAAAATTTGAACAATTATACTGCTTCTAGTTCTTATGAGAATCTTGATGTCTTCAAATGTTCAAAAATTTGTTCAAACATGGCCTCCATATCATCTACCTTGGCATCAACTTCCTCAATCCTCAATATCTCAACACGATAACCTTCCAACAGATCCATACTGGTTGTGGTAGAGTTCCACTCACCTATAGATGGCTATTTTTAGACAAGACAGGTCTAAAATGTGGCAAAAAGGTGATTTTGACTCACAAAACCTCCAATCAAACGCACCAGGTCTTTCCTAGTTGGTACTGTGTACCGTAGTTGCTTCCTAGCTATCCAATTGTCTAAATCAACAAAGATAAGGCCCTTCCACACTAAGCCGCAATAGTACACAACCAACCACAAGTTAATTGAGCATCGTCGGATGTCGGAATTTGACGTCCACGTGAAAAAAAAAAAAAAAAAAAAACTTGAAAAAAAAATTTCACTTCTTTTTTTTTGCCATGTGGACGTCCACATGGCCGGACGTGGCAAAAAGAAAACCGTGGCAAAAACCAAACATACTCCAACCGACAGGATTTTGAAATGCATACAAAAAATAAATGATTACAAAAAATGACATAGATGAAACGAACTGAAAATAGACAAAGCCATACCTATTTCTGAGTGCATATGCATGTAGCCGGAAAGTGAAGAAGTGCTAGTCATGGATGCTTCAATTGATTCTACTATGTTTCTCACTTTGCTTCTGTCCTTTTCTAGGACAGAACTGCTCTCAACTAGAATAGCCATGAGCGAGGGCTCCCATTGACAATAAATCAGTGAGTTCTCAATGGTCGTTGATAGATCAGCTTTAGACAACAACTACAAGCTCTCTTTTCATGGTCGTAAAGGCTCAGTTAGCTGAGTCTCTGATCTGACAACTAGCTTAGTGATGGCTTTCCTTCATATCTAATACTCATAGGCGTAGTGAAGGCTTGCAAAGTAGTAGCAGCGATGGTTAGGTGTATTATAGAGGTAGCGATGTTAATAATCACATCTCTCAACTCTCTTTTAGAAATCAGCAATAATCCTTTAGTATTTTGGAAGTCAACGTTCAATTCCTCAACGGCTATAATGTGATTGAATGGTTAGATGGCTCACTCATCTAGCAACAATGGTAGGCCAGCTCTCCAAATATCTTGCAAGGAAAACTGGGTTCTAACTCACAGACCAAAGATAATTAAGCACCCCATAGCCAAGATATCTCAAGCTTCCAACGGAGATAGTGAGTCAATGGCACTCTTCAAAGTTCATTTTGAGTTTTGATTTTCAACAGAAAGCTTCACTAGCTTTCTCTAGCTGATATCTCATTTTACATGTATGAAACAACGATGGATTACCCTTTATGGCTCGATAGGGAGTAGCAACAAGATAGCCATACTGGATCAATCAGTGAGAAAAAGTGGTAGCTCTACATCTTTGATGGTGGAGCCGGTTATGATCTTCATTCAAACCTCAAGAGCTCTTAGTCTCACACTATTTCACAAAGAACATAACATTAAATCTAAACCTTAAAATTTACAAAGAACATAATATTAAATCAAACTCTTCTATCTATATTTTCTTGCTCTCTCTCATGTCTCTCACAAACGTCCTTCTCTTCCTCTCTCATTCGCTCATAATCATAAATCACTAAGACACATATTTGTGTTTAACTACACAAAATATACAATACAAGGAAGATAGTGTACAAGAAAAAGTTACAAAGAAAGAAATCTTAGTTGCACATAACAAAACAAGAGAATCGTACTTGGAATGAGACAAATGGAATTGAAAGAGTTGAGAAGAAGCGCCAAAAGCCGATCTCCAACAATCTCCTGCAAGAATAAAAAATAAGAAAACCCTAGAAAAATGACATGACTTTGAGAATTCGATCACGGATGTCGTATTCCGACATTTGTATTATCTGTCGTAATTCGACGTCCGCTTTGTGCCTTTTTTTTTTTGCACAGACAGGTGATGTCATCCATTTAAAAAGTTGTAGTCTCCGAAATGGGATGTCGGATTCCGACATTTTTATTGGCCGTCGAAATCCGACGTCTGTAAAAAAAAAAATTCGGCAAAAAAATTCTTTTTTCGGCAATTTTTTTTTTGTGTCAGATTCCAACGTATTATTATGTCACATTTCGACGGATTATGAATTTTTTTTTGAATCTGTCAAAACCTTGTGTCGGAAATCGCGCATTTTGTTGTTGTGCTAGCATGAAAGATAGGATTGGATGCCATTCTTTGGATTAATTGATTGTCACAAAAGATGATTGGGCTCTCTGAAAAATTCAGCAAGTGAATATCCTTGACCATTCTCTTGATCCATACCATCTCCTTTGTGCAATGTGTAAGAGCTTTGTACTCGGGCTCTCTAGATGACAATGAGATAGTGGCTTGTTTCTTTGGCATCCATGATATAGCTCCATCACCTATGAAAATACAATAAGCACTAATGGATTTCCTATCCATTACATCTCCAACATAGTCGAATTTGAATATCCAAAAAGATTAGGTGATGTTCTTTCATACAATATGCCAAAATCTCGAGTTCCAATGATGTACCTCAAAACTCGCCTTCCTAGCTTCCAATGCTCCTCACTAGGATCTTGCATGAATTGACTCAATCTTCCAACACAATAGCTTAGATCAGGTCTAGTAATGGTGAGATAGATGAGTGAACCAACTAGCTTCCTATAGAGAGTAATGTCCTCGAAGGATCTTTCATTACCTCTTATAGTTAGCTTTACATGAGACTCCATAGTTGTATCAATAGCTTTTGCATCTAACATATGAAATCTTTCTAGAATAGAATTAGCATACCTCTCTTGACAAATGAAAGTAGATTGAGAAGATCTAATGACTTCTATTCCTAAACTGTACTACAAATTACCAAGATCATGCACCTCAAACTCCTTCTTAAGAGCATTCTTGATATCCTCCACATCTTGATTGTCTCCATCACTCAAGATGATATCAT
Source organism: Diphasiastrum complanatum (assembly GCA_029204225.1). NCBI lineage: Eukaryota > Viridiplantae > Streptophyta > Lycopodiopsida > Lycopodiales > Lycopodiaceae > Diphasiastrum > Diphasiastrum complanatum. Next base: position 16,653,434 of record CM055092.1, on the reverse strand, counting down.
CCACATAGATTAGCAAGATGTTAACATCATTTCCATCAAACCTATAATAAAGTGAATGATCATACTCACTCATAACAAAGCCTTGAGAGAGTAAAAAAGTGTTAAGCTTAGCATACCAACTCCTTGGTGCTTGCTTAAGGCCATACAAACTCTTTTGTAGAAGACACACATGATTTGGCTTTGTTGATGAAATGTAGCTCTTGGGTTGCTCCATGTACACTTCCTCCTCAAGATCACCATTCAAGAATGCATTTGAAATGTCCATTTGCCATAGATCTCATCCATAAAGTCTATCAAGTGAAATGATGACTCGAATGCTTACCATCTTTGCCACGGGTGTAAAGGTCTCATCATAGTCAATCCCTTGTTGTTGAGCATATCCTTTTGCCAGTAACCTTGCATTGTGCTTGTTGATAGATCCATCTTGGTTTGTCTTCACCTTGAAGATCCATTTGCATCCAATAGTTTTCTTGTCCTTAGGCAACTCCACCAATCTCCATGTTCTATTCTTCATAAGAGCTTGATACTCAAGATCCATTGCTTGGATCCACTCCTCTTCTTTCCTTGCTTGATCTACACTTGTAGGCTCATCTAAAGAGGATAGGAAAGCAACATAATTTCCAAAAACTACTTGCTTACCCTTTTAATCATATGTGAGCCTTGAAGGTACTTGTCTTTCTCTTGATGTTCTCCTTGGCTTTTGACTTGATGAAGGTCCATCACCACCACCATCCAAAGTAAGATCCTTCTCATCAACATCAAGAATGTTAGATCCATCTACTCTAACATCAATCATTCTTTAAGACACCTTTGGAATGTTCCCTTCATCAAAAATGACATCTCTACCAACAATCACTTTGTTAGTAGAAGGAATGTAAACCTTGTAGGCTTTACTCACCTCACTATATCCAACAAAAATACCTCTTCTTGAAGATGGATCTTCCTTGGTCCTATCATCAAGAGTAATGTTGACATAGCATGTGCACCCAAAGGTTCTTAGAAAGTTGACACTCGGCCTCCTCTTGAATAGCATCTCAAAAGGTGTCCTTCCATCCAAAATAGCACTCGGCCACCTATTGCACAAGAAATTGGCACACAACAAAGCTTGATCCCAAAATGGTTTTTCAATATTAGCACTTAACCTCATAGATTTAGAACTTTCACATAAAGTCCTATTCTTCCTTTCAGCCACTCCATTTTGTTGTGGGGTCCTTGATGTTGTATACTCCCTCTTGATCCCGTGCTCAACACAAAAGGCCTTGAACTTGTTAGATATGTACTCACCACCATTGTCACCTCTCAAGCACTTGATCTTTGTGGAAAATTGGTTGAACTTGACAAAGACATCATACACTTCATCCTTGCTCTTTAGTAGATAGATCCAACAAAACTGCTAAAATCATCAATGAATGTTACATACATCTTAGCTCCGCTATTGCTAATTGTAGTAAATCCATGAATATCCGAATGTACAAGCTGAAAAGGCTTTGTAGATCTAGAAATAGATCTAGTATAAGGTAGTCTATGTGACTTAGACAAAGCACAACACTCACAAATATGCTTGACATTACTTAAGGAACTTGGAAGACCAATCACAACCTTCTTCCTTGCCATTACCTCCAATGACTTGAAGTTGAGGTGTCCCATTATTTTGTGCCAAACCTCTTGAATAGAAATTTGCTCCCTTGCAACACATCCAACTTGGCTAGCAATAACACAAGCATCAAGTTTGAACAACTTCCCTTGTCTTTTACCTTTTCCAATCAAGACATCGTTCTGTTTGATCAAACTAGCATCTCCATCAAACTCCACCTTGAGGCCTTTACTTAGCATTTGACTCACACTAAGCAAATTCTTGGTAATAGATGGAATAAACAAGACATCCTCCAAATGAACATTCCTATTTGTAGAGAGAGAAATAGGAATTGTGCCAATCCCTTTAATTGCACACTCACCATCATTGGCCATGTAGATCACCCTCTTGTCATCTCCGTATGCCAACAAAGAAGTGAAGTACTCTTTGTGAAAGGTCATGTGTGAACTTGCTCCACTATCAATCCACCAAGGATCTAGATCTCCATCATTAGCAAGCATACATGAAGACATCACAAAAGCATCATCATTTGCATCTTGAACATCCAAACCATCCTCATCAAGTGTAAGATTACCTTGCTTGTCTCCTTGATCTCTCTTCTTCTTGTAGCACTCACTTGCAAAGTGTCCTTTGATGCCACAATAGAAGCACTTGAGCTTTGATCTATCCTTATTTTTGCCACTTGATCTTGCCCTTTAGACCACTTACTTTTGGATTTGCCCTTGAATTTGCCCGTGAACATAGCATCCTCTTGAAGTGTCGATGTAGATCCACCTCTTGCTTGAAGCCTATATTCTTCATTGATCAAGATCTCTTGAAGATCCATCAAACTTGGCAAAGTCTTTTGAATAGCAATACTTTGAACAATGTTAGCATGAGCATCAAACAAGCCATTAAGAATCACTTGAATAAGGTCTCCCTCCTATGCAAGCTAACTCATCATTCAATGCTTTCATTCTCAAAACAAAAGTACATGGACTTTCTTCATTCTTTTGCAAACAAGAAAAGATTTGCCTTCTTAGAGTCAACACTCTAGAAGTAGAGTTGGATTCATAAAGCTTCTTCAATGAATTCCAAGCTTCCAAAGATGATGTGCACTTACCAACTTCCTTGAGAAGCTCATTGGTAACATTCATCTTTATCATGTGTAGAGCCCTTTTGGCCCTCTTGTCATACCTCAATTGATCTTGTTGTGTTGCTGGCCTCTCCTCCAAACCTACAACAATATCCAAAACATCATTCATCTCAAGAACTGACTCCATCCTCACTTTCCACAATGAATAGTTACTTGAGGTAAGCCTATCACTGGCTTCCAACATGACTCCAATTGAGGTTGTCATGTAGCAATGACCTGATCTTCTCTTTCAACCTGCTTCAATGCACAAAGCACTCCTTTGAACAACAACAAATGCTTTCAAAAGAATCATGGAATCTTGATCAACCTATGATCTATCCTCAATCTAATGACTTTTGCCACTTCAAGAGATTAAAACACACTCAAATGAAGTCCAGCAACCTCACTATCTAGAGATCCAATCAAAATTAGGTCTTGACAAAATCACAAAAAATTGACTATTCCAAATGTACATGCAAATGCTGAAAATTTGATATGCAATCTATAAGCCACCACTTAGGCTGAACCAATGATCCAAAAATTGACAAAATCCAGTATGTGAATTCAAAAATCAGAATTGAAAAAATATATTGACCTATTTACTGTTTTGATCTACAAAAGATCCAATCTACAAAAGCAAAAAATCCGATTTTGGTGTAGAATCCTCTCTAGCATGCTCTAGACTTGATATCTTCACCAAACCATTGATAGATCTGATTTCCTCCTTCATAACCTGAAACACAAGCTCTGATACCATGTAAAAGATTTTAGATCCTTAAGATCCAATCTACTTGAATGATCTTTGGTTAGAAAGAGAAATACACTACCAATCTCACCAATGTAGAAAAATCAGCATCTACACACAAATTGAGATGCAAACACCAATAGAACTTGATCAAACTTGAATGAAATGATTATGTACTGTTGTTGTCCGTACAAAACTAGCAAGCTATATATTTTACATGTGTGGATCCAAAAATAGAAATATAGATCATTCTACACATAGAATTGCAAGCAAACACCAAGATAGTGCACCAATGGATAGTAGAACTCAAGAGGACCATGTATAAGCATGAAATGAGATAGAGAAGAGAGAAGATTGCTCTCTCCACGAGTTACATCCTTTTATAACAGGTCCAAACCCTATTTGGCCACTTGGCCTTCCCACCAAAATGCTAACCCTACTAATTTTGGGTCTAGATTCAATGTACTCAACTATTCAAATTCGAATCTACTCTAACTCGCATTCTAACTTTCCCACACTTTCAAAAAGTGTTTATTCAAATGAAATTAAAGTCTAAAACAAGTTTTGGCCTCAATATGCCAAATATGGAAATATTGCAAAATGTGAGGGAAGGATGCCATAGGTTCAACATAGTTTCAACCAAGGTGCAGAATTCAAATGAACAAGAAAGCTTAGACACACGAATAAATAACAGACGCATTTGCGTTCGAGATCAAACACAACAAGAAAATCATCTATATTGATCTTTCTTTGATTTCTTCAAGCACTGCATGCAAATCCACGTAGTGCGTTGGCATGGGAGAAACACAGTTCTCTCACGAGCAATCATCTCACTTTACTAACGGATAGTTGGATCTACAGATCCTAGACATAATTGTCTTCGCACGCAGGCGGACATGTATTCTATATTTTGTGTTGATTGCTTACTTGCATCAGACTACTACATTACACTGTATGTGTACTCTGTTGATCTATATGTCGAGTATCATCCAATAAGTATAGTCGCTCTATGTAAATCTAAGATTAGAGTGATTAAGCATCTACAACTAATCAAGAAAATACAAGAGTGGCAGATTAGCCACGATTTAAAATGTATCTGCTGATGCATGCCATCAGATCAAATATCTGTACTTCTGGGTATTTGCATGATCTTGCTAGTACTCTTTGGAGCGTGGAGGGTAGGAGAAGGTTTTGTTTTGGTCGTTTGCCCCTCTCGTACTGGACCGCAAAAAATTCTCGTTCGTGAATATTTTCTGTTTGCAAACCGTCTCCTTTGACTTTCGAGTTTGTGAACCGTTCGTCTTCGTTTCCTTTGACTTTCATTTTCGCAAAACTTTTTGTGCTTCGTGTCTCTTGACTTTCGTGTTGGCGAACATCTTCGTCAGGCTAAGGGTTGAAAGCCAGCAAGGCTTTGTAGTTAGAAACATTTCGTTTCTTCAACTCCCTCTCAAAGCATGATAGCTTTACGATCCTGAGACTACTCCTCTGTCTCTCAAAGAGTCCTTTGTCCAGGGCTTTAGTGAAGATGTCAGCAACCATGTCTTTCATTCCGATGAAGGTGGTCTGCAGCATTTTCTTTTCAATTAGATCCCTGATCAAGTGGTACTTAATCGCAATGTGCTTCGTTCTGGAATGGAACATGGGATCTTTCATCAGGTGTATTGCAGAGGTGTTGTCCATTTGCAAGACTAGGGGCTCGTTCCTTGTTTCGCCCAATTCATCCAGGAACTGCCTTAGCCAGATTATTTCGTTGGTCATCTTTGTTGCTGCAACATATTCTACTTTGCAGGATGACTGGGCTATAACGGTCTGCTTCTTGCTGACCTAGAGAACTGTTGTTTTTGATGCGATGGTGCATCCTCCTGAGACACTTTTACAGTCATCCTTGAGAGATGTCCAGCTAGCATCGTTGTAGGAAAATATCCTGAAACCTGCATCACGACAATAACACAAGCCATAATCCCTCGTTAATTGAAGATATTGCAAAATGTGTTTTGCAATCTTTCAATGTGTCGAGCCTGGATTTGTGCAGAATTGGCTCATCCTAAACACTTCATAAGCAATATCAGGACGTGTGTTGTCTGAAAGGTATATCAGTGATCCTATTAGTTTCCTATAAAGTGTGAGCTGCATTTGTTCTCTCTCTTCCTCAGTCCTTGGATAGTCGTCGCTTGTCAACACTATCCCTGCAAGCATTGGAGTGTTTGCTCCTTTGTAGTTCATCATCCCAAAGTCCTCTAGGATCTTCTAGGTGTATCTGGACTGGTGAAGGTATAACTTACCTCCCTCGTAGTCCCTTTCAATTTGTAAGCCTAGGTAATACTTGGCTTCTCTCAGATCCACTATCTCGAAATGTTTCGATATGTCTACCTTTATTTCAGCAATTAGCTGTCCACTCATACAAAATATCAGAGTGTCGTCCACATATACAGCCACTATGATGATCTGCCCATCTGTAACTCTGACATAAACATTAGAATCAACCAACTTAGGCTTGAATCCTAATGATTTCAGGGCTTGATCTTTCTTTTTGTACCATTATCGGACTGATTGTTTCAGACCGTAGATACTTCTGTGCATTCTGCATGCATATTCAGGAAGTGAATTCGAGACGTATCTTGGGGGTTGATCCATGTAGACCTCTTCATCTATTTTTTCATGCAAGAAGGCTGTCTTTTTGTCCACAATGTGGATCCTGAGGTCATAAGTTGTTGCATATGCAAATAACAAACGTAGGGACAAATGTTTGACGACAGGAGAGAAGGTTTCAGAGTATTCAATACCATATCTCTGAGAGAAACCTTTTGCTACCAGTCTTGCCTTGTATTTCATGATGTTCCCATCTGGTCCGTATTTGAGCTTGAAAACCCATTTGCATTTGACAATCTTGCGCTTATGTGGTAATGGCTCCAACGTCCACACCTGGTTCTTCCTCATCGACTCCATCTCTTTGTTCATGGCTTAGATCCATCTGTCCTTCTGTGGACTATCAATCGCTTCCTTGAAAGTCTGTGGTTCGCCACTGAATCTGCAGAACTCTTCTAATGTGGAAGCTGAGCTGCCTGGCACATATCTTGTCTGCTCGATCTGAAACCATCTTGGTTTACAAGAACTGCGACGACAAGTTGCCTCTCGAATATTTCTTCGTCAGATTCGTCGTTCGTTTTCGTGTTCGTCCTCTGCTCCCTTTGTCATTGGTGGCAGGTCATAGTACTGTCTCTCCATAACTTCGAAGCTGACAGGATCGTCATTGGCCCTTGTCCTGCTCTCATCGAATCTGACATCTCTCATTGTTTTCACAGTGTTCATGTCTGGCATGTAGACTCTGTAGTATGACGAATTTTTTTCATAACCTACCAAAAGTCTCTGGTCGGCTTTCTCATCAAGTTTCTTTCAAAGCTTATCAGAAATATGTGCATAAGGTGCACAGCCAAAGATTCTGACGTGAGACAGATTGGGCTTTCTACCCTACCATAGCTCATGTGGTGTCGTGTGAGGGACACCAGATTGTAGTCAGGCACTACAGATCTACGTTTCTAAAATTAATGCAACATTCAACATAGTTTCAACCAAGGTGCGAAATTCAAATGAACAAAAAAACTTAGACACACGAATAAACAATAGACGCTTTTGCATTCGAGATCAGACACAACAAGAAAATCATCTATATTGATCTTTCTTTGAATTCTTCAAGCACTGCATGGTCAACGGCCATTTGCTTTAGCAGGTTCTTGAACTGCTTGATGTGATTATGTAGGGAATCACCATTTGCCATCTTGAGGGAGTAAAATTTCTTCCTGAGATGTAGCTTGAAGCTATATCTTGCACTTCATATAATGTGCTCAAGATTTCCTAGACTTTGGATGTTTGAGCTTCATATACACGGTTGATTTGCATGTCTGAAATGTTGAGGATGATCAGCGCAAATGCCTTGCCATCCTTCAGCTTCCATTGGGAAATTTCTGCGTCGTTGGCTTCACCTGTAACAATGTCATACAATTCCTTAGCCATTAGCCCAGTTCTCATCTTAAATTTCCACATATGGTAATTGGCTCCATCAAGCTTGTCCATGATACGATTGGCTTTCCCTTGGAAATCCATGTAAAAGATCAATCTAGATGATAGTAGTAACTATCAGTGACTTAAGAATGAGAACCTAGTGTTAAATTATAAAACAAGAAAATGGGTATCCTATCGGCTAGTAGGATATCGCTTATCAGGCAGTAGGATCGGGCAGCTTATCAGGCTATAGAAATAGCTATGACATAAAATCGCTTAAGAAATCAGAGTGGATTCTGATATTAAAGCTCTAAGTAATCAGAGAATAATAACCTATTGCTCTAATACCATGCTGGGGAAGTGGTGAAAGGTTCTCTCGGTGCGTGCACTATTGGTAACAATAGGCAAACACAATAATGAAGTTAAGTTTAGAGCTAGGTACGCGGTGACAGCGGAAGCAAGGGTAGGCAATCAGACAAAACAATCAGAAGTCAGATAGAGAGTGAAAAGCATTGCAAATACTGGCAGAACCTGAATGCAGAACTAGACAGCACTTTATTCAGATTAATTGTAGCGAAATACAAGTCAGTAATGCAGGTAAGCACAAGACAATAGCAGGCGAAACTGCGTGCTCACAAAGCTAACTACAATTTGTAAAAGCTATGAGCAATATTGACGATCCGTTTGAAAAAGAGAATCAATGCATGAAAGCATCTACTGTGTCTGTCTCATCGGATTTGATAATTCGTGTTCTTGATCATTGATCAATTGCATACATGTTTCTTGTTTAATGATCTATGTGCTATTTACATTTATGCAGATGAGTGTACAAGAGATGGTGTGGAGCCGTTGCGCCGTCAGGGAGAAGATCGTGGCTACCGTCATTGTCATGTTGGTTGCACAGTACAGAAGATGAGCGTGAGGAGGCTGATAAGTCGGCGGGCTTCTCCGATATGTCGACCAGGTTGGGTCTACCCGATAGTTCATCCAACTCTGCTATGTCGGCCAGGTTGGGTCTACCCGATAGTTCGTCCACCAATTCCGATATGTCGACCATCTTCTCTTGCTCATCTTCAGTAATTGAACTGCGCGACAATGCAGTAAATATGCAGCAATGAATGGAACTAGATTAACATGCAATTTAGGAGAGTAGAGGAGGTAAATCCAACAAATGCATGTCTATTTTGTTTGATGTTTTTTTCATGCCATGCATATTCATTTATTCGTAGATTAAAATGTTCTTATGACTAATAATGTTGTGTTGATCTGAATGCTCAAAATTACACTCTGAATACGCCTTGGCACATTATAATTTACAAATCTATCTAACTATGGAATTGAAAGTCCCGATCCAGTGACTTCGAAGTTGTGATCAAGTAGGGCAAACTTCGAACTATCGAAGTCGGCCTGAATCTGATAGACGTGGTTTCATGCACCGATCAGTAGTCGCCCCTAACGTACTAACATTTCTCCCGACACATGAATATCTATGAGTTAAATGAGAAAAACCATATCTTAGATTTAGTACAAGCACATAATATGGTTCATGAGGCACATCCTTATATACATGAGACGCATTTATATAGTCTTTTAGGTTCAATCATTTAAGTTAAGGCACATTTTTATAGGTTTGTTTCCTAGTGCATTTTTCTATTCACAAAAGCTAAGAATTCTAGTGAGATTAGTTGGTATTGTGTGGCTAGCACCTAGTATTCCTATTGAGCGTTCATGCCCTTTTCAAATTACTTAGGACCATGTGAACCTTTACATCAGTTTGTTCATGGTGTTATTGTTCTACATGACTAGCTTGGGATGAATTTCTTCATATTGGATTCTTTATCATAGTTCACTTTTTACTTGGTCACCCATTCACATGACCATTTTGGGATTGGGTTGTTCTCTTTATCCATTCTTATTATGTTATGGTCCACTCAATAAACAAATATAATATCATTGTAATTGTAGTTTATGAACTCTTCCATAATTTAGTCTTCATATTGTGTCAACATCATTTGCACTATTCTGGTGAAAACATTACTTTGGCATTCTTTAGCCATCATGGTCATTTTGATGCCCTTATTAGACTTTTTGTGCTCCATATTGCTAGAATGGTACATGTTTGTTTGAAGCATCTTGTTATAATAGTCTTTACCTATAACTTTAGCATCGTACATGCATTTGTCATTCCTCATCAATTAGTATAGCTTGAAATAGTCTTCATATTACCATATGTTATTTATGTTCATCCAAGTTCATTCTCATGTTGCAAATTTTGGTGCTTAGTTTATACATTTTCATCTACTCACTTAACATATTCATTTTTGTGGTCCTTATACAGATTTGACACCATTTCACATCATATGCTTTTACTTAGTCACCATTGGATTTTGCAACACACACCCATGCACACACAAATATCTATATAGCTTTTGTTATTAATGCATTCTATGAATCTCTTCTACATGTTGCAAACATGAATGGCACACCTTCTGTTAGTATTAGGGTTACGAATATATGTAAGGACCTTATCATTGAGGCCTTAACAACTAAAATGCATAAGTTGTTCTAAATAGCTCATTAAATTGGTACCAATCAAATGAGACCAAGGAACAAGTCCCAGTAGGGCGACTGACACCTCAGCCTTAACCTAGTTTGGTACTCGTGAATGGTGAATAAAGTTGCTTCTAAGGGACCTGAGAACAATACAAGAAGGGTAAGTTGCAAAGACTGTATAATTCAATTTGGTTATTCTAGTGTTGTTGAATTGGGTATAGGAGAATCTGGATCCACTTCTTTGTGTTCAGCTCAAAATTGATTTTTCATTGATCTTACTTCGAGATTACGATAATAGTGCTGAATGCTAATCCGCATGTAGTTTACAATCCGATTTTTCATGATGACAGATGGTTCTCTCTCACGATTCCTTTGTGCAACCCAAATTAGAGCTGTCCAAAATTGTAATAAATCACATATCTCACAGGTTCATAGTGACAATTATATGAATCCTGTGATGATACCACTAATATTGGTGATCGAGTTGTAAAATCCCCAAAGGCTTGACACTGATCCTGCTCTTAGAATCCCAAGAGCTTTTAGGTTTTGGATGTCACAGGCTCCTCTCGGGTTGATGCTTCAAACATCGCGGCCATGCTATGGAACTGCATCACATACATCTGTTAGTAGGGAGAATATTATCCAAGTAGAAAAGACTCACAAATCTTAGGTCAACTACCGAGACTCCAGAAAATTCAGTGTAGATAGTCTGAAGTTCAACTATCGAGTATGAGTATAAAAATTGCCAATAAGAGATTATAATCCAATATATTATAATATGCAGATGAAAAAAGCTCAAATGTGCAATCCATTCACATCATCAACAAAATTTCTGGAGAATTACTGACCTTGAAACCACAGCCTCTTACACAAGCTTTGGTACATTTCTGGCCATCAAACACAACATTGTGTCACTGAAATCCAGTTCTCCGCAAAATAGGAGATCTTTCGTGGCAACAAAAGTACAGAATGCCTTACAAAGAATTTTACAAATGCTTTCTCTTTCTAATATAGTCGAAGGCCTTGTGATAATCCTAAATGTGCTAGCGTTCAAGCAATTCTGACTTAATTAGAATCATGCATGCAACATTCTGTTTCTGAAATGATATCCTGTTTCCTTCTGTACGGACTTCAGTTAGGGAAAAAAATTCATTTTGTTACATTTACCCAGGCAGTAAAGTACCAGCGAGTGTGATGGCACTCCAGGAGATCGGTCGAGCGCTGCAGTCCACTGGAAAAATTTTCCCTCGATAAGAGGGTCCTTGTAGCAGAGCTCTCTACACACTTCTATACCTGCAGACGGAGAGATAGAAAGAGTTTGAAAAATATAAATTGCTTACCTAGTTGAAAAAGCAAGTAGCAAAGGTACAGAAGGTAGGCTAACGGTTAGCTGCCCAAGAACGTGTGAAGGGAAATAGCAACGAAATCGAGTAACTCTCATATGAGCTACTAAGAAATTGAAACTTACAATTCTCCCATTTGTCTTGCAGGCAACCTTTCTTACAGTACACCCTCCCTGTTCCATAACAAGAGTTATCAGCTATTCCGTACATGACAGACATAGTTAAAACCGTAAACTCCTACAGCAATGCCAATGTCCAAAGAAAGGAATTCATATTTCCTGCATAGCATGCGTGCGTGCTTGTGTGGAAATTAGAAGGGTGCAAATTACACGGTATGTCGAAGAAAGACTCGTAGCGCTGCACACAGCAACCATTGCAGTTATTGCCTCCTTGTGGTTGTTGGGATTGGGTAAGGTTACTAGCCATAGCGGTGAGCTTTGTCAGTGCTCTCTCCTAAAAGCTCAAGGAAAACTCTCTCCTCTTATAAGTCTCTCTTCTCACGCATACCCGAGCGAGCGAGCGAGCGAGAGAGCGAGAGAGAGAGAGAGAATATCAAAACATCTGGCACTTTTGAAACAAGCCTAACATATGAAAAGGTATCCATTTTGAGGGCTGCAGGCATGGACTTGAGTGCCTTCCATGTTGCCAAAATGCTATTTTTGGTAAGCATGCTCATGTAGATAATTAAGATACGTTTGTCTCTTTTTATTTATATAAGCGCCTATTAATTACACATTTGCAAGGGTTACTTGATGGTGTTTATTTTTAGACCAACATAATTATGTAATACATCAAAAATATCCATCGGTGCTTTACAATGGCACAAACTCCTTGATGCCTGCCCAAGATATATTTCCCAAAGACTCGTCCAAGCTTTTTATCCTTCATGCCATGGCCACGCAACCTCCCTAAGTGTTTGTGTCACCAAATGTCAGGGGCAAGGGAGAGGGAGAGAGAGAGAGAGAGAGAGAGAGAGAGAGATGGTGTAAGGTAATCCCTTATTGTCCACATAGTCTTAGATCAACTACAACAAGACTTAGTGTTACAATGATTCATATTCTTAAGCTTGTCATGATGTTTGCAAACATTCCAGATGTAATTTTCATAAAGCTTAAATCAGTTGTCCTAATTCTTGCCACAAGCTTATCTAGTACCAATTAAAAGCAAGAATAGCTAAGCCCCATGTCGGCCCATAAATAGAGTGACTATATATCCACTATTTCCAATTTGAGCAATATCTAAAGTTTTTGACTACCGACACATATACATGAATCTTACTATAGGGAGTCTTATGTTTTACCTCTTATGCTAAAGTCCAAACATACTCTCCAAATAGAAAAAAATCATTTTGCAATTTGTACACATCACACCTACCATTCATACGTCTCTATAAATTATAATCTCTATCATTAAAGTGTTCAATAAATCTTCTCAACCTCCATTTAGTTTGCATTAGAATGGTGTTATCGTGGCGGATAATTTGTTAGTATTCAAGTGGGTCCATGAAAGTTTTGAATATCAATTAAAAGGCTTGAATGGAATATGCTAAATAGCATATGAAAACACTAAATACTAACCCTACTCACAGAATTGTAGAATCAATACACACATTGAACAAAACAAAGCTAGCATGGCCTTGGTGTTACACTCACATTGTTCATACATTGAGATGTATCAAGGCCATTGAGTGAGATATTATTGATGTCCACTTGTTACCCAAAAAAATCTAGCAACTTATTTGACAAACAAGCAATAGCATTTGAATCCTCATCAAAGTTTGGGCCCAAGTGTTACAAAGAAGACATACAATGCACATTCGAGATATACTACAATATGACCTACTTGCTACTCATAATTGTGGCTTGGTGAGTTTTTGATGATCATTTGTTAGGTTCTAGATGTAATTAGCCCTTGTGTCCACTAATTTTTTGAGAAGGCATGTTGTTGAAGAAACAGAGTGTTTCTGATTACAAAGCCTTGCTAGCTTTCAACCCTTCGCCTGAAGAAGATGTTCGTGAACTCGAACATCTGGAGACACGAAACACGAAACACGAAGAGTTTCGCGAACACGAAAGTCAACGGAAACGAAGACGAACAGTTCGTGAACACGAAGGATCCACAAACGAGATTCCTTTGCGGTCCAGCAAGAGAGAAAGGCAGACGAGGTAAGCGAAACTAACGGTGGAAACGAAACCCATTCTGTCCTCACGCTCCAAGGAGTACCACCAGAAATCACGCAAGTACCCAGAAGTACAAAGATCTGACCTGATGGCATGACGTCAGCAGATACTTCCTAGGTCGTGGCTAATCTACCACTCTTAAAATTCCCTGATTAGTTGTAGATGTATAATCACTCTAATCTTCGGTTTACATAGAGAGACCGTACTTACTGGATAATACTTGACATATATCAGAACAGGATACACATAGTGTAACTAAGAGAAGAGACACTGAAGAAGTCTGATGCTAGTAAACGATCAAGACAAACATAGACAGAAGCTCCGCCTGCGTGCGAGAAGATAATTCTATCTAGGATCAGAAGATCCAATTGTCCGCTAGTGAAGCGAGACTACTACTCGTGAGAGAACCGTGCTTCTCTCACGCCAACGCACTGCGTGGATTCGCATGCAGTGCCCTGAAGAAATCAGAGAAAGTCAATATAGATTATTTTCTAGTTGTGTCTAATCTTGAATGTTGAATGCTTATGCTGTTTATTTTCATAGTTTTCTTGTTCCCTTTGAGTTTCGCACCTTGGTTGAAATTAAGTCAAATGTTGTATTAATTTTATGAACGTAGATCAGTATTAACTGACTACTCTCTGGAGGATTGTAGGAGTGTTTCAGCTGGTAGTGCCCAGCGAACTCATCTGAACTCCATTTAAATCTTGAAAGAGAGTCGCGAATGTTTCGTGAATTTTCTTCTCACGATTCTTAACAGTCGTATCGGAGCAATGCATGATTCTCATCAGTGGTATCAGAGCCACCTTGCCATATTCTGACATAGCCAAGAAGCTAGTAGATCCAAGAGGCCAAGCATTCAGACAATCAACCACCAACAAGAAAACAGACTTCAAGAAGCAATGACTTCAATCAGCAGCATGCAGAGCAAGATCTGCACTATACCTAATTCTTCAAGATCTAACTTTCTAGCCTGGAAAGTTAGGACATCTTTGATACTCAAGGTCGAAGGACTCTTCCCCTAGGTGGATGGCACAGAAGAAATGCCTACGACAACAGGGAAGGAGCTACGCGAATGGAGGGAGAAAAATGACAAGTCAGTAGCCTTGCTATCATCTTCCATCGAAGATAGCCTTACACTTGACCTTGCTACACTCTCCAAAGCTAAGGAGAAGTGGGATGCACTGCTCACAAGATTTCAGACGAAATCAAGAAGTCAGATTATGATGCTGGAAGATCAGCTGACGAATTGGGATGGAAAAGACCTCACCTCTTTCGTGAGAAAGATGAAGGATTTGTTTCTATCACTACACAACTCAGGAGCAGAGAATGCAGTATCAACTGAGAAGCAGCTCCCATATATGTTGAGAGCCTTACCCAGATCTTTCCAGACGACACGAACCCTACTCGCAAAAGATCCTACCATGAATCTCAAAAAGGCGATTGTCAAGATTCGAGAAGAAGTCGATGCCAGAGATCATTTTGATCACAAAGATGGTTCTAACCAGGCACTCTACGACAACATAGAAAAATCAAAGAAACAGTTCAAGCCTAAGAGGGAGTCGAATCAGAGGCTGGATCGTGACCAGCAAGCAGGGGGGGACCAACAAAAGCAACTGGAAGACCAAAGGGAGGTCGAAACGACAAGATGCAGACAAGAAGACCTACACGAGATGCAGAAGAGATGGGCATACAGTAGATACCTGTTGGTTCAATCCCAAGATTGAGTGTATCCATTGTCATAAGAAGGGTCATGCAGCCATGGATTGCACCCAGAACCCAAGAAACAGATCAGAACAGAACAAACAGGAGAATGATAATAGTTTTTCCTATGTCAAGGAGCCCGAGAGCTCGAAGATGGGTGAAGAAAGAATGAACAAAAATTGTTCGACCGCCTACATCTGTGAAGATGTGTGTGCAGGATCAACGTCTGACACACACGAGGTGATCCCTGATTCAGGAGCCACCTCGTACTTCTTGACATCAAGACAAATCATGTTTGATTTCAGAAGTGCAGATCCATCAAGATTCATAGTTCTTGGAGATGGATCCAGACATCAAGTGAACGATATTGGTTCACTGTGGCTCAACACCAACGGTAGAGATAGACGACTCAAAGACGTTCTGTTCGTGCCAACTCTACAGCAAGACTTGCTCTCTGTAGCAAGAATAGCAAATGCAAGGATGCATGTGACGTTTTCTAAAGAAGCATGCAACGTGATTGATGCTAGCACCAGCGCTCTCAGTGCTCAAGGCAGAAGGAAAGGGAACCTATATCATTTGAAGGTACGCCTACTTGCAGATCAGGTGCATCACACTCATGACGACTCGCCAGACACTCTGTGGCACAGAAGACTCTGCCACATGAACTCAATGGCACTCTACTAGGCAAGTCATCATGGAGCAATAACAGGGGCCGACATCTCAAATGCAACCAGTTTGACCACTTGTGAAGCATGTTTGAAAGGCAAGATGTCACGCACACCATTCGTCAAAGACTCCTATAAAACGACAAAGATTCTGGAGCTGGTGCACTCTGACATCTGCGGTCCATTCAACGTGATCTCAGTGGGAGGTCCAAATACTATTTAACCTTCATTGATGATTATAGCAAGTTTTCCAGAGTGTATTTTATTCAGAATAAATCTGAAGCACTCGATAAATTCACAGAAAATGTGAATTGGACTGAGAGATGCACAGGCAACAAGCGAAGCAGATCAGAACAGATCGAGGTGGCGAATATATCTCGAATCGCTTCACTGACTTCTGCAATGATCGTGACATCATTCACTAACGAACTGCAGCCTACACAGCACAGCACAATGGTGTTGCTGAACGAAAGAACAAGACCCTGATGGAAGCAGCCAGATGCATGATGGCATACTCAAAGGCTCCAAGGGCACTGTGGGCTGAAGCAGTAGCTACATCTGCATACATCCAGAATAGGATAGGTAAATCTAGTGCTCTTCACACGACACCACATGAGCTATGATGGGTAGAAAACCCAACCTGTCTCACGTCAGAATATTTGGTTGTGCAGCATATGCACATATTCCTGATAAGCTTTACAATAAGCTTGATGAGAAAGCCGGGCAAGGATTTTTGGTAGGTTATGACAATAATTTGTCATACTACAGAATCTACATGCCAGACACGAACACTATGAAAACAGTGAGGGATGTCAAATTCGACAAGAGCAGGACAATGGCCAACGAAGACCCTGTCAGCTATGAAGTTCTGGAAAGACAGTACTATGACTTTCCACCAACGTCAGAGGGAGCAGAGGACGAACACGAAAATGAAGATTTTTGAGTCGTCTCCCATTCGAGCGACGAATCAGATGAAGAAATATTCAAGAGGCAACCTGCGACCGCAGTTCCTGTAAACCAAGATGGTTTCGGACCGAGCAGAGCAGACAAGGGCAAAGGCATAGCTGTTCCAGTAGGATCTCCCAGAAGGTCGACAAGACCACGAAGACCACCAACAAGATTTGTGCCAGGCAGCTCAGCTTCCACATCAAAAAAATTCTACGGGTTCAGTGGCGAACCACAGACATTTGAGGAGGCAATTAAAGGTCCAGAAAAGGACAAATGGATCCAAGCCATGAACGAAGAGATGGAGTCCATGAGGAAGAACCAGGTATGGATGTTGGAGCCATTACCTCATAAGCGCAAGACTGTCAAATGCAAATGGGTTTTCAAACTCAAACATGGACCAGACGGGAGTGTGACGAAATACAAGGAAAGACTGGTAGCGAAGGGTTTGTCTCAGAGATACAGTATTGAATACTCTGAAACCTTCTCTCCTGTTGTCAAACATTCATCCCTATGTTTGTTGTTTGCAAATGCATCAGCTTATGACCTTAGGATCCACATTATGGATGAGAAGACAACCTTCTTGCATGGCGAATTAGACGAAGAGGTCTACATGGATCAACCCCCAGGATTTGTTTCGAGTTCACGTCCTGACTATGTATGTAGAATGCATAGAAGCATCTACGGTCTAAAGCAATCAGCCCGACAATGGTACAAGAAGAAGGATCAAGCCCTGAAATCATTGGGATTCAAGCCTCTGTTGGCTGACTCCAATGTGTATGTCAGAGTTATAGATGGGAAGATCATCATAGTGGCTGTATATGTGGACGACACTCTGATACTTTGCAGGAGTGAGCAGCTAATTGCTGAAGTAAAGACAGACATCTCAAAGCATTTCGAGATAGTGGGTCTGGGAGAAGCTAGGTGTTACCTAGGCTTACAAATTGAAAGGGACTATGAGGGAGGTAAGTTATATATTCACCAGTTTAGATACACCCAGAAGATCCTAGAGGACTTTGGGATGATGAACTGCAAAGGAGCGAACACTCCAATGCTCGCAGGGATGGTGCTAACAAATGACGATTGTCCAAAGACTGAGGAAGAAAGAGAACAAATGTAGCTCACACCCTACAGGAGGCTGATAGGTTCACTGATGTACCTTGCAGACAAGACACGTCCTAATATTGCTTATGCAGTATTCAGGATGACCAATTCTGCATGAATCCAGGCTCGACACATTGGAAGATTGCAAAATGAATTTTTCAATATCTTCAATTAATGAGGGATTATGGCTTGTATTATTGTCGTGGTGCAGGTCTTAGGATACTTTCCTACAGTGATGCTAGCTGGGCATCTCTCAAGGACGACTGTAAAATCGTCTCAGAAAGATGCACCATCGCATCAGGAGTAGCAGTTCTCTGGGTCAGCAAGAAGCAGACCATTGTAGCCTAGTCGTCCTGCGAAGCAGAGTACGTAGCAGCAACGAAGATGGCCAATGAAATAATTTGGCTAAGGTAGTTCCTAGACAAATTGGGCGAAACAAGAAACAAGCCATTGGTCTTGCAGATGGACAACACCTCTTCGATACACCTGACGAAAGATCTTGTGTTCCACTCAAGAACGAAGCACATTGCGATCAAGTATCACTTGATCAGGGATCTGATTGAAAGGAAGATGATGCAGACCACCTTCATAGGAACGAAAGATATGGTTGCTGACATATTCACTAAAGCTCTGGACAAAGGGCTCTTTGAGAGGCAAAGGAGCAGTCTCGAGATCATAAAACTACCATGCTTTGAGAGGGAACTGAAGAAATAGAGTGTTTCGATTACAAAGCCTTGCTAGCTTTCAACCCTTCACCTGACGAAGATGTTCGCGAACTCGAACATCTGGAGACACGAAACACGAAGAGTTTTGCGAACACGAAAGTCAACGGAAACGAAGACGAACAATTCTCGAACACGAAGGATCCACAAATGAGATTCCTTTGCGGTCCATCAAGAGAGAAAGGCAAACGAGGTAAGCAAAACCAATGTTGGAAACAAAATCCATTCTGTCCTCACGCTCCAAGGAGTACCACTAGAAATCACGCAAGTACCTAGAAGTACAGAGATCTGACCTGATGGCATGACGTCAGCAGATACTTCCTAGGTCATGGCTAATCTGCCACTCTTGAAATTCCCTGATTAGTTGTAGATGTATAATCACTCTAATCTTAGGTTTACATAGAGAGATCGTACTTACTAGATAATACTTGACATATATCAGAACATGATACACATAGTGTAACTAAGAGAAGAGACACTGAAGAAGTCTGATGCTAGTAAGCGATCAAGACGAACATAGACAAAAGCTCCGCCTGCGTGCGAGAAGATAATTCTGTCTAGGATCAGAAGATCCAATTGTCCGCTAGTGAAGCGAGACTACTACTCGTGAGAGAACCGTGCTTCTCTCACGCCAACGCACTGCGTGGATTTGCATGCAGTGCCCTGAAGAAATCAGAGAAAATCAATACAGATTATTTTCTAGTTGTGTCTGATCTTGAATGTTGAATGCTTATGCTGTTTATTTACATATGTCTGAGCTCTCTTGTTCTCTTTGGGTTCCGTACCTTGGTTGAAATTAAGTCGAATGATGTATTAATTTTATGAACGTAGATCAGTAGTAACTGACTACTCTTTGGAGGATTGTAGGAGTGTTTCAGCTGGCAGTCCCCAGCGAACGCATCTGAACTCCATCCGAATCTTGAAAGAGAGTCGCAAATGTTTCGTGAATTTCCTTCTCACGATTCTCAACAGTCGTATCGGAGCAACGCACGATTGTCATCATTTGCCTAAATCAAAAAAGGATTAGTTGAACAATATAGTATATAAAAGAGCATAAGCACCCACACTATCTTTGCTGATTTCTTCTTGTTGCCACTGCCTGATATGATTGAACTTGGATTATTTAAATTGAAGGACCCTATTTTTTTGCTTGTATTTTGGAAGTATTTATTCTTTAAGGTAGAGAAGCTGGGCTTTTTAAGAAGGCATTCAATTTCTCGTATATTTTCAGCATCGCTAATGTGTGCAAGAAGCTTGGCAGTAGGGTTAATGGAAAGTTCAATGGCGGCTTCAACCATATGTTGTCTAATGAACATAAAGGCAAGGTGGGCATTAACAACATCCCTAGTAGGTTTATGAAGCCAAAGAAAGAAGGCATTTAGTGTGAAAAATGCAAAAATAAGCTTGGTAGAGGCCAAAAATCTTGTATATAGATAAACACACATGTGTGGAGCATGTTCCCACGTGTGAAAATAGTGTACTTTTCATGTACCATAATCATATAGGTTGTACATATGATTTAATTCAAGTTCTAGTGGCTAAAAAGGCCAAAAACTAGTTTTCTAGACATATGACACATGGCATCAATCTATTGCTTGCATGAGCCACATCCTTTGGTTAGGTGTCACATCCCATGTGTAGAGGACAGCTCACATGTGTGGAATAAGCTGAAGTAGACGAATTTTGACTTCTAGAAGATTTTCAAGTAGATCTCCATATAGAAGAAAAATGGACCAAAAGTGCTCAAAATAGAAGGTTTTGTCCAAGTGTCAGTTTTGCATGATGAATCATCATATGACAAAGCATCTTCACACATGTGGGATCAAAGGGATGATCAGTACCACGAGCTCCCACTTATTGTATATATAGAGCCACATTTGGCCATAATCAGTGTGAGACACCAATCTTGGTTTTGGAAGCAATTTTGAGTGATTCTCTCCATTTGTTACATTTGTTTTGATTGTTTTGAGGTTCTATCAATGTGTACTTGATTTTCAGGTTGGAGTCCAAACTCAGACAGTGTTTCACACGTGTGAAACCAGAAAGTACACCTACCTTCAATTAATGATTGTTCTTGTTAGGATTTTGTGTTTAGAATTGATCTAGATTGATCTTAATCTCAAGTAGATTGATAGATCAAGTAATAGTCTGAATTAAGTGCAACTACTGATAAGCAGTAAGCACAATAGCAATCTCTAATCAACTCTAAAGAAGTGAGCTAGAATTCTCAAGAGTGTCCAAGCTCACAGGCTTGAGAGGGAGAGCTAACTATTCAATACTTGCTGATCTCTTGATCGCATCAATGCTATGAAATGTGTAAATATGAGCAGCTATTTATACAAAGCAAATGCGGTAACGTCCAATAGTAGGATGACTAATATCTGATGTCATATCTTGCGTTCGATAGTACTGCAATCTGACCTCTTTGTCAAGAACTTTGCTTCTAACATATTGATACTTGAGATCAATGTGCTTACTCCTAGAATGAAATCTAGGGTTGGTTGACAAGGCAATGGCACTTTGATTATTACAAAATAATAATGTCGAAGCATGTTGATTCAGACTGATATCTGAAAGTGAATTTCTCAACCAAATTGCTTCCTTAGTAGCTTGTGAGGCTACAATATACTCTGATTCTATAGAAGATAGAGCTATCAAAGATTGCTTACGATTGTTCCAAGAAACAAGACCATTGTTGAGGAAGAATGTAAATTCAGAAGTGGATTTACGAGTGTCTACATCTCCTGCCCAACTTGCATCTATGTAACCAATGAGTAAATTGAGTTTGTCATTGTTGACTACTCCATAACAAATGAAAAAGTCCATAGTAGCTCGAAAATATCTCACAACTTTGATAACAGCCTTCCAATGTGTCATACCAGGGTTAGTCATATACTAACTTAGAGAGCTAATGGCAAAAGCTATGTCTGGCCTGGTACAGATCATTGCGTACATAAGAGATCCTGTTATCGAATGATAAGTATACTCATGCATTTGCTCCTTCTCTTGAATTGTTTGAGGACACTGGTCCTTTGACAATTTGAGACCTAATTCCATTGGTGAGAGAGCTAACTTGCAATTAACCAGATTATATTTGACTAATATATTATAGATGTACCTCTGCCGAGTAATATAGACCAACTTTCAATTTTTGTCTCTGTGGATTTGAATACCAAGACAGAAATGAGCTTCGCCCAGATCAGTCATGTTGAATTCAGAAGATAGCATTGTCTTTGCTTCTTTTATCAAATCGATATTGTTGCCAAAGAGCAATGTGTCGTCCACGTATAAAGTGATGATGATTAAAGACTGCTGCACTGTCTTGAAGTAAACATTCGAATATGAAGAGCTTGGTATATAGCCGTGATCAATAAGAAAAGTAATGATCCTTTGAAACCATGCTCGAACAGATTGTTTCAAGCCATAAAGTGCCTTATGGAGTTTATACACATGATTGTGTTTACCTTCGATAATATAACCTTCGAGTTGCACCATGTAAATGTCTTCTTCAATAACTCCATTGAGATATGTTGTCTGTACATCCATTTGATGTATTTCCAAATTTGCTGCAACAACAAATGAAAATAAAAGTTGAATAGAAGAATGCTTGACTACTGGGCTGAAGGTCTCAGTCTAGTCGACATTGTATACCTGAGAAAATCCTCTGGGGACAAGTCGGACTTTTCTTCTATCGATACTTCCGTGACTTTGAAAATCCATTTGCAATCAACTACGTTTTTGCTAGCAGGTAATTTGATAATCGTCCATGTCTGGTTCTTAATAAGAGATGAATACTCTTTATCCATAGCTTCTTTCCAGAGATCGAGATCGGGCTGACTGAGTGCCTCTTCGACAATCGGCTCGTGACCAAGGTAGGCTGCAGACTCATCGATATACGTAGTAAGCGTATCATTGGCCACTTGATGTAGCCCCTCCGTTCTTGTCTGGTGATCATGGCCACCAAGGCTTTGATACCAAGTTGACAATACGATACGAATCGATCAATTCAATCATCACAGCACACCATCAAGTGCTTCAAGATAAGACACAACAAAATTGCTCTCCAACAACTGTATATTCACACTAACTCACAAATACAAATAGAATCAGCTTATGTACTCAATATGGGCTCGTAAAAGAATCAGCATGATAGTTCAGGAGCTAGGCAAAATGTGTCACCGTCAAACCTAGAAAGTAGTCATAATGCTAATTTAACTCTTGTGTGATTTAAACTATTGACTAGAAATAAAAATAAAAAGAGACAAAAGTAATAAACTGTTGAAGTTGAATAAAAAGAAGTACATCCAAGATTTCTTAAAAAGATTTAATATGAATGACTGTCACCCAATAGCAACACCCATGGAATGTGGAATAAAGCTTAGCAAAGGCATGTGTCCACATAATGAGGAAGAAGAATAAGAAATGAAGTCTTATCCATATTGAAGCTTGGTAGGTCCCTAATGTATGCAATGATGTGTACATGACCAGATATAGCCATGGTTGTGGAAAAACTAAGGCAATTTCGTGTCAATTTGAGATTAGGACATTGGCGAGCTGCAAAAAGGAATTTGAGATACCTAAAGGGATCCTAGGATATAGGAATTACATATATAAGGATGGATTATACAATTGGAGGATACATGGATTCTAATTGTGGGGGATATATTGATGACAAGAAATCCACTTACGAATATGTCTTCATTGTTGGAGGAGCAGCTGTTACATGGACGAGCTGCAAGTAAAGACTATGGCTCTTTCATCTATAGAAGCAGAGTATATGTAGATATGTCAAAGAGCAAGAGAGTATTTATGGATTGGAAATTTCCTATCGAACATAGGGATTAAGAATCAACCTGCAGTTCTATACAATGACAACCAAGGTTGAATTATTTTTGTAAAAATGGTGGATATCACAAACAAAGTAAACATATTGATTTACAATATCACTATGTGAGGGATCTAGTACAAGGATAATTAAGTAGACTAATATTGTATTGATGAATTGATTGTTGATGGACTGACCAAGCCATTACCCAAGAATAGGTTTTGCTACTTAAGAAAGCAAATGGGGATGCTTGAGAATGGTTAATTAAAAGTAATTGAGAGAGAGTTTGCTGGGTCCATTGTAAATTGCAGGGATAGTAAAACCAGTTAACCTTTCGTTATAAGGTCATGTGCTTTGTTCTTGGGGACAAAGATACTCTCTTATGGAATTAGGATCTTGGCATGTATGTGTCCAATTCTTGATGGACATTTGTAAAGCTAATATATATGTGAGGCTGTGAGTGAATTGAACTTAAAGATCACTCAAGCTTTTGTGTACTTGTTTTGCTATGATAAACTATTCTTGCGTTTATTTCTCTTATGATTGTCCCACTGTGTGTTAATGTATTGCTTGGTTAGATTGCTCTATTGTTTTAGTTGGTCCAAGTTCATGCCCCCCCTTGGAATAGGCTTGGAATCCCAAATGCATACATAGATAGGAATATACAGCATCCAAGAAAATCACAAAGCATGCATACAAAGCAAGGTGGCTATGGCGGCAGCAGGAGGAAGCAGGAGCAGCAGCAGCTCAGGCCTTTGTTGCCACCCAAATCGTAGTGGGCATCATCGGTTTTTCTTCTGTTCTCATCTTCCACGATCTTCAGCCCTTTTCTGCCCTCCTTTCACAATCACAATCTCCCTCATCATCAGAAATAAATTCACCCTTTTACCCTCCAATTTCCTCACTTGTTCAGCTCTTCCTTCTTCTTCTGCTTCCTCTTCTGGTAGTCGTCCTCACACAGCGGCAGACAGGTCGACGAAAATTACCTCGCAGGAAGAACGTGAGAGTTTAGTTCTGCTCTGGCTTTTATTTATGTTGCTATTTCTTCCACTTCTTTTGTTGTAATTTAGCTAGGTGTCATGGACTTACTACCAACATACCGCTAATGGGTTGGCTATGGGCTCGCAGGCAATGCAGCCAGAGTAGAGCAGCTCTGGCAGCAGTTCTTCTCAGATACTTCGCAGTGGTGGGACAGAAGGCTGGATAAGGTGAGAGACTAACTACATTGACTCTTTACTTTGTGATAGGTTTATTCTTACTAGCTTAGCTTGGCTTGATGTCCGTTTTGCAGGGAAATCCTGAAGCCCCGGATTTCGAACATAAGACAAGTGAGAAGGCTTTGTGGATTAAGGATAGGTTTAGCCCCTCTTGGCTACAAGCAAAATTGGCTACTCTCACCCAACAAGCTCCTCAACAATTGTCATCATCATCATCTTCGTCAACATGCCGAATCTCCTCCGGTCAGTCCCCTTGTCCTGCAATTTATGGAATGATGCTTGAACCCCAGAGGAATATGCTGCCCCTTGGCTGGTTGGTCGTGAGTGTTGGTTGCTTGCAGGATGTATGTTTCTACGCTTGAATCCGGATGACGCCTATGGTGCATATCATTTTGTGTGCATGTGCATGTGTGTTGTGACATCAACATGATAAATTAGCTCTTGAATTCTGGGGAGAAGCAGAAATATTTATTCTCATCCGTGTTGCACTCACATTCTTCAATCAATTTGACCAACTGACTCTCACCCACTGACTCTTACCCAACTTAACCCAATTTCCCAACACAAAAATTTGATCTTCCAATCTTTCTGTAATGCAGGCCAAGCATTGACAACAAGACAACTTTGGGAGGAGTTCTTTTCAGATCCTTCACAATGGTGGGACAATAGGACAGATGATAAGGTGAAATGCCAGAACCTTATGACAGTCATTCATTCAATTGTCATAGGATACCAGGCATTTGGGATTTTTTCTGTCAAGTTGCCCAATGTTACTTTTACAGGGGCTTGTGCTCAGGTTGCTCAGATTTGTGTAATAGGTCACTACCCTGTTCTGTTATGATTGTTGGAGTTGGTGGTTCAAGGTCCAGCCTTGATTTGATGATTGCAACGGACGTGTTTCCGAACGCTGCAATCATTCTAGTTGATTTGTGCGAGAACATGGCTGCTCAGGTTGCCTGCTGGTATTTGTTTTCAGAAAATCTCAAGATTTCCAGACTTTGAACATAAGACTGAAAAGAAGGCACTGTGGATTGATAGTAGATTGAATCCTCCTTGGGTGCATGCCAGGCTAGCTGTCATGATACAATGTCAAGAACATGGGCGATCGGGTTCCTCAACTCCTGAAATCTCTGGTATGATTCTGTTTTTCTCATACTCTTCGTTTTTCACCCCTCTTGCCTGGTTGGGGAGAGCAATGCGTTTGCAGAGTTTTTAAGCCACAACGGCATTCCTTAATCACATTCTGACAAACTTCTGATGCATGCTGGTCGAGGGCTGCAGGCAGAGTAGTGAGAATGGAACAGCTCTGGCAGGAGTTTTTCTCAGATCCATCGCAGTGGTGGGACAACAGATTTATCAAGGTGTGACTATCCTTTTTAACCTTTCTTGAAGATGACTTGCAAACTGTGTGGATACTTGTGGAGTTCATTTCAGGCTTTAATTGCATTGACTTTATACAGTGAAAAGTTTTTAATTGGTGCTATGGTAAGTGGCGAATTGGTTATTGTAGTCGTTTTTCATAAGTTGACGCCATGTCTGCTGACCTGTGTACTGTTGTGTAGACAAGTCCAAAGTACCCGGACTTCAAACATAAGAGTACCCATGAGGGCCTATGGATTGAAGGTCGGCTGAACCCTATCTGGGTTAAAGCCAAGATGGCCACTATGACATTAGGTCACATACATTCTGGTGGTGAATTGAGATCATGGTATGATTACATTGCCAGTGTGGAATGTTGTGCTCTAGTCTGAGAGTACAGCATGTCTTCTTTATTGTTGATCTCTCAAAATTACCATTTTTTCATATTTCTTTGTAATCAGCCGATAAATCATGTAGGGTTCTCGACTCCTGTGGCAATGGTGGTAAGGTGAGCAAACTCTGTCAGGAGGGACGATTGAAAGAGGCATTGCATATGGTGGAGCTTATGGTTGAACAAGATACTCTTGTTCCAATCATTGCCTATGTTGGCCTATTAAAGGGGTGCGCCAGAAGGAAAGCCCTGGCGGAGGGCAAGCAAGTGCACGCCCTCTTGGTACAAAGTGGATATGATTCAGTCACTTTTCTTGGAAACACCCTTGTTGATATGTACGCTAAGTGCGGTAGTGTGCTGGATGCACGCAACGTATTCAATACTATGCCTGAACACAATGTGATATCATGGACTGCTATCATCTCAGCATACGCTGATAATGGGCAAGGTGAGGAGGCTATCAATTTATTTCAGCAAATGCGACTCGCAGGCATAGCAGCAGACAAGATTTTATTTGTTATTGTCCTAAAAGCATGTGCAAGGATTTCAGACCTGGAAAAGGGCAAACAGCTCCATTCCCAAATCGTTAAAAGTGGCTTTGAGGCTGATATGATTGTAGGAAATAGCCTTGTCAACATGTATGCAAAATGCGGGTCCATAGAGCATGCACGTCAGGTGTTCAGCAACATGTGCGAAACGGATGTGTTGTCATGGAATGCATTGATTGCAGGATATGCACAGGAGGGGCTTTGTAAGGACGCCCTTGCTCTGTATGAGCGAATGAAACAGGAAGACATGCAGCCAAACAGTGTTACCTATGTTATTCTCCTAAAAGCATGTGCCAGCATTGCAGCCCTTGAACAGGGCAAGCACATCCATTCCCATATTGTCAACAGTGGCTTTGAGTTGGATGTGATCGTGAGTAGTGCCCTTGTTCACATGTATGCAAAGTGTGGGTGCATAGAGCATGCACGCCAGGTGTTCAACAACATGCATGAAAGGGATGTGGTGTCATGGAATGCGATGATTGCAGGATATGCACAGCAAGGGCTTGGCAAGGAGGTTTTTGAGCTGTATGAGCAAATGAAACTGGAAGATGTGCAGCCAACCCATGTGACATATGTTGTTCTCCTAAAAGCATGTGCCAGCATTGCATCCCTGGAAGATGGCAAGCGGCTTCATTCTCAAATAGTAGAAATTGGCTTTGAGTCAGATGTGATCATAGGGAACACCCTTGTTGACATGTATGCAAAATGTGGGAGCATTGAACATGCACGTCATGTATTCAGCAATATGCATGAACGGGATATAGTATCATGGAATGCGTTAATTGCAGGATATGCACAGCAAGGGCTTGTCAAGGAGGCCCTTGCTCTGTATGAACAAATGAAACAGGAAGATGTCCAGCCAGATGATGTCACATATGTTGTTCTCCTCAATGCATGTGCTGGCATTGCTGCTCTAGAACAGGGTCAGCAACTCCATTCCCGTGTCATAAGTAGTGGCTTTGATTCGGACATAATTGTGGGTAGTGCTCTTGTTGACATGTACACAAAATGTGGGAGCATAGAGCATGCGCGCCGAGTGTTCAACAATATGTATGAACGCGATATAGTGTCGTGGACTGCTATGATTGCAGGATATGCAGAAGAAGGGCTTGGCAAGGAGGCCCTTGAGCTGTATGAGCAAATGAAACAGGAAGATGTGCTGCCAAACAATGTCACGTATGTTGTTCTACTAAAAGCATGTGCTCGCATTACATGCCTGGAACAAGGCCAGCAGCTCCATTTCCAAATCATTGAAAGTGGCTTTCAGTCGGATGAGATGGTTGGTGGTGCCCTTATTGACATGTATGCAAAATGTGGGAGCATAGAGGACGCACGGCATGTGTTCAACAACCTGCCTGAACAGGATTTGGTGTCATGGAATACGATGATTGCAGGATATGCTCAGCAAGGTCTTGGGGAGGAGGCTGTCAGACTTCTGGAGCAAATGCAAAGAGAAGGCAGGAAGCCTAACGGAGTCACCTATGTTAGCGTTCTCTCTGCATGCAGCCATTCTGGCCTAGTAGATGAAGGTCGTCGCCTTTTTGATTTCATGTTCAAAAATCATGGTGTCACACCAACTGTTGATCACTATGCATGTATGGTCGATCTTCTGTGCCGAGCAGGTTGCCTGGCTGAAGCTGAGGACCTCATTAACAAAATGCCAATCCAGCCCGATGCTGTGCTTTGGAGAACTTTGCTTGGTGCCGCTAGAAACCATGGCCATGTTGAAATAGGAAGACGTGCATTTGACTGTGTTGTGAAGTTGGAACCAGAAAATCCTTCAGCGTATGTGCTGCTATCAGACATCTACGCAGCAGCTGGCAGGAGGGATGAGCTAGCAAATATAAGAAAATAAATGATAAAAGTAGGTATGAATAACACTCTTGGGTGCAGATGGAGTTTAGATGACAACCAGGTGCATGCTTTTGCTGTAGAGGATGCAAATCATCCAAAGCAAGAAACCGTAGGTTGGACTGGATAGATTGGTGGAGTTGATGAAGGAGAGAGGGTGTGTTGCATTCCTGTACGAGGTTTGTGCTGCATGATGTGGAGCACGAGCAGAGTGCTTTGTGTGAAGATATTGAGAAGTTGGCTATTGATTGTGGGCTCATCAGTACACCCCATGGTACACTTATACGCATCAAGGAGAATCTTTGGTCATGGGGTGACTGCCACAATGCGACCAAGATTATGCCAAATTTGTTAGGCATGACCTGTTTGAGGATGGCTTCTATTCCAGTGGGAATTATAATTGATGGTAAGTGAAGAAGGCAACTGCCCTAGCTTATTCAATAGAGAAGAAGGCTTGATTTTGGGATTTTTTCACAGACTTGGTTGTGACATAGTTTAGCCTAATTCTTATACGTCCTTAGCCTGATTCCATACCATCTGATTTCCAATATCGGTTGTACTTTCCAACCTGTTGCAGAAAGAATTGTTTAAAAGCTAAGATGGATACAAAATATTTTTTTTCTTCTCCAGTTCCTTATGAACAACAATTGTTCTGATTTTCAGAAAATAGTCCATTGCATTTCACTCAGAATATTCTGATCCAGCCTTTTGAAACTTTAACTAGAGCCCACCCATGTTTTGTCCATTATGCATGATATCACCATTGTAGTCTTACTTTTGATCTAAAGTTCACAGCATTCTAACATTTCTTTTTTGCTGATTTGTGTTGCCCATGGGATCAGTTCCACTGATTTGACATTGGAAGTTTGAGGCTGGTAACATGTCTGCCAACTATCAGATCTGGTTTTGATTCAGGGTCCATATGTTCTATTTGCTGTCATTTGGTCCACCATTCAAACTTATTTTGGTATCTAAACTACTGATACATATCAATAATATCTAGACTGCCTCATATTTCTTCAAATATTTCAAATTCTGTTAAATATGGAGTGATCACTTCTCAATTCTACAAGTTTTCTCATCTTTATACTATTAGAGATTAGACTCTTGGTTTTATCTTTGGTATTTCAGCTTTTGGTATGTTCAAGATGACTAATACTAGAGTCCAGAAAGGTGGGGAGCTAAGGAGCCCACTTTGTTTCTAGTGTTTTGTATTTTGTCTTTGTCTCGGTAACTTGTCTACATATTATGGTCCTTGTTTTTTAATTTCATTTTATTTGAATTATTTTCATTATTATTATTTTTTTCTTTCTTCTTAATGATTATCTTTTGCTTCTTAGTCAACACTGGTCTACCCAAGAGAATTCTTTTGAAACCCAGTTAGCAACTTATGCTTGGGTACTGATGAGACATAAGCAATGCTGTTTGGCTAAGATTTTTTGTTCATTTTATTGTTTTGATTTAGATCCTCCGGATTTTTGGGTAGTTTTATAATGTTTCTAAGCTTTACCTTATGACATCAATGACTTCTCTATTTATATGAAATTTGATATATTCTAGTTTCACAAATAGATATATACATATCAAAACTGCAGTGATATAGCCAAGAAATCAGGCAAGCTTGAACTCTACTGAAGTTGAATGAGTTGGAAATAACACTCAATAGAGGTTGTTGCCCATGTAAAGATCTTAAAAAATCGAAGACTGACTGAACGAGTTTTGATGCTTGTTATTTTGTTCTTTAATATTTTCTGTTTCCCAGATGAACTTTGTTACAGACATTTACTCAAGTAGGGTACCGAGGCCAAAAACTACACTCGTAGGAACACTAAGCTGCATTTAGGTCCATAGACTAGACACAGTAGCTACCTCAGTTGCTCTTCGAACATAGTTTCTCATCGCATTAACAACCTCTTGTTAGGCATTGACAACAAAAAAGTGATCATGAGTAGTACCCATATTAATGTTTTGGACTTTTCACCTCTAGTCAGTAAGGATCGTAGCTATAAACTTCTACCTGCCTGCATGCTGAAGTTGAGTTGTAACTCAAGTTGAGTTACCACCTACAAGCTTGACCCCGACATGTGAAGGCAAGCCTAGTTCTACTATAAGAGTGAGCTTTTCCACGAACACAAATTTATACTGACATTGATACACTCTCAGAACCACTGTAGTGTTGTCATATCATGTGTTTTGGCAATCATACTGTCATGAGCAATGTAAAATAATTATTGGCTCCTTGTTTGAGAATTTATTTTGAACTAAAACCTGTCATTTTCAACCTTTTTTGAGCTCTGTACAATAGTACTTGAAGCATAGATGCACTCACGCAATTTGCTGTGAAAAACACAGTGATTCGCTGTTTTTTTTTTCTGTTGTTGTTCAGCGAATCGCTGAGGGAAATTTTTTTTCTCAGCGACTCGCGAATCACGGAACTCAGCAAATCATGATTCGCTGCAACTATGATTCTTGAAGTTAGCTATCAAGCCCCTAACACGAAGCTCTCAGGAATCTTGAAGCTATTCGAAACAAAATAGTGGGAATTCTAGATTTTCTGTATCAGCAGAGTCATAACGAGAGGTCCAACGGGGTTAGTTTTATCAAGGTTGTCCAAATGAGCTTAAAATTGGCACATGCCTTCATGATGGATAGCAAAAGTCCAAAGCACCTTCAGTTCTATAATGGAAACTAAAAAATAAGCTCTCATATACTAGAAATGGTTGTTAACAAATGCAAACATTTACTAGAATTGAGGCAAACTATTTCTACAAAAGCATTTGAGTGATGTATCGATGATAGCTTCATGACATAAAGAAATGGAAAATGTCAAGAATCAGCATGTTCGTAATCATATGTCTATTCCTATGTTGATGTCTAAAACGGATTCGATCAACATAATTGCATGCATTGGATAAATGCCAACATATATTAATGTCACGAGAACAACAAAAGTAGTTAAGAAAGTAAAGTTAGACATAGGATGTCGAAGTTGGATTCACAAATATATAAAGGTAAAGCTAATACGTAGTGATTTATTTGTGAATGTGAGCTTGTTTATATTGCATATGAATTGTAACTATGCAAAACATGAAATTGAAATTTTTCATGTTATTTGATTCAAAAGAATGCCACTATGATTGTACTCTTGATAAACACATTCAATGGTGGCAATTAGTTGGTGATTTCTATACACATTTCAAACCATAAGGGTTAATTAACAAATCTATTGTTACGTCCATGTCCAGTATGTAGTTCTTGACATGGATAGCAGGTACTTCAGTGGATAAGGTTATTCGGGCTTGGCCAATAATGTAATTAATAATCTTATGAGGGCCCAGGTGCTCTAATTGGACCTATGGAGCTTTTGCATGGTGATTGATAGCTTTTGTGCAAGAATAGGAGGTCAAATGCTTTTGATAGGAATAGGGGAATCATATAGAGAATATTCTTTAACTTTTGGAGAGTATTTAACTTGTAGGAACTCACACATCTTCTCATTGTATTTTTTGATTTCAAAAGCCAAGATCCCCTCATCTCTTGCATTCAGTCACCTTGGCTTGGGGATGAAGTGGTTAGAATTTTGATTAACCATTTTTTGTTGGTTGGGTGGTTTTGCTCCACAAGTGTCCTTTTGGTTCCATGCAACAAGATCTAAGGAGATCTTCACTTGGTGATCATGATAGTGGTATCAGAGCAAGGTTTATATCAATTAGAAGGTGGAGTCGAGATTTTTACTTTTTTTGCAGCTTTTTGGTGAATCTCTTTGCTCTTTGCTTCTAGATGGTGGAATTGACCTCCAAGTAGGTGGCTCCTCTGTACTTCCAGCCTATTGGTCAATATTATGGACTTTTTCAATAGAAATTCATGGAAATCAACGGTTTTTTGAGATTTTTCAACTAGCATTCAATGTTTTTGCTTGAAATTCATCAAAGCTATTGTTCATGAAAGTTTTTCAGACTCGTACCTTTAGTTTTTCAGTCATTATGATTGATTCTAATGATTGCATGCTAGTGAAAAAGTAAAATATGGGTTTAGTTAAATGTAAACCCTATCAGCTAGCCAAAGTAGAACGCTTGAAGACTGGAGGGTTGTTACATCCCTTAGATATCCCTTAGAAACGATGGAAAAATTTATGGATTTTGTAGTTGGACTTCCCATACTCTACATCAGAATGATTCTATTTGGGTTGTAGTGGACATGTTAATCAAGTTAGCTATATTCATACCAGTAAAGTCAACTACAAAGGCTTCTGATTTAGCCCATATGTTTGTGGAAAGATTATTCAGGCTTTATGGTGTGTGTCAAGTAGCTTTGCTTTACACAACTGCCGAGTCCTTCGTTTCGAACTGCGAAGATGCCAACAACCTCCCATTTGCTTGCTATACCTATCGGCCCCGCACAGAAGCTATGCCCTTACTCTCCTACTCCATGTACATTGGTTTTTTTGGGAGGTTGGCTGCCCATTCTCAATATTTCTATTCTCTGGGTGATTCCAAGGCACAGAAGAACTGGATCCTGCATTCATTAGAGTAAACGCTCTGACTGCGGGGATCAAAAGATGCAGCTGCCGCAACCTCTGCCACGATCCGCATCTAGGATTTTCTTTTTCAACCTTTCACGATCTACGAAATTTTAGGGTTTCTTTTCTCAGCCTTCCAAAACTAAAATTTGTGCACCATCAAATTTACAGCCACTAACTTTCAAATCCTACACGTTAGCCGTACATTGTGATCTGCAGACGATAATTCACATATAGAGAATTTTCAGAGTTGCAACATCAACTCACACCTTACATTCTTCTGATTGTGTATTCTGATCATGTTAGAGATATTATACCAGTGTATGTCACTACAAATTGTCTTGGTTTTGAGAATTTGGTTGTATGTTGTCTAGATGTTGGGCAGGTGATCCAATTTTGCAAGTCAGCTCCTGCACAAAAGTCCGTTGATTTCGAATGGATCTTTGTCAAACTCAATTTGACAATAGTCCGTTGATTTCAAATGGAATCAGAATAGTTTATTGTCAAATTTTGTTCCCGTGAATATTTTCAATGTTTTAGGTTTTAATAAAAAATTTAATTTTTTGGACATGGTGTATTGATTTTTTTTTGGTCAAAATGGATATTTTTTGTATATATGTTTATTTTAATTTTTGGGAATTTTTCATGAAAAAACATGTTTTTGGGCAAAATTTCAAAATTGAAAAATGGCTACTCTTTCTAAGGATTCTGACCCATTTCAAAAGATTTCGCGTTTAATCTCCCCTCTCACTTTCTCTCTCTCTCTCTCTCTCTCTCTCTCTCTCTCTCTCTCTCTCTCTCTCTCTCTCTCTCTCTCTCTCTCTCTCTCTCTCTCTCTCTCTCTCTCTCTCTCTCTCTCTACTTCTTACTTCTATCCATCTATCTCTCTCCCTCTCTTTTTCACTCCAAATCATGATGTGTGAAGTAGTGTTAAAAGCGAAGTAGTGTTAGTAAAAAGAGTAGAAAGCATCTAAGTCTAGCAACTTGGCATAGTTAAGTGCCTATCTAGTGTTCTAACCTTCTTTGACAGGTGGAAGGGCTGCTCACCAACCAATCTACACACCCTACACAAGTTTCAGGTGGTATCCACTCCAACATTATCACTTATGCTTCTCTTCTTTATTGAGATTTCTACATCTCAAAATTCAGGTAAGGCAATTCTAGTTTTAGATGATGCCTATTGCATGGACATATTTCTTGTCATTGATGGCTTAGATATGTTTCCAAAACATTTTGAAAGCAAGATATTGTGTCGTCAAAAGTATGCTCTTAGATTTTGTAAGAGCAAGTATGAGGTTGTAACTCATAGTTTGAAAAATCATGTTTTTACATGGTTTGAAGCAATTTGTAATTTTCTCTTGAGAATAAGTGAATCATCCTTGAAGGAAACTTACATCCTTGAGCAAGTGTTTAGCCTCAAAAAGATCAAGCCTAGTATTTGATTTCAAGATTAGGTCCATCATGGATAAAATTCATAGTATGTGGACTAGTCAAGCTACAATGCTTAATCTTGATAATCAACACTTTTGCTCATCTTATGATCTTGATCTCTATGATCTTTGTGATCTTCATGAGGCATGGAAGCCTCAGATTTCTCTATCTATGGTGCAGCCAAGTGAACGTGTTGTTGCTTCTTATAGATGCACTCATTATTTTCCTTCTCCTTGGTACACATGAGAGCTACCTGACGACAATTTAGAAAATTCAAAAAATATAATCAATTTGCTAGTCCCAATGAGCTACATTAAGTAGATTTCATTTTCAGGTCTTTCTATTGGTCCATGTGGAAGCCAAAGTTAAAATAAATAAATAAAAGCATCTTCGAGAAAGACCCTTTTTAAGTTTCAAATTCATGTAATGCACCAAAGAGCACACAACACACACAATCTTCTGAATAAATGAATAATTAGAAAGTACATCATAAATAGATACAACTGCAAAGTCCTACTGTCCTGAAGGCAATGTCCTAGTAGGTGCTAACCTACCCATGTGGACCACGTGGACTTTCATAAATCTAAGTAGTACAAGTAACAATGAATACCAACGAATAGAGATTGATGTACTGTATGGCCAACTAGACATTAGATGCCCGTCAAATTTCCTACATTGAGAAAGACATGTTCACACTCATCGGTCCACACCCATTCAACGTCTTCTTTTAACAATTTGCTCACTGGATAGATGTGAGATGCATAGGCCATAACATACCTCCTATTATACCTAGTTGATCCTAGAAATAAGTTGGCTTACAGTGGTGGGTGCAAGTATTGCTAATAACATGGCTATTTTTCGAGGTTGGTCATCATTCCATATATACTAATGACGTGGTCCAATAACACTCTAGAGAGGACTCCAAACAAGCATTTGTTAGCATTTAGGATGACGCAAAATGCAACACATTCTCAAAAACATCTCTCTGATATTGCAATATGCTCCTTTATGGTGGAGGCCTCATAGAGAACGTCTATAAAAATCTCTAGGTTATCATCTAAGATATCTTCAAAATGTTCGTTCATGAAGCCGCTGATAAGTTGCAGGGGCATTTGTTAGTCCAAAAGGCATGACATGATATGCAAATACAAATGTGTTCTTATTTTGTCTTCATCAGTTTTGATCACACATATGCTTTCTTATTACCATTCACATACAAATCTTTCCGAACTAAATCTTACTACAAAATCACTTTGAGCCTATCTCTATATCTCTCGTTACTTAAGATCAAATTTAAAAAACAAATTCTTGCAATCACAACAATTGTTGGAAGGAGGGCAACAAGATCACATGTGCAAATCAAGCTACAACAAGATCGTACTTCCCAATCTCAAGAGTAAAGAAACATTACAAGAAAAAAAAAAAAAAGGGAAATCAAACACTCGTGGGAAATTGGAATTTCAAATAGACGTCAAAATCAGACGTTTCAAAAAGTAGTCCAATTCAAACGTCACCCACATAGTACATAGGAGATATCTACTTTTCGAATGGTTCAGATTGTTGACCTAGACGTTGGAATTAGACTCACACTTGAAATGTCAAATTTTGACATCTAACAGGGTGCCACGCGACATCATTTTGCCACCTTGTTAGCCACATGTGTGACACCTCAGGTTGTCGGATTCAACGGACTTAAAATATCAGAATCCTACATTTATTTCAAAAGTTGATTGTTGCAAACTTTTCCAGACAACTAGAGGTACATTTTCAAAAAAATTGCATTGGCGTCGGTTAGCAAGATGTCGAAAATTGACGGATCATAAAACTTTGAGACATCTAGCGAAAGCTCACCTCGCAAGATGTCTGGTATGTTATGATGCGTGCAAGTGACATAGGCCTCATTAGTTATTTTGCTCAAAATGAATACTTCGACTTACGCCACAACAGACATCAAGAACATTTCTACAAATTAGTACCCACATCTCAATTTGGTCTATGGGACATGTTTTTGGCTAAAGAAACTGTTGTGAGCATCCTTGTTAATCTTTTGCATTGGCTAGGGTCGTTATTTGGGGCCTTAAGGCTCCTCCACTAGCCTCTCGCCTTAGGGACTGTCCCTTAATTAAAGTCGTCCTCTTACTTAAGGGTCACCAAAATGCAGCCAGTTTGGGCGCCTCTTCGCTCCGTTGCTTCGACAAACAAACCAAAACGTACGATGGCGAACGAACAACAACAACAACATTAAATAATGCAGCACGACGACAGGTGATCGCATCGCTAATAATAATAATAGCAATAAGCAAAGAAGCAAAGAAGATGCAACAATTGTTTGAAATATTTAGAAAATCAGATGATGTAACAACAATTACGCCGGAGCAGAAGAGCGCATTTTCATTTTCTTTGCAGCCAATGGATCAGACAAAGCACACGGCTTCTCTAAATGGAAAGACTAACGAAGAATCGCACAAAACTTCATTGACGAATCGACAGTACGCTATTTATGAGGTTGAGGGATTAAAGCAGAAGATTACTAATATATTTGATGCATGTGAGGTTGGAGATCATAGAGCCTTAATGAGATATGCGAAGACGAAGGACTTTGAAATTGATGCCAAGGTAAAACAGAGTTCAATGTGGATATTTGATGTCTATGGATCAATTGTCGTTCGGCTCTGGGAAGGATTTGTATGAATGAGACCTTTGATTAAAATGTTCACATTCAAAGAACATTATAAGAAGTCTTGTAAGAAGCTAGACTTTCAATTAATCTGCTGGGAATAGTTTGATTTGGACAATAGAAAAATCCATTGTGATGCTTAGAAATGGCGCTCCTACTCCTTAAAGCGTGCAAAAACTTGAATCTCTGTAGTAGTAAAGAACCTGAATCGTCCAATCGCTTTGGCAGAATTTTTGTTAAACGTTCATGTAGTTTAGTGAAGTTTGAATAAATGAAGTACTTATTTCCCCGAGTATATCATTCACATGTATGGCGTTCTGATAGGACCGTTATGGACGCACAGCCTTAATCTGGGCGGCAGATTGCGGGCATGAACATATCTGTGAATCTTTGATTCGTCTTAGTGCAGATATCCATTTAACAGACTTGCACAGCGGAAGGTACATCTCAGGACGTTTTGATGTATATGGCTGCCCGTTCGTTATATTGCTATATAATACTTGCAAATCTATATTGAAATCTAGTTGACATGGGCAACCACATAGGCGCCTGTCTTCCAAGTGCTTCAGTGGTTTCCAACCAACTACTACATTTAATTGTTCTCAGAGAAGGATTCTTGTAAGATATGTTATACACATAGAAGATGATGGAAATTCATAATAAAAAAAAAATTCTCTGTAAACAGCATTGCTTTGTTTGCCTTGCTGTTTTGCTGCAATGTCAACAAGATATCAGAAGTTTAAAATTGTACTTGTATTCCAGCAACTACAGCTTCCAACCTCTGCTAATTTTTTCTTTCACTAAGGCTTTTGTGCTGTCATTTTATTCTTTAAGGTATGTTTTGCTTTCATTCACGTACCCACATACGATAACTTCTCCTCTACAACTCTTTAAATTTTCTGCTTTTGATTTTTGAGTGTCAAAGAGCGATTTTCTCATGATTTTAAGGCATACAGCCGGGGAAATGTTTGTGAGCGGTTGTTTGAAAGGTCGTGAAGCTTTTATGCTGATTAAAGCGCGTAGTCATTTCTGACCTTATGAAGCATATTTTCACTCTCCACTGGTATCAAATTTTAACAACAAATCCGCTGACAAAGCTAATGGAGATAGGTGAAGTGGTTGTGCCTTAGCTCTCAAGTATGTCACCAGATACTGTGTATACTCCATCCTGCTCTTGACTCCCAGCCTCTCACGAATGATTATAGCCCTCTCAAGTCCATGCTGAAAATCGAAGTGATTTGTGCCTATTCCAGTATCCTAGAACCATCCCTCCTAATGAAACCGGTCCCGTGAGATGAATTATTGACGAAAAACTACTCTGCTGAATCACGATTTAGTGTGCATTGTGTAAGAGGAGTTTAGGCATGTCTGATAAATTCCAAGAGAATTTGATTCCACGTCAGTTACACATATGTTATAAAAATGATGAAATAGTTAACCAAGCACTTCCTTCGAGAATGAAATCTAAATCTCATAGCAAGATGAAGATCCTAAAATCTGACTGTAGGAATTTATGTTTTTCTTTTCTACAGAAGTGCAATTCACTGGGCTGCACGAGCTGGAAGTTTGCCTATCGTTCGTATCCTCGATCTACTCGTTGATTTTGAAATTAATCACCTGAATGTGCTTCATACATTACAATGCAAGAATTATGCGAAATATTGTGTAGTGATTGCTAGGATAAAATCAGCCATATCTGCTAGCAAGTTTCCATTCGTTATTCACTGTGGTCTCCTATGGAGTCGTTCTAGTGCACGTTGGCTTCCATTGACTTCTTTCCAGGAATGTTGGTCCAGTTTGGTGCTAAAATTGCAAAAGAGGACAAGTATGGGCTAACGCCTCTATATCTTGCTAAGTCTATTGGCGCTAATGGGGAAGATGTATTCAGATACCTTCTATCCGAAGGTGCACCTTTCAATGAACAAAAGGAAATAAATATGAGCGAGATTGAAGCTGCTATAGCCGCTGAAATGGCTGCTCTAGAAGCTCGTGAAGGGAATGACAAGTCCATTTCATAGCTTAACCCTAAAACATAACTGATGAATAGCAAAGTTAAATAAGCTCTACACACTTTGCTGTGCTTCTTATTGCTAGTGCAATGTTGCTAATCATGAACTTATTTCAGAAAATTGCAGTTTTCAAATTCCAACTTCGATGTGCACTGTTTTAACAAGTGTGCATTGCATCTATGTCATCAATGCAAAGTGCCATTATTGATGACATTCAGATGGATCGTTTTTGGCTCGTTGGTTCTATTGAACTAGAACACACTATGATGCTCTAAGCCACTAGAAACATATTGTGAAGATAATCATCATGAACTCCACCAATTTACCAAGTTACATAGATATGCTTGATGACATTCAAGGCTACTTTATCCTTTACTTTGATTCTTGTAACACTTACATTATATCACTTTTATGCACATGAAGTATTTTTCATGTAATTCCTATCCTTGAAGTAATACTTTCAAACGGATTTAAAGTAGTTTTTTTTGCCTTATAATAAAAGTAACTACTTTTCTCTGCATTGTGTAGTAATAAAATACACTTAAATTTTGCTTGTTGGCTTTAACGTACTTGAAATAAATAAGTCTCTTCCAACTATGTTTTCAGCTAACCAGTTAAAGAAATAGATGAAGAGTCAAACAAAAAGTATGAGTTGAACCCCTATTCACATATTTCACTTCAAGAATCAATAGAGTAATGCTAGAGCTCTTAAGTCTTGTGTTAGCTAAATTTTTGGATGGCCTTTTTGCCTCTTTCAAAGGAATGTAGTCAATAGTGTTTCAAGTGCAAGGAAACCTCATTTCTAGCACCTCTAAAAACTCTCAATATCTATTTTCACAATAATGATTGAACATAAAGGATCACTACCTTATAATAATGAGAAAAAAAATATCATTGTCCACTCAAAAGAGTGTAGAAAAAGTCACATGAAATGGAAACCTAACTCCATGAAAAGAAAAGTAAAGGTCAAGAAACTATTATCACCCAACAAGATTGGTTTGTCTCACCCTCTTTGCCAAAATAGTAAAATTTCACATTAGAATTACACAAGAACACATACATTGGAAAAATTTGTTACAACTCCCTTAGATCTCCGATTGCCTTGAAGGTTGATGCATACCCCATACCAGTGATGACGCACCGTATCTGCCCATTCATAGGGTCACAACCGACCCAACCCCATGCACTAGAGTTATCGACATCACATGCCTGATCAAGCCTCCTACAATAACTGGCATTCCATACCACCAGTCATCGCCCTTGGCTCTCCCTAGCACACATCTGATGGCTTGGAGATACATCTTGGCTAATACACATGCTCTCCATCCACTAACTCCCAGGTAGATTGAGTCAATGGAAAAAGGGAAGCCCCACAACTATATAGGCATAACCTAGTGGATCCTGTTATGTCCCATGTCATGTATAAGGGAATTAGAATAATTCTTGACGTGGATAGCCGTTCACTCTAGTTGTATGTGATTATTAGTTATGCTACGTCATTCCGAGCGTGGTCGTTACAAGTAATTAATAATCATATGAGGGCCCAGACCTATAATTGGACATAGGAGCACTTGCATGGTGAATGACTGCTTTAATGCAAGAATAGGAGGTCAATAGCTTAATATAGGTTGCATGGGGATCCTAAGGGAAATATTCTCTCCTCTTGGAGAGAATACATATCATGGAAACTCGCCCATCTCCCTACTTGAATTTCAGATTCTTGAGCCAGGTTTCCTCTCCTCTCTTGTATTCAGTGACTGTGGCTTGGGGGTGAAGGGTTAGGGTATTGACTAGCCTCTTCATGTTGGTTGGGTGGTTTATGCTCCACAGGTGTCCTTTTGGTTTGCATGTGATAGGATTCTCGAGCAGCAAGACATCTTGCCCTAAGATCTTACAGGAAGTAAAGAGCCATCAAACAATTCTTGTACTAATTGGAAATCTTCTTCAGAATCTTTACTAATTACAAACTGTTTGAATAAAGTAGAGGAGAACTAAATATATCTACACTTTACAAATAAACTTTGAACAGAAAATAAAACTTTGGCTGCAAATGTGCCAAACTGCCAAAAATTATATGTATAGAATATTCTATATTCGTGGGATTTGAATCTGTCCTGCAAATTGTGTTTTATCTCTGCAAAATAACTGGAAAATTTGCGCTCTCAATTGGTGTAAATACTATACAGCTCCGGATATGCCATGCTAATATCCAACAGCAGACTTGCATCATCAAATTCTTCGATATTTGTCCGGCGTTCTGGTGAATACAATTTGAACTGCGCATGCTTCCTCCAAAACTTTCGCTTCGTGTCGTTATGCCGCAAAAATTGGTACTTCTTGATTCGGATGTACTCCAGCGCATGTTGTCCCTATGTATAGCTCAACTAATCCGAATGGCGACACTTTGAATTTCCCCTGGATTATGGCCCAACATAGACAGCCCTTCTATTATATGCTAAGTTGGTTCCATAACCAGAGAAAGTCTTCTTTG
Source organism: Diphasiastrum complanatum (assembly GCA_029204225.1). Classification (NCBI taxonomy): domain Eukaryota; kingdom Viridiplantae; phylum Streptophyta; class Lycopodiopsida; order Lycopodiales; family Lycopodiaceae; genus Diphasiastrum; species Diphasiastrum complanatum. The sequence goes on along the minus strand of CM055092.1, from coordinate 16,611,451 downwards.
TTCCACTCCGTCTGCCAGTCCTCGAATGCCACGCCTATCAAGCCTGGTAGCATCAAATAATTCATATGCCACTGTAACTCGATATTGAAATGGCAAGGACTCCACTTCTAGTATCTCTCAGAAAAAACTTGAAAGTGAATCGCACATACCCTCGACTGATTCTTTTTCTGTCACTTTGGTTTAGGTTGTGCTTCTGCGATGTCTTGTCTGTGGATATCTGCAGCAAGCTTCTAGACTTCAAGTTGTTGGTTGAGGTCTGCTACCTCCTTCTGTAGGTCAAAAATTTTCATGCATGCTTCAGCATACTCTAGGTGATGTGCCAGCTCTGTACAGTTTCAGGTTGCCTGAAGCTGCTTTGTCAACTCATCGATCTTCTCCAAGGCCTGTGAATACTCTTCATGTGCATCTATCCTGGAACAAGTAGTCATTTCAGTTGATAACTCCTTCAGCTCATCAAGTTCCCCCTCGATAAGTGCTTTGTCGTTCTCGAGTAGAATCAAAAATTTGACTCGAAAATATTCCAGCATCTGGCCTTAAAGAGACAGCATCTTCGACGAATCTATCTGAATTAGTCCAGAGCTGCTACATAGCTATAAGGCAGTTTCGACGAATCTATCTGAATCAGTCCAGAGCCACTACATAGCTGTAAGGCAGTTTCTGTCTTTATTCCTCTTGAGGCCTTCATCATGAAGCTTGGTTTGCAGAAAAGCCTTTTCTGCACTGACCTTATTGAGTTCAGCTGATAATGAATCAAAATTCTTCTGCAATTCTGCAGTTTTGGCCTATAATGTCTTATTGTTATCCTGAAAAGTCTGGGCTGTCTCGTTCGACTTCTGAAGTAGTCGACCCAGAGAGCGATTTCGATCACTCAGCTTCTGGTTATCAGCTTCCAGAGATGTGACCTGCTCAGACATCAACTCTAAATTGCTCGTCATTTCGTCTGAGTGTTGAAACAACTACATCATAGAATCCTGTATCTAGACATCATAGGCATGGATCTTTCCAACAATTTCCTTGGCACCCAAAACATACTTTTGAAAGAAAGGTGGATATTGAGATATTTCTCTTTCTAGATGTTGATCATTTCTCTGTTTAAGTCTTCTTTCCTTATCTTTAGTGTCTAGTTCATTACACATCATCATATTACATTGTACATAAATAGTGTAATTTGTACTAGATATTAGCCAATCAATTAATCCCATATCACTCTCTATTTCCTCGCATACTCCTTCATCAATTTTTAATGATGAATTTAACTCATATGGATCAATTTCTATGGGTGCTCCTTCCTTTATTGCTTTGTCTTGATTAACTTTTGTTTCTTGTAATATAAAGCCAACTTGAGGATCACTAGTTTGGTATCACTAGTAGTTATAGATGAAGTCCAGTTTGTAGCGTCATTTTCATTTTCAGCGGAAATATCATATTCTAGCCTAGATTTTCCAGTTAACCTAGAACTAGTGGTCATTTTTACTTTAACGATTTTTTCTATTTTTGTCTGTATTGTCAAAGTACCTTTATCCCAGTCATGAGATACTTTAGCTTGTTTCAGCCATGGCCTTCCTAGGAGAAGTGGATATGGAGTGTTGATAGAATGCATTTTAATGCCCACAAAATCTACTTCATACTTCTCTCTTGTTATACAAGTTTCAACTTTTCTTGCAATACCTAGAGGTTTGACCTTTCTGTGATTTGCCATTCTTATAATAAAAGGTGCATTTTCTAGATTGTCTATCCCAACATTTATTGGAATTTCCTCAGGCATAATATTTACTCCAGATCCTCCATCTATGAAAACTCCCTTAATGTGATAATCGTTCACATCAGCATCTATCATAGGATTAAGAGATCTCTAGTAATATTATGAAAATGGATCTCACAAGGAATTTTCTTTGTGAAAGATTTATAAAGAGCTTTTCTGCATTCTGGTGATATTTGTGTTAACTGTGCAAAAGATATATTGGGTATCATAGAGCCTAAAATCTCAAGTCAATCAGTGCAAGGAGTAAAAAGTTATCAAGGAAAAACCACCGCAAAAGCCTAAAATTCACTTCCGGCCGATCAGATCGATCAGATCCTTGAGATCCAAACTGCATCCTACTGTATAAACAAGATCCAATCACTTTGGAACCCACCATCGGATGAATCTGAGATCGGGACGATCAATAGCACGAAGGATACCAAATCAAGCACCACACCTTCCCAGATTAGCAGGTGTGCAACAAGAGGCAGAACCGGAACCAGTGGGCTCACCACGGCGCACTGATCAGAATGATCGGTTGCACCAACATAAACCACCTTTTCACATGGTGGAGCCCAACGAACCACGCACTGAAAGGCCCACGCTTGTATTGTCAAGTCGTGTTAACTTACCACTTGGAAAACTACTGCGGATTGCACCACAAGCGAAAAGCCTTCTAGCTGAATGGGCCAAAGCGGATGAGGAGTCAGTAGCGCCTGAGCCCATATATTGTACGGGCTATGAGGAAACAAGTAACGTCCTCCACATCGGAGCAGCATGGGAAAGTGAGGAACACAACATCACTTTGCCAATCAAACACGAGATACGAGGATGAGGTAGCAGTGGTAGATGGAGGATCGAGTGTCAATTTAATCTCCACCACTTTGTATGAAAAATGGGGTCTGCAAGGGTTGAAGCCAACAAGATTCGCCATCAAGCTAGTAGATCAATCTTGTATGAAACCAAAAGGTGTAGTTGTCGATATCCCTATAAAGATAGCAGGCATGCAATTTGTGATTACTTTTGTAGTCATGGATATACATGAATCTCCATCTGCATACCGTGTTTTACTAGGAAGACCATGGTTGAGGACTGTGCAAGTAGTACACAACTGGGGTACAGGAAAACTCACCTTCGAGAACAAAGAACAGGCTGTAAAGGTTGATCCAACCACATGGGTGGTGAAACCTATTGCACCCAAGGCTGATGACGGATCATCTACGACAGATCACGATTGATCGCCCAAGGCCAGCCAAGGGAGGTTGCTATGATTCAGAGACAGATGCAATAGCAACTATTGACTGTGGGGCATGTCAATATGAATCAGATCCTGAACTCAATAAATCTTCACCCAGGTGTTACACTATGGACACACCAATCACATTAGGGGTGAATATGATAAACGTAGCATGGTTGTCAGCGGAACCTATTGAGAACCCAGTGGAAGATGATCTAGTTCCTTGGCAACATGCTCTAACTTATAATAAGGAAATTGAGCTGACTGATGAGCGAATCCTACACCACATGGACCCAGAATTATACGGAACCAAGAAAGTACCAGCTCAACCACCGCAAAAGTCTGCTACGGCGAAAGTCTCAAGGATCGATCCACCCAAGGCACCTACAAATAAGAAGAATCAGTTGAAGCAACGCTACAACCAGGTGATCCGATGGAGTGATCTACCCGAAGAGATGATAGCTACAGTGGATGTTGATATTCGCAACCACGAGGCAAATGTCACGGCAGTCCCGATGAAAGACAGCAAGGATAAACCCACCAAAATGACAACAAAGAGCAAAAAGAAAGTGTTGGACTCCTTCAAGTCAATCAAGATAGACTCAGATGCAGCGTCATGTTCTACACAGGTGACAGAAAATCAAAAAATGACCAGTCGGGCTAAGATCAATATGCTAAAAGAGGAATCTCGACGAGCGCCAGTTCACGAGATGCTTGAGACTCTCAAGAATTATACCTTGGACGACATGGTAATCATGATGCCACAAGCCCAGAGAGAATATGTTCAAAGTCAGGCACCAGTGAAACAAGTCTTCGAGGGACCTGAGCTAACACAGTCGATAAATCTTGTCGAGTTAGTTAAGAAAAGATAGTGCATGTGGGAGAGTAGTTAACAATCACACAGTTCAAGAGACTATGATCGTTGTTGGTGGAGTATAAAGACTGTTTTGCCTGGAGTTATAGTGACCTGAAGGGCATTCCACCAACAGTAGTCCAACACACCATACCCTTGATGGACGGAGCAATCCCCAAGGTAAGCCCTTATTACCGTTGCAACCCGAATTATACTAAGCTGATCAAGCAGGAGTTGCAGAAGCTGATGGATGCAGATTTCATCTATGAAATCGAGCACACAGAATGTGTATCACCGATAGTTATAGTACCCAAGAAGAACGGCAAAATGCGGATTTGTGTGAATTTGAAGGCACTAAATGCAATCACCAAAAAAGATCATTTTTCTTTACCATTTATGGAAAGTGTCCTCGACGGAGTAGCTAACACCAAAGCCTACAATTTTCTAGACGGCTTCAGCGGCTACAACCAGGTGAAGATAGCCCCCCAGGACTAGCACAAGACAGCATTTGCCACATAATGGGAAACCTATGCCTATAAAGTGATGTCATTCGGACTTTGCAATGCCCAAGCACCTTCCAGTGAGTCATGCAGGGCACCTTCCAGCGAGTCATGCAGGTGGCATTCAAAGATTATCTGCAAAAATTTCTGAAAATTTTCTTGGACGATCTGTGCATGCATGGACCAGACTCAGAACACTTATCCAACTTGGAGAAGGTGTTACAAAAATGTCGCGACTACCAAATCTCCCTGAATCCAGAAAAATGTCAATTCTAGGTGACACATGGCTTGATTCTCGGCCATGTAGTGTCAAGACACGGGATCGCCACAGATCTATCAAAGATCATGATCATTGTTGATCTACCACCATCGAAAACGATCCGCGAAGTCTACATCTTCATGGGTCATGCTAACTATTATAGGATCTTCATTCTTGATTTTGCGGAGTTAGCCCGACCAATTTACAAACTCACAACGGACCCACATTGGAACAAGGAAGCCCTAAAGGCCTTCCAGAAGCTTAAGGATGCATTGGTTCCAGCACCAATCTTCCAATTGGTCCATTGAGTTTCACGTGCATACGGACGCATCGAAGTATGTAGTTGGAGCAATCTTAACCCAACCAGGTGAACACAAAAAGGATTTTCCAATCCGATTTGCAAGCCGACAGCTCAGTAATATCGAAATGAATTATTCAACCACAGAGCGGAAAGCACTGGCAATGATCTATGCCGTAAGAAATTTCGTCACTAACTGTTGGCCACACATTTTGTTTTTTATACAGACCATCAACCCTTGCCCTATCTCGTTAATAAAACTTGCAACACTGGAAGAATCACCAGATGGCTACTTCTGTTGTTGGAATTTAATTTTTGGATAGTAGTTCGCAAGGGAAAACAACACTACATGGCAGATCATGTGTCGTGAATCAAGAGGAAGGAGATTTCAACCCAATCCGACGATGAGCTGGCAGATGCTGCCTTATTTTACGTGGACACAGTACCCGAATGGGCTGCCGACATTGTTGAATATCTAATGCAGGGCCAACTAGACAAATCACTATCAAAGGCGGAAGAGCATAAATTGATCTTGAAGGCTAGACCTTATTAGTTGATTGCCAACCAATTGTATCGAAGAGGACCAGACGGAATTCTTCGGCGGTGTATTCTTCCTCATGAGGCCACCCTAATCATTTCGCTTTCACATGAAGGCATGGGTGGAGGCCATTTTGCTTCTTACATTACAGTTCGCAAGATCCTGCAATCAGGATGTTGGTGGCCAACGATTCATAAGGATACGGAGGAATACTTGAAAAAGTGCAATGTATGCCAAGGGGCAAGGAGACCAACGAGATTGAATTATGACCTATTGCACCCGGTCTTAGCCCAAGCACCATTCAAAAAGTGGGGATTGGATTACATCGATCCAATTCACCCTGCGGCAAGGAGTTCTCAGGCTCGATACATAATCGTAGCACAGACTACCTCAGCAAGTGGGTCGAAGCCAAGGCAGTAAGAGTAGCTGATGCTAGGACCACTGCCAAGTTCCTTTATGAAAATATCATTGTGCGCTTTGGATGCCCAATGGAGCTAGTCAACGATCGCGAAAGCCATTTCATCAATGAGACCATCAAGGTCCTGTTGGAGGAATTTTTCGTGATCCACAGAACCAGTATGCCTTATTATCCTCGTGGTAATGGGCAAGCATAATCATCCAATAAGATCTTGTGTAGCATGCTTTTGAAAACAGTTGAAGCTAGCAGATCAGATTGAGAACATAAGTTGCATGCTGCTCTGTGGGCATTCGGGACAATATATAAAGGAAGCATTGATCAAACACCCTTCCAATTGGTATATGGTCAGGATGCTGTAATGCCAGTAGAGTTTCTAGTTCCTTCATTAAGGATTTCCACCACGCAACGTCTTAATGAGTCCAAATCTCTACAACTACGCCACGAAGCTCTGCATAAACTCTGTGAAACACGCTTACTAGTTGTGCATGCACTAGCAACTGAAAAGGAAAGACGCAAAGCATGGCATGATTGCAGGTTACAAAAGAAGGATCTTCACTCTGGAGATCTGGTCCTCATGTATAAAACCAAGGTGATCAAGAGAAAATTAAAATTCACAGGCGAAGGTCCTTATCGGATCAAGGAAATTCTTAATCATGGAGCTGTGAATTTGGAAAAGCTAGATGGGACACCATTCGATACACCCATCAACGGTATCCGGTTGCACAAGTACTGGCCACCACAGTGAGATATATCCAGATTGGTGAAGGCATGTTACGAAAAGCTAATCTGCTAAACCATCACCACTAGATCTAGGAAGATCAAGCCAAATCAAGCTAGATCCATCAAGATTCGGCCAGATCTGGCAAGATCGGGAAAATCTAGCAGAATCCAAGAAGGATCCAGATCCAGACGAGATAAAAAAAAAAAAAACAAATCATCAGATTATGCCAGTAAGTCCTCTAAAATTGCATATCAGAGACCTCGATCTCAGTAACTATGGCAAATTAAAGGGCAAAATTCACCAAAGACTGATGGATCTTTTACCAATTATCCATCAAAACTTCCAAAGAACTACCAATACTCAGATCAAGCATGGATGAAGCTGATTACCAGTTTGCAAAAGTTAAAAATCAGAAAATCTCGAGATCTCGTCAAAATACACTCTAAAAAGAACACTTTTTTCATGATTGCTAGAGATCCCCTGGGAGGTAGCTCTTGAAACTTGGACAGTCACCAGATGTGACCCATATGCATCCATGAAAATATCTGCGAGAGTTCTTGATGGAGGAATCATCATTTTTTAGTGTGTGCGAGGGTTCCTAGAAGCTGAATTTTCAAAACCCTCGTAGAGCATCAAGATCATTCACGAAGAATAAGCCAAAGGTGAACCACTTGCGAATTTTTGGATGTAAGGCCTTTGTACACATTCCTAAGGAAGAGAGACGTAAACTTGATGTAAAAGCTATCAAGTGTATATTCCTAGGATATGATGATCGTGTGAAGGGCTATAGATGTTTTGATCCAGTGGAAAACAAAATCCATGTAAGTCGTGATGTTATCTTTGATGAATCCAAGATGTATGAAGATGAGGATGTTGAGAAGATAGATACATCCAGTGGGAAGGATGATATAGTAAGGATACCTCTTGATGATGACCCATTCATTGACCTTCCAAGTGATGAATATGAGGATACATCTCAAGATACTGTGAAGAATTGAAAAAGATTATCTATGTTAGATATAGGGGTCTTATGTTTTTTACATCAAGCATCTAGGTGTAGGATGTTGATAGGAATAAATTTGGCATAGATGGCAAATTATGCATTTCCACTTGTAATGCCACTATTGAGCCAAAATAGAGTAAGAGGTTAAACACTTGCTAATTAGAGTGTAGACAAGTGTAAAGTTTTTGTTTGATGAATTCCAAGAGGTCCAATAGGATATAGAGGTGGAACCTTGTGAGGTCCAATAGGAAATTGAGGTGTGCTTGAATGTAGTCCAATAGAATTAAGAGGTGCATAGATCAATGATCCGATAGGATCAAGAGGTGACAAAATATGGTCCAATCATAGTTAAGCATAGTGGTAGCTCGTGGATCTACTAGTATCATTGTACTCCTCATTTTGAAGTCAATTGATTTGGTGATTTCATGGATTTTGTGAGTTATTGGATTTCTAACTTTCTCTCTCTACCCGAGAGCTCTTGATGCATTTTCTCTCTCTACCCGAGGAGAGCAGCTTGTTTTTACTTAGATTATTTTTTGAATACTTCCCACACGTGTGAGTGAGAGTTGGAAGTGATTGAATGCATGTAGTAGTGTGTTTTTGCCATAGGATTCAAGATTGATCTTGAATCTCAATCTAGTCTTGATCTTGGTGCATCTACACACCTTAGGAGATCACAAGTACATGTAGTGGATAGTCCACACGTGTGAAATTCAACATGGTATCAGAGCCTACCTAAGGTTACCATGCATTTTGATCCATCTAAGTGAAAAAATTTTCATCAAACTTGAGCTAGAAGTTGTCAAGGCCCATTTTCCTAGCTATCTTGTTCAATCTTGGATCAAAAGAGATCAAAAGGACATTGATTGGGTCTGACCTGGTACTGTACGGAATCAGGTGCTCAGACACGTGTGAGGAACATCCAATTTCAGTTTGGAAGTTCTCTCTCATGTTTGATCCATTTATCTTGCTTTATAGCTTGTTTTGAGGCTATTTTTGTCTAGTTTCTGTTGCAATCAGTTTCATTCCATTTGGTTGAGCCAATCAAAAGTTATAAGCTTTTGAAGAGGGTTAGGTAGGGCACCTAGACCTGGGTGGACACATTTGGTTTGGTCAAGAGATTGCTTGGTTGATCCAAAATCACAGTTGTATGCTTGCCAATCTCATCTACATGTGATCTAGGCACTGTTTTGAGATCTTAGCCATTTTGTTTCATGCAATATCATTGTATTTGAGTCAAATTTGGTTTCTTAGTGTATTTCACACGTGCTAAGAGTGTTAGATCCTAACTTTGCCTATACTCCATCATGATGTGAAATAGATCTTGTTTTAGAGAGATTTGAGTAGCTAGTGAGAATCAATTCACAAATTATTGTAAGATCTTTCATAGGAGGAGATAGTACTCAATTATTGGATCCTATTGAAAGTGTGTAACAACATTTATTGTTCATCATTTGAGTTTTCTTCACTTCAAATGTCTTCAATGGGTTCATCCTTGTTGGAACCAAGTGAAAGATTGACCACTTCAAATTATTCAATTTGGAAAATGAGGATGGAGTCCATCTTGATCCTTCAAGACGTGATGGACATAGTTCTTGGCCTTGAAGAAGAACCAAAAGTTCTTCAAGAGGTTCAAAAATACAAAAAGAGAGCTAGGATGGCTCTCCACTACATTAAGATGAATGTCTCTAATGAGATATTGAGGGAGATAGGTACTTGTACAACAGCCAAAGAAGCTTGGGATTGTCTCAAGACTATCTACGAGGCTAAGAATACCTCTAGGCTTCTCACTCTTAGGAATCAAATCTTTCAAAGTAGCCAAAAGAGTGATGAGAGTGCATCTAGTTATGTTTTGAGAGTAAAAGATATTCATAGAGAGCTTGCTTGCATTGGTGATTCCATCAATCAAAATGAGCTAGTTCAAGTCATTCTCAATGGCTTGAGAAGTGAATTTGATAACCTTGTCCAATCCTATGCCATTAAGGAGGAGCTACCAAGTTTGGAGGCTCTCCAAAGTGTGCTAATTTCAGAAGAATCAAGACAAGAGTACAAGCTCTTGAGGATGGACAAGCTTTCTCTCACTCATAATGATGGCAAAGCTCTCTTTGCCAAGGATAAGCACAAAGAGAGGAGCAAGAACCAACATCAACAATCCTCAAGCAAGGACAAAGTCAAATCCAAAGACAAAGATGAGGAGGAAGATGATTCCTCTAATGCTTCATCATCCAAGCTCAAGAAGAAGAAGAAGATCAAGTGCTTTTATTGTGGCAAGAAAGGTCATTATGCCACCAATTGCTTCAAAAAGAAAAATCAACTCAAGCAAGCCAATATTACCAATGAGAAGGAAGACACTATTGCAAGTGATGGAGAGGGATCTCTTATGGTCTCTAGTTTCTCATCTACTCCTTTCAAGAAGGACGGCCTATGGTATATTGATAGTGGAGACTCTTCACATATGTGTAGCTCCAAGGACTCTTTCTCTTCTATTGCACCTTATGATGGAGTGAAGAAATCAATATACTCTACAAATGATTTTGAATGTCCTATTGAAGGCATAGGGAACATTCCCTTGAAGCTTGCATCCTCTAAAGTTCTTTCTCTCTCTAGAGTTCTTTATGTACCTAAGCTTACCAAGAATCTTATTAGTGTTGGCCAATTGCTTGATAATGTCCTTGATGTAAAATTCAATGTTGATACTTGCACTATCAAGAAGAATGATGAGATACTTGCATTAGGATCTAGATTTGGTGGCATCTATAAACTAGATCCAAATGAGTATGTGAATGCTTGTAATGTTGCTCTTGTGAACAAGCTCTCTATGGAGGAATTATGGCATAGGAGGTTGGGACATCCCAACTACAAATCCATGCTCTCTATGATCAAAGAATCCAAAGCTATTGGCTTGCCAAAGTCATTCTCCAAGAAGATCAAGCCTTGTGAGGCTTGTGCTATTGCTAAATCTCACAAAAAGCCATTTACAAGATCTTCTATCAAAAGCAAGCATCCTTTGGAGTTAATCCACTCGGATGTGCATTTCTCATCAACTACAAGCAAGGGAGGAGCCACTTGTTTTGTTACTTTCATTGATGATTACACAAGATTCACTTGGATATATCTTCTTGCTTCAAAATCTATGGTGTTTGATCATTTCCTTATTTTCAAAGCTTATGTAGAGAAGCAATTCTCATTCAAGATTAAAGCTCTTAGAAGTGATGGAGGTGGTGAATATATCTCCAATAAATGTCAAGATTTTTGTGAGCTTGAAGGCATTAAAAGAGAGTTTTCTTGTGCCTACTCTCCATCTCAAAATGGAGTGGCCGAGAGAAAGAATAGATCTCTATGTGAATGTGCAAAATCTATGAGAATTGAGGCATCTTTGCCCAAAGATTTTTGGGGAGAAGCCATTAATTGTGCAAATTATCTTTGCAATAGGCTCCCACATATAGCTCTTGGAGGAAAGTCACCATATGAAATTTTATTTTTGAAGAAGCCTAAGGTTGATCACCTTAGAGTTTTTGGATGCTTATGCTTTGTCCATATTCCCTTGGAAACAAGGAAGAAGGAAGATCCTAGTGCATGCAAAGGGATCATGGTTGGATACTCATCCACCAAGAAGGCCTATAGAGTCTTTATACTCTCTACTTCTCAAGTTATTGAAAGTAGAGATGTTGTCTTTCATGAAGATCAACACTCATCATTTGAAGAGGCCGAGATCAAGAAATCTATGGATGCATCATCAATTATTGATTTTGAAGACAATCATAATGTGATGGGGTCGAGATTTGAAGAAGACTCTCCTCGGATTTTTTCACCAAGAAGATCCATGAGAGATAGATCCGAGCCTAAGAGGCTCTCATATGTTGACAAAGGCAAACAAGTGGATCTTGATTCCACTAATTATGTTTTTTATGTCTCTCATGAAGAGCCAAAGAATGTACAAGAGGCACTCAATACCAAGGAGTGGTATGATGCCATGAAGCAAGAGTATGATGCATTGATCACCAACAATACTTGGGAGCTTGTGGATCCTCCTTCCAACAAGCATGTGATTGGTTGCAAGTGGGTATTTCGGATCAAGTTCAATCATGATGGCACCATCAACAACCATAAAGCAAGATTATGTGCCAAAGGATTTGCTCAAATCCATGGTCTTGATTATGAGGAGACCTTTGCACCCGTTGCAAAGATGGTGACAATAAGAATTCTTATTTCTCTTGCTTGTTTTCCCAAGTGGAAGGTGTTCCAATTATATGTATCCAATGCTTTTCTAAATGGTTATCTTGAGGAGGAGATCTATATGGAACAACCTCAAGGATTCATCAAGGATGAGTCCAAAGTGTGCTTGCTCTTCAAAAGTCTTTATGGACTCAAGCAAGCACCAAGATCATGGTATTCAAGACTTGACTCTTTTCTTATCTCACTACGATTTACTCTTAGTGACTATGATCCTTCCATGTATCTAAAGTTTGTTGATAGCAATATTGTCATTCTTCAAATTTATGTTGATGACATTATTCTTTGTGGAAGTTGTATCAAGCTAGTTGATGAAACCAAGCTAGCACTTGGATGTGAGTTTAAAATGCAAGATCTAGGAGAGATACATTACATCCTAGGCCTAGAAATTGATTTTTATGAAAATCATGTCTTTATATGCCAATCTAGATATGCTCACTCTATGTTGAAAAAATTCCATATGGAAAATTCTAAGAGCATAGATACTCCAATGGAGCAAATTGTAAAAGATCCTAATAAAGGTGATGAAAGATCCTTTGAGGACATCACACTTTTTAGGAGTCTTGTAGGCTCCTTGATTTGGCTTACCATTACTAGGTCCGATCTTAGTTTTTGTGTGCACAAATTGAGTCAATTCATGCAAGATCCTAAGATCCATCATTGGAAGATGGCCAAGAGGATTCTAAGATATGTATCTTCATCTTGTGATTATGGTCTACTCTATAAAAGTGAAGATCTATCCATTATTGGCTAGTCGGATTCGGACTTTGCAAGTGACAAGATGGATCGAAAGTCTATTAGTGCATACACTATCTTTCTTGGAGGCAATCTAATATCTTGGCTTTCCAAAAAGCAAGATACTATATCTCTCTCTTCATGTGAGGCCGAGTACAAAGCACTCACTACAACTACCAAAGAAGTGCTTTGGATCAAGAGGTTATTAATGGAACTAAAGTGCATCAAGGAGGATGATCTACCAATGATCAAGTGTGATAACATCTCGGCCCAAGCTCTTGCCAATAATCCCATATTTCATGCAAGAAGCAAGCACATAGAAGTGGCACATCATTTTGTGAGAGAAAAGCTTATTGGAGGAGAAATCTATTTGAATCATGTCAACTCGTCCTCTTGTATTACCGATCTACTCACCAAGCCTTTGAGCAAAAGTGCTTTCATCAAGCATAGATCTAATCTTGGAGTTATATCAAGATCAATGCTCAAATCTTCATAGATAATTTTTTAGGAGGAGTGTGAAGAATTGAAAAAGATTATCTATGTTAGATATAGGGGTCTTATGTTTTTTACATCAAGCATCTAGGTGTAGGATGTTGATAGGAATAAATTTGGCATAGATGGCAAATTATGCATTTCCACTTGTAATGCCACTATTGAGCCAAAATAGAGTAAGAGGCTAAACACTTGCTAATTAGAGTGTAGACAAGTGTAAAGTTTTTGTTTGATGAATTCCAAGAGGTCCAATAGGATATAGAGGTGGAATCTTGTGAGGTCCAATAGAAAATTGAGGTGTGCTTGAATATAGTCCAATAGAATTAAGAGGTGCATAGATCAATGATCCAATAGGATCAAGAGGTGACAAAATATGGTCCAATCATAGTTAAGCATAGTGGTAGCTCGTGGATCTACTAGTATCATTGTACTCCTCATTTTGAAGTCAATTGATTTGGTGATTTCATGGATTTTGTGAGTTATTGGATTTCTAGCTTTCTCTCTCTACCCGAGAGCTCTTGATGCATTTTCTCTCTCTACCCGAGGAGAGAAGCTTGTTTTTACTTAGATTATTTTTTGAATACTTCCCACACGTGTGAGTGAGAGTTGGAAGTGATTGACTGCATGTAGTAGTGTGTTTTTGCCATAGGATTCAAGATTGATCTTGAATCTCAATCTAGTCTTGATCTTGGTGCATCTACACACCTTAGGAGATCACAAGTACATGTAGTGGACAGTCCACACGTGTGAAATTCAACAGATACTACTACTCAATCTCAAGAGACAGGTTGGAGAGGTAGAGACAAACCTTTTGGTGCAAGAAGGGTGTACCATGAGATACATTTTATCAGGAAGCCGATCACCTGACAAGAAGCTCCCTAAGTGGTTTGAGAGATTGTTGGAGAGTCGCGACGTGGATGACTTTCCAGGATCATCTAGCCAGGGAGAGCTACGAAGATCAACAAGAGAAGACACAACCTAAAAGGTATGAAGCAAATTATGCTCTCTTATCTAGTAGTATTCAAAACAAAGGACCTTCGACTTATGGTGAAGCGAAGGATGATGACATTTGGGTCAAGGCCATGGGAGAGGAGATGGAGTCAATTTCTAAGCATAGCACATGAAACTTAGTAGAACCACCAGTTGGCAAGAAACCCATTGGTTGAAAATGGGTATACAGGACTAAGTACCATGCAGATGGAAGTATAGCAAAGCACAAGGCAATATTGGTGATCAAAGGGTATGCACAAAGTAAAGGCATCGACTATGAGGAGGCCTTTGCGCTAGTATGTAAGCGGAATACTCTACGTCTACTTGTTGCTTTAGCTTCACATTCTGGTTGGCCTTTGCATCAGATGGACGTGAAATATGCTTTTCTAAATGGTGAGTTAGAAGAAGAGGTGTTCATGAATCAACCTGAAGGCTTTGTAACGAAGGGATAGGAAAATAAAGTATGTCACTTGAAGAAAGCACTTTATGGTCTTAAACAGGCACCACATGCATGGTATAGCAGGATTGATGCCTACTTTCATTCAAAGGGGATGGTGAGAACACATTCTGATCCAAATCTATATGTCTTATGCTTTGATGGTATGGTTGCTTTGATTGCTCTTTATGTTGATGACTTGATTATTACGGAAAATAATCAAGAGATTATAGACATGATCAAGAAAGACCTCATGGAACAATTCGAGATGACAGATCTCAGCCTAATGCATTATTGCCTTGGAGTAGAGGTGTGGCAAAAAGGACACAAAGTGGGTTTAACATAGGTGAAGTATGTCAAAGAGTTGATGCATAGGTTTAGGTTGTAGGATTGCAAACCAGTGAATACTCCTATTGAACCAGGTAAAAAGCTTTCTAAGCTTGAGTAGTCACAGTCATTTGATGCTACGCTGTATAGGCAGTTAGTAGGGAGCTTGATTTACCTTACCACGACTAGACCAGATATATGCTATGTTGTTGGCATTGTAAGTCAGTTTATGACAGCACCTATGGAAACGCATTGGAAGGCAGCTAAATGCATTTTGCGTTATGTGAAAGGCACTTTAGATTATGGCTTGATTTACAGGAAGCATGAGGGTTTACCTGAGTTGTGTGGCTATGTGGATGCGGATTGGGGAGGTGACTATGATGATCGTAGATCCACCAAAGGGTATGTATTTCAGCTTTGTGGTAGTTGCTTTTCCTGGTCTAGTAAGAAGCAAAGTATAATTGCTCTATCCACCACAGAAGCAGAGTATAAGGCAATGTGTAATGTAGCACAGGAAGCTATATGGTTGAGACAAATCTTGGAAGAAGTTGGCATGAAGCAGAAAAATCTCACAACTTTACATAGCAACAGACAGAGTGGCATTCAGCTAGCAAAGAATCCAGTGTTCCATGCAAGAACCAAACACATTGAGATTCAGTATCACTTCTTATATGTGAGAGGCTGCTGAGTCGTGAAATTCATGTTGTTCATTGTAGTACAGAAGAACAACTAGCTGATATTTTCACTAAGCCACTTGTTGGAGAAAAGTTTGATAAGTTTAGATCAAAGCTTTATGTACTTAAAGTTTGTTGACTTTAAAGCTATATATATGATTGTATAAAAAGTAGACTCTACTTTAAGGGAGAGATATAGAATTAAAGTAGAATCATTGTGCTACTATATTGTGGGTCCTATAAGGATCAGTTGGCCTCACCACAAGGCAAGTCGACGGGACACGTGTCCCGCCAACGGCAACCTGGGTCATGCCTGGGTTGCCTGAGCGAACAACTATATGTACAATGTAATTTCATTTTGAGAAATATAGCTGCTACGTGAGCTTGGGGTGGAGAGTGTTTTCTGTCTGTGTTACTGTGTAGTTGTGTTCCTATTCGAAGCAAATTCTAAGTCTCCTTAGGTGTTACCTTTGGTCAATGGTAGGACTTCTATTTTGAAGATAGACTGTGGTACTGCATGCTTCTGACCAAAAATATTTTGGTAGTTTCATCTCAACAAGCATAGATTTGGCACTTTCCACAATCGTATGATTCTTGAGCTCAACTACACCATTCAGTTCAGGAGTATGAGCTTGTGTACATTGTCTTTTGATCCCACATTGATTACAAAGATCATTAAATTCAGTAGACTTGTACTCACCTCCACTATAAGATCTTAGGACTTTGAACTGTACACTAATTACATCATCACATTTAGAGCTTATACTAATGAATCAGATCACAAGCTGATTTCTAACTGTCTCAAGCAATTATAACTCAATCTAGGGTACTATAGTTACTCTAACGAGTCAATAGCCCCATTTCTAGCATCTCATGCAAGAAATCAACAATTCATTTGAATCTCAATAGATTTCACTGTCTCCTATAAATATGGAGATCTAGACTGAACCTCATACACAAGCACATATATATATTACAATCTGGAGTAGAATACCATCTACTAATGTAAGCAAAATTCTTCATAAGAAAAAATAATTTACTTTACGAAAAATGCTTGTGAGATTCTTAGGTCTCAATAAAACACTAGAGTAATCCCTACTCATTCTATGGATCAGAAATTATTCACTAATAATAATTAAGTATTTGTCTGTGATTCTCAATCACAAATAGTTAGATTCTTACGATTCGTCAATCATAATTTATTGGAATCCAAAACCATACTCAATCATTAAGAAAATATTGAAATATGTATCCAACCAAAAAATTGCTGAATTTCAAATATTTAGTTGCCATTCTTGGAATCATCATGATTTGGTATCCAATTGAACGCTCTAGGATACAATCAATAATGAACTGAGTCTATTCTCAGCTGAGAAATACTCTCCCAAGAATTTTGTATATCCTATGCACACATTTTTTTTAACTGATAAATCCAAATGATTCGTAAATCATGTGCAATGAAACACAAAACAAACAGTTTTTGGTGAATTCTCTTCACACTGTCTGGTTTACCAATTGACTTCCACAAGAGTAAACCAACTACTCAAGTTAATTACCAATGATTCAGAAATCTCAAATTTCCATGTGTAGATCTTAACTGTAGCAGTACAACAAGACCATTTATATCCTTATCCAAATCATTTTTAAGTTAACAAGTAAATCTTCCATAACAAGATCTGTTAACTTTGCAAGTAATTGTCCATCACAATACTTGATCATATGTCCATGTTTACCAACTAGGTTATGTGCACCAAATAACCTAGTAACCAGGAATACGTAATAGATCCATACAAGATTAATCATGCACAAATGAGAACAATCTCACTATGACCCAGTACATACACATATGTTATGATCAAACTAACTTCTATCCCGCACAAACTAGGATTAGTCACATTTGATCTACTCAGTACTACTTATAATTATTTCCAATTTCAAACCACCTCTAGTTCCAGATTGTTTTATACAATCCCTAGAGAACTTCTCTTATCCAAAAATTGTGCAACTAATAGTTTCTCTAATGGAATCTTACCCCTCCTTTTGAAGAAATTATCTAATTTCTTACAAAAGTTAGCTGGAGAAATGATACATGAAAATATCTGAAAAGTCAATAAAAAGTCTCTTCCAAAATGGATTCACTCTATTATACTCAGGACTTTCCTTCCAAACATTTTCAACGCGAGTGATAGTAACCATCATCCATCTGAGATCTACCTATGCATAAGAGATAATCATGTTTTTAAGAATTGAAATACAACAATCTTGGAACATCTCAAATTCCAAGCCTTAACCACATTAGTAATTCATATGATGATGACAGTCCTTCAGAAAATAAATAACTTTCACGCTGGAAGGTTCATATGAATTTAATCTGATGTCTAGAATTCGAGAGATTCAAAATAAGTAAGGGTTTTTTATAAGGTGAGAAATAGCTTTAAGGGTCTCAGATTTGTAAATTATGAGATACCATTAGGGATCCGGATCTATATCTCATAATCTCTACCATCAGTTTTCCCCCCAAGAAAGTTCTTTGTTTCTAGATGTGTTAACATCAGAAAATCAAAAAGATTAACTGGATATCCAACTATAGGATTCGATCTTCAACCAATTCCAAAAAATACCTCAAACCATTGAATTCTCCCTTGTTCCTTAAGCAATTTACTATAGATGAAAATATCATGTACAAGTATTAGGCATTGACCCAGCCCAGGTGTGGACGAGAAACCTCGTTCATATACTCTTGAAATAACCCAAGTGTATTCATCGAAAACCAAAGGAAGCATTAAGAATTCAAAACAACTAAAGTAATTTACCAATAGATGTCCAATATCTATATCGGGATCAGTACAAGGAATTCCATTCCTTCCATAAGATCCTTAACTGCCTTATCTGATATTCCAAAGATCTTAAAATTCCATCTGGATTTCCTATATCGCAAAGGCACATATCTATTCAGCACTGGAGAACCCATTAATTTTGTTCCTAGTGTATCAAAAATCCAAATTACAAAATACAGGCGCGTTCACTAATCTCAATGTCCATTTCTTCCCGCCTAAGAATTGTTGGTCTCCCAAAAAATTTCATCGACAGAGGTATAAGAGATTTCCCTAGACATATACTAAACGCTAATGAAAAGTAGATTTTTCTTTTCATTTCACTAACTTTAGCACTACTCCATTAAGGTCTATTAGTTTAATGCAACTGATTAAAATACATGAATAAAAAATCCACAAATTCTGGATTCCGGTACTTCCCTTACTGTATTCAAAAAAAATCCAATTTGATGAATAAAGAAGTTACCTCCATTCACCCATCATGACTTACTTCAATAGTTTGACTAAATTTCACCTTCAACGAGTATCTTGCAAAAAGCCTTTGCTTGCAAATTTCTAATGATCGAAGAGTGCTAGGACAAAATCATCTACCTCAATTATTTTTTAACTCCATATACTGGGAGTAACCCTTACTCCAGAGTTTAAAACATTAGTAAGTGAACCAGAAATCAAATTCCCCCTTACCGGGTACGGGTCCTAAATCCATGAACCCACTTCATAGATTTTACACTTAGGATAAGAAATTATTCCTCAACCATTTTTCCCAGTTAGGTCAAAATAATTTGTAATTCCATTTTCAAATGTCGGTTTAGGCGGTTTACCCAAAACTCACCTCTACGAACCGACTATGGCTTTACTCCTTTCCGTCATTCTTATTCATTGCTTGAGGCCTAAAAGCAATGGTTTCATGAACCAAAGGAATATCATGCAAAAAACAAAAGTAATTGCATATGAAAACCCCAAGGCCATGCAATACCGGAAAGAATGATTCACAAGAAAACCCCATGCTACCCAAGCAACAAGCTGGGCCACTAAACTCCCAAGAAAGGGGTTTCAAAATAAAAGAGGCCATCCCCCACAAACCAACCCTAAGTATGAGATCATAGGGGTTATGCTCCCCTCCACACGGCCGGCGCTGTGGATCGGGCTTCATCCCGGGATTCCCCATCGCGCATCTCATCGCTTCCATGCCTCAGGTTGTGACAGCTGCACTCAGATTCGGCCATCAACATTTACACAGCACGAACCCGCCTCAATCACAGAATAGGTGGAGAAAAGCAGGACTTGAGATTGCGCTCCACCAGTCATTACAGCATCAACCGCCTTCATGCAACCCCACCGCCTTTTCCATTCCCTGATCTTCAAAGAATCATGCCTGCCCAAGGAAAAAGAGAAAAAAAAAAACGTGCAATGGCCGCTGGAATTCACTGCCCAGATGCAGTCTCTCTACGACCATTCGAAACAAAAGGGCGTGCATCCATTCTATCAATAAGATCCAGATTGAGAGGAAAACGCGTTACAGCTTTTTCAACCCCTGAATCAAATCAGTAGGTTGTGTAAAACCCAACAACTGGTTTGGTATTTTTTTTTTCCTCTACAGGAAAAGCCTTGCAAATCCATCTCTGAAAATTCCATCCCAGAGCATCAACTGGTTGTCCAATGCCTTTTAGCAGCTATACAGAGGGTTAGACAGGGTTTTCAGTCCCACAAAAGTTTCATTCCCTAGCGCAGATGCAACAACTTCTTGCAGAGAAATTTTTCTTATGGAAATTCAAGCACATGTAATCAACTATTCATAATTGTGTTGGAAGTCATAGCACAGATTCAAGCAATCATCTTAATATAAAGAATCAATGCAATCTGTGAACAAAAAAGACACCATCCAAGAAGTAGAGAGAGACTGACATAATGCAGCAACACTTACTCAAGAAGGCTCTCAATCCAGGCCACTTCAAATTACGTAATGGATACCTGTGGCATATTATGCCCATTTTCAAATAAATTAAAAAGTAAAAAATGCATGCATTTTTTTCAAAGGCAGATTCTGCTTTTTTTTTTTGCCTGTCTGTGCCCGTCCGTACAGATTTCGTACAACTGCCACATGGCACATTTGTGTTGGTCAATCAAAGTCAAACCTGCCTATTATGCTTCGTAATGTGCTTCTGGAAAAATTTCAGGTATCTATTACGCAATGGAAGGAGCCGGGCAAAGGCCATTCTGCCCGGTTCGGCTTTCCAAAAAAATTTAGGCTCGGCCCCTCCGGGCCTCGCCCAATTTTTTTTTGGAAATCCTTATCGGGCAGAATGGCTTCTGCCCGGCTCCTTCCATAATACGTATTGATGCTCATATATATATACACGGTGTCCTTGTAATAACAGTTAATTACAAGACTCGTTATTCCTAATCTAAACTGATAAAGTCACTACTCCAACTTAGACCACTATGTGTACTATGTACATAGAATCCCATAAAGCATATACGTTTGGTTGCAAAGGTCACAAATTCCAACAAATTGTTTCAACACAGAGTAATTAATTCCACCAAACAGGGTGCTCCACACTCAACTCTATTGTCTTTTTTCTGCTTATAGTTAGACAGTATCAATCTACAGTTTCCGAACATTGTTCACAACTTTGCATGTTTTTTTTTCCCACAGAATTTGTTCTAAAAACTTAGAATCCTTAACATGCAATCATAAGTTCAAGCTTCTAGCTGTAGTAAGTTTATTTATTATGGATAACTTGAT
Source organism: Diphasiastrum complanatum (assembly GCA_029204225.1). Taxonomy (NCBI): domain Eukaryota; kingdom Viridiplantae; phylum Streptophyta; class Lycopodiopsida; order Lycopodiales; family Lycopodiaceae; genus Diphasiastrum; species Diphasiastrum complanatum. The sequence continues at coordinate 16,590,416 of CM055092.1, read as the reverse complement.
CCCACACCAGTCTATCGGAAAAACATCATGTAGCTTAACCTGAATCTAAATTGTGTAACAAGGACTAATGTGAGTTAATCAACTCCTTTAACAAGCAGATTTAGGCAACACCACAAGCAAATAAATCTACCCAAGCAAATTTTCCGACATCAAATGAAAGTGTTCTCAAGACACTAATTCTCAGCATCTTTTCCCACAACCAAACCTGTAGAAGAGCACTCTACCACCATATTTGACAAGCATGCTTCAAACCGGAATTAGTGAATACAGCTCCAAAATTCCCTTGAGAAGATAGCACTCCAACTGGGATGTAAATCTAAGTGCTTCCAACTTCCAATTTGATGTAGAGCTTGTCTCCATCCCATCCAAACCCGCATGTTAGCCGAGCTCTAATACCAATGTAAAGACCACTAGGGATAATCCCTTAGATGAGGATAGGAAATACACAACAGGATACATGTAAGAACAAAACCTCACAACCAATCTTAGATCAAACCTGGATCTAGCCCCCGAGCTATGCCATGTGAATGCTAGAAAAGAAGAGAGCCACTGGTAACCTAAACCAAAAGTTATCGACGGGAGAATATCTACCTCAATATATAAAAAGTAGATTCTTGTGCATGAACTCATGCAATCCCCATGCAATCCAACTATAAATAGGTCACAGCTCTTCATGCAGTCCTCATGCCTATATCACTCACATGTACATGCACTACTCCATATGTCTCAATAAAGAGTGTCTGGGTCCTCTCAAGTTCATTAGTCACAAACTGGCCTTGACATGGAATTAAATCGAGCCACAACCAATAATCTCGAATACCGAAGGGCCGGTGTACCATAGTAGGGCTATTCCATGTCCTTAGTTGAATATGGCCATAACAGTTGGTATTGATATTGAATTATCTCTATGAAAAGTCTAATGAAGTTGCAAGGAGGACCATAAATAATAAGTGGCCTTGCTCCTAGAGATGGTGTTCCACCCTTCCTTAGAGCCAGTGGTTCTATCAAATGGTTTAATTTCTTGCTTTTTCAAGACAACTTAATCAATACCCAACTTCGACTTAGAGGATTGCGCTTGTAGTATAGGGACATGACTGTGAGAGTCATCATTGGTGGCTCCTATCATTTTTATACAACATAATGCCAATTCTTCATTTTTTTTTTGTATGCACCTCTAGAGGTGGAATTTGCTTGCACCTCCAGAATTTTGATCCATGATAAAAGCATCACGATTCTGTCCATAAAATGGTCCAGAATTTTCATCCTCGCGCAACATATCAACGATTCTGTCAAGAATCAATGAAACAGAAAAAATTTAGACTTGTCATTACGCAAGGGAAGGCCCGAGCCCCTCGGGCCTTCCGTGTAGGTCGGGCCCTGCCCTCGGGCTCCCGCCCTCGGGCAAGGGCCCTCCCAGCACGGAAGGCCCTCGGGGCAGGGCCCTTTTCCCCACGTAAAGTATCCAAATGTGTACATCTAGCTGCTACTATATTTACTCCAATTTGTGGCTATTCTAGAATAGTGGGATTATTACTAAATTTAGGCCCAAGTAGTATGAATGACAACCAGCTTTTGTGAAATACTGATTTGAATACTATTCAATAAAATATTTTAAAAAAAATAAGAAAATGACATCACTCATGGTGCCATTCTAAAATGGGTATTTCTTTTTTATTTACAGCTTAAAAAATGTAACTGATTTTTTTTTTTTGGAACAAAACCTCAAAATTAAAAAGTTGAAGGTTGTAACTTTCCTTCCAAACTTTCAACAAAGAACAAGAATGACAGTTTGCAAAAAATAGTTAATCTATTAATTCAAATCCAAATTGGGTCAAAATTAATTTGGATTGAAGTGAAGACATAGCTCTACCAATCCACCATCTTAGATCTAGAAGATTTGACCAAAAATGCATTAAAAATTAGAGAAAATTAGACATCAAAGTTGTGACTGATTAGAATTGGAGAAGTTCTACTGAAATTGCCATAACTTTCTCAAAGTACTTCCAACTCAAAAAATAAGTACTTCCCAAAAGCTAAGATTGAGGGTTAATGACTTAAACAAGAACATATGCAAAAGACAATGATTATAGGTCTAAAATTGACCCAAAGTAATTTAGAAATTGAAAAACCAATAAACTAATTAGTTGGTGAATAGAAACTCTACCAAAGCTTACAAGAAAACTAACAAATTTACTAGGAAAAGGATCTAATGCTATTTAGATACCAAATTTGTCATTAGCCAATCATAGCATCGTAACATTATATCTATCCATAGGCATCAAACTTGCATGGCAAAAACAAGAAATGGGAAAAGTAGTTAGAGAATCAAGAAACACGATAAGTTGTCACCAAATTAGGAAAAGTAACATAGAACTCTTCAGTAATTTATCGTTCATCACATGAATGATGAGGGCCTATTGCTAGAGCATGATCAAGCTCTCATGTGTAGGTTGGCACATGAATCAAAGCCATAGCTCTCAATGAAGAGAAGCTCCCAATTCTCATAAGAAAAGTTCAATTAGATGAATGAATAATGGCCTCCAAATTTATCATGACCTCACCTATATAAGGTGGTCTCTTGTGTTTAATTCAATATGAGTTTGGGACCATATTAAGCTTAAGTAGGCCTTTAAACCATTATTAGAATTCTTGCAATTAACAAAGATAGCGTGGGTGCTTATGCTCTGTTATCGACTCTATTGTTGAACTAATCCTCTTCTAATTTAGCACCATGCCAATACTTATCAACAATTATTGGACACAAGGCCTAATTACGTGTAGAACATGACAAATGATTATCAAAAACTCATCAAGCAGCAATTATGAGTACCAAGTACGTCGTAGTGTAGTGTGTTTTGTATGCCTGCTTTGTAACACTTGGGCCCAACGTATGATGAGGATTCAAATGCTACTGCATGTTGTTTGTCAAATAAATTGCTAGACATTTTTGGGTAACAAGTGGACATTAATAATATCTCACTCAATGGACTTACTACATCTCAATGTATGAACAATGCGAGTGTAACACCATGCTAGACTTCTTTGTTTTGTTCAATGTATTGATTCCACAAATTCTATGAGTTGGGTTAGTATTTAGTGGTTTCATATGCTATTCAGCATAGTCCATTCGACAAGCCTTTTAATTGATATTCAAAACTTTGGGACTCCCATCATGGACCCACTCAAATAATGACAAATTTCTTATCCGCCACATAACACCATTCTAATGCAAACCAAACGGTTGACAAGATTTATTGAACAGTTCAATTATAAAATGTTTGACTTATAGAGTCGTACAAAAGGTAGTTAGTGCCATGTATACAAATTGCAAAATGAACTTTTGTACTTGGAGAGTGTGTTTTGGACTTTAGCATAAGATGTAAAATATAAGATTCCTTATAGTAAGATTCATGTATATGTGTCAGTATTCAAACTAAAGAATTGGAAATAGTGGATGTATAGTCACTCCATTTATGGGCCGGCATGCGGCTTAGCTATTTTTGGCTTTCATTGGTACCAGACAAGCTTGTAGCAAGATTCAAAACAACTGATTAAAAAATAACATGTGGAATGTTAACAAACATCACGACAAGCTTGAGAATATGAATCATTGTAACACTTGTTGCCAATTGCTCCAAGACTATGTCAACTCTAAGGGATTACCTCCCTCTCTCTCTCTCTCTCTCTCTCTCTCTCTCTCTCTCTCTCTCTCTCTCTCTCTCTCTCCCCGTTTGATGACAAACACCTAGGGAGGTTGTGTGGCCTTGGCATTAAGGATAAAAAGCTTGGACAATCTCGAGGGGGGGATATGCCTTGGGCAAGCATCACAAAGTTTGTGCCATAGTAAAGCACCAATGAATATTTTCAATGTATTTCCAATAACACTTAAATGGCACAATTATGCTGGTCTAAAAATAAACACCAGCAAATAAACCATACAAAATGTGCTAAGATTCACTTGTGCTAAGATTACGTCCGGGAAAGCCCGGCTCCTCGGGCCCTTCCGTCCACGGAAGGGCCTACGGCCTCGGGCCTCCGCCCTCGGCCTCAGACCCTTCCGGGGCGGAAGGGCGTCGGAGCCGGTCCTTCCCCCTCACTTAAGGAGGGCAAGGGATAGCTACCCTATATGAATAGCTATTTATATACATGTATATATATACATATGTTATGCTTGTTTCAAAAGTGCCACATCTTTTGATATTATCCTAAAATTTAACAAGACACACGTCTCTCTCTCTCTCTCTCTCTCTCTCTCTCTCTCTCTCTCGGGTATGCGTGAGAAGAGAGACTTATCAGAGGAGAGAAGCTATACGTGAGTTTTCCTTGAGCTTTTAGGAGAGAGCACTGACAAAGCTCACCGCTATGGCTAGTAACCTTACCCAATCCCAACAACAACGACAAGGCAATAACTGCAATGATTGCTGTGTGCAGCGCTACGAGTCTTTCTTCGACATACCATGTAATTTGTAGCCTTTTCATTTCCACACACGCACGCACGCATGCTATGCAGGAGATATGAATTCCTTTCGTTGAACATTGGCATTGCTTTAGGAGTTTACGGTTTTAGCTATGTCTGTCCTGTACGAAATAGCTGATAACTCTTCTTATGGAACATGCAGGGAGGGTGTACTGTAAGAAAGGTTGCCTGCAAGACAAATGGGAGGATTGTAAGTTTCAATTTCGTAGCAGCTCATAGGAGAGTTACTCGATTTCGTTGCTATTTCCCTTCACACGTTCTTGGGTAGGTAACCCTTAGCCTACATTCTGTACTCTTGCTACTTGCTTTTTCAACTATGTCGACGATTTATAGTTTTTAATTAAACTCTTTCTATCTTTCCGTCTGCAGGTAGAGAAGTGTGTAGAGAGCTCTGCTACAAGGACCCTCTTATCGATGGAAAATCTTTCCAGTGGACTGCAGTGCTGGACCGATCTCCTGGAGTGCCATCACACTCGCTGGTACTTTACTACCTGGGTAAATGTACAAAATGAATTTTTTTTCCCTTACTGAAGTCCGTACAGAAGGAAACAGGATATCATATCAGAAACAGAATGTTGCATGCATGATTCTATTAAGTCAGAATTACTTGAATGATAGCACATTTAGGATTATCACAGAGTATATTCGCCAAACTAAAAACCGACCTTCGACTATATTAGAAAGAGAAAGCATTTGTAATATTTCTTTGTAAGGCATTCTGTTCTTTTGTTGCCACGAAAGATCTCCTATTTTGTGGAAAACTGCTGGATCTCCGTGACACAGTTGCTGTGTTTGATGGCCAGAAATGTACCAAAGCTTCTGTAAGAGGCTGTGGTTTCAAGGTCAGTAATTCTCCAGAAATTTTGTTGATGATGAGAATGGATTGCACCTTTGAGCTTTTTTCATCTGCATATTATAATGTATTGGATTATAATCTCTAAATGGCAATTTTTATAATCATACTCGATAGTTGAATTTCAGACTATCTACACTGAATTTTCTGGAGTCTCGGTGGTTGACCAAAGATTTGTGAGTCTTTTCTACTTGGATAATCACTAACAGATGTATGTGAATCGGTGATGCAGTTCCATAGCATGGCCGCGATGTTTGAAGCATCAACCCGAGAGGAGCCAGTGACATCCAACACCTAAAAGCTCTTGGTATTCCAAGAGCAGGATCACTGTCAGGCCTTCTGGAATTTTACAATCTCGATCACCAATTCTAGTGGCATCATCACAGGATTCATATAATTGTCACTATGAACCTGTGAGATCATATATGACTTCTACAATTTTGGACAGCTCTAATTTGGGTTGCACAAAGGAATCGTGAGAGAGAACCATCTGTCATCATGAAAAATCGGATTGTAAACTACATGAGGATTAGCATTCATCAGCACTATTATTGTAATCTCGAAGTAAGATCAATGAAAAATCAATTTTGAGCTGAACACAAAGTGGATCGACCAGACTCTCCTATAAAGAATTAAACAACACTAGAATAACTAAATTGAATTATATAGTCTTTGCAACTTATCCTTCTTGTATTGTTCTTAGGTCCCTTGGAAGCAACTTTACTCACCATTTACGAGTGTACCAAACTAGGTTAAGGCTGAGGTGTCACTCGCCCTAATGGGACTTGTTCCTTAGTCTCATTTGATTGGTACCAATTTAATGAGCTATTTAGAACAAGTTATGCATCTTAGTTGTTAAGGCCTCAATGATAACGTCCTTACATATCTTCCTAACCCTAATACTAACAAAAGTTGTGCCATTTATGTTTGCAGCATGTAGAAGATATTTGTAGTATGCATTTATAACAAAAGTTATATAAATATTTGTGTGTGCATGGGTGTGTTGCAAAATCCAATGGTGACTAATAAAAGCATATGATGTGAAATGGTGTCAAATTTGTATAAGGACCACCAAATTGAACATGTTAAGTGAGTAGATAAAAATGTATAAACTAAGCACTAAAATTTGCAACATGAAAATGACCTTGGACGAGAAGCCAAAAAGAAAATTTTTGAAAACATTGTGGCCAAACAAGAGAAGATCATCCTGGAGTCCCAGAAGCAGCTGGAAGAAACCACGAAGGCCCTGCAGCAAGTCTTGGACAAGGTGAACCAATTATGGGACACGGCGTGCAAGGCCCAAGCAGGCGCCCAATTAACAAAGCCACGGGACGATGATGGGAATGATGGAGCAGGGAATCAAGGCGGGCAAACCCACCCTTCAGATGGTAGCTCGGGATCGGGTGACCAGAGAGCCGAGGCTGCTTCTAGAACTTTTTTCCGACCCCCTCCCACTTTTAACCCCTCCTCCTACTCTGCTTTCAACTTTTCCGAAACATTCATTCCAACTTACCCGATTCTTTCATCTTCCCTCTCTCCATCACCTCCTAGCAAAATAATAGGCCCATCAAAAGGCCCAGCTGACACCTACAAAGCCCGACGGGACGAGTTCCTCCAACAACTCCACTCTCCCGATGAGGCGTATAACTTGTTGATCCCACCTCCTCCTAAACCTATCACACCCGCACCCTCTCTCTAGATCATTCCATCCCTGACCTACCAGAAACTAACACCGACATGGGGGGTGATGATGACTTCCTGGCGGACACGGGCGCATCTGAGCCGTCGACAAGCGAGCGAGCTAAAGAGAAAGATACGGGCACCAAGGCCCTAGATGATTATCTGGCGAGGCCATCCCAACCGCGTAAGACAACTTCCCCTACCTGGCCCAGAGGCAAATTGGTTGACACAAGAGAGTCTTTGAGAGGAAATACCCTCCCAACATGAGGGGAGGGATAAAAGCCAATACTCCACCAGGGCCGAGATCATTGCTGCGTTACAACCGCAACCAGAATGGCGGAATAAAGTCCTGAAGGATAGCAGGCGACTCCAAGAGTATCTGAAGGCACCGACATGGAAGCGAGTGGATCCCTTCTACATGCCACTCAAATGCAGAAACCCATGGCTGGAAGAAAAGCCACGAGTGGCGGTGGTAAGCTGGCCAGTCATTCCGTGAATTTCAGAGAGAACCTCCCCGGATGATCTGAGGCTGCAGTTACTCGACTTCGGGCATAAATACAAAACAAGTGCCAATCTTTGCGTGCAAGAAAGTGCTGAGTATTGCATATCCATGGCCTTTCTGATGCAACAAGATTATTTCTGGGATCGAGGCTTGGAGCCCATCAAAATCAACCCAAATGTAGCCCTCCAATCGGAAGAAGACCATGAGATGATAGCCAGGCTATACTACAGAGCGGCCTTCATGTCGTCACGCCATGTGACCATGGTGGAAGACTGGCAGGAAATGGGCTTCGTGAAAAAGATAAGAGAATTTATGGGGCCCCTCAATTTCGGAAGTAAGCTCCGCTTCCAAGTTTTTGAAGCCCTGGGACGAAAGATGAGCGAGTGAAAGCAGGCGGCACGACGACGAGACGAGCAGAACTCGCAAGAAGGTCTTAAGAGGGCTGGTATGTAGCGGCCAATTGAGAGACTTTCAATTTTGAAGAATAAGTTTTGCGGACAATAAGCACCTGGTTTTATGGAAGCGAACGAAGATCCATGCTTTTCCAAGTGCCAAGCGAAAAAACATCACCGGTGTTGCGGTGGGTCCTACAACAGATTAGGGGTGGATAATGTTAGCAGATTCCAGAGAATCCCCAGATGCCAAGCCAAGCTGAAGACACAAGTTATCTCTCACCCATGACCGAGGAGGTCTCAGAAGGAGGAGAGCAGAAGAAGCTGAGAGCCGAGCATGAGAGCCGAGGAATTACTGGCTAGGAAGAAAGTGAATTATCTATGTGAGCCTACATGGTGTATCCCAAAAAAGGAATGACCATGTAGGAGCTAGTAATATTTCCTGGGCATTGTAAATAAATGTAGACCCCCCTTAAATTAGTTAGAGTGAGCCACCTTTTGATGGTGACCTTTAGTGGAAGGGCAAATTCCACATGTAATTTCTAATTTGGTGGAATTGCCACTTGGGCTCCACATGGGTAGCCTTCTTGCTTATTTAGCCCCCCCTCTCTTGTGAGGGAGCTTTGAATGTATTGTCAAGTTCTCTTGAGCAAATAAAGAGGATCCTCCACGAGTTCTTGATAATTGCTAAGCTCCTTGTTCATGGCAATGTTCTTGAGTGAAGTTTCTATGAGCATGCTTGATTTCCTTGTATTGTGGATTAACTAGGATCTTGTTTTCTTGTTTCTTACTTAGTTGTGGATTGTGAAAGATTTCAGATCCTTAAGATCCAATCTACTTGAATGATCTTTGGTTAGAAAGAGAAATACACTACCAATTTCACCAATGTAGAAAAATCAGCATCTACACACAATTTGAGATGCAAACACTAATAGAACTTGATCAAACTTGAATGAAATGATTATGTACTGTTGCTGTCCGTACAAAACCAGCAAGCTACTGTATTTCACACGTGTGGATCCAAAAATAACAAATATAGATCATTCTACACATAGAATTGCAAGCAATCACCAAGATAGTGCACCAATGGATAGTAGAACCCAAGAGAACAATTGTAAGCATGAAATGAGATAGAGAAGAGAGAAGATGACTCTCTCCATGAGTTACATCCTTTTATAGCAGGTCCAAACCCTATTTGGCCACTTGGCTTTCCCACCAAAATGCTAACCCTACCAATTTTGGCTCTAGATTCAATGTACCCAACTTATTCAAATTGAATCTACTCTATCTTTCCCACACTTTCAAAAATGGTTTATTCAAATGAAATTTAGACTAATGAACTTTGAAAAGTCAACCTCTAAGTCTAAAACAAGTTTTGGCCTCAATATGCCAAATATGGAAATATTGCAAAATGTGATGAAACTAGTTGAATCTTTCACATGGATTAGGATTCATTTCTTGTGTGTGGAATAAGGTAGGAATCAGCATGCAAGTAAACTAAATAGGCTGGTTTGTGGTGTAGATCTTGCATACTTTCTTACATTCCAGTTCTTGATTGTTCTTGGGCAATCTAAGCATCAAGAAATGAGTGTTTCTTGATTCTTGGGCTGTTAATATGCTGTTAGGAATCTTGTTTCTTGTTTAAGTAGTTAATCTTGTTCTTGATTGTTTTCTGATTTATTGCTCCCTGTTTCAGAACGTTGATCCTCTTGAGCTATAGATGGTTACATGGCTGGTTTATGCATGTAGCTGAGTATCGGAACCGTGACTCCCACTGATAGGCTGGGAAATACATATTGAAATCTGAGTAACACATCCGTGTGATAACCGTTCTAACAAAAAGAACTGTAAGAACCAAACGATAACGAAGAAGTAAAAGAAGTTCTAAAACCGTGTTCACAGATTCAGTGAATCTGTGAACACCTATGCATGCTCCTTTCTTTACCAGTAAGCTTTTGCATGTCATAAGAAACCACTTTTCTTGGTATGAGATTCTTTAAGATCCAAAATTTGTTAACAACTGGTTGATGTAAAGATTCAAGAATCCATCTTCCCAAACCATTGTATATGTATTTGGCCTTGGGCCATTTGATCTCTCATAATTTAAAAGAAAATCCTTCGGAAAGGGGGGGGGGGGTCCCCATGAATGAATGCTTTTGTGATTGAATGTTGAATTTCTCCACTAAGATTGGAGTTCTTTTCGGTTCTATTCAACAGTGTTTTGTTCTTTTAAAGTCGCAATATTTAAAGTCAGGACTTTAGAAATTAGACCTTTACTTCAAGTTCACAATCTCGCATCGCCAAGCTAAAAACGTTACGTAACACAAACTGCTCCTGAGCTCCCGGTCAAAGCTAACAACAGGTATTTGATAGAGGCTATCAATGACCTCATAATTCAAGTCGCCGCTTACTTGTTAAACAACATGTTAGTTGTTTCGACTTTTTGCAAGGACCGCATACAGTCCATGATCTCCACCACTATCAAGCCTAACACGTGCGAGCGCATCGCCACCGATCCTCTCCTCTATAACTTCATATGCACACTCCTTGAACAAAAGGTTTGGGGGTTTAACCGGTCCACCATTCTATCTACGACCATTCCACAAACTAACTTGTACCCTCCTTCTATTGCATCCACCTCCTATCAACTAGCAATTACTGGCACAATGGCCACCAGACGCATGCGTGGCACAACCTCATCTTCATCTAGCCCTCCTACCACTAGACAATGCACCACACCGTCGCACCCCACTTCCACTTCTTCCAAAACCATTGCTGCCGCTTCTGCTCAACCCTCTGCTACCACCACCACTTCTGCTCCTATTTCTCCCATTCCGCCATCTTCTACATTCGTTCTCGCATCTTCCACCTCCTCCATCACCATTGCTTTGTCCACATCCCATGTCTCTACTTCAAGCACACTCTTCCACATCAATCCTCTGGATTCACAAATCTCTACTGACACATTGGATTGGATGAATCTCCTCAATCTCACGCTGCCTCGAAAAGTCTCCTCACCTCCCACATCTCCATCCATCCTCCAAACCGTCTTTCAACTCTCCACGGTCCCTATCATCCCCTCATTTGAGCAATCTGTTCTTACACCTCTCCAAACCACCTCTATCACACCGCCCACCTCAACCTTGAAAGTTGTCGAGGGCGACCAACCATTGCCTAATGACGCATTTGTGTAGACAACTTATGGATCATCATTTGATCGTACTGACCCCACTGCACCTGACGGCCTGTCACCACCCGAAAAGCTAATCGAAGATGACGATGACATAATGCAATCGTCCGGCCTACATCCCACCAAGCCCCCACTAGCACCACCATACCGGCCGGTCCCACGGACCTTTCAATGACCTACCAAATCATGGGCACATTTGATGAGGCTGTAGAGACAAGAACACTTTTGGACAGCCGAATGTTGGAGTTGGCCACAAGTAACACTCAACTGAGAGTAGAAATTGGCTAGCTCCAACTAGATCTGTTGATTGCCCAACAACACAAACAAGCAGAGAAATCAGAGGTGCTGAAACTCAAAAAGCATGAAGCCAATCTCCAAGGATACATCACGGCCCTTGCAAAGTCTACCACGGATGCTCAACTAAAGGTCCAAGAGATTCAACAATAGCTCACACAACGTCTCACTCCGCTCTAGGCACAACTCTCAGTATTGGAAATAGAAAATCTATGCCTGGGAGCAGAAGTGATAACCCTGCAAATCAAAAAGACAACCTGGCTAGCTCCACCGACACCTGCCAACAGACCACTCAGCCCAGCCGAGGTGGATCTTCTCACGAAATAGGTGAAGATTTACAAAGACACATTTGCCAAATACCAAACCAAATTCGACAATTGTCGGTGCGAGGCCATGCAGGAATTAGCATAGGCTGATGTTGATACAACATGTGCCAGAACGATTTGGGAAACGAAGCATGAGTTATCATGCATTTGGCAGACTCGACTGAGGTCATGTTCTTCCTTTCTGCCAGCTGTGGAAATAGGAAGTAGCAAACTACTGTTCGACGTCGTTGGCTGAGCAGTAATCCTTGAATTCATTTGAGATGTATTCACCACCGTTGTCACTCCTAAGAGCTTTGATTTTCTTGCTTGTCTGTAGTTTCATGTATTTCTTGAAGAACTGGAAGGCTTTGGATTTGTGCTTCATAAAATATACAATCTTTTATAATAGTCATCTATGAATGTAATAAAGAATCTAGCGCCAAGCAGTGATGGTGTCTGCATTGGGCCACATATATTTGTATGAACTATGTCCAACAAATCTTTAGGTACATGTTCTTGATTTGACTTAAATGGCCTTCTTGACTGCTTTTCTACAATACAGTTTTGGCAGACAAGAGGGTCGATAATTCGATAGTCTAAATCAAGAACTGAAAAACTCTTAGACATGTTACCTATCGACATATGATTAAGGTGGCCAAGTCTAAATGCCAGATCAATTCTTTATTAAAAGATGCTGAACTACTTAAAGCACAATCAGTCGCAAAGTACAATGACCAAGCCTATAGAGATATCCCTGGCTCTTCCGAGTGCCAGAACTCTCTTGTTTTTATCAAGAATTTGATAGGAATATGTTTGAAACTCTATTCCTATCTCCTAGATTTGTAGTTCGACTGATTGATAATAGATTTGTTGTCAAGTTTGGGACATATATACAATACATTTGGTATGAGCTTCGACAGTCCATTCTGAAAATTCAGTCTAACAGTACCTTCACCTTCAATTCTGTGAGAGTTGTTGTCTCCAAGGTGAATGAACGTCTTGGCACTGTAGGCTTTGCAAATCTATCTAATTTGTACATGGCTATGGAATCAATAGTCTCGATCTAATGACTTTGAGGCTGTGATCAAGTAGGACAGACTTCGAACTATCGAAATTAGCCTGAATCCGATGGACGTGGTTTCATGCACCGAGGAGTAGTCGCCCTGTCACGACGCACTAACATGTCTCCTGACATGGTTTCAGATCTATTGAGCATATAACTATTTTCAGTCATATAATCTACCATCTGCATAGTATTACGCTTATCTTGAATTTCCAAGATGGATTTGCAATCACATTCTACTCTAATGGTAGACAAACTGGATGGTTTGAATTATCATTTATGGAAATTCAAGATGAGAGTAGTACTGATGTCCAAGGAATTGTGGGAAACAGTTGCTTGAACTGAACTACTTCCCAATGTTGACGAGCAAGCCATTAGTCTATAAACTGGGACAGTTGGTCTAAGAAAGACCTTCCTTCCCACAAGCGGTACACCAAACATTGGCGTTAAGCTTTGCTTTCTTTCGCTTGGCTTTAACATCAGACATTTGGACCTTTAGATTACTCATTTCTTTTGCTAACATCTCAACACTTTTTCTTAATGGATCATCCTTTTGGATTTCTCCATTCTTTTCTTCCTATCTGAGTTCTTATTCTTGGATTTCCTATAAGAAGAATACTCTGAAGATTCTTTCTCTTCCACTGAATCAGATTTTGATTCAGACTCAATAGATGAGTCAGATTCTTCTGTACATTTTGATTTGTGCTTTTTACTACTTTTTCTTTCATTTCTCCGTCTACGAGAAATTCGAGAAGTTTCGTAATTCTCAGCAGAGGTGATGACATCTTCCAAAGAAGTCATCAGACCCTGTCGACAATAACGATCCATTTTCTTAGGCAAACTGCCCAAGAACCATTCGTTTTGCATAGGAACCGGATACTGGGCTCCTAACTTTCCTATTCAATTCTTAACTCTACGAGTATACTTTCGAAGTGATTTCTTTGGTTTTTTCTCAACAGAATTAAGCCGAGCCAGAAATCTAGTGGAATATCCTATCTCCCTAAACTGTTTAAGAAATGTTGCTTTTAATGCGTTCCAAGTATTAACCGATTCCAGTACTAATTGACTGTACCAAATCCTAGTCTGCTTCCGCAGAAGACCTGGCAAAATTCTAACTTTATCCTCGTTTGTATGTTCTTTATTTGCTATGGTAATCGATTCAAATTGCGACAAATAACTATCCGTATCTTCAGATGATGATCCCTTAAAGAAATCGTATCTGATTTTTGTAGATCTGGGTGGCGCTGGGTTAGCCATATTATCGGGTGGTGGTGAGCTAGGTGAACTTGGAGGACTTGGAGGATCAAGATCTAGACTATGTTCAGATGATGGTTCTGATGAAGAAGATATTAATTTTGATCTTGGTTCGGAAGTGGAATCAGACGAATCTGATTCAAATGAATCTGTAGAACTTGGTGTTTCAACAAATCTTTTCTCAAATGAATCTACAAATGTTGTAGTAGCGTTTAGAAGATCATTAAATGCTTCAGGTGTTGATCTTGCTCTAACTGACTAGTTTTACAAAATCTGCAAATACAAATCTCTAGATTTCCTATATGCTTCTAATCGTTGTGCACGCTCTAAATGTTTATGTTCAATAGTTGCTTGAGAGTATGTTCTTGGGCATGCGTTACATGAGAAAGATTCGTAGACGTAATACACTTCAAAATTTTGCAAAAGAGGAAATTCATCTCCCCGATAACGATACCAAATTATGTGGTGGCCTAGTCGTTATAGATTTTCACAAAATCAATGAACAAGTAGTATAAAAGGTTTGATCGTTCCCCAAGAGAGAGAATAATCTCATCTTTTGTATGATAAATGTATATATGATGGTAAATGGAATGGGATGTGTAATATTCACAGTGAATAGTACAGCGACATATCTGGTTATTCAAAGATATTTGGGTAAATTGGCATCCAGGAACACCAATGATGAAATGATTTGCTCAAGGTTTGTGATTATAAAGATTACTATACCTTTCAGGCTCTTCGGATAACAGTTAAGCAATCAGAATAGACAGCAACTAGTAAATAGATTCATCAAACAAAATCGCATTGGCTAAAGATTCCGCTTAATCGAACACAGAGAATTAATTCTTATCGCAGAAAGCAAACAGAACAGAGCATCAAACAAGTTCATTATCTAAACACATAACTCATTTAGAATTGAAAGAAGTTCTGCTTAAGATTATGCTTAATAACTTCGGCTAATTCCCTGCACACATTAGTTGGAATTGTTGCTCGCTGGTGATGCCTGAAAATCCACCTTAGAGTGGCTGAAATTCAGTAAAACATGAGAAATATGTGTGATGCAAACAGAGCAGTATCACAAATAATTACAGATCTTATAAAGTATATTCGCTCAATTGATAAGAAGTAATGCTGTAAAAGATGACAGAGAGAAAGTATGCTCAAGTTTATAGAAACTTTCTCTTCTCTCTCTATTGATACTCAGATCTGTGCAAATGCATAAGTACAATGGCACGAAGTGTCGACCTTATAGGAATGATCACCGACCTACCGTCAAAATGTCGATTGAGATCCGCTACTGCGTCTCTATAGAACGTCACAAATTCTAACCTAAATGTGAATTTACAAAGTGCAAATAGGCCTTTACATGAATTTAGGCACTATAGCACATTTACATGTATAAAAATTGAAATTTTTTACAATATATAACAATAACTTGGATAATGTGGGATTATGAGAGTCCACAGCTACACTCCTCACAGTCGCAGCACACCTGTCCATCTCTCTGATCGCTGCTCTCTCTCTCTCTCTCTCTCTCTCTCTCTCTCTCTCTCTCTCTCTCTCTCTCTCTCTCTCTCTCTCTCTCTCTCTCTCTCTCTCTCTCTCTCTCTCTCTCTCTCTCTCTCTCTCTCTCTCTCTCTCTCTCTCTCTCTCTCTCTCTCTCTCTCTCTCTCTCTCTCTCCCCTTCCATCTTATAATGACACAAGCTGGGCATCCATGAAGGATAATAGCAAAAGTATTTTAGGAGGTTGTACTCTAGCATCTGGCACAGCCATACTCTGGATTAGCAAGAAGCAAACAACAGTAGCTCAATCTTCTTGTGAAGCAGAATATGTAGCAGCAGTCAAGATGGCAACCGAGTTGATCTGGATTAAACAGATATTGGAAGGATTTGATGAATCTAGAGGATTTACCTTCTACAGTAAGAATTATAGTTTTACAGTCAGCAATAATTCACTGATTTATTGTCGGAGGTAAAACACAGTCAACATGAAAAATATTTAGATTTTGTTTTGTTTTCACATAAAATTCCATATGCTTAACAAACATAATTGCAATTTACAAGCATAATAAATCACATATTGCTAATCCATTGAAAAACATGGAGAAGCTATTGCTCAAAGTGGTAAAGCTATATATATTATATATTTTCAAAACCACATACATTATCATGACAAAACCATTGAAAAAGATGGTCAAGGTTTCATAAATAGATCATGGCAATTTGTATAAATAAGTGAATTACAATAAGTGTAAATGATCATGAGTTCTTGTGAATGGTGTGCGTCATGAATGTAATTGATGAAAGTATGAAATTTACTAATGTGAATGGATGATCAAACTAAATACTCTCTATTGAATTGTAATGAAAATGATTTCATACAAATTATCAAAATGGAGCTTCCTTTTGAAATGAAATGTTGAAAGATAATATTTGCCACAATATATGAATGACTATTAATAGTAATATCTTATGGATTGATGAGTTATAAATGATTAATTGGGATCTATCCGCTTCTAAAGCAATATTCGAAGTAGAAACCCAATGACTGGCTTCATAATCATACAAAACCCCACTATAGTGTTGTGAACACTATTAAGCAATATAAAAAACGTACTACATGTTTTATGGCGACCACAATGGGATAAGATCCATGAAAGCCAGATACTCTAGTGGTAGTAATGATAATAATTTTGAGTGATTGAGAAAAGAATTGAAAGCTGAATAAGTCAATAAGATAAAGATGAATCTTTTTTCTATTAACGATGTCAATGAAGTAAGAGTCTTTTTAGGATTATGTGGTTACTATAGAAGATTTATACGGAATTATGATCAAATATCTACACCCTTATATAATCTTCTTAAGAAAGACGTTACTTTTAATTGGACACCTATAGAAGAAAAATCCTTTCAAGATCTCAAATTCTGTTTGATGTCATTATGAATCAATATCGATCATAAGGTAAAGAAAAAACAATAGGTCTTTCATGAATATAAAAGTATCAAATCAACATGGAGTTGCCTTCAGCCTTAACTATTCATAATTGGAGAATTAGAGCATTGGTGGTTATAGGAAAGCTATCCTTGCTAAGAGACTCTAAATAGAACGAGAATTGTTGGATATATCAGTTGAATATTTTACTTATCCAGAATATCCTACATGTCCGTTCTTCAAGTGATAGAGTACCTAGAGACTATATATGAGATTTCTAACTAGTTTATAATTTAACTATTTGGGAAGAAATATATAATACACGATCATATAGGTCTACGTTCAATATTGGCTTTGCTTAATAATGGACAATATGACTTGAAAATAATCAGTATTGAGATGCACATGAATACTCTAGTTAAAGTGAAATAAATCTAGATCGTCAATTCATATTACAATTGAAAATAATACAAATTGTGAATGGAGATAGCATCCACTGATGACGGTATAATAGTGACTATACATTGTTGGAATATTTTGGCAAATTCCTAAATCTGATAGGCAATCAATACTATCATATATATCAGAATTATATAACCAAAAATCCATAATCCACATGTCTCAATACTACCTATGCATTAGATGGACAATCTTGGGTTCTTGTAGACTTTGAGGTAAGAGAAGCAATAGAAGATAATCTACCTAGTGGAAGTTACTCTATTATGCCTTAGAGTATCTACAAGATATACTAAGAGTGATATTTATAGAAAATAGAATACAGAATATCCATCCGATCATACTCCATTATGAATAATATTAATAAAAATGATCGATGATGGTTTGCATTCTAGAAGGGAAGGGGATGTACAATTATGATTTAGAATGGATTCTTAGTATCCTATTTCCATATGAAGTGGAATTATGTCAGTGGTATAACCTTCGTGAAATATTACCAATCTACTTGAGGGTTTAAAATACTACTTATTACATGCCATTACTAGAGTGAGATATACTGTTTATCCTATAGAACCACCATATAGTTTTGAATCTTATATCTCCTTTGTACCACCTAATCCCTCTGGAAAAGATTATTATACTAAAACTAATGATTATGGATGGGAAGTTAATTTGTTGAATAAAACAACAATAGTAGATTTGTACCGATATGCGTATCAAGCATGAAGATCTGCATTATCTTTTCTTATAGGCACGGGCTTTGTGGACAAGCTCAAAATAAATTGTGTCTATCTTCATCTAGTATGGAGAACTTGAACACCACCCCCCCCCCCCCCCCCCCCCCCCCCCCCCCCCCCCCTCCCCCTGTTGAAGAGAAAAACATAATAGACTATGTTGGTCGATCACTAAAATAGTATGGCTATTTCTAACTCCTCCATATAAACGTGTGCCCATAAGTATCATAGGCATATTTGTAAATTTATGGGAGGAATAAATTTTAATTATGTAAAGCCATATTAATTACTTATATATCTATATGATCATGGAATAGGAAATTTGTATTAAAGAAAAGACTTAAAATATATTAACAGGTTGAGAAAGTTAACCAATCTTGTGAGGTATTGTATAGAAGAAATTGTATGTGGTATGAATCTCCTAAGGAAACCTCACATGGAATAGGTGAAATAAGAGTAACTCAAACCAATACTCAGGGAAACTTAGTAAGGAAATATGAAGTAATAATTAAGGGAATTTGGCATTCTTATCGACAAACTTGGAAACAAAGTGAATCTAAACCCGTTTACAAGATTCACATTGATCCTATCCATTCATCTTGGCCCCAACTTGATCCAAGGGTCCAACAAAAGTACATTGAAAATCACAAGATTCATGTGAGTCCAAAATTGGACCCAACTTTAAAAAGTAAACTCTAAGTTTAAAATTGACTTTGGGCCTCAAGTTTTATTTTAATTACAAAGGGCCCAAGTCTATTATTTTATTTACAACTAAACTTGCGTGCTCATTGGGCCATGGGCTTATACGCGTAGGATGCCATGCCCTCGCAACACATTTTATTGGATGATTTTATTTATTTACACTTTGTTGGGAATACCCCCAACAATCTTCTCTCTTCTCTATCTCGTTTCATGCTTATACATGGTTTTCTTGGGTTCTACTATCCATTGGTGCACTACAACCCAAAAACAATCGTTTGGTTTGGGCCATGGAAGATCTCACGGGTTCACTTGGAAGGGATATTGGCATGCACAGTCATGTGAGGGACTTGATGGTGGCTTTGGAGTTCACATCTCAGTGTATTCTTAGGGACTGGTTTGGAACCATTCATAGGAGCAGCTTGGAGCTAGCTTGGGGGAATACAAGTGGGCACTATAGGATAGATGCTCAGATCTTTGTGATCAGGGATGGCATTGGGATACCTGGTAGAGATATCATTGCAGGATGACATGGGATGATCATCAAGGGGCAGCTATTTCATATTGGACTTGAGTCATTGGCATGGACAGGACTTACAAAGGGATTCATGACGGAATCAGGAAGCTGCAAATGCAAATGGGCAAAGCGTGAAGCTTTGAGAGCCAGCTCTAGGTTGGAGAGCTGATGGAGATCACACAGGTTGTGATCAGAGGGCAAACATTGTGGTGAGTGTTTTGCTAGCGATCTACTGCAGGGGACACTGATGGTGAGGACTTCATGGTGTGCTCATTTGGGAGTACAGGTTGGCATTACTGTAGGGGGCCAATCATTGGCATTGGCATCAATGGAGAGGCATCTACCATCACGGGCGTGGATAAGCTAACTATAGCTTTCATGCATTTGGCTGTATTTGCAAGAGTCTAGGCTTGGCACATGTGTTGGAATTTCCATGGTGCAGATTCTCAGGTGGTGAGATCATGGGAAAGCTTAGAGGAAGTCACTCAGAGCCACATACCTCAGTACGATCAAGGAGACAGTGGTCTCGGGATCCCATGAGCGGCGACTCAGGGAATGCTTGCGGTGGCATGGTGTTGGGTGGCACATAGCCAAGGAGAGCGAGCAGATGCTAGGAGCCATGTGGAGCAGGTGATGCTTTGGAGTACGGCTTGTCTAGCAGGATGGTGACCAAGATCGGAGACATCAGGTGAGCACAGTATGTGGATGATGAGTCCATTGGGGTGGCACTCGGGGAGAAGCTACAGTTGCTCAGGTATGATATGTCATTTGATGTATGGACGATGTTCTTCAGCTGGTGCATCATGTGGTGACCTAGGGACAGGTCATGCCTACTTGGAGTGGCATGGAGTGTACCTGTGGTGGTACATATCCTGAGGGCATGGAGAGCATTGCGGGGTGATGTGGATCCAGGGCCCATGGTTGTGAGCCGACAGGGATGGAGATGGTTACTCAAGGAGTGACAACTGATACTTTGGTGAGTAATCAGGTGAGTTGCATGGTCATATGCACGGTAGTCTCCAGGCACATGTTGTTTATATCCATCATCTTTTGGTAAGCAGGATGCAATTTTTGGTTAGATCCAATTAGAGTCTAGTTGCACTACAGGTGGACAGATTCTTGGGGAGCTATCAGCGGGTAATGGATACTTGGTGATCAGATGGTACAGGGTATAGGGTTCTGGAGCTATCCTACCTGACCTGATTTGGTGACCAGTGGTAGCAGCGGATCTACAGGTGACATAGGTGTTGGTATGACAGGATACCACTTTCATGTATTTGACGCTTTATCATTCGTGTTGGTTTGCATGAGTGTGTGTGGGCTTGCATGTTGCCTTGTCATGGGAGTTTAGATCTGAGTCAGAGTTGTATGTGGCTGTGCATTTGCTACGTCAGGAACAAAGTAGTCATTTATGCTCATTGACTTGTCATTGTCTACTAGCTGTTTATCTGGTGAGGGTAGGTGCAATCTTATGGTGGCAGTAAGATTTCCTCAGGTTGAGCCTCAGTCACTCAGGTATGTCAGCTTTACAGGTCTGTGTTTGTAAGTGTCTAATAGGATGTCAGCCTAGCTAGATGGAGGATGTAAGTCTCATGGTGGCAGTGGGATTTCCTCAGTTTGAGCCATGTCGCTCATGTGGTCCACTTGTGTTCAAGTCGGATTGGGGATGAGTCAGTTGGTCGAGAGTATGGTAGACTCTCTGTATGAGCATTGTGTTTACATGATATTTTGTGAGTCAAACCTGGTGGTCTGTAGGTGTGCTTGAGTGTGAGTCAAGTACATAGTAGCTGTGATATGCATAACATCTTTTGGACACTCTAGACGCTGCTGCCACATATTGTTTTTCACTCTTAACACATTTGAGCTTGAGGGAGAGAGTTAGAAATCAGCTTGTGATCTGATTCATTAGTATAAGCTCTAAATGTGATGATGTAATTAGTGTACAATTTATTTGGTTTACTGTATATGGTTGTGATCAGGACGTGACCCGTTAGGATATATTGATCGGGCACTGATCTCGTAGACAACTACTTGGGTTAGCCGGATAGCCACACATAGAGTTATTTACAGTATTTGCTATACTTGGGGGCATGTCCCAAGTTTGTCGGTCGAATTTGGCCATATTGGGTCCGACCTTAATTTGACAGGTGGTAGGCCAATTTTAGGACACTTGCCTTGTGAATACTCTATATATACAGTGTTTCTTTGTAATCTAATAACTTTAGTTGTGCCATCTTTGAGAGCTTGTGAGGAGTGGCTATGGAGATTGTGTGATGTGATCTGCATACTGCACTAGATCCTAACATAATTTCAACTGTCTTGACTTTGTATTTTTGGAAGGCAGGGAAGGGTTGACTTGCCCATTTTCCACTTTCTATTTTCTCATTGAAAGGTAAGACCCCTTGACCAAAGTCAAGAGTCTTTAAGGTTGTGGTCTCCTCTCGTCTCTTATACAAGGAAGGGGAGACTCTTCATTTTCTTTTCTTTTTTCTCTTTTAATTTTGTCAAGTTGAAATATCCCATAGCACTTGCGGTGGGTCACACTCGTTTAGGACTGTCCTTGTCTCTGGAGGCTTGCACCGTGTCTCTCAAGGTCCTGCCTGACCTTTGATCCCAATATCACTTTGTTTGTCTGAAGTGTTATTGCTTCCCTTAGATCAGCTTTGTTGGCTTGTTGGTGATTTACACAAGAATATTTGTTGATGGGCTGATGTTGATTCTTTTTAAACTCTTCGATCCCAAATTTCTTTTTTGGTCTCAAGAAAAAGGACGTCTTGCAGATACTTTTTTATATTAATAAAAACCCGAGGTTACATAGATGAAATCAGGCATACATTAGTCGAAATAAAACTTTAGCCAATTCTAAGGCTAATTTTATTTAAAAACTCTGTAGTTCTTTTTGGGCGAACTGGGACCCCTTCGACATGGGCTATACTGGCCAAATCTGTGCCAGTCACATTTTGATTTAATCAAAATGAATTCATGGACTTTAGTAGTTTCTAAAATCCCTTAGTCTCTTTATTGTGATATATGGTTTCACCCATTGATGGATGCCAAATGGAGAGGACGTGGTCCATTATGAATTCAAAACTCTGTACTCCTATAGGTAGTTTGGTGAGAGTAGAATTTGTGTGGACTAATTTTTGCAAAAATTCATACATTCCAAATGCATGCACCCTTTACCTGAATCCGCTGTGATAGCGTAGAGTTGGCCAATTTAGTGAGTCTGGAGGTTGTTGAAGATCTGATAATTTAATGAAAGAAGGTGCAACTAAGTCACACAGGAATCCATCAACCTTTCCTAGTTGAAGTCTTGACTTGTTGATGCTAGGAGAGTGTGTTTTCTTGACTGCTATTGTGAAGAAGCGCGATCCTGCTACACAACTATGGTGGCTGAGAGGTTAAATGGAGGTCATGGCCTCTCCTCTCGCGACCTCAGTATCTTTCCTTCTTCTTTGAGACCCTCTTTTTAGGGTTTTTGTGGCCTCTAATTTTTTTGCATGTGTGGTAGGCCTTTACCTCTTAGCTTGGGTCTTTTTAAGAATCAGCCTTTTCCACAATGTTGCATGGTTGCATGTCGGTTAGCCAGTGTTTGGAAAACCTTGGTTTAGTTAGTAACAAAGGTGAAAACTGTGGTAGGAGGAAATGTGATTTTTGGGAATTCATCTAACTCGAACCTAAGAATCATGTTACTGGTTTTTGTCGACCTGGAAAGGAATTGTAGGAATATTTTTTGCCTTTGATAGGAATCCTAATTGTCAAATCTATATACTCGGTTCATGAATTTCGGATTGTTGGCAAGATGTTGATTCTTCGAAATTTTTTTCAGGTAGGTACCTAGTAGTGGGAATTTTGGAGTTCATGGTACCGTGTTTTTTTAATGGGTTAATTCTAGAGTAAGTCTCCCAATGAATAGAGTGAAATTGGTGTAATCCATATATATTTTTCTTTTAGATCGGTAAGACACTGATGAGGTAGTTGTTGTCTTCTAATTGATATTGTAAAGTACAAACAAAAGCTTTTAGCAAGACACTCGTTGAATGCCAATTTAAGTGGAAAAATGATGTGAAATAATTGGTAAGAATGAGTGGGAAAATTCCATATTCAACAAAAGAAATTTTGTTGAATACAGAGTTAGAATTTTTAAATTCCATATTGAAGATTTCCCATTCATGTAATTTCCCATTCTATTACGTTAATTGTGAGACATTAACGGAGTAATGTTAAAGTTGGGTGAATGAAAAAGAAAAATTGATTCATTTTGGGCATTTACTATGAAATCCTTTTACCTTAGTTGGATGAAAATTTTCGGGGAACTGAAAATTCTAAGAGGAGAAGAAATGGACATCTAGGTTAGTGAATGTGCTTGTATTATGTAATTTGGATTTTTGGAAATCCCTATGAAAAAATTGTGTAATATCGGTTGTTGAATTCGTTGAGTTGAATTCATGTGAATATCTTATATGACCATGAGAATGACCGTAATTTTTGTTGGAGGGATCTGTAAAGCTTATTACTAACCAAAATGGATTAACAATGTGACAGAAAACCATGTGTGGGGGAAAGTGGCATAATTGGTTTTTATGAATGACAAGGATGACCATGAAAGATTGCAAGACATTCAATTGATCTATCTACTATCGAAATCTCATAAATTCTACAATTTTTGTGGAATGAACATTGTCACTATTTTATATATGTTGATAATAACAACAATTATTCTTTGGCTTGTGAACTTGATAGGAACACATTAGCACTTTTGTTATATGTTGTGACCTTGGTCATAAAATCATAAAGAAATTTTATCTAGAATTAGGAGTAAAAGACCATCCTACTTCTCTTTCACTTCATGGTATCTACTGAACTTACTAAAAATAGTGAGAATGAGATGCACAAGATCACACATGTAATCTGAAAAAAGAAAGTAATGGATATTTTTATGATATTAAATATGATATTTTTATGATATTACAAATATCAGAATGCTACTTTTTTTCTTTCTTTCAATTATGAAGAAAAGTATGTAAGACCTATTTTTTAAAAGTTTGGCATGGATAGTTGTTTTGATCTATGTATGGAGGATAGTTGTAAGTTGTATACATAAGATAATGATTCATTTTTATAGGGGTATCAAAAAATTAATTTGAGAGCTTCATTTGGTTTATCATTACTAAGCTTAAATAACATTGGTGTTTGGCAAGGCAGAACTTGTGGCACATTCATGGCACTAAAGATTTTGGCATTGAGATATCAATGTGATGGACATGATGCCCTGAATTTATGTTTGTCTGAAAACTGTAAGAATGCTACATTGTTGTATTCCAATCTTCAAACAACAAAATAAAAAATTATAACTTTTTAACAAAGGTCCAATAATCCATGAAGAGCATTTATTTAGTTTGGCTAGATATGATGTTAATTTTCTGTTAGGCACTAGCAGTACATTAAGGCAAGGTCCATGTTACTTACCCACACACCCTTGTTAAATGTCATGCCTAGATTATCTGACCAGATAAACTTTTCATGCTTTTCATGCTTTTGACAAACGTATTGGGTTGATTACTAAAAAATCAGGTTTCAATTGAGGACAATAACAAAGACACGCTTATCTACAAAAAGAAATACAAAATGTCATATTAAAGATTTTATTGCTCTGTTTGATTACTAAATTAAAATGGGCAACAATAAGATAAAGAGGTCTTTATCAACTTGATTTGAAATGGAATCTTGAAATTTTATTCCCATGTGAACTGGAATTTTATCAATGGTATGGTCTTCATGAGAATATACAAATTCTACCTGAATACTTAAATATTTACTTATTACAAGCAATCAGTGAGTAGAATACACTATTTATCCTCTAGTCAATATAAGCTTTTTTATAAATTTAGAGAACGTATATAATATTGTGTTTCTGAAATTCAGTATAAAAGCTTAAATGGTATTGTAGCCAAAATATAAAAATGCCAGGCCTCATACTTCTACACTTCAAAAAAAAACATTCCCTCAGTTACTACCATTTTAAATTGAAATAAGTTGGGCACAAACTGCAATTTCTGCTATGAGATGTTTGGAATGGCAACACTCCTTTCAAATGATAACTTCTTGACATATTTGCTCCAGGTTACTCTTGTTAAAATCGAATTTCTTATTAAAGAGAAAAAAAAAAAAGTGGTCTTGTTTCCTACAACTCTAGTGTTAATGCTTGTGTTTTACATCTTGCTTGAAATGGATTACCAACAAATGGACTTCATTTGATAACAATTCCATATAAAGCTTTGCAAAGCAGGAAGAGGATTTCGTCCCTAAAAGGTTCTGATCTATGCCATCAATGTCACAAGGCTTTTTGCCACATCTATGGAAGATAGTTTTAAGCCACCAGAGGATGATTCCAAGCTTTCTGGCAAAGCCAAAGGAGCATTCGTAGCATCAAGCTTCCTAAGATTAGAACACAAACTCATCATTCAAAGACATGTAGTTTTTTGCTACTCAAGCATGTTTCTCAAAATCATAAACTACTTAAAATGATAAGTTTGGCCACAATACAAAGAGTATACTCTCGTCAGTACCAGAGCATAAGTTGCTATGTGGATTTCGAGCAAATCAGAATTCTGCCGGGTAGAGCCAGTGCTGAACACGCAGTAAATGATGACCAAAAATAAAATCAGGACAAAACCAAAAGAAACAAGACAACAGAACATGACCACCAAGAAGCTACTGTTCTGAATGAAAGGGATGAAGAAAGAGAACCGTAAACATTGAATAAAATTCCCTCAGGCCTCTACATAAATGAGATATCTTAAGCACCTTTATCTTCACAATAGAACAGCTGTGAGGCATATCAACTGAATGACATGCAGACCATCCTGAAAAAATAAAACATTACCCTCATACACTTTGTCAAAATGCACTATTTCATATGAATTAGAAGCATATCCTTGAAAATGCCCATAAAAGGGACTTCAAAGAAACTGTGAACCTTTATCCTCAACAGTCCTACAAGGTGTAGATAGTCCTGAACAATCTATTGTCAAGGATAAATTATTCATAAATTTCACCTAACAACAAACAATCTCAACTCACTTCATTAATTGAGCAACTAAAGTGAGCATTGCAAAACAGCTCTCTGTCTCTTGAAGAAAGGAGCTAAAATAAAACTAGATCCGGCAGAAGTATAGACTGCACTTTGACATTTAAACAAAGGTCAGACCGCCCCTACAACCAGACCTCAACCCCCACTCGTGTACTTTCAAATTTTCATCATTGTAGAGTAGCTCACACCAAACATCTGACACCAAGGTAACACATCTAACCTGTCCGTTTTCTACTTGTCTCTTACTTCCTACATGATCAAAAGAACTACAGCAGATTAAAAAGCAAATATTTCAACACAATGTGAGAACTGATCTAGTCTGTAAGCTCTTCACTGCATAGGCAACATAAGCGAAGTACTTCAAACACGCCCTAATGAGAACTAAGTAAGCCCCCTGGTCTCATGAAATATCCAGCCCTGTCAATCTTCATCGAAAAGCATTAGTGTAAGATGCAGATAACTAATATAATGCAGCTACCAAAAGAAATGTAAAAAGGCTGTGCTAGATTTACATGAATATCACAACTTAAAAAAGTAGTCCATGTCAACTGCACTTAATTATTGAATCAAATGCTACTACCATTCTCAGTAACACATTTTGAACGAAAGAAATACATGAGCACAAAATACTTTGACAATCTGCTCTAAGCAACATGAAGTGCATCACTACCCAAAGTAAATGCAAAGTTTATTTGCAAATGCGAAGTTTGCAGGACAAGCACAGAAGACAGTGATTGCATCATCCATCATTATGATCACTCAAACAGCCACCTTTGGACATATCTTGCTTATCATGGAACTTCCAAGCAAACAATGTGCATGGGCAAGACAAGCATATCTTAAACTATGATTGTAATGGATGCCTCCAAAATGTCTTCTAATGAAAATGTCAAGTCAGATGCTTGCAAACAAGTCTACTTCTGCAAGATGTTCTTTCATGATATGCCTTTGAACCATGATTGATTCCAAAAGGAACGTTTGATGCACGTCCCCTCCCATGTATGCAGCATGAGCTCTTCCACAATTTTCCCATGCATCCTGACAATGCGTGTCCCTTACAATCCTAGAAATGAGTATCCCCTAAGCATTCAACTTTGCCAATGATCTGATGTATATGACCTCTGGTGAGCATGCTACCTAATCATGATGAGTGCTGCAATGCATCAACATGATGGTCACGATGCAATGATCTCATACATAGCATGATTAAGACTGCAGAGAGCGTGTACATAATTGTAACAAAAGGTTAAAATACATCCCCTGTCGAGAAGGCACTTCCAACGTGACGTCCTCATGCTGCAGCCTCTGTTAAGTTGTTGAAGAGCTTTGTACCTGCCCGGGGGCATGTTGTTCCGAAACACCGTTTGAGTTAGAAAGGCCTGAGACAGCAGGAGCCACTCCGTCGGAACCTGATTCTCCCGCACCTTTCTTTCTACCATAGGGATTCTTCGAAAATGTACAGTAGAATTAAGGATCAACTTAAAAGGCTGTTTTTAACCCAGCCAGTCAGTGCACTATTTTAAAGACAATCACATCTAAGGTCTAGTAACTATGAATAAAGGATATTGAATCCTCATGCCACCACGGTCAGAAGTCAGAAGAACAGCTCCTTGAAGGTTACAGTGCACCACCATAGCAGTATTCACATCCTGTACAGAAGCCCCATTCAACAATGTGACGTCAGGAAAATAGGTCAAATCTAAGCCTCAGGAATGATTTCAGCATTAGCTCTTTTACACCTAACAAAGTCAACACATTATGAACTGATACGGAAACAGAAGTTCTGATTTCAATTTAGATCTACAAGGTGATCATCTAGGGTCTGGAAGACCCACCTTTCAGATAGGGACAGAAAAGGGAGAAAATATTTATGCCAATGTAATTCAAGTACATATGTAAAACGCCTAACACGGCATTAGCATTTACTTGCAACTGCAACTCAAATGTAACTCATTTAACTAGAAGTGAATCATTGACAAATTTAAGGTTTCAAAGTAATCCACAGGATACAATCTGAATAAGAAAGTTAAGCAATTCCAAATCTCAGGTCGCCCTTGAAGACAGATAGTCGAATGCTATTTCGTGAACAAAGATAAACGGTGACGACCAAGCAGCAGAGAACATATGAATAAGATAGTGCAATAGTTTTTGGATCCCACCTGAGAACCGATGAGCCCCCCGAGAAACTGGGAAATGGCACATCATTACAAACACAAACTAGTGCAAGGTAATTACAATATTGCATATAGAAGAAAGGCAGTTGAGGGAACAAGTCATCTATATTGCAAGATAGAGATTGTGTTGAAAATGAAGTCAACAGGGTTCTTAGAAAATGCTAAACAAGGTCAAATTTGGCCTTTAAACAAATTATATAAGTTTTGTTATGGGGAAGCACGTTTCGCCAAATTGTTTCCCATCACAAGCGAATATTCAAGGACAACCTTGGCTCTATTTACAGAATCCAGATAATAGCAAATTAGAGCATACAGATTGGCACAAGAAATACATCAACTGATAAGACGAAAACATTACCACAAATTCAATGAAGCAAACTGTACTCTTTCCTTGCCGCAAGACTTTCATTTGCCGAAATCCAGGCTGACTGGGAGAAGCAAACACACATAAAAGTATTATCTATCAAACCATAGAGCATCATGTACCAAAATCTTACTTGCTACCATTTTCTTTACGGAAATCATAACTTCAAATAATTTCAACAAGAGTCTAAAATATCACATCATCAATTCCCAAATGCTTCCTCATGTTTAACAAACCTTTACACTAGATAATTAACACAGGCCTAATACTATACTATCTGAAATGGCATGACGGACAGAATAGCTTTCTGTCAGTCTGGCATGTTTATCTTATCAATGACAGGAAGTTAAGGACAATCCGGTTGAGGGATGAAATGCCCACAGCCGAGTCGTTCATCAAAAGTAAGACAATACTGTCAAGGAGAAAACTGAACCCACCCAACACTCACCCAACACTCTCTTTCCTATTTATTATGCACTTTGTGAAGATTGGAGGCTAAGGTGAGAAGGCCATATACATTTTATGAACACCATAAACAGAATGAGTGTAGCAAGAAACGCTAATTGACACACCAGAAGAACACAACTTTTGTCATGAGAGAACAGCATATTATAAGACATGGCATACGACTTGCACGACAAAGAGACTCACACATTAATTTGGACCCTCAAAAAATCTACAACTATGATAGCCAAGAGACACTCAACAGTAATAGTAAGTACCTTCTAAACATTAAATAAACTTCTATATGAACACCTCAAACTCATCTTGGTTTGTAAAAGAGGGGCTTGAACCTTGGGACCAAAGCTAACTAACTGACCCAACCATTTAATCAAACTCATTGAAATGAACTAGCACATCTTGAGAGCCATCAATTGGCGCCCATGGGCCTTGACCTGACAACTATCTAGTGACCCAATCAGGACATTTTTGTACAACATGCAAACACGTGATGATGACCTTGAGAAAAAAGATTCACTGTTTATTTCCAACAAATCTGGGGAAACAAAACCAATAAGTAAAGAAAAATGATATATAAGGGTACAGGTTTTTGTCGGGGGTAATCCCAGCTTCACATGACCACCCTAGGCATAGTTCGCAATCTCCAGAACAACCTCGTTCCAAATGTAGGATTTTTCATTGTTTATTTTACATTGACAAAATCAAGAACAAACTCAAATTCGTCTTTGTTCTGTATGTATGGAATGGGAACATATAGAATGGATATCTATACATGTCATTACAAATATATGCTAAAGACTTTCTCATTATGAAACTCGTTTCAGTAAATTCGTAAAAATGGAACTAACAAGAACTTCCATATTATCAAATGTTGACATAGGCATACCTGCTGAACACTCCCCGAAGCTCTGACTCACTAGTTGCTTCTCCAAGATTCCCAATAAATAATGTGTTGCAAGGAGGGTTGTCCTTTGTATTCTGTAAGGTAAAATCACATAAGGGTCTGACAATTAGTTGCTTGTTGGTCAATGATAGCTCCTATCTTCACCTCGAGGTCAGGAGTTCAATCCAACTTAAGAATCATGGACGTATAAGATAAAGAATCACATAAGGGCATCAGAATGCTAGTAACAGTTCCATGGATTTCCGTGTGAAAAGAACCCTGATGAAAGAACAAGATACATAACATGATGATACATCCAGAAACACTGGTTGCTAGAAATGTAGACTTCAGATTGCTAAGAACAAACATAAGCCATTTCCTACTATGTCGAAAAGAGAGAAAATACAGGAACTGAGCCAGCGATAGCAAAAAAAAAGGGTTCTTTTAAAGTATCAACCCAGTTTTCTTTTAAAGTATCAACCCAATTCTCGCCCCTAACTGTAATATTTTGAAAGTGAGCATTTCAGAAGTTCATGTTTCAAGCAATCATTAAACAACTACAAAGAATCATCTTCACTGCACTGGCTTCTTCCACATCAAAGAGTCAAATCATTTTGAGATACCGAAGACTCATTGATGCTTCTCTTTGGTTTGGCACCTTGGTGATCCTACCGATACCTTTATATGGTATTCTCGGGCTATACAACTGGCATGATATATTCAAATGTGTGGCAGGCATGCAGGTGACATTTAACATAATACAGTTGGCGTTCTCGGGCCATCTGTGTTCCTTAAACTTCATGTTTTCATATGATGGAAAACACTCTTCATGTTGGCTGTGTATTTCAATGCAGGTGACATTTATCATAACACAGTTGGCATTCTTGGGCCATCTGTGTTCCTTAAACTTCATGTTTTCATACGATGGAAAACACTCTTCATGTTGGCTGTGTATTTCAGCCCAGATACTTCATGTAGTAGCTTGTTCACATATTCACTTTTTGTGGCCTGTGCACGGCATCAGCTTTCTCCAACGGCATCTGCTTTCTTCGACAACATCTCTAGCATATGCGGTTTTACAATTTAAATCTTGCAACAGCTACATCAAATCAGTTTTCATTTCAGTATAGATTCTTCTATAGCCCACATTGAGGGCAACATTTTGAATGGGGGAGTATTAAGGAGATATAGTACTTCAGGCCATAAATTTAAGGTTACCAAGCAGGCAGACGCACTATTTCCCTCCAAGACTGTTGTCTCTCTTTTTAATTGGCTTCTCACACCCGATTTACACAGAATTCAAGGCCTTCTTTACAGACCTTTTCAGGCACTTTTTTTGCAAGTTATCTGGCCCAATTTGCAAACTTCATTGCAGCTACTCCAGCCCGATCAGCACACTCTTTTGCTAGATGTGCAAACCATCGTGGAGCCAATTGCAAAATTGCATCGAGAACTCATTTACCCCAATATACACAGTTTCTCAGGGCCAGTCTTGCTCGATTTGCAGAGACTTTTTTAGAGCTTCTTTGCAGACTTCTTAGACCTGATTTGCGTACTTTGAGGGTTCTTTGGCCGGATTTGCATAGCTTCTTTGGGCGTTTTTTTGACAAGAAAATGATCGGTACCATACTGGTTTTCAGACTTAGATACTGTCTGCCCTTTTGGTGATTTTGTAATGGGACTACCTTTGATAACATTATCAATTTTTTCTTGATATCATTCGATAATTTGTGAGATTGTCTAACTTGTGTAATTAACCTCATAGATGTTTATTTTTCCATGAATGATAAGAAAGACAATCTATCTCATTGAATCTCATGCAATCTATCTCATTGAACCTCAAAGATATATACCTGAACTGGAGCATAACCAGCAGGCCCAACATGTGCTACTTGAGATATTGAATATCCAGCATACGGATCATATGGGGCTCCAGGAGAAATATACCTGATGCATATGTCAATTTATATTTTATACAAAATAGATGTCAATCACAACAAGAGATCTTAGCTTCAACATTGTAGAACACCATAAACATCACCTAATAAAATATCATGAATCTCTTCACTAATTGATTTTGATTTTTAGCAATCTCAAATGCATGACATATATACGTGTTTCTATACTTTATAGTGCAGTTGAAAGGCTGATTTCGAAATGATTTACCCTTGGGGGGCCCACGCTGGTGTGGCTGAAGGAAGAAATGATGGAGGGTAACCTCCTGGGCCACTATCGGCACCAGTGCCCACACCAGGAAGAAATGATGGAGGATAACCTGCTGAGCCACTGTCAGCACCAGTGCGCATCCGTTTACTATGATCAAAAGGTCCATCTGTGTTCATCCCAGGGATACCTGGATTTCAAACATTAGGTTTCAGAAGAACCTTGGCACAGGAGTCTAACATTAACATAAGGAGATCCTTGATGTTCTTAAGCTTGATAAAAAGTGGTGATACCATAAAATAAACAACAGTTAGGTACTATATCAAGCTGAAAAGGCATCGGAACAAGTATTCCATCGTGTATTTCTTTTGTTAGCACATTTGATTGCTGAAAACTGAGAACTGCTGTTTCAAGCTTTGGTTTCAAGTTTGCTCTTATCAATCGATATAATCTTATCTTTTATTCTGCAATTGGTCAAAAGATCCTTTCAAATAAACTTAGTTTACATGTGTGTCCTTCAACAACCTATTTCCATGTCATTTTCCCAATGCTTGCTTGCCCATCTGTGCCAATATTAACCAAATAGCTCTACTCCAATCCAAAATTCCAGTAGATCTTTCCGCTATGCACGTTTCTCAGCATCATAGTATCAGCAATAGCAGTCTGACTACCTGATTTGCTAATTGCCGATCCTCCATTTTTTGGTGATTTTACTCATTTCCAAATTACTGTACGACATCAGAGACTACTTCACCTTATCAAATCCAGTGGAATAAGTAGTACTACAATCTTGAGGATTAAAAGGAGTTGCTGCCTCTGTGCCAAACAATTTAATGTAAACTCCACTGTGTTCATCCCAGGGATACCTGGATTTCAAACATTAGGTTTCAGAAGAACCTCGGCACAGGAGTCTAACATTAACATAAGAAGATCCTTGATGTTCTTAAGCTTGATAAAAAGTGGTGATACCATAATAAAATAAACAACAGTTAGGTACTATATCAAGCTGAAAAGGCATCGGAACAAGTATTCCATCGTGTATTTCTTTTGTTAGCACATTTGATTGCTGAAAACTGAGAACTGCTCTGTTTCAAGCTTTGGTTTCAAGTTTGCTCTTATCAATCGATATAATCTTTTTCTTTTATTCTGCAATTGGTCAAAAGATCCTTTCAAATAAACTTAGTCTACATGTGTGTCCTTCAACAACCTATTTCCATGTCATTTTCCCAATGCTTGCTTGCCCATCTGTGCCAATATTAACCAAATAGCTCTACTCCAATCCAAAATTCCAGTAGATCTTTCCGCTATGCACGTTTCTCAGCATCATAGTATCAGCAATAGCAGTCTGACTACCTGATTTGCTAATTGCCGATCCTCCATTTTTTGGTAATTTTACTCATTTCCAAATTACTGTACGACATCAGAGACTACTTCACCTTATCGAATCCAGTGGAATAAGTAGTACTACAATCTTGAGGATTAAAAGGAGTTGCTGCTTCTGTGCCAAACAATTTAATATAAAAAATCCAAACTAGCATAAAACTATTGACTTGGCAACAAAGTCGCAGTCCGCGTTCCGGAATGCGATCCGGAACGCGTTCAGGAACGCGATCCGGGATTTCCCAATATGGGTATCATTGAAAGGATATCAAAAAAGCAATTGTTATGCAGATCTGTTGCTTGGTTTCAGATGGCTGGAGGCTACATTCATTAGAAAACTGGACATCAGTAGATGGTTTAAGAAAACTGGCTGCATTTTCATATGGTTTCAGAAATTTGGACATAAGTAGATGGTTTCAGCTATTCCACAAGAAGTATACAATTCCCGCCAGTCTAAGGAAGGCTCCTTCTAACTCTTATCGTTTTCTAACAGAAAACGAAATCAGTAGATCTGCAAACCATTGGCATCAGAACACCATTTCAAAACGGATGTCTGATATCTATTGGAAATTTGAAAAGCATGTCCACCATTCAATTACAGTTTAGTTAGTATTAAACTCAAAAAACAAAGGAATTGGCCATTACTCCTTTTTCCCCACACACACACAAAAAAAAAATTGCGATCCAGGTCGCGGATCGCTGACGATCCGGATCGCACGATCCGAAACGTTTTTGTAGCGGATCGCGATCCGCTGCAACTGAGCTTGGCAATAAGAATAATGAGGCACAAAAATTCACTACTCTTGCATGTACCCATCAACAATCTATGTTCTTCGTGTGTACTTTCAAGATTCTCAGAAATCTGAAAACTTCAGCCGATTTTTTCAATTACAAAATCTAACTGAAATGCTATTTGTTTGCATAATAGCATCAATTTCATCATGCCATACTTTCTAAATCCTATACTTTAATCCTTTTGCATCTATAACTTTTCAAATTCCACCATCTTTATATCTTCAAAAAGCTAATCTTTTCCTGATAGCCTGACAAACTTCACAAGATTTTTCTATCATTGTTTTCTATTTCAAGAAATTGACAAGTCTCATTGCGAGCCGGTGTGTGTCTTACGCCCTAAGAATTTCCGATTGTGAGTAAATGACAAACTTTCGGTAACAGTGCATCAAACTTTTATAAACAATTCATCAAATTTTTAGAAACAGCAACAGTGCATTCATGCACTGTTGTCACATTTTTTATGAAAACCTAGAAATCGATAATTTTAGGAGAAAATCCCTTTGTGCAAAATCGTGATCCTACATGTCAGTTCCCAATAGAAGTCTCCGAGTACTCAACAAAAAACCTTTTCACCTAGAAAAATACATTATTCCCTCCATATAGTGTAGACCAGTGTGCATAGATAAGACCAGTAATAAAAATTTGTTATGTACCTCGTTTGACGTACAAGTTCTTCTTTGCCATTTCAGCACGCAACACAGAATTTGTATCAGCATCAAATACTAGATTCTACAAAACACAAGGTGTGCAAAATTTTAGGAGGAGGTTAGAATAACCTTCTGCAATCTATTCACGCTCCACTAGTATGAAAGAATGTATAAAGATGTTACTTATACACGCTAACATCATACAAACGGTAATTATATTAGAAAAAAAGATTACTTGCGTTGACCTTCATGTCTTAAACATAACATACAAATTCACAAGTATGGTACAGATTACTCTTCAGGGCTATGCAGTCTCGTTACACTCATTTTCTACATAAAAATTCCAAGCAACATAATCCTCATGGGATTTTCAGGCTAGTTTAGCTTCAAGATAAGCATGTGCTTCCACTTCACATACCCTCACATTTGTTGATCTGAAGCACACACGTGAGTGCACATTTAGAAAAAAGGATTTTCATGATGCACAGCTTTGACAAGAAGCTTTTTAGCCCTAGGTCTTATATATTGCTATTGTGTCTAGGATACTACCTGACATAACGAAAGAGATGTGCAATCTTCAACCTAATGGAGTCTACCCACAAAGCCTTAGACCATCAACTCCGTCATGCATAGCACGAATCAAATGCTGTGACATCCATGCTTACTTTGTCAGTGCCCAAGAGTATGTGTATGTCACATGCACAAGCTTACGTTCACATCAGCTTTCATGCATTGGTACAAAGACCAATGTACTAACGTTCTATCAATTTTCTGAGCCCCAGCCATTCGACTATTGTAAGTTATACAAAGGCTCATCCATTCTCAGTGTTGGCGAGGGGAAAGACATTGCTTCTAGCTAGGCCACCTGCAATTCTATTCACACCAATATTCTCCATTGTTCAGGTGGATCTAACGCCTACAGATCTGATCCAGCTTCATTTCAGTGTTAATGTTGTCCTACTAAACAGCAATGGATGCAATGGATGCTTGGACTACTCTGAAGTCTATGTTTGAAACAGTGGATTCATCCAGGCTTGTGTATTTGCAAAACAGGTTACATACTCTCAAGATGGAAGTAGGTGCAACAATGGGTGATTACATCACAAAGGTCAAGGACCTTATGGACCAGCTTGCTTCAGTGGGAGAGACAGTAAGTGATAGGAGTATTGTACCCATAGTCTTGAACAGTTTGTCATTCAACTATCAAGACTATGTGATGTCCCTTTCTGCTAGGGAGAAAATTCTAAACTTTGGGGAGCTATGTGGTCTTCTTTTACAGGAGGAGGTGAGAAGGAAGAATCTTTCTGAAAGGGAAGATAATCTAGAACATGCATTTGCTTAAGAAGCAGAACTTTCAGAAAAAAGGGAAAGGCAAAGGGAAAAACTCAAAGCAAAGCTTGGAGCAGCAAGTGTCCAAGTTACAAGTTGGAGAGGAGTCAAGCACCAATTCCTCATCTACACCCAAGAGGAAGGGCAACTGCAACTATTGTGGCAAGTATGGGCATTTCGCTTTTGAATGCTGAAAGAGGGAAAGTGATCAAAAGAAGGGAAAGAACTAGCAGGGTCACTTTGTTGATAAAGTTGCAGGAGAAGAGCAATCTGGTGGGCTTGATCTATTCACCGCAGCCCTATTATCTGAATCCACATTTGGTGGATGGTACATTGATTCTGGAGCCTCAAAGCACAACAAGTATGCCTTGGAGATAACTCTACACATGAGGTGAGGGGCAAAGGCACAGTTTCAGTGCAACTGTCATCAGGAGACGTGAAGGTAAGTTGGCTAAGAACTTGTTATCTGTTGGTGCCATTACCAAACAGAACATGCTGGTGGAGTTTAACGAATCTACCTGTTTGGTATAAGACAAAGATCAAAACTTCAAGGTGGTAGCCAAGGGAATGCAAGAAGGGGGTCTTTACAAGCTTTACACAACCATTCTTAGCCAAGAGGCCTTGTCAACAAAGGATTCTAGTCAAGACAAGCTTTGGCACAAGAGGTATGGTCATTTGAGCTATCAAAGTTTACAAGTTTTGAACAAGCACAATATGGTAGTAGATCTTCCTAGCATTAAGTCTTCTTCGGATACATGTGAGGCTTGTGCACTAGGAAAGCAACAAAGGCACAGGTTTCCAAAGGGAAAAGCTACCATGGCCTTGAGCTTGTGCATTCAGATTTGTGAGGTCCCATGCAGTGGGGGGGCATACTATTTCATGACCTTTGTAGATGATTTCTCACGAAAGGTATGAGTCTATTTTCTGAGGCAAAAATCTGGAGCGTTCAAGTACTTCAAACAGTGGAAAGCTTCAGTGGAAAACCACACACGAAAGAAGCTAAAGACTCTCAGATCAGATAAGGGTGGTGAGTATATTTATGATGAGTTCAAAGACCTCTGCAAGGCATGTGGGATAAAGAGACAGTGTGCCGCTCCACATACACCACAGCAGAACGACGTGGCTCAGCGGAAAGACAAGTCTATAGTTGAGTGTGCGAGGAGCATGCTCGAGGCATTGCCAAATTCCTTCTGGACGGAAGCGGTACAACTACTGTTTTTCTATGATCAATTCTAGGTCATGTATTGAAAGTTTGGCACCCCAAACTCCATAATCTTGGCACAACCAATCTTCCTTCCTAGAGGAACTAATTTTAGTTCATGTGAACCTCCGCGTTATCTATTTGAAGTACATATGATCGTGATTTCTCAATACTTCATTTTAGTACATTAAAATCTTGTCTATTCTCAGATCTAAAGGGGGTTGATTTGACAACATCTTCTGTTGAGCTTGTTATGCATTGACCTAAGGGAAAAACCTCATGATTTCATATTAAAGATTCGCTAGTGAAATTGAATTTTAAGTTTTAACATTCAAAAGTAAACAAATTAGTCATATATAAACCAATGGTTGATATCAAAGGCAACATTATTGATAGGAGAATCAAGTTTTTTTAATCCAAAATATATAGATCAAGGATTATTGTATCATTCCAACCAAAGGATCACTTAGTTTTAAGTAATTAAATGTTCTTAGCTTTGATTAATATCAACTATTCTTGAAATGATTCATCGAATACTATCTTGATCTCTTTGAGTAGGATATTCTCCTTTCCTTTGGATTAGATCGTTGGGTTCTAGAATATCCATAACGTAGGTTTCAAAACAAAACTTGTTCACCGAATAAAATATCTAGAAATGAGAGACAAGAGACGCATTGATGATAACAATCAATCAAGCAGTCTAGTGCATGCATCATATTTGTATAATCGTACAAGTACTCCAAATTTTGTCTTCACCAAAACCTCGTAGATCTAAATTTTATTGCATATTAGAATGGTGTCTTAAGCTCCACTTCAAAAATCAACTCACAAAGGTGCACAATGTGATTCTTGAATCACAATTGCTTATGTAGTTGACGAAATCATCAAGACATTTTGAACTTTTCTCTAGAAAACCACAAGGCCAGCACCTTAACCTATTTCGGCATTTCCAAGCCATACTGCTTCCAATAAAACCCTAACCTTTGCAATCAAACTTGAATTTCAGTTTCTAGTTAGCACGTATTGATTTGCCTACTCATTTCAAGCTGAATTAATCTTGTGCTCTATCACAGTTATAAGCAGTACTTTGATGTCATTCTCAAAATTTAGGATAAACGACATAAGATAGAACTTTCAAAAATTTAGGCAAAAAGAATAACTTAGTTGCATCAAGTCCCAATAAGTAGTAGATTATGCACGATTATTGATGAGAAGGATTCAAGACAAATCATACTCACAAAGAAGTCGTCTTTAAACATCAGTGAAGGGAATTTCAAAAATGCATGATGGGCACGCCATAACTTATAGCCAATACCACCATACATGAACTCTAATCATGCCATTCAATAGCATAAACAAAGCTTGATTACATCAAGAAAATCTGTGTGCATTCCACACAACCCAAACTGATGATACATTAAGCACTAGTTCTTCTATTCTATTTTGTGTATTTTATCAAATACAGAATTTTCAAAATGAACTTGGGAATAGTGTATAATCTTCTATACCCAAATTTAGATTTGAACACAAAAACTTTTACTACCCACACATAGAGAGTTCATATTATGCGCATTCTTGGCCATTTCAAAGCCAGATATACAATGAGGTGTACGAAAAACATTTTAGCATATGCTAGAGAGAGGTCCCACCCTTGGTAGCAGTATCTCCATACTGAATTTCATTGAATACTACCAACAATAGTATGGTCTCTCACATTAAAAAAGGACAACTCAAAATTTACTACTAGATAATCATGGTCCAAACGGATCAAAATTTCTATAAAAAATCATGCATAGACTTTAGTCTTGCTACTTCTTGATGCCTTTTTTCAAGACAAAGTACACACGAAAGGACTTTTCCATAAAGTCTCTTACAATTTCTGCATCGGTTGTGTAACTGAAACTTACTTTTTAAACCCTTTTCCGTAGTGGTTTTATTTGTTTATTGAAGGTTCTAGACTTACAACTTACTAGATGATCTATTGAAACCCAAGATTCTGCCAAATCTCATCTGTATTTTGTTTTTAAGGTTTAATATTGGCATATGGCATAGAATCCTGTTTGTAGAATTTAGGATGTATTTAAGCTTGTTATGTACTTACAGAATGAATTTTCGAACTAGATTCTTTCAATTTTTCACTTGAAATCAAAATAGAAACACAGAATGTTAAAAAAAAATTCATGAGGCATCAGTACCCGTACAAATCAGCATTCACAACAAACCCATTCCATATGCTTTAGAGCTACATGGTGTACGCTCATAAAGCAACTGAGTGTCAAAACATTGAGCTTGAATTATGCGTGAAACTTCAGGTTGCGTGAATAAATCCTACAAATATGCAAGCGTCGAAAGAAGTACAATTCCAGTGCATCTGAGCATAATATCGATACTCACTTGCAGTGCATTTCGAGCAGCCATCGCCATCGCAGCTGATGAGAAAAGGACAAACCCCATGGGTTGATCCCCTTTGAAATTCATCTGCGAAGCCTCATAACCAGGCCACCACCGCAGCAGATTTTGGAGCTCTCGCTCTTTCACATCCGGGGGAAATCCAAGCACAAAAATTGTTCTCACCTAGAGCAACAATTCACACAAACAAAACCAAGGCGGCAATGAATTAATTGTCCAAATACAAAGTTCTTTCTCGTAGGTCTTCATTTGTGGAGCCAAACCTCAAGAAGAGGAAAGGAAGCCTTCAACAACACATCACTCATATTTGATACTTGAGCACTGAATGCCGGAACATAAAACAAAGAAAAAGGCTATGAAGAAAACACCTCGTCGCCAGCGGTATCTGATTGGGGTCCCGAGGCAGACCAATGAGCATACTGTGCTCCGCCCATTAGTGCCATTCTCTCTCACACTCTCCCTCTCTTTCTGTCTGCTATTAAATTTACAAGGTGGTGTAAAAGGAATACGTATAAAGAAAGAGGAAGCAAATGATCAGAAATGCAACTGCAGAAGAGAGCGAGGCGCGAGTGCGAGGGCACTGGCGATGGCGATGGCGATGGCGATGGCGATGGGAGGAAAGAACGATGGTGCGTGTGTGTGTCTATTAACTTCCAAGGGAGAAGCTCGAAACCCTAAAATGTATCTATTATCGGAATCAGGTACGGCGGGGGGGGCCTTGATAACATCTTTTGTTAAGAAAAACTTTTTTGGCCTTTCCTTGCAAAGGTATGACTACGTATTAGGTATGGATCAAACCACACTTTTATGTGTCACGTCCAATATGAGGCGCGGATACAAGGAGGCTACTCAATAGCTTGCTACTCCATTGACAATGCATGGCATAGCTTTTATGGGATGGACATTTTGCTTTGTCCCAAGCCCCTATTTTGTTGCCATGCATAGAAGAAGGCACATGTATCTAAATCCATATCCCAAATGCGAAGAAGACAATTTGTCAAAAATCCCAAGTTTATTTTTTAACTTTTTAAAAGTTTCAATCTATTCTTGGGAATTTGGTGCGGGAGGGAAAGGACATAAAACGAGGGTCCCAAGTGGCAAGTTGTTCGAAAAAGAGCGAAAGAACCACTAAGAGCGTCAGAATGCCTAGAAGTCGGGTGACCGTACTGTGTGGCTTGCAAAGGCAATACTATTTGTTGAGGTTGATCGATTGAGTTTAGAAAAAAATCAGGTTTAAAGGCTAATATGTGGTGGCAGTCTAAACTTTCAAGGCTTGGACTTTGGCTGAGGGCTAAACTATCATGCATTTGTTGTCATTTAAAATTCTAAAAACACATGCAAACAGTGCATGATTGGAGAGGAGAAAGTAATGAAAGAGCATGAGGAGGAGGAGGAGAGAGGGAGAGAAGCTGGGGATGGTTGTCGCAAGAGGAGTGGGGTGTGGACTAGAAGCATTCGCATTCTCATCAAAAAGCACTAAAGAATACCGCTCTCAAACTCTTCCAACATTATGTGCACATCGTAACAAAAAGAGGAGCAATTTTTGGTGAGGCAGCTGCAACAATAGTTGTGTCCACCGATATGCTTAAAAGATCTGTAATTAGTTAAATATCAAGAAAATAAACTTGATAAATTAGATTGATTTTTCAAGTGGCTTTTGGCCTATAATATCAACTAAATTATGGTGAACAACTTTTAAGCAAATCAATAAGTTTGTTCTTTGTGCTTTGAACTGTTTGATTTCTGGCGTTTATTGAGATTGCAACTCTACATCAATCGAGCCCATTGAAGCGCCTTATTTTCCATTAATACATTCACGCAGCTACACATGAGACTCTGGACTATGTCCTTGCCAAAAAAAAGAGGGCGTAGATCCACTCAAGCTCGTCCTTCATGCTTGACTCAAATAGAGGGGTCATAATCTAAAATGGAATTTGATATCTAGTAGCAATGCAAAATCATGCTCAATTCAATATGGTTCTAGAATTGAGAGTAGGGAAAGCGACAGTGATCTCACTACAATGGTGGTCAAGCTTGATATCATGATTCACCCGAAGGCCTCTTGCAATTTGTGTTATAGCAAGTCGCATGAATTTTAGGGTATATATTCCAATACAATTTTTGATGAATTTGCCAAGATTGAGCATTATGGAGCTCTTTGTTCATCAATTCACAAGGGAATAATTCTGCTTCATCATCTTGTGGATGTGCAGGCATTGATATCATCCAAGTTACCTTTGGAAAAGAGCTTATTGACTACATTTATACCTTTAAATATGAGCAAATAGATTTGGTATGTCTTGAGTAGAAAACCAAATGTAAGGGTGCTTGTGTACGATGTCTTATAGTCAAATATCTCAAGTCTATGGGAAGTAATGCATCTATTTGTAAATCTTCCACAAAGAACACGATGCAAGTTTGAATAAATCAAACTAATATCAATGTCTTCAATCGAGACTGTTTTCGATCTATGTACTAATAGAATAGCATTAGTTCTGATTGAATATGCGTGTGAGAATTATATGCAGAAGTAAGAGATCGTAGAAACACCACAAAGGGAACGACTACAGTCACCCACGACTACAAAAGCGACGGATCTTCACGACACAATAACAAAGAAGATAAACCAAAGTACCGCATCAACATGACAGCAAACTAGAAGCCTTTAGAGATATGCTTAACTAGTTCTTGTAATCAAAATGATTAGCATAAACTCCTCTTTTCTCTGTTCCTATGTAAAGAGGATGAATGAGAGAGAGAAGGTTAGAACCGATGCGTAGTGTTGTGCGGGTTAAGCAATGATAGCTGATTGATGTCAAAGTGTCCGCTAGTAAGCAAGACCAATAGATTATTCGTAAGAGATAAAAATTGTCTTGCGTCAACGCACTGCATGGTATGGCACATAGCGCTCAAAGATCATTGATACAATACAGATGCTATTTGCACATTTTGTCTCATGTATAATCTTGAATGCTTGATGTTAGTTCATTGTTCATGCGTATTCATCTTACATTCTACATTATGCACAAAGGCTCATTTATCTGAATGTTTTATAAATCAATAATAGATTAGAAGTGTCTGTCTACATCTTGGAAGAGGATAGATCTCAGAGATGCAACAATAGCCGCAACTGAGAGTTTGACTCTATCTAGGAAAAATAGGAATCAAGGTTGAAAGCGCATAATCTGACACTCCATCTCTGGATTTAGATGGTCCAACACCAGCACATTTTTACCCATCACATTCTGTCATACTGGTCATGGACATAACATTCTTCTCCCCTTAAACTGGTTTTGTGCTCAAAATAGGAAAGAATTATAGGAACAATTTTTTTAACTTTCAATATCAACCTAGAAAATCATTATTCTTGGATTGTTTTAGAGGCAATATTTTTGGATTGCATTGGACATTTGGATCAAATAGCAAGCTAAGCATGAGGTATTTTCTATTCATACATTTCTTCATGCACATTATGAATTGCAATATCTTATTGCATAGCTTCACATACATTATAAATTGCAAGACTTTATTACATTAATTCATGCACACTATGCATTGCATTTTGATTCATATATATGACATTGTTCTTTGAAATCCGACATTGCACATAGTTGACTCAATTTGTAGTTAGTTATTACATTAAACATCTTGAATTCCGACATTGGCCATATTTCGGATTCCGACATTGCATTTCTTGGTGAAACATTGCACATACAAAAATAAAAAACAATATTGTGATCAGTTGCAATAATATATTGATAATCAATG
This sequence comes from Diphasiastrum complanatum, assembly GCA_029204225.1. NCBI lineage: Eukaryota > Viridiplantae > Streptophyta > Lycopodiopsida > Lycopodiales > Lycopodiaceae > Diphasiastrum > Diphasiastrum complanatum. The sequence continues at coordinate 16,546,399 of CM055092.1, read as the reverse complement.
TATTACAAAACTGCTGCTTTCGTAGTCTCTCTAACTTAAAAATGCTTTTGCATCATCTAAAACTTAGAAACCTAATCTACTTGTCGTCATTGTCTTGACGTCCACTCTGAATGAATACAATCAAACAAGACATATTACTATTCAATGCTTGATCATGACTAATGGTTAAGAGTGAACACATATGCGTTTTATGACAATAATATACAAAAGATACAAAATTTAAATATTTGAAAGAAACTTACACGTGCAGGATGACCCTCGCTCTTCAATTTATCGAGTAATGTCTCATATGATTCCCTAAAGGCAAAGTCGTACTCTTCCTTAGTTGGTAGACGTCCATAGTCTGCCAACTATCCATTGAATTTAAGTTTAAATTAGTTCAGGGCTAGGTTGGAGCAGCTAGTCATAATGCATAATAAAAAAGGAAATCATATGAAATCAAAGACAAACTATAAGAGTTTTAATTCACTTACCATGCTTGCTTGCAAGACTGCCTTCTCGCTTGAGCCCAATTTAGGATCGCCTTATACTCCATGCATCCTAGCTGTCGCGACATCTTTTTGAATCTATTCATTGGTGTCCAACTTTACAATACTTGATAGCCTTAATTACATTTGTCGACTCTGCCATGCTTTTGTTCTTGTCGCCGTAAGATATTGTTGTGAGACTTTAGGCTTTTTGTTTGCTTGTTGGCCGGTCTGTTACTGGTCAACTTTCCTTGGTGCTACCGCCCCTAGTAGTTATGAGTTTTGAAGCTCCTGTTGATATTCTCATGTCGACGCTCTCCGTAGTTTAGGGGTTGTGATTCTGTAATTGGATATTTTCGTATGATTTGCAATAGTAAAATTCCATTAGAAAATTTTGTGGGAATCTAATAACAGTCGAACATCTGTTTTGAATGTAAGCTGCACTGGAAACAATTTCAACACAGAAATACTTGGGCAGTGATGCGTTAGCCTATTTGACTAAAGTTTGATTCTTCCTCTCATGAAGTCCATTGGAATGAGGCGAATAAGGAGTGATAAATTGTTGCTTAGTGCCTTGGCTAAGGCAATACTCCTTGAATTCAGTTGAGAATCACTCTATGACCTTAATGCTTTAAGACTTTTACCAATTTGCTTCTTAGCTGGCTCCTTGAAAGTCCTTGGAGGTAAATTTTTATTTCAAAAAAGTTGTCTCGGTCCAAATGTGAATATCTGATGTCTTCATATTGATATCTTATTAGTAGCTTAAGACACTTTTGTTGTTTAAATGATCTGAGTGACGCTTTAAATCTCCATTCTACAGGATGTTTTGAGTGGGAATTTTGGTATTGAAAGTGTTGTAGAATATCCACACTTTTGAGAGAATATTGGGTGCGACGCGGAGACATTAGGTTGTCATGCATTTTCAAATGTGAAATATTTATTGGCAACTTCAGAAAATGATATATAAATTACAATCTACAACATGGATTTATTGTATGGCCTGATCTTCTCAAACTATAGGCAAATGAACATTTGTTATTAGCATTTCATGTCACAATACTTCAAAATATCAAACTTGAGCAATGCCTTTGTTGCACATAATGATATTTATGTGAATTGAATGAGAAAACCAAATGATAATAACTCATGTACTTCTCAAGTTTAGTACAAAATGTTGTCTTCCCCTTCATTTAAATGATTGAGAATTAAAACATCGTGATGTTTGTAGGTTTAAAAGATTTGTTAAACATTAAATGTGTTAAGCGGAAAAATATGGAGCTTTTATTAAACGATCTTTCATGTAGATTTTCATATGGGTGTTAGAATATGAACAATATTTGGAACAAATTTCAATCGTCTATGTTGTGATTGTTTTCCAAAGGATACTACTCATTTCCTTATTCTATGTCATCAATCATAATAAGCATCATGCAATGTTCAACTACAAGTTGGAGTCTATCAATGTTGGATTTGTATTTTGGTGAATGTTGTTATTGGTCTTATCCTTTGAAAAAAATATTGTTCCTTTTAAGGTCACTCTGGAAAATAAGAAAGATAGTAGTTTTTAAGATATTAAAGTTTAGAGTGGACTCAAACATCCCTCAAGGAGTCGAGCTCAGTCGCTTCCGCAACCTTGTTGAACGTCAGTATAGGAATCGTAGACAACCATAAGAAAAGAATGATTAGATGTCTGAGATAGTCATGCACTTCTCAATTACTGACATAAAGAAATGTGAATCAATTAGGCGTCAATGACAGCTATACATCTCTTCATTTATGATAATTGTGATAGTAGCGAAAGAGGAGTGAGAGTTAATAAACATTCAACACGAATGCAATGAGATAGAACAATGGTGATTCTGTATATTCAATGTTGTAATAACAACTATCAGATCACAAGACAATCGCGCTGATAAGCACGTGATCCCACTTATTGAAACAAGACAATTGCTATAATTTTGAATACTTTACTATCTCTCTATGATCTCTAACTTTGAGGAGTCGGATATTGTGAAATGAGTTTTGGTCATTTTGATCTTTGTCAGTGTCATGGATGATCATTATCTCTCATATATCTCTAATCGCTCACTTCCTTATATAGTTGTTGGATGATCTTGTGTTATTCTATTTTACAACTACAAGATCATTAACAACTGTCTAATTGATTAGTATATCGATTATTAACTGGAGCATGAAGGCGTAAACATATACGGTATAATCATGTGCATTTCTTGGTTGGCTTTCGGGTGCCTGGTGTGAAAGATTCAACTAGTTTGATCATATTTGTTATATTTTCATATTTGGCAAATTGAGGCCAACTTTGTTTTAGACTTAGAGTTTGACTTCTCAAAGTTCATTAGTCTAAACTTCATAAAAGTTGGAAGTCGAGTTTGAGTAGATTCAAATTTGAATGTTGGGTACTTTGAATCTAGACCCAAAAATAGTAGGGTTAGTATTTTGGTGGAAAAGCCAAGTGGCCAAATAGGGTTTGGACCTGTTATAAAAGGATGTAACTCGTGGAGAGACATATCTTCTCTCTTCTCTCTTCTCTATCTCATTTCACGCTTATACATGGTTCTCTTGGGTTCTACTATCCATTGGTGCACTATACTTGTGATTGCATGCAATTCTATGTGTAGAATGATCTATATTTGTTATTTTTCGATCCACACGTGTGAAATACAATAGCTTGTTGGTTTTGTATGGACAACAACAGTACTTTGTCTTTTGATTCATGTTTGATCAAGTTCTATTAGAGTTTGCATCTCATCTTGTGTGTAGATGCTGATTTTTGACATTGGTGAGATTGGTAAAGTAGCTTCTTTTGTAACCCAAGATCTTTTTGTGGACTGGATCATCAATGATCTCAAATCCTTCACATGGTATCAAAGCTTGTGTTTCAGGTTATGAAGGAGGAAATTATATCTATCAATTTGGTGAAGATATCAAGGCTAGAGCATGCTAGAGAAGATCATTACACCAAAATCAGGTTTTTGGCTTTTGTAGATTGGATCTTTTATAGATCTAAACTCTATATAGGTTCACAAACTTTATCAATTCCAATTTTTGATTTCACATACTGGACCCTAATTTTGATTGGATCTCTAGATAGTGAGGAAGTGGCAGATTGAGGATACATCATAGGTTGATCAAGATTCCATGATTCTATGTGCTGATTTGCTTGGTATAAGTGCTAGAAGAGAATTTTTGAGATAGTTTCAAATCTTTGTGATTTCTTTGGAAAACATTTGTTTTTGTTCAAAGGAGTGCTTTGTGCATTGAAACATGTTGAAAAACAAGATCAGGTCATTGCTACATGGCAACCTCAAGTGGAATCATGTTGGAAGCCAATGATAGACTTACCTCAAGTAACTATTCATTGTGGAAAGTGACGATAAAATCACTTCTTAAGATGAATGATGTTTTGGATATTGTTGTAGGTTTGGAGGAGAGACCAGCAACACAACAAGATCAAATGAGGTATGATAAGAGGGCCAAAAGGGCTCTACAAATTATCAAGATGAATGTTACCAATGAGCTTCTCAAGGAATTTGGTAAGTGTACTTCATCTAAGGATGCTTGGAATTCATTGAAGAAGATTTATGAATCCAAGTCTACTTCTAGAGTATTGACTCTAAGAAGGCAAATCTTTTCTTGTTTGCAAAAGAATGAAGAAAGTCCAAGTACTTTTGTTTTGAGGATGAAAGCATTGAATGATGAGTTGGCTTGCATTGATGAGAGCATTAAGGAAGGAGAGCTTGTTCAAGTGATTCTTAATGGATTGTTGGATGCTCATGCTAACATTGTTCAAAGTATTTCTATTCAAAATACTTTGCCAAGTTTGATGGATATTCAAGAGATCTTGACCAATGAGGAATATAGGCTTCAAGCAAGAGGTGGATCTACATCGACACTTCAAGAGGAGTCTGTATTCACAAAGGGCAAATTCCAGGGCAAAATTCAAAAGTAAGTGGTCTAAAGGGCAAGATCAAGTGGATGCTTTTTCAAATGGCAAAAAGAAGGGTAGATCAAAGCTCAAGTGCTTCTATTGTGGCATCAAAGGACTTTGCAAGTGAGTGCTACAAAAAAAAAAGAGATCAAGGAGACAAGCGAGGTAATTTTACTCTTGATGAGGATGGTTTGGATGTTCAAGATGCAAATGATGATGCTTTTGTGATGTCTTCATGTATGCTTGCTAATGATGGAGATCTAGATCCTTGGTGGATTGATAGTGGAGCAAGTTGACACATGACTTTTCACAGAGAGTACTTCACTTCTTTGTTGGCATACGGAGATGACAAGAGGGTGATCTACACGGCCAATGATGGTGAGTGTGCAATCAAAGGGATTGGCACAATTCTTTTTTCTCTCTCTACAAATAGGAATGTTCATGTGGAGGATGTCTTGTTTATTTCATCTATTACCAAGAATATGCTTTGCTTGAGTCAAATGCTAAGTAAAGGCCTCAGGGTTTAGTTTGATGAAGATTCTTGTATGATCAAAAGGAAGGATATCTTTATTGTAAAAGGTAAAAAGCAAGCAAAGTTGTTCAAACTAGATGCTTGTGTTATTTCTAACCAAGTTGGATGTGTTGCAAGAGAGCAAATACCTATTCAAGAGGTTTCGCATAAAAGGATGAGACACCTCAACTTCAAGTCATTGGAGGTAATGGCTAGAAAGAAGGTTGTGATGGGTCTTCCAAGTCCCTTAAGTGGCATCAAACATGTTTGTGAGTCTTGTGCTTTGTCTAAGTCACATAGACTACCTTATACTACATCTACATCTAGATCTACAAAGCCTTTTCAACTTGTACATTTGGATATTCATGGATTTACTACAATTAGCATTAGTGGAGCTAAGATGTATGTAACATTCATTGATGATTTTAGAAGATTTTGTAGGATCTATCTACTAAAGAGCAAGGATGAAGTGTATGATGTCTTTATCAAGTTCAAAAATGCAAGGGAGAACCAATTTTTCACAAGGATCAAGTGCTTAAGGAGTGACAATGGTGGTGAGTACATATCTACCAAGTTCAAGGCCTTTTGTGATGAGCATGGGATCAAGAGGGAGTATACAATATCATGTGAAAGTACTGTACTTTAGGACCGTAAATGGATCCACAAAAGATCCACAAGAGTGACTGGATGCTTGCTTAACAATCTATCAAAAAACTAGACACAAAAAAGTTGATCTAGATTGGCAATTTGACAAACAACAAGCATTAACAATCAAAAGCATTGATAAACATTGAAATCCGAGCCCACACGTGTGTACTACAGGCTTTATTACGTCCTTCAACTTGAGAAACAAGTAGGAATTGATTTGGTTTCATTTGGATCACAAAAACTTAATGTACATAGTGAACTAGCTTGAGATTGCCAATGAGCTCCAAAAATTTTCTATCTTCTCACTATGGAGAGAGGGAATACATAGCAAGTTCGACTTCCTTCTTGAAGTTAGGTGGATTTCCAGCATGTAATAAGGAAGTTGACTCATCTCCTTGACCTATAATGAAACCCTAGTCTATTTCCTAGAGTCATGCTTGGTAGATAGCTAGTTGGTCAAATTTTCACCTTAAATCTAGGATTTAGGTCCTATAAACTAGGAATAACTACCAAAATGACATGACCAAATTTATGGACTTGACCTAACCTACATTAGGAGTGGTTTTCCATGTGGCATCTTGGCCTCACATGTGTGGAATCCACTTATGTACAAAATTTACATTATACTACATAGTTTTTGATCAAGCTAGATTTGCCAATTTTTGGCAATTCTTCACACTCCTTAAATTTAGTTTGATCTATTTACAACCCTCTCACTAGATGAATGAAAGCTTTTAGAAGTGTCTAAAAAGTCCAGCTACAAACAAGGAACTTTTGAGACTCCAATAGAGAATGATGTCCATGAAGGATCTTTCACCACCTCTTAAAGGATCCCTTACAAGATGTTCCATAAATGTGTCATGTAGCACACTTCAAAAACTATACATCATGCCAAGCCATGGATTCCAAGGCATTTTGTGCACTTGAAGATACATCAATTAAACTATTAAGTGCATACACAATGTTGCCAAAGAAAATTTGCCTTGCTTGATCCATATGATTGAGCCTAGATGGCTCCATCTTGATACTCAAGATTCTCCTTGGAGTCCTTTAGTCTTGAGCTTGCTCCTCCACTTGACTTGACTCCAAACCATCAATGAACTGAATAAGGTGTTGATCCAAAGGTGCTTCTTCAAGTTTACAGATTTTCCACTCTTGAAAAATCACATTTCCACCATTGACAAATTCTTTGGTGGAAAACAAGTAGATTCTACAATCTCTACTTGAAAAGCAAAACACTACCATTACTCCTATCATTGAAATAGGATAATCTTTGGTCCCTACATTGGAATGATCATGCTCAAAGCATGTGGACCCAAAGATTTCCAATAAAAGTGATGTTTCATCTTTTATGACACTATTCAAACTATTACAAAAATAGTTATCCAATGAAATTGCTTTATCAACAACAAATAGAGATTTGAAAGCATCTAATTTCATTGTCTTGTCATAAAGAATACTAAACACCAAGTCACTCCATGTCTACTAATACTATCCAACAAGTACTCAAAGATAGTAGACTCTTCAATGCTCACCATCCTTGCAAGATGCACACTTGAATGGAAAATTTGCATGCAATTTGATGACTCGGCCATTGTCATTGAGGACTCCCTTGGAACTCTCATGCTTTGAGGCTGATCCTCAAGATCTTCCTCCTTTTGATGCTCGTCCTCAATGCAATCAAAATCACACTTTGTCAAGATCTCATCTTGACTGATCTCCTCCTTTGCCAACTCATTCTTTCAAAAGCAACACTAGCTTCCAACTTAAACAATCTTTCATGCTTAACATCATTCTTCAAGATGAAACAAACACCATGCTTAAAGTGGACATCCAAACCACTTTCTAGGAGTAAACCAACACTAAGCATATTCTTGGTGATTGATGGTACATAAAGGACATTTTCTAGATCCATGCATTTTGAGGATTCTAGACACAAAGAGATGGTGCTAACACCATCTATTTGTGTTTTTTTTCTGATTCTTTTCATGTTTTTTTCACGTTTTCGTGTTGTTTCTGAACTTTTTCGTATTTTGTTCTCGTCTTTTCCATGCTTTTCCATATTTTCTTTGAATTTTTTTTGTGTTTTTTCAAGTTTTCTTCATGCTTTTTCGAGCTTTTTAGTGTATTTTCTAGTTTTTTTCGTGTTCTTTTAGTATTTTTTTCGCATTTTTTTTGTGTATTTTTGTGTTGTTTCTGAGCTTTTCCAGATTTTGTTTGCATTTTTTGCAAACTTTTCCGTGTTTATTCTAAGTTTGTTCATGTATTTTCGAGTACATTTCGTATTTTTTTCTGAGTTTTTTCATGTATTTTCTAAGCTTTTTCATATTTTGTTCGCGTTTTTTCCGAGCTTTTTCGTGTCTTCTCTGAGTTTTTTCGTGCTTTCTTGTATTTTTCAGGGTTTTTTATTTTTTAGAAACTTTATCTTTTCTAGTTTTTTTCACGATATTTTCTATTTTTTTTCTCGAATTCTTCTTTTATAGTTTTTTTCACGACTTCATCTTTTCTACATTTTTTCACAACTTTTTCTGTTATAGTTTTTTTTTTTTTGCGACTTCATTTTTTTTATTTTTTTTTTCGAATTCATCTTTCCAATTTTTTCGCGACTTCATTTTTTTTCTTTCTTGTTTTTTTCGTGTTGTTTCAACTTTCGAGCTTTTTTTGCGTCCTGTCATTTTTTCGAGTTTTTTTCGACTTTTGAACTCTATTGTGGCTTACTATTTTCGAGTCTTTGCGAGATTTTTTCATGTTTTTTCAAGTTTTTTTTCATGTTTTTTGCGTTTTGTTCGTGCCTTTTTGTGTTTTTTCTAAGCTTTTTTGTGTTTTCGAATATTTTTTGAGCTTGTTCGTATTTTTTTTTTGAGACTTTTTCGAGCCTATTCCCATTTTTCGAGTCTTTTTCCTGAATTTTTCTTGATTATTTTTTGTATTTTTTGAAATTTTTCTAGATTTTTTCGAAAAATGTTCGTAATTCTTGAGAATTTTCGAGCTTTTTCTAGATTTTGCTAAATTTTTCGTGTTTTTTCAAGATTTTTTGAGCCTGTTCGCAATTTTCGAGTTTTTTCTAAATTTTTTCCTGTTTTTTTAAGATTTTTTTTTTTGTATTGTTCGCATTATTTGAGCCTTTTTGTGAATTTTCGCGAATTTTCGAGATTGTTTTCTAGATTTTTCGAGATTTTTGCGAGTTTTTTTTCGAGATTTTTCTAGATTATTTTCTAGATTTTTCGAGAATTTTTCGTGTTTTGTCGAGATTTTTCTAGATTTTTTTGAGTAATTTTCGAAAAAATTTCGAGAATTTTTGAGATATTTGTTGTGTCTTTTGGAGATTTTTTCGCATTTTTTCCCCGCAAAAAAATCCTACAAAATCCAAAGAAACACCAAAAACCCCTAAAAACTCCAAAAAACCCTATAAAATCCAAAAACATCAAAAATCTACAAAAAAATAAAATAAATCCAAAAACACCAGAAACTCGTACCCAACTCTAAAAAGACACAACAATCCACCTGAAAGTCCAGAACCATTAGCCATACAAGATGGCTATGCTATTATACAAGGGCCATTGAACAACAAATGTTTCACCTGTGGTGAAACCGGCCATTTCATGGTTGATTGCCTAGTCAAGACCAAGTACCACATTGAGGGTCCCGACTACGTTAGAAAACACAGTTTCAAAGACTGCCCAAAACAACCCAACAAGATCCTACTTGCCCGACACGTCAATTATGAATCACGATAGGATCCTCACGAGAACACCACACGAGCACCATAGCACCCAACCGCTCAACCTGCTGCTCACTCGAGAAGTTTCTTGCAAACTTCTACATTACCACGCAATTCACCAATTCCATAATGCCAAAAGACACTAATATGAAATGAGTCCTTGTAGGAGAAAAGTGAAACCGATATTCTAGATAGAAATTCGGTTCTGAATCTCTTGCTCAGAGAGGTCCTCGGGACACAGTACCTCAACCATACCTGCATCTCAAGCTATATCTTACAACATCTACTATCAACGATGGTAGATTCAGTGTCACTATTCCTGCCTTGTTTTTGACAAGGGCTAATGAGAGTTCTTTCATTACTCTAAAAGATCAATAGAAACATGAAATTGTCCAGGTGCATTATACATGTTGATGAATGCAAGTTTTGTTCAACAAGTGCTATACAGTTCTCACTCTTTGTACTGTTTGTTTATTTCCTTGTTTCTCTTCACCTATTTTGTGTGATTGATTTTTGCATGGAAAATAACTATTGCATGAAAGTCTTCCATAGAGCATCTCAAGAACACATTTTCATTCATCTATCCATCTTCAGATCACTTTGTACAGAGTCTAGGATCTTTGCGCATACTTAATATTTGAAACATCCCTGTCACGTCAGAATTGATTCCTGCATCTCATCGTCATATCATCTTCGAGTCACTTACAGAAAGATCAAAACAAATTTAGTTAAAATTTGTTTCATCTTTAGTCCATGTTCAACGTGTTTTCAACTACGTGTTCCACATGCTGATCCAATCTTGAGCATGAACAGTTACTAGCAACAACATCCCCATCGACAGATTTTTTTTTTGGGGGGGGAGAGAGTGGATCTGCTTGGATCCACTGAAGCAGTTACACTACCAACAACAACATCAGCAAGATCGACAACCAAGGTCACAAGTCAAATATGAAAAAGACGAGACTAAAGAAGGTAGATGGGCAATAAGCGACTCAATCAGAAGAAGTATCCCAGTCACGACGAAGATCTTTCAGAAAAGAGAAACACAAGCATTGGAAAATCGGTCTCTTTCTTCAACTAGCCTCTTGCCATACTTCTGCGCCCATTCTCATGCCTATCGTCCACACCATCTATCGATGTCACCACCTCCACCCTACCTTCCATCTGTTTGTTTATCATCAATTCACTGTTCTTTTGACAAATCTCCAGTTTTTGATAGTCTTACCGAATCTTGGTAAGCCATGAGGTTAAGTGCTAATCTTGGTAAGCCATTTTGGGATCAAGCATTGTTGTGTGCTAATTTCTTGTGCAATAGGTGACTAAGTGCTATTTTGGATGGAAGGACACCTTTTGAGATGCTTTTAAGAGGAGGCCGAGTGTCAACTTTCTTAGAACTTTGTGAAGATACCTTTGTTGAGTGATGTAAATCAGTCGATTTGCTCTGTCTCCGTGGATTTGAATTCCAAGACTGAAGTGAGCTTCGCCCAGATCAGTCATGTCAAATTTTGAGAATAGCATCTGTTTTGCATCCTTGACCATTTTGGTATTGTTGTTGAAGAGCAACGTATCATCAACGTACAAGGTGATGATAATGAAGGATTGTTGCACTGACCCTGAATAAACGTTGCAATTAGCAATGCTTGGTTTGAATCCTTGTTCAATGAGGAATGTGTTGATCCTCTAAAACCAGGCTCTAGCAGACTGTTTCAAGCCGTACAGTGCTTTGTGGAGTTTACATACATGATTCTTCATGCCTTCCAACACGTATCCTTCGGGCTGGATCATGTAGATATCTTCTCATATGACTCTGTTCAGATAGGCTGTTTGTACATCAAGTTGATGTGCTTCGAGGTCGACAACTACAGCATAAGACAAGAGCATTCGGATCGACGAATGTTTGATGACTGGACTAAAAGTCTCACTGGGACCTGGGTGAATCCTCGTGCTACTAGTCTAGCCTTCCTTCGATCAATTGCTCCGTTGGCATTATATTTGATCTTAAAGATCCATTTGCAATCAATAATATTGCAGCCAGTATGAGCTTCGACTAATGACCATGTCTGATTCTTGATCAGAGAGGAATACCCTCTGTCCATGGCTTCTCTCCAGAGATCGGAGTCTGGTTGGCTGAGTGCCTCTTCGATTGTCGTCGGTTCCTGCATTAAGAGACAAGCAGACTCAGGAGTATACCTTGTGGGCTGTGTGCACACTCAGCTTGATCTTTTGGGATGATTCGACTGACGAACTGCTCCTGGGACTTGTTGCTGGATAGCAGCAACATCTTCGTTTGATTCGCTGTCTCGAAGTGGGTCAACAATAGACATGCCTGAGCCAGAAGCTCGGACTGTCATGTCAATGGCAAGAGATGTAGGTTCTTCTTGAGCGATATCCTTGGCTTTCAGGTCGACAAATTGATCCTCGATAAAGACTGTATCTCGGCTATACAAGATTTGCTAGGTATCAGGATCGTACAGCTTGTAGGTGTTTTTAGATGAAGTATATCCGATCAGGATGGTCTTGAGACCTTGGAAGTCCAATTTCTTCCTTGTGTCTTTTGGGATCTGCACGTAGGCAATGCACCCAAACACTCTTAGGTTCTTCAAAGGAGGCTTAGAGCCTATCCACACCTCGTGGGGTGTCTTGTCTGAGAGGGCCTTGGTCGAACATCTGTTCTGGACGTAAGCTGCAGTGGAGACAGCTTCAGCCCAAAATCTCTTGGGCAATGATGCATGTGATAGCATACATTTAGCAGATTCGACCAGAGTACGGTTCTTCCTCTCAGCTAAGCCATTAGACTGAGGACTGTAAGGAGTGATGAATTGCTGCTCAATGCCTTGGCTTTGGCAGTACTCCTTAAACTCGACAGAGATACATTCTCCATCATTGTCTGACCTTAGATCCTTGATCGTCCTTCCAATCTCCTTTTCTGCATGCTCCTTGAAGATTCTGAAGCAGTTGAAGGCTTCTGATTTCTTCTTTATGAAATACACCGTCGTTCTTCTGGAGAATTTGTCAATAAAGGTTATAAAATACTTGGCATCCTTCAACAAAGGATTTTTCATCGGGCCACAAATATCTGAATGTACAACATCTAGCAATCCTCTAGCAATATGTTGATGGCTTGACTTAAATGGTTTCCTAGTCTGTTTACCAACTAGACAGTCTTGACAGACAAGTAACTCGACTTTTTCGCGAGGATAGTCGAGATCAAGAACAATAGATTGTCTAGACATTCATTGTACAGTATCATGATTTAAACCATACCAAGTCTATAATGCCAAAGTAAACCTTTATTTGTATGAATTGAAGTATTGAGACCTGAGTAGAGGCAGAAAAGCAATGACTTAATTTATACAAGTCTCCATGCCTCTTTTCGAGTGCTAGGATCTTGCCTGTCCTATCAACTACTTTACATTGATCACATTTGAATTCTACTCTGTGTCCTAGATCTGTGATTCTGCTTATAGAGAGCGGATTCGTAGATAACTTTGGTACATACAGGACTTTAGAGAGTAGCTTAGACTGATCATTCACAAAGCATAATCTTACAGTGCCTTCACCTTTAATAGCTTGTGTGCTATTGTCGCCAAGGTAAATGAACTTCTGGGTACTGTAAGGTGTATAGGACTCGAAACAGCCAATGAGACTAGTCATGTGTTGAGTGGCTCCGGAATTCAGAAACCAAGAACTGTCGCCAGATGCTTCTTGATGGTTGGTCATGAAGGCATCATGATCTGCTTCTTGAATAGGTTGTGGAGCTTCAGCAGCTGCATTTGCCACTTGATTCGATTGTCCCTTGCTATTGTTCTTCGCTTGAAGTATTCGGCAGTCTTGAATTTCGTGGTTGTTTCGTTTGCAGTATCTACATAACAGCTTCTTCTTTGTCTGCGGATTCGACTGTTCCTTGTGCTGAGCTAGTTTCTGGTCTGGCTTTGATTGCTTTGGGCCTTTTTTCTTCTTCTACTTTGTCGTGCTCTTGTTGGTGTACAAGGTGTGAGAATCAGTTGAGGAACTCGAGGCTTCGTTTCTTCACGTGTCTTCCTGCAACAACATAGTGATGACTCTCGAAAGAGTCAATTTTGAATGAGTCGTGATGATCATCACCCAACTGTCGTAAGAACTTGGCAAGCTTGTAAGCAGTTGCATCACTGTGTCTTAATCATCTATGACAGATTCGACAACGGCCATTTGTCTTAGCAGGTTCTTGAATTGATTAATGTGATTCTATAGAGAATCACCATTTGTCATCTTGACGGAGTATAATTTCTTCCTGAGATGTAGCTTGGAAGCTATATCTCACACTTCGTATAGTGTGCTCAAGATGTCCCAGACTTCTTTCGATGTCTGAGCCTCGGATACATGGCCGATCTGGGTATCCGTGATGTTGAGGATGATCAGCGCAAAAGCTTTTCCATCCTTCAACTTCCATCTGACGATTGTCGCGTCGTCCGCTTCGGGTTTTCCTTCTGCACCTGTAACAACGTCGTACAATTCTTTTGCCATTAGTACAGTTTTCATCGTAAATTTCCATAGATGGATATTGGCTCCATCAAGCTTGTCCATGATAAGACTGGTTTTCCCTTGGGAATCCATGTGGAAGAATTAGTCTAAGTGATAGGAGAAACTATCAATGAGTTAAGTATGAAAATCTGATAATTACAGAACAAGAAAACAATTACTCTATTGGCTAGTAGAATCTTGTATTGTGGAAGCTAATCAAGCTATGAAGATAGCTCAGATACCATATTGGAGAGAGGAGGAGAATAAATGATGAACACGAACGAGAAACGAACTCGAATAAGAAACGAACGAGAAGCAAACTCAAACAGAAAATGTTCGCACGCAACAGAATAAATTATTTGACTCTCTCCGTAAGCATGACTACGCATATCAGAATGAAGAGAACTTTAGTGATAGAAATCACAGTCATTGTAGATTACGTAGCCAAACATTAATAGGTGAAGCGTTAGATGAATAATTTGTCGCGAATTGCAAGACAAATTATCTATCGCGAATGATTCATGGAGAGCTAGACTGTGCTCGACTGATAATTAGTCATGAATTGTTTGCGAAAGACAAGACTAAAAGTTAATTGTCTATTATCAAAAAGAGCAGCTAGAAAGATCAGACAAAATGAAGAACAAGCATAGCAATATTGACACATATCTGAATGCAGAACAAAGAGTTGTATCAGATTAAGTATATCATGTATACAAGTTAATAATGCGGCAGAGCACAATACAATAGCGGACGAAACCGCGTGTCCTACGAAGCTTATTTTTGTCTGTAATAAGGAATGAAACCTCTTCTCTTAGTCTTTTCTTCACTCACTTGATCATCTGATGGTGTCCAGAATATGTATATATATATAATATAGCAGGTGTGCAGATGTGAAAGTATAGAGTGGATGTGCTGTCTGTAGGAGATCGTGGGTGGCTGCAATCGTTGTCCAATCTATTAGCACAACTGCATGGAGTGAGCGTAAAAAGGGTGCAACGTCAGCCAGTGCTGAAGTGAACATTGGTGATGATGCGAAAAGTGGGTCACTCTTACGAATGGCCTTAGGATAAGATTTACAAGGTGCCTTAGCTTTTAGGACACCTTCGGCATTCTATAGGATAGTGTTCCCTTTTCACCTGTCACCATAATTTGTGTAAAAACACAATGTTCGCGATTCTTTCGCCCTTTATTTGTCTATGCGAATTTGCATGTAAATATGCAGGCTGCGTGACAACGTTAGTAAATATGCAGCAAGAATGGAAGCAGATTAAAAATGGGATTTAGGAGAGTAGAAGGAGTAAATCCAATAGGTATAGTGAGAATTCTTCTTGATGATCCATTTGTTGACTTTCCTAGTGATGGACATGTGGATACACCTCATGATACTACTACTCAACCTCAAGAGATAGGTATAAACCTTTTGGTACAAAGAGGATTGAAGTTGCAGGTGACAAACGCAATGAGAAAGATGTACCTTGGGATACATTTTCACCAAGAAGCCGATCACCTAACAGGAAGCTCCCTAAGTGGTTTGAGAGATTGATGGAGAGCCGCGACATGGATGACTTTCCAAGAACATCTATCCAAGGAGAGATACGAAGATCAAGAAGAGAGAAGACACAACCTGATAGGTATGAAGCAAATTATGCTCTATTATCTAGAATTATTCAAAGCAAAGAACCTTCGACTTATGTTGAAGCAAAGGATGATGACATTTGGGGCAATGGGGGAAGAAGAGATGGAGTCAATTGCTAAGCGTAGCACATGGGACTTAGTGGAACCACCAGTTGGCAAGAAATCCATTGGTTGTAAATGGGTATACAGGACTAAGTATCATGCAAATGGAAGTATAACAAAGCACAAGGCAAGATTGGTGATCAAAGGTTATGCACAAAAGTAAAAGCATCGATTATGAGGAGACCTTTGCACCAGTATGTAAGTGGAATACTCTACATCTACTTGTTGCTTCAGCTTCACATACATTTTGGTTGGCCTTTCATTAGATGCATGTGAAATATGCTTTTCTAAATGGTGAGTTAGAAGAAGAGGTGTTTATGGATCAACCTGAAGGCTTTATAGTGAAAGGATAGGTGAATAAAGTATGTCGCTTGAAGAAAGCACTTTATGGTCTCAAACAGGCACCACGTGCGTGGTACAGCAAAATTGATGTCTACTTTCATTCTAAGGGGAGGGTGAGAACACACTCTGATCCAAATCTTTATGTTTATGCTTTGATGGTATGATTGCTTTGGTTGTTCTTTATGTTGATGACTTGATTATGATGGGAAATAATCAAGAAATGATAGATATGATCAAGAATTATCTCATGGAACAATTCAAGATGTCAGATCTCAACCTAATGCATTATTGCCTTGGAGTAGAGGAGTGGCAAAAAGGACATGAGGTGGGTTTAACACAGGTGAAGTATGTCAGAGAGTTGCTGCACAGATTCAGTCTACAAGATTGCAAGTGAACACTCATATTGAGCCAGGTAGCCATTTGATGCTATGTTGTATAGCAGTTAGTAGGGAGCTTGATTTACCTTACCACGACTAGACCGTATATATGCTACGATGTGTGAAAAATTCAACT
Source organism: Diphasiastrum complanatum (assembly GCA_029204225.1). Classification (NCBI taxonomy): domain Eukaryota; kingdom Viridiplantae; phylum Streptophyta; class Lycopodiopsida; order Lycopodiales; family Lycopodiaceae; genus Diphasiastrum; species Diphasiastrum complanatum. The sequence goes on along the minus strand of CM055092.1, from coordinate 16,530,011 downwards.
AGTTTGATCATTTGTATTTATATTTCCATATTTGGCATATTGAGGCCAACTTTGTTTTTAGATTTAGAGATTGACTTTTCAAAGTTCATTAGTCTAAATGTCATTTGAATAAACACTTTTTGAAATTGTGGGAAAGTTAGAAGGTGAGTTTGAGTAGATTCAAATTTGAATGTTGGGTACTTTGAATCTAGAACCAAAAAAAGTAGGGTTAGCATTTTGGAGGGAAAGCCAAGTGGCCAAATAGGGCTTGGACCTGTTATAAAAGGATGTAACTCATGGAGAGAGTGATATTATCTCTTCTCTACCTCATTTCATGCTTATACATGGTCCTCTTGGGTTCTATTATCCATTGGTGCACTATACTTGTGATTGCATGCAATTTTATGTGTAGAATGATCTATAATTGCTATTTTCAGATCCACACGTGTGAAATGCAGTAGCTTGCTGATTTTGTATGGAAAGCAACAGTACTTTATCATTTCACTCAAGTTTGATCAATTTCTATTAGTGTTTGCATCTCATTTTGTGTGTAGATGCTGATTTTTTTCTACATTGGTGAGATTGGTAGTGTATTTTTCTTTTAACCAAAGATCTTTCAAGTGGATTGGATCTTAATGATCTGAAAACTGTAGAACAACTGATGAGACAGATCTTGATTCTACCAACAAAGTGTGCAGTTTACTTGACAAAAGATGAGAAAGAAATGAAAGCGAACTCGAAACATTTCTATTCCTGACCAACTCGAAAAGATTCGTGAAGGATTCACGAAATTTGTCTTGCAGTCAACTCAAAAGATTCACAAACAATTTCTTGTGGAAGCTCGTGGCTTTCTTGTTGAAGCTCAAAATATTTGCACACAGAATCTTGTCACAAAAATTTTCAGTTTCTTGTTCAAGCCTCAGATGTCGCAAAATTGTCGCAAACAATTCGCGAAAACTTCTGGACTGTTCTTCAAGCCCACCTGTCACAAAACTATCTCGAACAGTTTGCGAAATATTCTAGCTTCCTTCTTCAAGCTCAAGAATTGTCATCTGTCGCGAACAATTCGCGAATGACGAAAATGTCACGAAGAGACAAGTGTTGCAAACAATTTGCGAAATACGAAGCAATATAAATACATATGCACTACTTGTTGAAACTCACTCAATCAAAGACACGACAACGAGATAAGACAACAAGAGATGTATATTGATGAATCAGATTCAGAGTTATAAAAATGCATTTTTGATCAATAGTTTTTTATTGTCTAAATGGTCTTGAGTTGTCTCATACTTCCGCATATAGTATCTTACTTTCGCATATAATTTTCGCATGCATATTCAGCCAGAATAAATATTGTTCTATTAGTACATAGATCAGATAAAATCGTGATTGAAGACACTGATATTAGTTTGATTTATTCAAACTTGCATCGTGTTCTCTATCGCAAAATAATTGCTCTTTTTCCTACTCTGGTATCAGAGCATACGAAATTAAAGTTGATACAGTGGTATCTTCATATCCCTCTTAGCATTCTTCATACATCCATCAGTAAGCCGCTATCTGGAGCTTATTCAGAATTAAAAGTTGTCATCGATCACCAATATTCAAGCTAAGATCACTACAATCTTGGACCCACAAGATTCAAACTACTTGATTTGAAAATTAAAGACTTCACTCTTGTTGAATGGGCGAAGGTCTATGGCAATGGGTAGAACCAATTGAGGAGAAGCCATAAGCTACTCCTGGCAAAGAACTTTGAGAATGGAGTTTAAAAAATGACAAAGCTATAGCAATTATTGCGTCTTTAGTGCATGACAATATAATGCTAGATCTTACATCAATTTCAAATGCAAAAGATTGGGAAGAATTGCAAACCAAGAATGAGACTCGATCTTGTAATCAGATCATGTTCTTGGAAGACCAATTAACTTACCTTCAGTGGGACGGCAAAGACCTGAACACATTCATGCGAAAGATTAAAGATCTATTTATTTCCTTGCAAAATTCTGATGCAGAAAATACAATTTCTAAGGAAAAATAGCTTAGTTATTTTCTTCAAGCCCTACCCAGGTCATTCCACACAACTTGAACCTTATTGGCGAAAGATGCGACAATGACACTTCAAAAGACAATAGATGGAGTGAAGGAAGAAGTAGAAGCTCGTGAACGCTATGACGACAATGGTGATTCAGAAAATGCTCTATTTACTCAGAAGAATAAATCTTCTAATAAGTCTAAGTTTAAGAGGGAGTCGTCTAAGAAGAATGAGTCTAAGACTAATGAACAACAATCTGAAAAACAACAGAAGAATTCTGTGGATAAGAAGATCTGCAACAGATGTAAAAAATCAGGTCACATAGAAGAAAAGTGTTGGCTAGATCCAAAAATTGAATGCATTCATTGTCATAAACGAGGTCATGTAGCAATAGACTGTTATCAGAATCTCAGAAACAAAAAGAAGCAGAATCAAAGCGAACCTTCAGATTCAAACTATGTCGAAGACAAAGCAAAAAATGTTCCAGAGCAGCAGAAGACAGGGTAACGAGGAATTCAACAGCTTATGTTAGTACTGATCTATGTTGTTCATCTAATTCAATTCGAGAAATAGTACTTGATTCCGGAGCCACCTCACATTTTGTTTTCTCGAAACAAATTTTGTCTGAGTACAAGAAGATGAACGATTCGAGATTCATTATACTCTCACCGGTAGTCAAACATACATCAATTCGCTTGTTATTCGTATATGCAGTGGCTCATGATTTGAAAATCCATATTGTGGATGAGAAAACTGCTTTCCTGCACGCAGAATTGGAAGAAGACTTATTCATGGACCAACCAATTGGTTTTGTAAGCCAAGAATATCCAGAATACGGATGTCACATGAATAAAAGCATTTATGTTTTTAAACAGACAACGAGACAATGGTATAGAAAGAAGGATGAAGCACTACGTTCCATAGGCTTCAGATCTCTATTTGCTGAATCAAGTCTCTATATCAAACATGTCCAAAATGAAAATATTATTTTAGCTGTTTATCTTGATGACACACTTATCTTCTCAAGAAGAGATAAGTTAGTTTCAAATGTCAAAAGAGACATTCTAAAATATTTGAGATTGATGACCTAGGAGAAGCTAAAATCTATCTAGGCTTGCAGATCGTGAGAGACTTTGAAGGTGGTAAGTTGTATCTTCACCAACAAAAGTACACTCAAAAGATCATTGAAGACTTCAACATGCTCAAATGCAAAGGTGTGCAAGCTCCCATGATACCTGAAACAATACCGAGCAAGGCAGAATGTCCGTAGACTACTAGATTTGGCCGACTTTTGGATCATTAGATCAGCCTAAGTGGTGGCTAATAGATTGCATATCAAATTTTCAGCATTTGCATGTAGATTTGGAATAGTCAATTTTTTGTGATTTTGTCAAAACCCTAATTTTGATTGGATCTCTAGATAGTGAGGTTGCAAGACTTCATTTGAGTGTGTTTCAATCTTAGAAAGTGGCAAAAGTCATTAGATTGAGGATAGATCATAGGTTGATCAAGATTTCCATGATTCTATGTGTTGATTTGCTTGGTATAAGTGCTAGACGAGAAGGCTTTATGAATTCAAGTCTACTTCTAGAGTATTGACTCTAAGAAATAAAATCTTTTCTTGTTTGCAAAAGAATGAAGAAAGTCCAAGTACTTTTGTTTTGAGGATGAAAGCATTGAATGATGAGTTGGCTTGTATTGATGAAAGCATTAAGGAAGGAGAGCTTATTCAAGTGATTCTTAATGGCTTGTTGGATGCTCATGCTAACATTGTTCAAATTATTGCTATTCAGAAGACTTTGTCAAGTTTGATGGATCTTCAAGAGATCTTGATAAATGAAAAATAAAGGCTTCAAGAAGAGGTGGATCTACATTGAAACGTCAAGAGGATGCTATGTTTAGAGAGGGCAAATTCAAGGGCAAAATCAAAAGTAAGTGGTCTAAAGGGCAAGATCGAGTGGATGCTTCTTCAAGTGGCAAAATAAAGATAGATCAAAGCTCAAGTGCTTCTATTGTGGCATCAATGGACACTTTGCAAGTGAGTGCTACAAGAAGAAGAGAGATCAAGGAGACAAGCAACGTAATCTTACTCTTGATGAGGATGGTTTGGATGTGCAAGTTGCAAATGATGATGCTTTTGTGATGTCTTCATGTATGCTTGCCTTGGTGGATTGATAGTGGAGCAAGTTCACATCTGACCTTTCACAAAGAGTACTTCACTTCTTTGTTGGCATATGGAGATGACAAGAGGGTGATCTACACGGCCAATGATGGTGAGTGTGCAATCAAAGGGATTGGCACAATTTCTATTTCTCTCTCTACAAAAAGGAATGTTCATTTGGAGGATGTCTTGTTTATTCCATCTATTACCAAGAATATGCTTAGTGTGAGTCAAATGCTAAGTAAAGGCCTCAAGGTGGAGTTTGATGGAGATGCTTGTATGATCAAAAGGAAGGATGTGTCGATTGGAAAAGGTAAACGACAAGGAAAGTTGTTCAAACTAGATACAAGTGTTATTGCTAACCAAGTTGGATGTGTTGCAAGAGAGCAAATACCTATTCAAGAGGTTTGGCATAAAAGGATGAGACACCTCAACTTCAAGTCGTTGGAGGTAATGGCTAGGAAGAAGACTGTAATAGGTCTTCCAAGCTCCTTAAGTGGCATCAAACATGTTTGTGAGTCTTGTGCTTTGTCTAAGTCACATAGATACCTTATACTAGATCTATATCTAGATCTACAAAGCCTTTTCAACTTGTACATTCGAATATTCATGGATTTACTACAATTAGCAATAGTGGAGCTAAGATGTATGTAACATTCATTGATGATTTTAGTAGATTTTGTTGGATCTATCTACTATCAAGTTCAAGAATGCAAGGGAGAGCCAATTTTTCACAAGGATATTGTGCTTAAGGAGTGACAATGGTGATGAGTACATATCTACCAAGTTCAAGGCATTTTGTGATGAGTATGGGATCAAGAAGGAGTATACAACATCAAGGACCCCACAACAAAATCGAGTGGCTGAAAGGAAGAATAAAAGCCAGGAGGTTAAGTGCCAATCTTGACAAACCATTTTGGGATCAAGCTTTGTTGTGTGCCAATTTCATGTGCAATAGGTGGCCGAGTGCTATTTTGGATGGAAGAACACCTTTTGAGATGCTAATCAAGAGGAGGCCGAGTGTCAACTTTCTAAGAACCTTTGGATGCACATGCTATGTCAAAATTACTCTTGATGATAGGACCAAGGAGGATCCATCTTCAATAAGAGATATTTTTGTTGGATATAGTGAGGTGAGAGTAAAGCCTACAAGGTTTACATTCCTTCAACTAACAAAGTGATTATTGGTAGAGATGTCATTTTTGATGAGAAGAACATTCCAAAAGTGTCTTCAAGCATGATTGATGGTAGTGTGAATGGATCTAACATTGATGTTGATGAAAAGGATCCTACTTTGGATGGTGATGATGATGGACCTTCATCAAGTCAAAAGCCAAGGAGAACATCAAGGGAAAAACAAGTACCTTCAAGGCTCACATATGATCAAAAGGATAAGCAAGTAGTTTCTGAAAATTATGTTGCTTTCTAACCTCTTTGGATGAGCCTGCAAGTGTAGATCAAGCAAGGAAAAAAGAGGAGTGGATCCAAGCAATGGATCTTGAGTATCAAGCTCTTATGAAAAATGGAACATGGAGATTGGTGGAGTTTACAAATGTTTACAAATGGAAAATGTTTACAAATGGTGCCTTTTTATCTTTGGGGTGGCTCTTGCCCCTTGCTTCCTATTGGCTACTTCCAAGAAAGTGAGATTGAAATCCACACCCTTCACAAGAAGCACTAACAAATCTATGGTGTAGGAAGAAACACACCCCACCTAGCACCATTTGACTTTGACTAGTTTACAAAACTTAGAAACTTAAGTTAAGCTTAAATTTTGGTCTTTTACATTATTTTAACTACGTGGCCCAAAGTCAAGTTTATTGCCAAAATTATTTATTGACATGTGCTCATTGGGCCATGGGCTTACGCACGCAGGATGCCATGATCCTTGTAGCTATTTTTGACTAAATTATTTATTTACATGGTAATACCCTCAACAAAGAAGGGTCTTTTCCAGTTTTATATGCGGGTTTGATGAAGATGCAAATGGTTTAAGCCAGTTTCAAAGTGTCCTCTGTCCCTGGCCCATGTTTTCTTGGGAGAACAATGTGAAGGTTCAAACTTGTTCATTCAGATGTCAAATGCAATAGGAGTCTTAAGAGAAGAATTTTTATGCAAAGTGGCAGGTTTACATGTTTATACTTCTTTGTCAGTGAGGTGAGTACGCATAATCTAGAGTTCAGTAGGTAGGGGAGTAAGGAAATTCACAGTAGGAATGTACCAAAGTTTGAAGGAATTGGGTGCATACTTGAATTCAATAGTGCGGCTGGGAACCATAAGGATTTAACAACTTTTGGACTGGCAAAATGTATAAGCAGAAAGGTCACCAATATCATAAATATCCTGGGAGAATAGCTCAAGTTGTGATGTGTTATCCTCATCCAAAAAAGACAAGTGGCGGGTATGGGGATAAAGGTGCATCAAGGATAGGGGTAGTGGCAATCTCAGTGGAAGCAATACCATTTTCTTTTTCTAGACACTCAAATTTGCCTCCTGGATTTGATAGCTTTGCGGCTATATTAAACTATAATAAGTTCTGATTACTGACTTTGTTGCTATGATACCACTAATGGGATTCGCGACTTCTTTGCTAATGAAACGCATTGGCTATATCATTCCTACAATCCTCCAGAATGTAGACAGACACTGTTGACCTATGTTTTAAGTTAATTCAGCATTGAACCTATGTGCAGAATAGATAAAAACAAGCGAATGATATACATGAACAATAAGCAGACAATAATTCAATCGAGATCAGACATTTTAGAATGATATGTGTGCAACAACTACAACATCATCTATTGATCCTCTTGTTCAAGCACTGTGTGACAAACCCACACAGTGCATTCGCATGAGAGAAGCAATGTTCTCTCACAAACACTGTCTCGCTTACTAGCGAACTTCTTGGATCTCTTATTCTATTTTTTTTTTTTCTTGTATCATTAGTGCATTTAGCAACTACATAAATTCAGAGTAACATTTCTGATTAGGTAGATTAAATAATCTAAGACTAATCACAGTTTACAAGAGTGGCAGATTAGACACGTCCTAATGTTCTTCTGTTGATGTCACCATACCATATCAGAAAACTATATTTCACGATACTTGTTTGATCTTCCTAGTCCTTTGGAGCGTGAAGAGTCAAAAGTATTCGACCTTCGGGTGTCTCAAACATTTTTGTTTCGCATCGTTCGACCTTCTCTTGTTGTTCATGTTGTTTGCGAATATTTCGGAGGTCTTCGAGATATTCGTCAGGCTGGGAGTCGAGAGCTAGCAGAGCTTTGGTAATAGAAACACTTTGTTTCTTCAGATGCTTTGAAATAAGTCTTGCTTTATGGTGCTTTATTGTACTATATTTTACTTCTCAGCTATACTTTACCTTGTTGGCTTATGAATAAAGGTGCCAAAGGATTTGTTCTTGCGTAAGCAAGAGGAACTATGTGAATGCTTTACTCTCTCTCTCTCTCTCTCTCTCTCTCTCTCTCTCTCTCTCTCTCTCTCTCTCTCTCTCTCTCTCTCTCTCTCTCTCTCTCTCTCTCTCTCTCTCTCTCTCTCTCTCTCTCTCTCTCTCTCTCTCTCTCTCTCTCTCTCTCTCTCTCTTCGAGATGTAAATCCGACTATCCTTTGGTTGGGGTAGTATCAAACCTTTACCTTTAAATTATGATTCATCGGCTAACATAGGTCTTTTTTTATTATCAGTCCTCATGGTGGTTTCAGGATGCCGTCACCATAGGTTATGGGGAGCCCCTTCCTCCCCCTAACCATTTTGTTCAGACTTTGATATGTTGCATGAAAAAGGCCGCTACTTTACATGATTTTATTAATGGAACTGATTGGGCTACTTGTATTGCTGCTGGATTTGAAGATAGGGTCCTATGTCTTATTGATCTACTTAGTACTTTGGATTGGGTTAAGATATATCTAATTTTTGTTAAGAAAAAAGATTCTCTGTCTACTGTGATAAATCCCTTTTTGGTAATATTGCTGCGATTGTGAAATAATTTCAGGAAGAGAAGAGGTTTTTTAACTCACACATCAAAAAAGACAAGGAACCATTAACAAGTGAGAATATAGGTCACAACAATGGCTTCAATAAGCAGTATACAATCAAAGATTTGTACAGTCCTCGACTCATCAGGGTCGCACTAGCATGGAAGATAAAGACCTCTCTCATACTGAAGGGAGAAGGACTATGGCCCTGGGTAGTTGGCACCGAAGAAATGCCAGCAACAACAGGCAAGGAGCTACATGAATGGAGAGAAAAGAACGACAAGGCAGTAGTCGTGTTGTCATCATCCATCAAAGATAGTCTCACACTTGACCTGGCTACACTCTCCAATGCAAGAGATATGTGGGATACTTTGCTCACAAGGTTTCAGACGAAATCACGCAGATGTGGATTTGTGAGTATCTACTTCCCCCCCTAGCTTGCATATGTATATCCACTAGGTATGTGAAGCTTGTCATTGTCAACTTCTCCATAGTAGATGCATAGGTCCTTTGTCGCTCGAATATACCTCATGACTCTGATGGGAACCTTCCAATGGGTTATGCTTAGCCATAAATTGGCTTGGTGAGCTTACTTGTAAAAGAGATGTCAGGGTTGGTACAGACCATTGCATACATGAAAAATCTTAGAATCGACTGATAGGAATATTCTCTCATCTATTCTTTCTCCTACTTTATTTGAGGACCTTGGTCCTTCGAAAATTGCAATCCTAGGTCCATTAGTCAGTGATCTGCTTTGCAATTTATTAGATTGTATTTAATAAGTGTGTTATGAAGATACCTCTGTTGAGTGATATAGCTCAGCCTCTCTCTCTCTCTCTCTCTCTCTCTCTCTCTCTCTCTCTCTCTCTCTCTCTCTCTCTCTCTCTCTCTCTCTCTCTCTCTCTCTCTCTCTCTCTCTCTCTCTCTCTCTCTCTCTCTCTCTCTCTCTCTCTCTCTCTCTCTCTCTCTCTCTCTCTCTATAAATTTAAATTCCCTATAGCTGAAAAGCAATGCGTCGTCAACATATAATGTGACAATGATAAAGGAGTGTTGCTACATTGACTTGAAGTAGACATTGGAATTGGCAGTGCTTGGTTTGTAACCGTGCTAGATGAGAAATGTGTTGATCCTCTAAAAGCAAACTCTGGTAGATTGTTTCAAGCCATAAAGTGTTTTAGGGAGTTTTCATTCATGATTCTCCTTACTGTTGAGAATGTATCTCTCAGGCTACATCATGTAGATGTCTTTTTTAATTACTCCATTTAAAAAAATGGTTTGTACAAGAGGGATTTAGTCGAATATCTATTCTAGATGTAAGCTGCAGTGAAAACAGCTTTAGTCCAGAAATGGGTAGTGATGCATGAGCTAGCATGCACGTAGCTGATTTGATTAAGGTACAGTTTTTCCTCGACAAGCCCATTTGATTGAGGTGAATAAGGAGTGATGAATTGTTGTTTGATGTCTTGGCTAAGACATTACTCCTTGAATTTGGTTGAAATATATTCTCCACCATTGTTTGATCTCATGGCTTTAGTTTGTTTATTAGTCTCTTTATCGTCAAGCTCCTTGAATGTCTTGAAGATGTTGAATGCCTCTAATTTATGCATGATAAAATATACAATTGGTCTTCTTGAATATTCATTACTAAAGATAATAAAGAATCTGGCATCTTTCAATGACAAAGTTTGCATTGGGCCACATATGTCTGTATACACAATGTCTAGTAGATCTTTAGCTACATGTTGATGACTTGATCTAAAATGGATTCCCAGTCTACTTTTTGATAATACATCCTAGCAGACAAGGAATTTGACTTTCCTATCTAGATAGTCAAGATCAAGTACTGCAGACCATCCAAACATATTGGATACAAATGCATAATTTAAATGACCAAGTCTATAATGCCAAACTAATCATTTATTAATGTGAATAGAACTATTCAGAGCTTGATTGATAGTAGAATAACAATGACTTAGTCTATACAAGTATCCATGTTTCATTTCGAGTGCAAGGATCTTGTTTGTCCTATCAATAACTCAAGGCTGGTCAATCTTGAATTCTATTTTATGTCCTAAATCTATAATTTAGCTTACAAATAGTATATTTATAAATAAACTGGGTACATAAAGGACTTTAGATAGTAACTTGAACTGATCAGTTGAGAAGCTTACTCCTACAGTACCTTCACCTTCAATAGAATGTGTGGTATTGTTGTTGAGGTGAACTTATTTTTTGGTATTGTAGGGCGTATAGGCCTGGAAACAATTGATTTGATTGGTCATGTGCTAAGTGACTCCAAAATCAAGAAACCAGGAGTTATCGTCTGATGCCTTCTTATGGTTGGTCATGACTGCATCTTTGTCCACTTCTTGACTAGGGGCATGAGATGTTTCTACAGCTGCATTCACTTGTCGATTCAACTGCCTCTTCATGTTATACTATGGAATCTCCTGGTTGTAGTATTTGTAGAACATCTTCTTTGTCCGTGGACTCGATTTTGCTCTTGAATTTGTGCCGACTTATGTTGTTTCAGACTGTTCTACTCGAGCTTCTTCTTCTTATATTTGCATAGAGATATTATCTTTCTCAAAGATTCATTTGTCAATCTCAAGGGAAAGGAGAAAGTTGTAGATGTTGAATCAACACCTGATATTGCATCAAGTTCGAATCTCAACTCTACTCCAATCAATGATTCAGAAGACATCTCAACATACCCACAACATCAAGAACCAGAAAAGCAAATTCTTTGAATATTGAATTGGAACAGATTTTATCCGACAAATTTATCGACAATGCCATAGCCACATGTTATCTTGTCGATGAGCCAATCAATTATTTGGAGAAAAATTCCAATCTAGATGTGGATCATTGAAAATTAGCAATGGACAAAGGGTATCAATCTCTTATAACAAAACAAACATGGATTGTTACAGATTTGCCCATTGAAAAGAATATCATTTCTTGCAAATCAGATTATTAGGTACAAAACTGATGGTTCAACTAATCAATGAAATGCAAGATTAGCGATTCTCTCAAATACTGAATGTTGATTATTCGAAAACTTTCAATCCCATGGTCAATGGCGATCATACTTTTGCTTTCATTTGTAGCCATGGCAAATCTAGAAATTCACAAAATGGATGTACAAACTGTATTTTTACATGGAGTTATTGAAGAAGACATGTATATGTCTCAACTCGAAGGCTATGAGTTGAAGGGAAACACCCATCAGATATGTAAACTTCAAAAAGCTCTCTACAAACTTAAACATTCGTCTTGTGCATGGTTTCATCGAATCAACGAGTTCTTGATTCAACAAGGCTTTATACCAAATTCAACTAATTGTATTGTCTACTACAAATCAATGAATTCATCTTTTAGTATCATTACATTATATGTTGATGCCACATTACTATTTAGTAACAACATTCGAATGTTGAAGGATGTCAAAGAGATGTTGTCAAAGGAATTCGATATGAACATCCACAATCTTTTATTCAAACATCAAAAGACCAACTATTAACTAGCCAAAACTCCAATGGATTCAAGATCAAAATATTTGAAGGACCACTGTCCCCAGTCTTTTGAAAAAATTGAGCAAATGAAACAATATCCTTATCATTCTATTATTGGTTCTCTCATGTACGCCATGATATGTATTAGACTCGACATTGCTTGTTTAGTTAGTACACTAACTTAATACATGTCGAATCCAGGTTTCATTCATTAGAAAGCTCTACTTAGAGTTCTTCAATATCTAAAGTTAACACCAGATTATTGCATTTGTTATGGTGGAAATTCAAATGATGATTCGAATGACCAAGTTAATCTTCTTCAAGGTCTTACAAATGTAGATTGAGCTGGAGATGTTGACAACAGAAAGTCGACATCAGGATATGTCCTTGTATTCAACAAAGGTCTTGTCTCTTGGAACAACAAGGTAGAAATCGACTGCATTATTTTTGACATTTGTGATTATGAATTATGTGATTGTGACATGATAAATACTATAATTCAAAAATCATGACTACAATTGTTGAAAATCTAAAACCATTAATATTATGACTACATTTATAAATATTCATGTGAGTATAAATAATCAACAATGAAGCTTCCAGTTATTGCCTTTAAGTCATGACTGCCATTATTCAAATCACAAAATAGTGAATATTGATAACAATATAGTCAATGTTTAATTCTAAAATCATGAAAATTTGAATATCAAAGTGAGGAGTTGAATGTTGTAATAAGCACACAAAATTTCTAGACCAATTGTATTTAGGAAATGACTAACTACTTTTCATCCATTCTTACTCAATGATAGTTTTTCATTTCAAGTATTTATAAATCCAAAAAAACGATAGCTATGGCAAGGCCTTTGTAGTCTCCCACAATGGGTTGTTTATAAATATATAAATGTCATTGACAATTTATGCACTCTGTATTGAACATGCTCATTTTGCTTGGCATTCCAATGGTCATCAAACAACTAGACAAACATACATCACTCAAATCTTTACAGATTTTTGTTTAATGGACACTACATTTTGAGGAGAAAAATCAACACAAAGTTCGTAAAACTATAAACCAATTCGATTAACTACTCTTGGAACCAGTGTTACATTTTAAAATACTTTGAATGTCCATAAACAATCTTGATACAAAAATAATAATTTCAAAATTAGTAGAATTTGGAAGAATATATTCTTTGCTTGAGAAATTGGATAGAGGGTGTGGTTCTACCCACAAGCCATTGTTGTTTGAAAATATTCCTCAATCCATTTGCAATTTTAGAGACTTTATATTGCAGTAACTCAATGTCACAATCCATGACATCTATATTCCATTATGTTGGATGGGTATCAATTTACAACTAATTTTCAGTTGCATAGTAGATAAAATAGACCAACACTAATTTACCGAATAAATAAATCACATATTACATTGTAGATAAAAACGATCGAAATACAATTTATTTGCCGAATAAATAAATTGCATACTTAAATTTGTATTTTTGTCTATCATCAACATGCTACACATTGGAGCATTTCACTTGCATCTCCACAACTAATTTCCATGCATGTCACAACTTTAGTATAAAGTAACCAACCAATCCAATATCCTCCTTTGCAAGAATGAAAAAAAATAAAAATTCCTTAGACCTTTCAACATTATATTGGGCAACACATTATTGATCTCAAGTGGGAGTGTGTTGGGGATATTCCCGACAAACTATAAATAAATAAAATCGACCAATAAAATGTGTTGCAAGGGCATGGCATCCTGCGCATATAAGCCCATGGCCCAATGAGCACGCAAGCTAAGTTGTAATTAAAATAATAGGTTTGGGACGTTTGTAAGTAAAATAAAACTTGAGGCCCAAAGTCAATTCTAAACTTAGAGATTACTTTTTTAGAATTGGGTCCAAATTGGGACTCACATGAATCTTGTGAATTTCAATGCTTGAATAAGTCTAGATAGCTTGAGAGGTGGATTCATAACTCCAATTCAACTCAAAGTAGGAGGGGAGTCCATGGATCTATATATATGTGATGTACTCTCATTGACAAAATGATGATTTTTGTGTGTAATGTAAATTGGGAGACTAAGCTCTTTGTGCTCTCTCTCTCTCTACTCGAGTTTGTACTTTCATATTCTCTCTCTAGCCGAGTTGAGACATTTATTGTACTTAGTTTCATATTTTGTTGACAGATCTTGCTTGTAACACAATAATATTTATTGTATGATCAGCTTTCCTATTGTCAATCAATGCTAGTCTGATCTTTATGGTATTATTGGGCTTAGGAGATCAAAAGTACACATGTAGGGAATCCCACTTCAAAAAGATTGGTGCTGAAACCAATGCATCCTTAAGCTTTTGGAAAGCCTTTAGGGCTTACCCGTTCCAATGTGGATCCGTTGTGAGTTTGTAAATTGGTCGAGCTAACTCCACAAAATCAAGAATGAAGATCCTATAATAGTTAGCATGACCCATGAAGATGTAGACTTCGCGGATCATTCCCGGTGGTGGTAGATCAACAATGATCCTGATCTTTGATAGGTCTGTGGCAATCCCGTGTCTTGACACTATATGGCCGAGAATCAAGCCGTGTGTCACCCAAAATTGAAATTTTTATGGATTCAAGAAGATCTGGAAGTTGCGACATTTTTGTAACACTTTGTCCAAATTGGATAAGTGTTCTAAGTCAGGTCTATGCACGCACAGATCACTTTATAGGCATAGGTTCCCCATTCCATGGCAAATGATATCTGGTGTTGGTCTTGGGGGGCTATCTTCACATGATTATAGCCGCTGAAGCCGTCTAGAAAACTGTAGGCTTCGGCGCCAGCTACTTTGTCAAGGACACTTTACATAAATGGTAAGGAAAATGATCATTTTTGGTGACTGCATTTAGCGCCTTCAGATTCACACAAATTCGGATTTTGTCATTCTCTTTGAGTACTATAACTATCGACGATACCCATTCCGTGTGTTCGATTTCATAAATGAAATCTGCATCCATCAGCTTTTGCAACTCCTGCTTGATCAGCTCTATATGATTTGAGTTGCAACGGTAGTAACGGCTTACCTTGTGGACTGCTCCATCCACCAAGGGTATGGTGTGTTGGACTACTATTGGTGGAATGCCCTTTAGATCACTGTAACTCTAGGCAAAACAGTCTTTATACTCCACCAACAAGGATCGTACTCTCTTGAATTGTGTGGGCGTTAACTATTCTCCCACATGCACTATCTTTTCTTCTTCACCTAGCTCGGCAAGGTTCATCGGCTGTGTGCACGCAGGTCCCTCGAAGACTTGTTCCGTTGGTGCCTGACTTTGATCATGTTCTCACTGGGCTTGTGGCATCATAATTACCATGTCATCCAAGGTATAATTCTTGAAAGTCTCAGGCATCTCGTGAACTGGAGCTCGTCGAGATTCATCTTTCAGCATATTGATCTTAGCCCGACTGGTTTTCTGTCATCTATGTAGAAGATGATGCTGTATCTGAGTCCATCTTTATTGACTTCAAGGAATCCAATACCTTTTTTTTGCTCTTTTTTGTCATTTTGGTAGATCCTTGTTGTCTCTTATCGGAACTACCGTGACATTCGCCTTGTGGTTGCGAATATCAACATCCACTGTAGCTATGGCCTCCTCGGGTAGATCACTCCATCAGATCACCTGGTTGTAGCGTTGTTTCAACTGATTCTTCTTATTTGCAGGTGCTTTTGGTGGATCGATTCTTGAGACCTTCGCCATAGCAGACTTTTGCGGCGGTTGAGCTGGTATTTTCTTGATTCCATAACAATCTAGATCCATGTGGTGTAGGACCTGTTCATCGATCAGTTCAATCTCTTTATTATAAGTTAGAGCATGTTGCCAAGGGACTAAATCATCGTCCACTGGGTTCTCAATAGGTCCCGCTGACAGCCATGTTACTTTTATCATATTCACTCCAAATGTGATTGGTGTGTCCATAGTGTAACACTTGGGTGAGGATGTGTTGGGTTTAGGATCTGATTCATATTGACATGCTCTACAGTCAATTGTAAACTCCACTTTTCATACAAAGTAGTGGAGATCAAATTGACACCTGATCCTCCATCTACTACTACTGCCTCGTCCTCGTATCTCTTGTGTTTGATTGGCAAAGTGATGTTGTGTTCCTCACTTTCCCATGTTGCCCCGATGTGGAGGACATTACTTGTTTATTCATAGCCCGTACAATATATGGCCCCAGGCGCTACAAGCTCCTCATCCGCTTTGGACCCTTTAGCTAGAAGGCTTTTCGCGTGTGGTGCAATCCGCAGTAGTTCTCCGAGTGCTAAACTAACACAACTTGCCAGTAAAAGTGTGAGGCTTTCAGTTTCCTCGGGCTTCCCCATGTGAAAAGGTGGTTCATGTTGGTGCAACCGATCATTCTGATCAGTGCGCAGTGGTGAGCCCACTTGCGATTCCTGTTCGTTGCCAACTAGAGGTTTCGTGGGATTGTCCCCTTCCTGCTCTTTTTCCTCCGCTTCTACCTTCTGTACCAAGTGTCATATTTTCTAGTACTGTCTTCTTTCTTCTCTCACATTCTAGTATGATGTTGAGGTTGAGGGTTGGTCATCAGTGACCGAGGGTGGTGGTGAGGGAGCCACTTCCTTCGTCTTCTGTGCTCGCATGACGACTAACATATGAGCATGGAATTGTTGTCTTTCCGATGGCATCCCCGTTGGAACTGCTGGTTGTTGTACTGCAATGAAGTTGAGAGGTGCACTAGTTTCAGGTCTCAATGGACAATTCTTGTAACAATGTCCATAACCGCATTTTCGGTAGAAGGATGTATATTGTCCCTTGTAGGGACATTCCGCAATTCTATGTCCTTCGTCACATCCGTAGTTCCTCCCGTCTTAATGCTGAGTTTGAGCTGCATAGGGGCTGCAACATATTCATTTATGGCAGGATCCATAAATGGTTCATCTGGTCCATACCATTGCTGCTGCTCAGGTCGAGGTGGTATTTGCATCTCTGGTTCCGTTGCTGTCAGGTTTACATGGGCCACTTGTTCGTAAGTTGCTCCATCTGATGTTTGTGTAATTTTGTCATCTGATCCAACAACGGTGTTGTGGATAGAGCAGATGATTTTAATGACGATGATTCTAACAAGGGAGTAGGAGTGTGGGTGTTTGGATATTCGTCGTCAGATCCCTCATCCTCTTCACAAATGGCATCTTCCATAGCTTCTTGCTGAGTAGCGTATTGTCGTTTCAGTTCTCTTCTGATGCTCCGTGGTAGTCTGGCTAGGAACCACATGATCACCGCATGATCAGGAGTTAGGGCTGTACTGCACTCGGATCATAGATGTTTGACCCATTCAATATAGTCCCGGATCCTTTCTCGTTTTCCCTTCTTGAATTTGCTCAATAAGAGAAACGGGTCTTCCAAGAACTTTCTTGGTTTAAAGCACGTAATGAGAACTGCCTTAACTACTTCCCAGGTGGATTTTTCTTCCTCTAACAGGTTGAAAAACCAATCCTGAGTTGCTGCCAATAAGGACATGGGAAACAACATCAGCTTTCCCACAGTCCGGACTGCTTGCAAGGGTGCGACAAGTACGGGTTGGCCCATTGGTTCCATTGGCGCTAGTTCCGGTTCTGCCTCTTGTTGTGCAGCTGCTAATCTGAGAATGTGTGGTGCTTGATTTGTTATCCTTCTTTCTACCGATTGTTCAGATCTCAGATTCATCCGATGGTGGGTTCCAACGTAGTTGGATCTTGCTTGTACAGTGGGATGAACTCTGGATCTTAAGGATCTGATCAATCTGATTGGCCAAAAGTGAAATTTAGGCCTTATATGGTGGTTTTTACTTGATAACTTTCTACACCTTGCACTGATTGACCTAAGATTTTGACAGTAGCTAGATCTGATGGAGATCTTTCCACTAATTTAGTCTGCAAGGGTTCTCTTGTGTGAGAGTTGGCTGTGCGAGGGTTCTTTAGCTATTTTTGCAAATAAAAAACTTGATATCTCTCATATCTTTGGGAAGTAGCTCTATCAAGAATCACAGTAGCTGAATTTGGGTCAGATCTCACTATGGAAATCTTTGCGAGAGTTAACTCTCACACTAAGTAAAAATTTCACTGTATGCAAGGTTTCAGAACCACTATTTTGGCTTGATCTTCACCAAATCTTAATACTAACTCTTGTAGGCTTCATCACTGATGGAAATTAACATTCCAAATTGATTGAGAGGGTCTGCGAGAGTTCTTACTGAAAGGATTTGCTGGGTCTTCACTTTTTAACGATTTTTTAACACTTAAATCCAATTTTTTGCTCATTGGAATCAAACTAACTCTTGCACGCTTTTTTGTGTCCTTGTTTCAATGAGATGGAGCTTCAAAATCTTTTGTGAGAGTTCTTGCCCACTGGAACTGAAAAATTTGGTGTCTGCGAAGGTTCTCTGCTAGTGTCCCATCTTTTTTTCACTGAAAACTCTCGCACAGGCACACAGACATCAAACTAACTCTCGCAAGCTTCTCTGTGCCCTGGTCTCACTGAGATGGAACTTCAGAGGGCTTTGCGAGAGTTCTTATGAAGATTTGAATTTTTTTGGATTTTGTCAAGGGTTTTTTGAATTTTTTTATGATTTTTCTCTGATTTTTGCAATCTGTTTGGAACTAACTCTCGCAGGCTTCTATGCAGGTCTGGGACAGTACCCTGGAGTTGCTGCCAATCATGCAAGGGTTAATTCTCACTAGTTTTGGAGATATTAAAAGCTGATGAGATTTTAGACTCTTTTTCCCTCCAAAATACAGATTGGTGTGTTTTTTGTGTTTTTTGCCTGGTTGGTTTGGGTTTCAAGCCCTTAGAGGCTGTTCAGGGCCTCCTCTACCCTCTCACACCTCCTCTGCTAGCTGTGAATAGTCCAAATACAAAAAAATATAGAAAACTAACTCTAAACTCCCAAAAATCTACCTGAAACTACTCTAAAAAACAAGAAAATAGCTAAAATGCAACTACACTAGTTAGTGGAAACCTATCCCCGGCAACGACGCCACTGTAGGGTCTTCGATTCGACATTGTAATAGCCCTCCCGCCTGTCAACAAGGGTTAGTTCACTGGATAGGCACCTAACTATGCATAGATGCTACTTTACAGGAGCAAAGGTTTCTTCATAGTCAAGGCCATATATTTGTGCAAAGCCTTTAGCACATAATCATGCCTTGTACTTGTTGATGGAGCCATCATGATTGTTCTTGAACTTGAACACCCACTTGTATCCAATGATGTGCATGTTAGGTGGTGGATTCACTAGCTCCCATGTATGGTTGGTGATTAAGACATCATATTCAAGATCCACTTGTTTTTCTTTGTCATCATAAGTGAGCCTCTTAGGCTCGGATCTCTCCCTCATGGATCTTCTAGGAGTGAAAATCCGAGGACTTTCAAAAGGATTTTCCAATCCGATTTGCAAGTCGATAGCTTAGTGATACAGAAATGAATTATTCAACCACAGAGCGGGAAGCACTGGCAATGATCTATTCGGTTAAAAAAATTTGACACTACCTAATGGCCACACATTTTGCTTTTTATACAAACCATCAATCCTTGCTCTATCTCGTTAACAAAACTTGCAACACCGGGAGAATCACTAGATGGCTAAGTGTATGCGAGGGTTCTCAGAGGCTGAATGTTCAGGACCTTCGCAGAGCATCAAGATCATCCTACCAACCTTTACAAGGTGCATAAATGAAATCAGAGCAGTGAAATTAGCCTACCTACATGGCCTGATCTTGAAAATCCAATTACATGTTGTGCGAGAGATCACCTCTTGCGAGAGTTGAACCCTCGCAGATTGGATGGAACTGAGCAAGGGAAAGTGGATTTCACCTAATACGCACTCTAAATCCGCTATATAAGGGCTAAATTCGAGTCATTTGTCACCTTTGCTGGCAAAGCTCTGTTCAAATTCTCACGTTCTCTGATTGCGACCAAACTTTCTACAAGCTATCATCTGCTCAAATTGAACATAGATCTGTGCTCTGAACTACAGTTCTTGCCATCCGACACTCGTTATTCATAGTCTTTTATCGTTTCCACATCTTTTTACTTTTTTCACCATTTTTCCTACTTGTTTGCCCATTTTTTATCACTGCTAACATGGCCTCCTCATTATCTGAAGACTCTGACACCAAGCAGGTGATCCAGCGTGAAATACCCTCGGCCACACATATCTGACCCTTACCCTCTAACACTCTACTTCAACCATGGCTTCAGACAACCGGCCCACTTCTTGAGGCAATGGGTTTTTTTCTGACAATTTTCCATTCTGAGATTAACATGGGACTCGCCCTTCACTCTTACGCCACCTGGGACGCATCGAAGTCACGCTTCCACTTCCTATACCAAGGTACCACATACAAGGTCAGGATTACCGCAAACTCGATGGTCACCATTGGCATTATGTCCGGTGACCATCAGCCTATCTCCCATTGTCATGCAAAAACTCTGATCAAACCTTTCGTCACCCAAACTGCACCAAAAATTCCAATCCAGACTAACAATGGTTACCTGATAGATGTTATAACGGAACCCGTAATTCAGGCAGTTGCACATCTATTGAACAACTTTTTGGTTGTTTCAACATTTCGCAAGGACAGAATTTAGTCTAAGCTGCTGAGTCAGATAGTGGAATCCTCTCTGGCATTCCTTGGCCCCTCAGTTGTGCCATACGACTAGCATAGCTTTCTCATTCGTGAACTAACCATCTCCATCAAACCCAACAACCGTGAGCGTATCGCAGCAGGCCCCCTGTTGTGTAATTTTGCCTACGCACTTCTCAAAGCGAAAGTGCACGGGTTCCACCGCTCAACCCTTTTGTCTTCTATCATGTCGCACACTAACCTCTATCCGCCATCTGTAGCATCCACCTCCTCCCAACCTGCAGTTACTGACACAATGACCAGCAAACGAATGCGTGGCGTTGTCTCTTCATCCTCATCTCCACCTACTACTTGAAGACGCACCACCACCACTGCACTAACGACTCCATCAACAACCACTACTTCTTCTTTCGTGCAACCCTCCCCTCCTGTCTCTGTTGACACTACCCCTCTTTCTGTTCCATCCACAACTATTTCTGTTTCTATTATCGTTTTCTCTATTGAAGCCACTTCCATTTCTATTCCTTTATCCACTACTCCTTCCATCACCATCGCATCCTCCATCGCTCCTGTCGCCATCGTTGCTCCTCTCCAGTTTAATCCCTCTGATTCTCAGTTGTCTTCGGACACTCTGGCGTGGATGCAAGTCATCAACTTTTCACCCCCACGCCAGACCATTTCTGCTCCATCTCGCCTTCGGTGCTCCACACCACACTTCAGTTCCCCTCTGTTCCACCCATCCTCTCGTTTGCGCCGGCTGCTCCAACCGACTTAACGACGACATACCAGCCCCTGGGCACATACATCCTGGAGGCGGTAGCAGCTAAGGCTATTTTGAAAAGCAGGGTACTCCACCTGGAAACAAACAACACACGGTTGCGAGTGGAACTTACAAAGTTGTAGCAAGAGCTGATTCTAGCTCAACAGCATGAACAAAAAGGGCACCGGGAGATTGCCAAGCTGCAATAGAAGGAGGATGGCCTCAATCTATACATCCAAAGCCTCTCCAAAGCACTGACAGAGGCCTCCACAAAGGTGCGGGAGCTTCAATCCTAAGCGTCCCAATGACTTGCTCCACTCCAGGCGCAACTACAAATTTACGAAGCAGAAAGTACGTGCCTGGGGGCAAAAGTCAATGTGAAAAATGCAAAAATAAGCTTGGTAGAGGCCAAAAATCTTGTATATAGGATGATTACACATGTGTGGAGCCTGTTCCCACGTGTGAAAATAGTGTACTTGTCATGTACCATAATCATATAGGTTGTACATATGATTTAATTCAAGTTCTAGTGGCTAAAAAGGCCAAAAACTAGTTTTCTAGACATATGACACATGGCATCAATCTATTGATTGCATGAGCCACATCCTTTGGTTAGATGTCACATCCCATGTGTAGAGGACAGCTCACATGTGTGGAATAAGCTGAAGTAGATGAATTTTGACTCCTAGAAGATTTTCAAGTAGATCTCCATATAGAAGGAAAATGGACCAAAAGTGTTCAAAATAGAAGGTTTTGTCCAAGTGTCAGTTTTGCATGATGAATCATCATATGACAAAGCACCTTCACACATGTGGGATCAGAGGGATGATCAGTACCACGAGCTCCCACTTATTGTATATATAGAGCCACATTTGGCCATAATCAGTGTGAGACACCAATCTTGGTTTTGGAAGCAATTTTGAGTGATTCTCTCCATTTGTCTACATTTGTTTTGATTGTTTTGAGGTTCTATCAATGTGTACTTGATTTTTTGGTTGGAGTCCATACTCAGACAGTGTTTCACACTTGTGAGACAATAAAGTACACCTACCTTCAATTAATGATTGTTCTTGTTAGGATTTTGTGTCTAGAATTGATCTAGATTGATCTTAATCTCAAATAGATTGATAGATCAAGTAATATGACAACCAATCCCTCTTGAGGATCAGATTAGGATCCACTCTTGGTCCTTTTTGTACGTTTTCCACAGTCAAAGCCCTACAAAGTGAAAAGCTCACCTGGCTAGCTCAACCTACACCAGACTCAAGGGCGCTATCTGAATCAGAGATGAATCTCTTTAGGCGTCAGGTGCAGGTATATAGCCAAACATTAAATAGCTATCAGATAGAGTTCGATAAATATCGGACAAGCGCAACTCATGAGCTCGCCCAGGCCAAACAAGCCCTCAAGGCTTGCCAACAATACATGGAGAAGAAGGCCCAGCCCACCCCCGTATTCCACCGCCACCCGTTTTTTATGCTGCACAGGCCAGCACAAGCCAAGACCAAAGTCAGCAAGCAACAGGGGGATTCAGTCAAGATCAAGGGTCCAAAGGCCAAGACCAAGGACCAACAGATACGGGTGCCGAGACGCGAGACCAAGGCCAAGAAGCAGGTCCCAGCCAAAGCCAAGAGGAAGGACAAGCGACATCATCCAGAGGTTCGCGCACCATATGTGCTAGTCGAGCCATTCGAAGACCAAAGTCCATGGAGGAGAAAATAAACGAATTTTTAGCGAAGTATCCTCACGAGTCATCAAGAGACGGCTGGCAGATATCTTTTTCAGCTCAGACAATAAAGGGCAAAGAGCTGCAAGCATTACCCACCCTCCAACCACAACCAGAGTGGCGTCAGTAGCTTTTTGAAAGAGACCCTACGGCCATCAGGGCCTATGTGACAAGTCCGCAACAACTACGGGTGAACGCGCACTTCCTGCCATGCACACGACGATCCAAATGGGCGGAATGCGACACCCCTCTAGACAAGATCACAATTCAAAATCTCAATTGGCTGAAAATTCCATCAGAGCATGGTTGGGATAGATGTAGATGCCAGAAGGGCTCTCACCATATTTGTCAATACATATTTCAACTATCCTGATCCAACAGTGCGCGCGGCAGCCACTTACGCCCAAGACTTAGAGAATTTAATGGGGATTGAAACTAAATGGGACAATCCCCCCCCCATATTTTTTGATCCTAATAAAGCGCTAGCTTTTGACAAAGTCAAAGATTAGCTGCCAGTCGCTCGTGTGTATTACCGAACTGCCTTCCTTGGCGATCCCTGGACGTGCAGATTCCAAGCGTGGGTCGACTAGGACTGGCTGACAGAAGTCCATAAGTCTCTTCACACGCCAAAAGACTTGAAGAAACTGGACCGCATCAATGTTATGGGAGACATCACGGGCTACCTGATCCACCAGAGGCGGGCAAAGAAGACTCTTTACTGAACCGACAGAGTGCCGAGGGACCGGCACTACTTCAGGCCGTGGGTCCTGTGGGGGGTATTACCGACAGATTGTAAATAAATAAAATCGACCAATAAAATGTGTTGCGAGGGCATGGCATTTTGCGCGTATAAGCCCATGGCCCAATGAGCACTCAAGCTAAGTTGTAATTAAAATAATAGGCTTGGGACCTTTGTAAGTAAAATAAAACTTGAGGCCCAAAGTCAATTTTAAACTTAGAGATTACTTTTTTAGAGTTGGGTCCAAATTGGGACTCACATGAATCTTGTGAATCTCAATGTACTTTTTGTTGACCCTTGGATCAAGTTGGGTCCAAGATGAATGGATAGGATCAATGTAAATATTAGGGCCTTCCCCATTTTATAAAAAGACATCATTTGTACTCTATTTCCATGCTTAATGAGAAGGAGAAAACTCTACCGATTTGGAGAGTCAAGCATCCTCATTTGCTGAGCACTCATGCTAATGCTTTTTGTTGTGTGTTTACAATTGTTTCCATTTCTAGGTTCTTATTCTAATAGTTATGGTTTCTCCATTAGCATGCATCTTGAGCTTTTGAGCTAACCTCCCCCTCAACTCCTCTCTCTCTCTCTCTCTCTCTCTCTCTCTCTCTCTCTCTTCTTTTTCTTCTTCCTCTTCTATTCTATCCTTCCCCTTCACCAACAATCATGATGGAGTTAGTTAGGGGAGTAGAGTTAGTGTGAGTAGTGTTAGTGGAGGTAGAGTTAGATAAAAAGTAGGAAACTAACTAAAAGTAGCATCTATGCATAGTTAGGTGCCTATCCAATGAACTAACCCTTGTTGACAGGCGGGAGGGCTATTACAACGTCGGATCGAAGACCATACAGAGTGGAAGAAGAATGATTGTGGCAGAGCTATGCTGGTGACAAGAGTAATGACGAAGAGATTGCCCATTGCCAAAATTTATGAAAATAGAGGGTCATCAAAGATTGTGAGGCTTGGAGCAGTAATGAAGGAAGAGTGATTGTTGAGGAGGAGGAGAGAGAGTATCATTTTATAAATTTAGAAAAATAAAGGGTGTTGCCAGAGATTGTGATCTATGTTTGAGACAAGCACAATCTTTATTTCTTCTATATGTACTATGTATCATTCATGAGGAGGTGTGCTACAGTCTGTAGCAAGATGAGCCGTGGGCCGATGAATCTAGCTGCAAGTCTGCAGTGCACTGTCGGATGAACGATACATGACATAGCATTTGGAGATGGACGGTGTAGGTGAAATCTGGTTGCAAGCCTGTATTATGGCTCAAAAAATAGATGCCTATTCTTAACCGATCGGATATGTCATGTGTCCAATATCACTGCTCACAAATGCTACTTTATAGACTTGCGGTCAAATGGGGATGGACCCATGCACATTCTTGCCAAGACAAGGCCAATTGACTACAAGGAGTTTTCATAAATAAATAATACCTTACAACCCCAAAAAAAACTCCATGTCACATCATGCCACCAAATTCGATTCTCTAATAGAGAATCAGACATGGACAGTCACTGACCTGCCAAAGGACTGAAATCCGATTCCATGCATATGGATATTCAAGGCAAAGTATGATGTTGAGGGAAAGCTAAATTGCTACAAGGCCAGGCTAGTCGCGAAAGGCTTTTCCCATATTCAAGATCTGGATTATTCAGAAACCTTCAGCCCAATTGTCAAACATGCTTCGATCCGCCTACTCCTCTCCTTTGCAGCCGTAGCAGATCTTGATGTCCACTAGATGGATGTCCAAACTGCTTTTCTCAATGGAACCATTGAAGAGGAAATCTATATGTTGCAGCCATAGGGACATGAACTCAAGGGAGATCAACAACACCTTGTATGCAAAATCCACAAGGCTCTCTACGAGATGAAAGAGTCACCCATAGCCTGGTTCCAGAAGATCAACGCATTTTAAATCGAGAATGGTTTTATTCCAAAATCGATAGACTCGAATGTCTACTTCAAGTCTGTATCATATTACTTCATCATCATCACTCTCTATGTAGATGATACACTACTATTCAGTAATGATCTGAATCTGATGAAGGATACAAAATACATGCTGACCTAGTAATACAAGACGACTGACCCACTACTATCTTGGAATCCAAATCCAATGAGCTTGTTGACCCAGTAGACTGATTTTCATCAATTAGCAACGATATCTCAACAACGTGCTGGAAAAGTATGGAATGGCCAACTGCAAACCAAGTCACTTTCCACTCGACCAATATCAAAGGAACAGTCTCCTCAAACTGAGGCAAAAAAGGAGAAAATGAAGCAATATCCGTTTCAATCCATTATTGATGTATGCAATGATCTACACGCGACCAGAACTTGCATATTTGATCAATACACTCAGCTAGTTCCTATCAAGTCCAGACTTAACTCATTGGAAAGCACTAACAAAGGTCATGAAGTACATCCACAACGAAAACTCTCATCTGCTACGAAGGCAACCAAACTGCCAACATCCTTGAAGCCTACACAGATGCGGATTGGGCAGGAGATGTCGATACCAGAAAATCAACTTCTGGATTTGTATTTTAATACAACCAAGGCCCAATCTCATGGAACAACTAGAAGCAGATCTCAGTTGCATTATCATCAACGGAATCCGAATACATAGCTACCACAAATGCAATCAAAGAGGCGATCTGGCTAAGGTAACTGCTTGTAGACATCAACCTTGCACAAACACTTCCTACAACAATTTATTGTGACAATCAAAGCACAATAGCGCTATCTCTCAGTCCAAGATTTCACTCTCGAAACAAACATATTGAAATCAAGTATCATTACTTTAGAGAGAAAGTGCATGGCAAGGAAGTAGCATTGGTTTTCTACAGGACAAAATACATGGCAGCATATTACTTCACAAAGGCTCTATCAAAGGAGCATCATTTCAGATTTAACGATATGTTAAATATGAAGATCAAAGCTTTTCAAGATTTTAATACTTAGTTTTAACAATCGTTCAAGTAATGAGCATCCTGAAAAGAGTCAAAGGCCGACTACATATTTCGGACCTTCACATTTTTCACAATCTTTGTTTTTCCCTTAAAATATTTTTAAGGCACCTTCATCTTTTTCACCTTCTTCGTCTTTTTCGTCTTTGGGAAAAATGTGACAAAGTGACCCGAATGCCTTGAAATCCATTTCAGGCCTACCATTGGCATTTTTGGGTTTTTTCGCAACAGTGGCAGACCGACGTCACCAACTTATTATCAATCCTAAAAATAGCTGGACAGCTAAATATTCCAAGGGCGGTTACCTACTTTGTACATATACAAAGACTGGCGTGAATAGCATTTAATGCTTGTAAGATATTATTTAAGACACTTGTAAATATATATTACTAGCTGAATCAAGCTAAAAAAAATGTTTTATTATTATTATCAGAGTTCTTCTATAGCCAGCGTAATCACGCTCAACAATCAAGCTGAAGTTATCACTTCAGCATTGTACTCACTGTTTTAATTAATCATATTGCAATTTTCTTCTCACTATTGTATTGTTCATTTGCGCACTTTGTATAAATGATTCATCTTCAATATTTCTACTGCTAACTGTTGCGTTTTTTATCCTACATGCCTATGCTCAAAGCTTCGAGCTTCCGCTGCCAGTCATCTCACGTTTTACGATAGTTGTTTGCTGTCCAGAGACACTTCAATAGAACCAAATTTGAGTATCATACCTGAAGAGGTGATCCAGAACTTTCTTGAGGCAGCACCCAATTGTAGTTACTTCCAACGTTCTTCTTGAGGCCAGAATACTATACCAATCCACAATTATCATAGCTTATGTGAGTTTTTCACTTCAAGCATAACAAGCAAATGAAACCTTCTATGTATAAACGATCATTAAGCCAAAAGATTGATAGCAATCTTACCTTAGTTTCTAGTATTTCCCCACATGAATATGATTGCCTTCACAAGTTTCTACTCATCCAAGTCAAATCAGGTCGCAGTAGAGAGATGCAACGAGAGAGAGAGAGAGAGAGAGAGAGAGAGAGAGAGAGAGAGAGAGAGAGAGAGAGAGAGAGAGAGAGAGAGAGAGAGAGAGAGAGAGAGAGAGAGAGAGAGAGATTTAGGCCTGTGTCACCTTCCTTTATATAGAGATCACAATACATCTTGGTGCACTGGGTGCTTGATGATGCCTACCGTTAGATCGTATCCCTATAATGTGCACTGATCATAGCCGTTCAAGGAAAACAAGTTTTCCACCAAAAGACTATAACTTTTAAAAAAACTTCTCAAGGGGTCATATTTCTAAGTTTAAAAAGGTAAGGCATTTTTGTTGGTTTGGTACCATAAGGGAAAAGACCTTTTCATGATGTTTCGAAGAGTGAATAAAACGTAATGACTATAAAATAGAGAGAGAGAGAGAGAGAGAGAGAGAGAGAGAGAGAGAGAGAGAGAGAGAGAGAGAGAGAGAGAGAGAGAGAGAGAGAGAGAGCTACATGGGCGAACCCCTCACCAACAACTCTAAGAAAAACAAAATCTCGACCTAGCAACAAGACAACAACCATGAGCAACCAGTACCGTGTCGGGAACGAAATAAGTGAAACACAAAGACCATCAACCCTTAACAGAGAAAAACAAGTCAAAACCCGAGTAACATAAAAACAGAAAACAAGAGAGCAACATGATGAACTAAAAAAAGATGAAGCGAAGTAAAGAAACAACACAAAATACATTAAATAGCTTTAAATTAACTAACATTTTGCAGAAAAACAAAAATTGAGGTACGATAAAAAGTAAGAAAGCTATCAATAACCATTTTAACGTTTTGTAGTTGACATGAAAAACTGTAAGTTAAAAGTTAAAAGTTAAAAGTTAGTAATTGAGTTCAACTACTAACAGCCAAGTTAACCAACATCGACTAATTCAAATTTTTATACCCGACATTGAAAAATTACAACTTTAAAGTTAAAGGTCGGTAACTGAGATCAAACACTACGTGTCAAACCAAAAGAGGTGCAACAACACCATCATAGCTAAAAAGACTAAGTGTCCATATCAAAGTAGACGGTAGTAAAAAACAGAGTGTCATTTTTCAAAGACATTTTTTAGCATAAGCATCGATTTTCAATAGAATAGTAGCCATTCAGAAATTCTTAACTTCTCCTTTTTCTTTTTTTCACCTAGGAGACCATGTTACCATCAGCTCCTCCTTGCCACTGACACATACAATTCGATATTAGTATCATTGTCATCAGAATAAATGTGTGTGTGTGTGTGTGTGTGTGTGTGTGTGTGTTCTATTACTTTTGAAATCAGTGTCACATTTTAAAATACTTTGAATGTCCATAAACAATCTTGATACAAATTTTGTTTTTCAAAATTAGTAGAATTTGAAAGAGCATACACTTCGCATGAGAAATTGGATAGAGGGTATGGTTCTAATATACCAACAAAGCCATTGTTCTTTGATAATATTCCTACATCCAAAAGTGTTTTTAGAGACTTTATATTGCAGCAACTGAATTTCACAATCTATGACATCTATGATCCTAGCAAGGAATGTTAGAAATCAATGATAAACTTCATTGTTACTGTTTATGAGGTACATTAATGTTGACAGCTGTGATCAGCTGTCATTAGCCATAGGCTAGTCTATTAGTCTACTCGTAGGTTTTCTCTCTCTATCAGGAGGTTCAGGGTTTATTTGTACATTTTTACATTCTATATGTGTTAGTGTGATAGAGTGACAGTGCGTGTTCTTCTTTCGCCTTCTTGTGGTAATTGCTTATGGTGAATGCTTGATGTTGCATATCTAATTCTTGACAATAGTCCTGCGTGCCTGATAAGTGGATACAGCTTGTCACAGGCTCTACAACGAAGTGAGAAAGTCCTTCACGGGAGGTGAAAGCTTGGAGAGATAAAAACGGCTGGAAGAAATCCTTCTTTGGTGTATTTTGCAGGTTTGGAGCTCAGAATCATCAGTGGGGAACGAAGACACAGTCCCGGAGGCATCAAAAAGGCTAGGGCATCATCAAACAAGTTGAAAATCTGTTGAGTGGGGAGATTTTTACAATACTTCATAGTTGTTGTGAAAAGCACAGTCCCGGAGGCATCCAAAAGGCCAGGGTAGCATTAGACAGATTGAAAATCTGTTGAGTGGGGGAGATTCTTACAATACTTCCTAGTTGTTGTGGAAAGTGCTATTTGTGTGGGGATTTGCCAAGGAATCTCTCATTTGTCTGTTTGGAGTACCACAAATCACACTAAATAGTGTCTAATACTGTCATTCAGAGTTAGGAAGCTTCATACTTTTCACATCACCAATCTCTGTCTTTTGAACAATCACACATTTTGACATCTTTGCAAAGAGGAGACGGCGTAGTCGTCGCGCCGAAGTGGGGAATCTAGAATATTCTCTCTAAAAGTTTTTATATTTTCTCTACTTTTCATCTTGTCCGTACCAATATTGGATCGACGCGCCAGAGGTAAAGAAAACCAAGAGCAGTCGTACATCTGCGCGTCATACCGATATCACATATCAGTACCAATATTGGACTGACGTGCCAGAGGTAAAGAAAATTCAGAGCAGTCGTCCATCTGCGCATCATACCGATATCACATATCTGTACCAATATTGAATCCACACGCGCGAGCTAAAGAGCATTCCAAGAAGTCGTGCACCCGCGCGTCGTACCGATATCAGGTGTCCAACAAAAATTTACAGTTCTGTGGTGTGATAAATTTTGTAAACCAGACTCATCTATCCAGTGATGACAACTCTAAGCGAGAGTGTCCTTAATGAGTCAAGCAAATTGGAAGGTGCCGACAACTACGCAGTTTGGAAATTCAAACTGAAGAACATTTTGATGGAAAAGGAACTGGGGGAGATCGTGACAGGTGAAGAGACAAGGTCAGTGATTGAAGAAGATCAGCGGACATTTGATAGGAGAAAACGGAAGGCCCAGAATGTCATCAACTTATCAGTTAGAGATGCAATTATTCCCTAAATTTCAGATTAAGAAGGACCAAAAGAAGTGTGGGATACATTGAAGACATTGTTTGAGATGACAAATACATCTCGAATACTGTTTCTGAAGGCGAATTGCATACATTGTGGATGGATGATGGTGCAACTATTGTCGATCACATACTGAAGATCAAAGAGATCCGTGACCAATTAGTGGCAGTTGGAGAGCGAGTACAAGATCTTGAGATCGTGCAATTGACATTGAATAGTCTGAGTGAGTCACATCAAATGTTTGTGACGAGTATAGCCACAAGAGAAAATCTTCCAACCTATGAAGAACTAGGTTGATTGCTTTTGCAAGAAGAGCAGCGTCAAGAGAACTTGAATCATCGTAACAGGAGCTATGATCAAGCTCTTGCAGCTAGAGGACGAGGTGAAAGATTTGGCTGTGGAAGGTATCAATCGAGAGGAGGAAACTCAAGCCGGGGATCATTTCAACAATTTCATGAGCAAGTCAATGATAGTCCGAATTGAGGCAATTGGAATCAAGGCCGACGTCAAGGACGCGACTATTCAAGACAAAATAAACCTGAAAATTGTAGGTACTGCAACAAACCTGGCCACTAGGAGCATGAATGCTTCAAGAAATAGAAGGAGATGGAACAAAGAGAAGACAAATGGAAGCGAGAAATTATGCTGACCAACATCAATTTGATGACAGTTACTATGAAGACAATTATACTGATCAACATCAATACGATGATGATCAATATGAAGATGATACTGGTGAGAGTTCAAAATTGTTCATTATAGCATTAATGACAAGTGATGAAGCCAAGGATACATGGTACATTAATAGTGGTGCATCCAAGCACATGACTTCAAGGAAAGAGTGGTTTTCAGAACTCAAGGAAACTGACAATGGTGATGAAGTTGGACAACCTGATGGCAAATTGCTATCTGTTAAAGAAGTTGGAGTGGTACCAGTGAAGTTAGCCAGCGGGTTGATAAAGCAGATAAGCAATGTGCAATATGTACCTGGCTTAGCTAACAATCTACTATATGTTGGGACGATGGCTGATCAACAACTCAAGGTTGAGTTTGACAGTGACAAATGTCTTGTCAAAGACATCAAGAATCACTACAAAGTGATTGCTATAGGAGCTAGAGTTAACGGGAATCGACTCTACAAATTGAATGCAAGGTCTTTTACTCAAGCTATGGTAAGCACTGTTGATAGTCGAGGTGATCTTTGGCATCAAAGGTTTGCTCATATCAGTGCTCAAAGCTTGCAAATTTTTAAAAGAGGTAATCTAGTTGTTGGATTGTCTGATATCTCTTTTGAAGGAAAAATTTGTGAGGGTTGCATTTTGGGAAAACAACATAGAGAGAGATTTTCCAAAGATGGAGCAAGAAGAGCCAATGGCTTTCTTGATCTTGTTCATAGCGATCTGTGGAGACCAATACAAACTAGGTCCATTAGTGGTTGTTACTATTTCATCACATTCATTGATGACTATAGTAGACATATTTGGATTTATTTCATAAGCAAGAAATATGATGCTTCTGCCAAGTTTAGAGAGTTCAAGGCTCTAGTTGAAAAACAAACAGGTTGTTATATTAAGACCCTCAGATCAAATGGTGGCAGTGAGTATTTTTCAATAGAGTTTATAAACTTTTGCAAGGATCAGGGGATCAAGAGACAAACCACTACACCCTATTCATCACAACAGAACGGAGTTGAAGAACAGAAAAATAGATCCATTGTGGAGATGGCTAGGGCAATGCTTAAGAGCAAGGGTTTGCCAAATACTTTTTGGACAGAAGCATGCAACACAGCTACTCATATCTTGAATCGGTGTCCTACGAAGTCCGTGGAGGGTAAGACACCTTACAAAGCTTTTACTAGAAAGAAACCTAATGTTTCTCATTTACGAGTATTTGGTTGTGATGCTTACGCTCATGTACTTGATGAAAACCAAAAGAAACTGGATAGCTGTTAAGTGTATTTTCCTTGGATATGATGAAAGAGCCAAGACATACAGGATGTATGACACAGATGCACAAAAGATCGTGATTTGCAGAGATACTACTTTTGATGAAATGGGTCAAATGACCAAATAAAATTGACAATTGATCCCTTTGATGATAAAGCTAAAGTGCAAGTGAAGGAAGAAGTTGGTGTCGATATGGAAGAGCCAATGGAAAAAGACAGGGTCAATAATGAGATTCCTAGGAGAGTGCCTAAGTGGTACTTGTCAGTAACAAGTGATGCTAATAAGGGAGATACTCCCAAATCAAGTGAGCAGAGAGAGCTTAGAAGATCAAGTAGAAATCGAAAACCTCTTGCAAGATTAGAGATGAATCTAGCCCTAATGAGTTATGTTCTCAAGGCTCAAGAACCAAAAACTTTTGATAAAGCAAAGGAGCACAAGGAGTGGCGTAAAGCTATGGAAACAGAAATGGAAGCTATAACGAAAAATAGGACATGGAACTTGGTTGAGCTACCTGATGGTAAGACGCCTATCACTGGCAAATGGATATACAAGATCAAATATGGAGTTGATGGACAACTCAACAAGTACAAAGCACGGTTGGTTGCGAGAGGATTTTAGCAGCAGGAAGGTATTGATTTTGAGGAAATCTTCGCACCTGTAGCTAAGATGGTAACTATACGTTCTATCATTGCTATTTCTGTTTTCTATGGTTGGAAGATCCAGCAAATGGACGTTAAATTTGATTTTCTTAATGGAGTGCTGGATGAAGAGGTGTACTTAGTACAACCTCAAGGATTTGTTGAGCCAGAGAGAGAGCATCTCGTTTGTAAGCTCAACAAAGCCATTTGTGGATTGAAGCAAGCACCACGGGCGTGGTACTCTTGCATTGATGAACACTTCAAGCGAAGGGGAATGGTAAAGAGTGATGCTGATCCTAATCTTTACATTCTAAGGCAAGACTCAGATATAGTGTTCATTGTGTTGTACGTGGATGATTTGATTATTACAAGAAGTAATGAGGGTTTAATTGATGAAATAAAATCGGATCTTTCTAATGCTTTTGACATGAGTGATCTAGGATTGATGCACTATTGTCTTGGCATTGAAGTATGGCAAAAGGAAGACATGGTCTTTCTTACACAAAGCAAATATGCACGAGATTTGTTTTATAAGTTCAATATGCAGGATTGTAAGCCTTTGAGTACACCTATGGATGTCAACATGAAGCTTACTGCATATGATGAATCTGAGAAAGTGGATGCTTATTTGTATAGACAGCTGGTGGGTAGTTTGATTTATTTGACACACACACGACCTGATATTTCTTATGTTGTTGGTGTTGTTAGTCAATTTATGCAAGATCCTAGTCAAGCACATTGGAAGTCTGCTAAACGTATTCTCAGATACATTCGAGGGACATTGAATTTTGGTTTGAAGTATGATAAGCCTGAAGTGCCAATGTTGGTAGGTTATACAGATGTCGATTGGGCAGGTAATATTGATGATATAAGATCTACCAGTGGTTATACATTCAGTTATGGTACAGCTGCAATTTCATGGAGCAACAGAAAGCAATCTACAGTAGCCTTATCATCGATGGAAGCTGAATATCGAGCACTCAGCAATGCTACACAAGAAGCGGTATGGTTGCGAAGATTGCTTGTGGATTTAAGTCAACCACAGGTGGATGCGACTACTATATCTTGCGATAATCAAAGTTGCATTCACCTTGCCAAAAATCCAGTTCTACATGCTCGAACCAAACACATCGAAATACACTACCATTTTGTTCGAGAGAAAATTCTTGATGGAGCCATTGATCTTGTTTTTTGTAAATCTGAAGATCAAATGGTAGATATTTTTACTAAGTCATTAGGTAGATGTAAATTTGAGAGGTTTCATACTCTATTAGGAATAGAAGAATGTAATTTTATCATTGAGGGAGAGTGTTAGAAATCAATGATAAACTTCATTGTTACTGTTTACGAGGTACATTAATGTTGACAGCTGTGACCAGCTGTGATTAGTCTTAGGCTAGTCTATTAGTCTACTCGTAGGTTTTCTCTCTCTATCAGGGGTTCAGGGTTTATTTTGTACATTTTTACATTCTGTATGTGTTAGTGTGATAGAGTGACAATGCGTGTTCTTCTTCCGCCTTCTTGTGGTGATTGCTTACGGTGAATGCTTGATGTTGCATATCTAATTCTTGACAAGGAATTAAATAGATTGTCATTCCATGATGTTGAATGGATATCAATTTACAACTACTTTTCAATCGTGTAGTAGATAAAATTGATCAACACAAATATTTACCGAATAAATGAATCACATATTACATTGTAGATAAAAACGATCGAAATACAACTGTTTGCCGAATAATTAAATTGCATACTTAAAATTGTATTTCTGTCTATCATCAACATGCTACACATTGGAGCATTATTTCACTTGCATCTCCACAACTAATTTCCATGCATGTCATAAGTTTAGTATAAAGTAACCAACCAATCCAATATCCTCCTGTGCAAGAATGAAAAAAAAAACTTTTGATGCACCTTATTTATCTTTGACTTGACTCACAATCTTCCATTAACTATCTAAGGGCTTGTACCTATTGACCTTAGACCATTCAACACTATATTGGGCAACCCATTATTGATCTCAAGTGGGAGTGAAAGAAGAATGATTGTGGCGGAGCTATGTTGGTGACAAGAGTAACGACGGAGAGATTGCCCATTGCCAAAATTTACGAAAATAAAGGGTCATCAAAGATTGTGAGGCTTGGAGCAGTAACGAAGGAAGAGTGATTGTTGAGGAGGAGGAGAGAGAGTGTCGTTTTACAAATTTAGAAAAATAAAGGGTGTTTCCAGAGATTGTGATCTATGTTTGAGGTAGGCATCACAATCTTTATTTCTTCTATATGTACTATGTATCGTTCATGAGGAGGGGCACTACAGCCTGAAGCAAGATGAGCCGTGGGGGGTGAATCTAGCTACAAGGTTGTAGTGCACTGTCGGATAAACGATACATGACGTAACATTTGGAGATGGACGGTCTAGGTGAAATCTGGTTGCAACCCTTTACTATGGCACAAAATCTAGATGCCTGTTCTTAACCAATCGGATGATGCCATGTGTCCGATATCATTGCTAACAAATGCTACGTTATGACGGTGGAACCATGCACATTCTTGCCAAGACAAGGCCAAATGATTACAAGGAATTTTCATAAAAGTGTATTGCATACCTACCTTACAGCCCCAAAAAAGACTCAGCGCCACGTCATGCATCCGCGTTCGCTTCTTTCCTCGCTCTGGTTGGCTGAATTCATAATTCGCAAATTGACAATCACAATCGTTGATGCTTAAGCGGACGGTCACGATTCGTTCCCACTCATACTAGTAGCTCGACATCGATGGAGCCATAAAAACGCATTCTCCTCCCTTTACGAGTCATCGGAGTTCTGTGGGCATTTTGGTGGATCGCAATCGCATTGTAGATCTTCAATCAATCGCATCGCATCGCATTCCAGCGATCAATCAGTCTGAAAGAAGGAGAGATGTCTGGGCGTGGGAAGGGAGGCAAGGGGCTGGGCAAGGGCGGAGCCAAGCGTCACAGAAAGGTGCTGAGGGACAACATCCAAGGCATCACCAAGCCTGCCATCAGGCGCCTGGCCAGGCGAGGCGGTGTGAAGAGAATCAGCGGCCTCATCTACGAAGAAACCAGGGGAGTGCTGAAGGTGTTCCTGGAGAATGTGATCCGAGATGCCGTGACATACACAGAGCATGCTCGCCGCAAGACGGTGACTGCAATGGACGTAGTGTATTCCTTGAAAAGGCAGGGCCGAACTCTTTATGGCTTTGGAGGCTAGATCCATCTCTTTTCTGTAATATCATAAATGGTGTTTTGAAACACCACCATCGTTGATGGCAGTTTTTGCTCTTCTATAATATAGGAAACGGACCCCTGACCGGCATTTTGAGTTTAGAACCCGTAAACACTGCTCGCAGCCAAAAAATTATTATTCTTTATGAGCAGAGGAGTTCGTACTAAACTGTTTTGCTTCCTCTCTTAGAAATGTGCAAAGGCCTGAAGGGTTGCTTCTTGGCGAATCAGTATGACTAAAATTATATTAGTTTTAAACTACCAGATCCTCTTGCTTAACCATTTTGGCATTGTAGCACCTCCTTTTAGCTGGACACATGCTACATAGATAGCGTCCTGCATTGTAGTACTTCGTGCATGTGTTGCATGTTGACAGCACTTTGGTAAACTGTCCTCACAGTTGAGATGTTAGTGGTAGCATATGAATCAGTTCTTGGATCAGTAGGGTTTTTCATTGTAAGTGTGTTGAATCTCTTGAATCTGCTCATTGTAAGCATGTGTAGCTGTTTTGCTGAGCAAACGAGGAGGGAGCTGCAGTGACCAATTACGCTTGCTGTTGGCAAGATCTATCTTGGGCTTACCAGGGACTTCCTCCCATCCGAAAGGCACAGCTGCAGGTATCTTGAAGGAAGCTAAGGTATTTCGGAGTCAACAGCCTCAGGGAGTAAGCAATGAAGCAGAGATCTAGGTCCTGGGGAAGCTATCAGATTGAAGTATGGCTCCCTAGGCTTCTGCCTTCCACGCATGCATCTACAAGATGGATTGGCATTTGTTATGTGAGCAGCAGATTTCGTTTTATCAGATTGAAGTATGGCTCCCAAGAACACTATTATCCAACCATATTGTGAAAGTAGATCTCTAGTTATATATAACATTTTCAATATGGCATGGCGTAGACAAGTCTCTAGGTTCCAAGGTGGGTTCTAGTACGTCACCTTTTTAAAACCCCCCCCCCCCCCCCCCCCCCCCCTCCCATTGGATTGAAGACTCACACATCAACTTCCAAAGAATATTTTTGTTCAATTAAATTCCAATGAAAAACGAAAATCTAAAATTAATTCAATGGTTTTAGAGGTGATAAATTTTATTTTATCACTCTATTGCTTGATCAATTTATCGTCTATGGAGACCTCATCTCTAATCCACCTTTGTGCATGAAATGTGGATATTTGGGAGCACAATGATTCCATGATTTTCTCAACTTAGAAGACTATATGTATTGTGTAATATATATTGTAGATGTATTGTTGCAACAAAAAAAAATGCTAGTAGATGTTGTGTTGAGGTTGGCTAAAAGCATTGAAATCGTTGCATTCATTTTTTTTACAATTTCAAAAAATAAGAAATTTTCCATTTGAATATTCTTAAACCTAGTCATATCTTATAGCAAATAATCACAATAGCTTAGTACTCATGCATTAAAGCTAAGAAAGACATTGCCCATTATGATGCAACTTAAAGACAAGGTGTCTTGTAAAATAAATGAATGATTAAAAAAGTTTTGTAATAAAATTAAATAGATGACACTTTCGCTACCTTAAACTCATAAAAAAAATAGTCTGTGACATTAACATTGAACGTTTGTTACATTCAAATCTTGGCTTTAAGGATTGGGATTCATTTTAATATAAAATTCTCCATCACTTTTATCATTTATTGGGATTCATTTGGCTATAAAATGTATCATGATGTCATTACATGTGGTGACATTCCAAGTTGGACTCGTATGTGATTCTTGGATATTTGAGACGTAGACAAAACAACGAATTTATTTGAAAAGTCCTATTGGCACACATTACTAAAATGCTATGAACTATTGCAAACAGTACATATTTTATTGGTGTGCTAAATAGACTATGTGCACACAACAACAACACATTTAGATTGGTTAAATAGTCATTTTTATGTACCATATCTATCTATACCAAATACACCATGTATGTCAAACAAACAAAAATGTGCATGAATGCAATAGACATGCTTTTGAAAATCAGTTGGTAAAACATTTATGTTTCAAACTATTGACTTACGTTCTAATACATGCAGTCACAAAATTTCAATTTGGAATAACCTTGCCCAAACCGTTGCACTCTTGAATACAATACAAGTTATAAAATCGGAATGCTCGTTGAAATTTGTGGCACAAATATAGATATTGAAGATGGACTTGCTAACGGTGCAGATGGTATTTTTTAAACAAAAACAACAATTCAAGCAATCGACATTATATGGATTGAATTTTTTGATATCACAATAGGTTAAAAAACAAAGTATGAACATTCTCATATATATAAATTGTATGATATAAACAAGAATTGGACTCGAATTCACAAAATCGTAAAAGAATTCCAAATTGGACGCTCTGCTTTATACAATAACTAGAAGACATTTCCAATTCGTGTTGCAGTTGCACATTGTGCACAAGGACTAACTATGAACACGTTAATTTTTAATCCAAACGGTATTTGATAGCATGGTGTAGCATATACAACATTGACACGTGTACGCAATATACATAACCTACATTTCGTTTTGCCCTTGCAAGCAAACAATTTTTAACTTGATAGAAATGCATAAATTGAGAGCAAATAAGTTTGTACCTCTGCAAAATGGTATTTGTCTATATTTGACACATGAGTTCATTCTAGTACAATGCACATCTATTCATTGAATGCTCGATCTTTACAAAATCACATTTTTGATATTTGTGACGATCCAAACCTAATGTCATCACATATACTATGTTTACAAGAGTTATGGGCTTGGCTCATTACATTCGCCGCGTCCATTCTTTTATTGTTATTATGCATAACCAGGCCTTAGGGCCCTTTTTATTCATATATTGGCCTTGGGCCCTATTTGGTTATATTTTTAGGACTTGGTCACATTGACTTGGAGTGGGGGTCCTCCTATTGGGAGGGTGCACTATTTTCTCTCCAAATCCTTTTTCCTCTCTTTTTTGAATCCTCCATTTGATTCAGGGAGAGGGTATAAGTAGGGCAGCATTGTATTCCTTTATTCAGTTTATGATGATTGCTCCTCTTTAGCCTCCTTAAGCATTCTCTCTTCTTGCTTTCTAGCTTAAGTCATGCTTTCTAGCATAGCTAGTGAATCTTAGCTTGTAACTTGGTATAAGAGCACTTTCCTACAGATTGGTGGAGGTTGTCCAGTGCCCTACCACCCATCACTTTCATTGATTTTTTCCATCAACTTTCCTGCAGATTGGTGGAGGCTGTCCAACGCTCTACCACCCATCACTTTCATCGATTTTCTCCGTCGTTTTTGCATATTGGTGGTGGCTGTCCAGCACCCTACTGCCCATCACTTTCGATGATTTCTTCATCATTTTTTGCGGTTTTGGTGGAGGCTTGTCTAACGCCCTGCTAACCCATCACTTTTGTCGATTTTTTTGGCATATTTTCATTGTTTTTGCAAATTTGGTAGTTGCTATCCAGCGTCCTACTACCTCATCATTTTCAACACTTTTCGTCACCGATTTGCTGTCCATTTTTTATATTGATTGGAGGCTGTCCAGTGCCCTACATCACCATTACTTTTCATTTTTTTT
This sequence comes from Diphasiastrum complanatum, assembly GCA_029204225.1. Lineage (NCBI taxonomy): Eukaryota > Viridiplantae > Streptophyta > Lycopodiopsida > Lycopodiales > Lycopodiaceae > Diphasiastrum > Diphasiastrum complanatum. The sequence continues at coordinate 16,490,084 of CM055092.1, read as the reverse complement.
TTTCAGATTTGGTAGCTGCTGCCCATTGCCCTACTACTGTCTCATTTTTAGCGGTTCTCTTCATCGACTTGCTGTCTGTTTCAATTATTGATTGGAGGCTGTTCAGCGCCTTACTTCAGCACCTTTTTCAGCCTATTCGTTAGCATATTGTGGATCTTGGTAGTTGTTGCCTAGTGCCCTATTAACTTCAGCTTTTACCTCCCTTTGTTGGCACTACCGAGTGGACGACGGATTAGCACCCACCCAGGTATCGTTGCGCTCTTTTTGCACTTCCTTTTTGCACGTACTTGCTGTCTTTCTGCTCACATACTGCTCTTTTTAGCTCCTATTCCTGTTTATATTTGTTGCCTCACACCTTCCTCTTTCCATTTTTTCCATTTTGTTAGAACCCTAAACCCTAAACCATTTTGGAAGTCAGACTAAGTTGTGATGACGACAAACGTCCTCTCCCTCAAGTTTTTGTCTTTTCCTTAGTTCCTATGACGACTTCTTCATCAGAAGACCCTCTGCAGATCTCTTTAGATGATCGTTTTACACATATCGATTCTCGCATGGATCATCTTGAGAGTTGTATTGATCGTGTTCTTTTTAGCCTTGAGATATCCTACCATGAGGGGATACCACCCCCCCAGACATTCTTCATCGTCCTGGTACAGCACCTTTATTTCCTATTTTGAGTACGCCTGCTCCTGCTCCATCTCCATCTTCAGGAGGTGCTTTTGGTAGTATGTTTGGTCTCCCTTCATATAGTGCTAGTCCTTATGGGTTTCCTTTCGGGTCTTCTGTACCACCACCAGGATTTCCTTCTCCTACTTTTTCGAGTAAACTTGAGGCTCATTTTGCTCGTGATTTTCATGATCGCATCTAGCTTACTACTTATTCTGGTTCATGTGATGGGAATATTTTGAAAAACTAGTTCTCTAAGTTAGAGACCTATTTTCTTATGTATCCCAAGACTGAAACCCCGAAAGTGCAGTTGGCTGCGTTACATTTAGATGGTCGAGCTCATACTTGGTGGCAAGTCTATCGCTCTGAGCCTACTCGTGAGGGATTATATATATGGCCTACTTTTCGTCATGATCTTTGTATGACTATGATTGACCCACAGTGGTTGGTTCGCCAATGTGATCTGTTTCGTAGCCTTTGCCATACTAGTAATTTGACTACTTATATTGATCAGTTTATTGAGCTTTCCTACCTCTTTACTGATCTTTATTCTACAGAGCTTATTTCACGTTTTATTGCTGGTCTTGGAGGCTCCTTACGATATGATGTTTCCTCTTTTCAGCCTCCTACTCTCTCCGATGCTATCTCCTTGGCTACTACCCTACAACATAAGTATCCTGAGTTGTCCACTTCTTCTCGTTTTTATTGCTCTCTTTCCACTGCTTCTCCTACTTTGGCTTCTTCTTCTATTGTTCCTCTTCGCCCTTCTACACCTCGTCCTACCTTTGTTCGTCGTTATTCAGCCATAGAGTTTGCTAAGATTCAGCGAAAGCGCCTCTGTTATTGCTGTAAGATCCAGATCATCTACCCCGTGATTGCCGACAGTCTTCTGCTCCTCCTACCGCTGTTACCATGAGGCTCTTACTTCTGATGATTTTGATGTTTATATCCAGATTTTTGATACTCTTGACTCACATTCTGTTGATGAGCCAGCTGACCCCCTTCTTGATGATCCTGTTTCTGCCGCTTGCCATGCATAGCTTGCTTATGCTACTTGGGATGGGCATCCTCGTCCTCATTCTATTCGGTTGCGTGTTCACATTTTGGGACAAGAGTATAGTGCTTTGGTGGATACTGGCAGTACACTCATTTATTAGCAGTTATATTTTCACCAAAATTTTTACTACACCTATTTCTTCTACACAGTCTCTTAGTGTCGAGGTTGCTAGCTCACATTATCAGCTCTCAGATGTTTCAGGGCTTGGACTATAGCATTGGTGACTTCTCTAGACAGACAAATTTCTATATTATTCCTCTGGAGCACTATGACATTATTCTTGGTGCAGATTGGTTTTCGTCGCTTGGTATTATTGCTGTGGATCTTTCTCAGCAGACTCTGTCTTCTACACATGCTGGTCGGCATTATTTACTTTCCGGTATTGATTCCTAGGGTGACTACTAGTTGGTTGCTGGGAAGCAGTTTATGCATAGCCTGCCAAAGGCTCAGGGTGCAGCTCTTCTTTACATTCAGAGTACATCAGTTGCTGCTCCTCCTACTCCATCCATGGGTCCTCTTCCTCATGTGATTTTTGACTTATTGCATCGGCATTCTATTGTCCTTTCAGAACCTACATCTCTGCCACCATTACGAGATGTCACTCACCATATTGATCTTATTCCTGGTGCTTCCCCACCTTCTCGAGATCCATATTGTATGTCTAAAGATGAACGTGATGAGGTTCAGCTCAAGATTGCTTTCCTTTTACGTCAGGGCCTCATTGTTCCTAGCCATAGTCCTTTGGTGCCCCTGTCCTCCTTGTTGCCAAGAAAGATGGAACCAAATGCCTTTGCATTGACTATCATGCTTTAAACAAGCTTACTATCCGTAATCAGTATCCTATACCTCACATGGATGACCTTTTTGATCAGCTTGGCAATTGACTGCATTTTGTACTCATTTAGGTTTGTATGAGTTTCGTGTTCTTCCATTTGGTGTTCAGGATGGTCCACCTACATTTCATAATGCTATGAATAATATGTTACGTCCTCTTCTAGGTGTTTGTGTATTAGTTTATTTTGATGACATTCTTGTTTTTAGTACTTCTTTGTCTGATCACGTGAAACATCTATCATCTGTATTTGAATTACTTGTTAAGCATCAAATGTTTGCCAAATTGTCCGAATGTTCTTTTGCCGTGACTGAAATCGAATTTTTGGATTTTCTTATTTGTGGTGGACATATTTGTCTTGATCCTCGGAAAGTTCAGGCTATTGAGAATTGGCATGTGTTCATATGTTTTTAGATATGGCTACCCATCTTCGTCGTCCTGTTAAGTATTTCGCCACTATGGCCGCTCCGCTTTATTCGTTACTTAAGAAGTCTCATACCTTTGTTTGGACTTCTGAGTGTCAAACTGATTTTGATGCTTTACCTCATGCCATTGTTTCTGCTACTGTTATCTGTCTCCCCCAGTTTGATCAGCGTTTCATTGTTGAGACTGATGCTAGTGCTATTGGTTTAGGTGCTCACGTTCTGGATAGAGCTTATGTGTATTTTGGATGTACAGCTTATGATGGGTACTACTTATCATTCTCCTGCTGATGGGCAGACTGAGGTCCTTAATCGGATCCTTGAGGATTACCTTTGACATTTTGTTTCTCCTTCCGGGAAGGATTGGGACCAGCATTTATGTTTGGGAGAGTATAGCTATAATAGCTCTGTTAGTACCAGCACTGGAGTTTCACCTTTCTTATTGGCTCATGAGTATGCTCCACTTTTGCCAGGGGTGCCTCTTCCTCCTGATGATACACCATTTACCATTGCTTTTTTTTAATTCGGTGCTCGTGAGCTTATTGCTAGGGGTACTACTCACTTATAGCATGTTCAACAGTGCTATCAGACTTCTGTTGATCGTCATCGTCGTCATGTTGAGTTTTAGGTTGGTGATATAAGTTTACCTCCAGTTACGCTTTGCACGTCATCACTTTGTTCAGGGTCACGCTTCTACTGAGAAGCTTGCACCATGTTATTATGGGCCTTACTGTATCTTGGATCGCCTCAGCCTTGTTACATACGGGTTACAATTGCCTGATTCTACACGAGCTTGTGATATCTTTCATGTTATCCTGTTACGAGCTGCCATTGAGGATGATGCTCCTCGTGATCTCACGTTTCCTACAGAGCCAAAGCTGTTCCCTTTTTTGCCAGCTGCCATCCATCAGGTTCGCCTTCAGTATAGTCGACGTCGTAGGCAGGTTCAGTTTTTAGTACAGTGGGATGGTCGTCCTCTTGAGGAGGCCACTTGGGAGCCTATTGATGTGTTTTATCATACACCATTATTGGCAGATCAGGCTCGAGCCCTCATGGCTTTAGTTCTTTCCTCTACTACAGATAAATTCAAAATTTCAAATGTGTCTCGGATTAACTTATGCATATTCAAGTGATGATTCTCCTGTCTGTTACATATCGCAAGCGAACTAGTATAAATTTATGTTGACAATTTCCATGATTACTTGTTTAAAATATGATAATTATTAAAAAAAAAAACAGTTATTGTTATACTTCCTAATATTGTTACAAATTTAAATTTCATACATTAGATTTTATTCTATGTTTACGGTCATAAAAAACAAACACACCATTGCTTGCTTACACATGTCATATATTAATGAACAAGTTCCTTGCAACATCATGATAAGCTTTTTCGTATCTATTACATTCAAAATGTTTAAGTAAACAAGAAATTGGCCAATTTTTTTTTTCTCCCCAACGACTTGTTAGAATTGAGAAAGATTCTATAATATAAACGAAATAGTCATTACTAGCAAAACCAGTGGTTCCTTGATCACAACCACTTGTTTGTTGAAGCTCGGGCAAGGCCCCTCCTTGCAAGGAAGCTCCTCGGACAGGGCCTTCGACCCCACAAAAAGAAGACAAATAAAGCAAAACAAGTAACTTTTCTAGTACAATTTTTTCAATAACAACTTTATTTATAGTTCTAGTTTATTGTTTTCAATAATGTACTAAAGTTCCCCCACATATACATAAATGTAACTTTGCTTAAAAAAACAACAAAAGCAACAAATACGACCTATGCAATCTTTACTAATACAAAGAGACTTTTTTCCATTAATGACGAAATAAATTCTATAAAAAATATACATGTATGTTCTCACTATATTCCATAAAACAAACCTACTTAAAATACGTTATAACTAAGGCAGGGCCATGTGGCCTCGGCCACTCCCTTGTTTTTCTTTGTGATATTTTCCTCTTTTATAAGGTTGCATGATGTTGTGAAGTATTTGAAATGTTCAAATTCTACATTCACTCTCAAGGTTGATTGCTCTTTATTGCAATGAATTCAACCTAGTTATAGTTTTTGATCTCAAAAAGCATAGATGTGAATCTAATAATGTATGAAGCAATGACAAAATGACGTGTAAATTTTAAACAAAACTATGTTTGCTCAATTAATAAATTTTCGAAATTACTCATCCCAAATATGCTCATCACAAATTCCATTTTAGGATGGCATTTGCCAAACTAAAAGTAGTCCTTGCATTTTTTTTTTCCCAATTTCCTATTAGTAAGGGTCTAGCTCTATACTTTTTTGGACTCTTGTTATTGGTTATTGCCCTCAAGTAGTCTCTCTCATGCCTATATCATCACTAAAAACATTGCTCTTTTGAATGAGTGGTGAGTGCAAAATATAACATATCATCATATAAAAAGAATCTATCAACAAGATTGATTGCTCAAATTCCTACTCATCATTCAAGGCACATGTCCTCTCTGAGTGCCCTTATAAACGTAAAGCCCTTCCCTCCGGTGCTCACTTAAAAATTATAAGATATAGCATCTAATCTAGCTCAAAAAAGTACATATGAATGGATCCAATTCATACTCATCATCCAAGGCACAAAAAGAGCCTATCATCATCCAAGGCACATAAAGAGCCTATCATTAAACCAAGCTAACAATTTAAATTTCAGGCAGGCCCCATGTGACCTGCACGTTCATTTTGTTTTTGTCACGGATTAGAGGGATGACCACTTGGATGCTAGCCACGTGCTCAGGAGCACCACTTGTAGAAATCGCAATGATTCTCGCTGCAAACACAGGCCGTATCTCGAAGCATCTGACGGTGCGGGGCGTACGATTCTGGCGTTCCTTAAGAGTGGTACCAGCACCTTGTGTATGTTCGCAAGGGAAACTCAAACGACAGCGCAAGATAGATCTCACCACCATCTCCTTTTCCCTCTCTCTCTCTCTCTCTCTCTCTCTCTCTCTCGCTCGCTCGAATGCATAGGGATGAAGGATCGTTCGTGCTGAGAAAATCCAAAAGCGCATTACTGTTCTGATAAATGGACTGAAATGCTTCGTCAGTCACACGCATTGTTCGCAAGTAACTTTGAAGCAAAAGAAAATGATTGGGATCGTTGTTGAAACGACTGTTGCTATCATTTTGGACGCACATGTGGTTGCTCATGTCAGTCAGGGTTGAAGCCATGTTCGTGTTGAGAAGCTCAAGGTTTGGATGCTCAAATGCTTTCTCTCACTAGCAGCAAAGCAGGATTATTGGTGTGAGGACACCAAACCAGTCCAAGCTTAGTGCGAGTAAGAACCCTGTTATCGAACCCTAAATGACAGTCGTTGATGCTGCAGATTCGTAGGATGGCCATTTCATTGGTTTTTTTTATTGATAATGGATCTGTATCAATTTGTGAAATTTGTGGATATCAGAATTGGCGCATTCTTGGCTCTGCTGCAAATGACCACTCCGAGATGAACAATTCATATACCAAGCAATTAATTTTGAAAGTGAAAGTCACAGATTTTGCGGCTTTTCTGTAGAATGGGAGTACAATCTGGCTCTAAAAGGAGATTATGAACCTCTGTTCTTGAAAGGGCTGAAAAGAACATGGCTTCATTGACAGTCATCGGGGTTGCAGCTTTGTGTACATGTGCAGCAGTGTCAGTGGCATTATGGCACATATACATGCACCTGAACAATTACACGGAGCCCACATATCAGCGCTACACGGTGCGAATTATCTTCATGGTCCCTGTAAGTTTTTTCTTTGTAAATCTTCAAGCATAAGGGTTTGGATTTCTTTCTGCCACCAGAATCTAAGGCGTAGGATCTAAGTGTAGGTGAAGTTTTTTCAGTTTGCAAGTTTGTGAATAGTACATAAACAACCACAGTTTCCAGTCAATTTGAATCTATTCAATATATATTTTTTCAAATTTCAAATTGCGTTAGGGCGAATTGATAAAAATTCTGATTTTTTAAATTTCTTTTGAAAAATGCTGGAAACTTTGACATGTTTCTATTTGAGCATCAAATTGATTTGAGCTGGTTCAAAAAGTTTCGAATCGGCTAGAAATTTCTAGCATGTACTTTTGATAACAATGAAAATATCTTGAAAAATACTTGAAACTCTGAAATTTTTCTATTTGAGTGTCGAGTTGATTTGAGCCGGTTCAAAATGTTTAATCGGCTAAAAAATTCTTAACATATACTTTATTAATAATGGGAGTCAAGAAATCTCAATAGAGGAAGATTGAAACCAATCTTTTATTCAATTGCAATTTTAACAGAGCCAATTGGAACCAAACCATGATTTGTATACAAATTGGTTTGGTCTAATTTGTATCTTATTTTTTTTGCAAAATAGGATTGATGTTTTTGAAGTAGAGATTTTAGCATGTACTTAAGTAGGTAAATTTGTTCTACTTAACCATATCCCAAAATCGTAAGGCCTACATCATAGTAGAATGCACATGTAGTATATTATGTAGAAGTATCTTTAGTAGTACTATTTCTTTTGTTCCAAAAATATAAAAAGCATTTCGCCGTATGAAATTTTCTTATGGAACATCATGCACAATGTATCGTTCATGAGGAGGTGCGCTACAGCCTGTAGCAAGATGAGCTGTGGGGTGACGAATCTAGCTAAAAGGCTATGGCCCACTGTTGGATGAAAGATACATGACGTAGCATTTGTAGATGGACGGTCCAGACGAAATCTGGTTGCAAGCCTGTACTATGGCTCAAAATTTGCTTGTTCTTAACCAATCAGATGATTCCATGTGTCCGATATCACTGGTCACAAATGCTAGGGTCCAAAAGGAACATGAACCTGTGCTATGAGTCCACGAGAGCACATTCTAGAGCTTTGGACCTTGAAAATTGATGTACATATTTGGAACTACCGAACAAACATAAATGTGTGAATCATGCCAGTTGAGGTTTAAGTGAGTTCTGGTGGCCTATGGATTTGAAACTTGTAATAATTTTTTTGTTATTACATGTTGCATGAGTGGTTGGATCAATTGAACTTTTAACAATTGTTGTTTCAATGGAATTGTTGAAGGAGACTTGTTATTTTGCAGGTTTACGCAATGATGTCTTTTTTGTCATTGTTGATGGATGAAAAATCAATCTACTTCAACTCCATACGTGACATGTGAGTTCTTGGCTATGATAGTGCAAAATGGTTTTTGTCAAACTATTTATGTTCATCAAAAGGTCAAATTTGGTCAGTGTTGATTGGTATTCGAGCTTTCATTAGAGCTAAAAATTGTCATTGCTCAAAATTGTTTCTTCTAACCAAAGCGTGATTTTGTTTTTTCTAACAAATCCTGATATTGCTTCTTGCAAATTCATCTCTCAATTAGCTAGTGATCACTCAATATGAGGATGTTGTAATTGTGGTACTTTGGGACAATTTCAAAAAAAGAAGTTGCTTTTTTACGTGGGTGGAGATCTAGAGTCATCCTACCATTGCCAGCCTGAGCTTAGGGGTCGGAAAGCTCGACAGGCTGAACTAATGCAGGAGTTTAACTTGTTTATATAGACGGGGAAAATTCAATGCAGTGGCAGATGCTCTTAGCAGAATGCCAATAGTAAACGAATTGAGTTTTACCCAGATTTGTAATGCGTTACTCGAGTCCTTAGGGAGAAATACAAAAGTGATTCGTATTTCTCCATAGTTTGGAAAGCAGTTCAAGATAGAGATGTATAGACTTCTGAACCAGTTCCTAGGGCTGGGGAAGATTCATCCAAGTATATGACAACTTTTTTTTGAGTATGAAGAGTCCAAGCATACGCTAGATTGCATTGAGGATTATGAGTCTTCGGGCCTAATATGAAAAAGGACGTCTAGCAGTATGTAACAGTTGCCAGAAATGTCAGATTAATAATGCAGATTGTCTAAAGGCAAGAGGGTTGTTACAACCGTTAGATATACCAACTGGTAAATGGAAAAGTATTTCCATGGATTTTATACTGGGCTTGCTAGGACCCAGAAGGGTCAAGATGCTATGTGGGTCACAGTTGACTGTTTGACCAAAATGGTTCATTTCATTTCGATCAAAACAACCGTCACACCTCCAGATTTAGCAAGGTGGTTCATAGACGAGCTATTTAAATTATATGATCTTCCTTCCGGCATAGTCAACGACTGGGACGGTAAGTTTGATGGGGGTTCTTGGAGAGTAGTATTCCATCATCTCCATACCAAACTGAATATGAATCCTACAAACTATCCACAGATGGATGGTCAAACAAAAAGAGTAAATCAAGTGCTGGAGAATATGCTTCGAGCATACATTAGCAAGAAGCAAACTAATTGGGAAGAATATCTTCCAATACTGGGTAGTTAATTGGGAGGAATATTTTTCGTTATTAGAGTTTGCATATAACAGTGCCAAGTATTCAGCTACGGGATATAGCCCATTTATGTATGGTTTTCAGCCACGTTCACCCACAACTGTAAAGTTCAAACAGGAAAAAGTTGAAGCAACAATTTTTTTTTAAAAGACCTAAACCAGATGGTAGAACACGCTAGGCGAAGTCGTAAGCAAGCCTAGGATTGAGCCAAGCAATATGCAGATCCACATAGATGAGATATTCAATTCTCCTGGTGAGAAAGTCTTTCTTAGAGTCCCACCAGACTCTAGAACTCTAAAAATAGGAGTGTGTGCTAAGTTGTCTCCTAGGTACTATTGTCCATTTACTATCATTAGGAGAATAGGCGAAGTTTCCAGGGAGCTAGAACTCCCGAACAACACTAAAGTCCCCATCCAATTTTTCATGTTAGCCAGTTACTGAGGGCTTTAACTAGATCATATAATCTAGTAAGGGACAATGTTTTAGTTATGCCTGTGGATTCTCAACAACTTCCACATGAGCCAGAAAGTATTCTTGATTCCAGGAGATGCAGACATGTCATACTCTATATTGGGAATATTTAGTTAAGTGGGAGGATCAGCCTGTTGAGAATGCCACTTGGGAAAGAGGTAGCTGTTAGAATAATAAATGTAAATGATGTAGAAGCCATAAGTTACTATGACCCAAAAGGTCGACATCTGTGTAACCATGGTCATTTATATTTTAGGCCCAAGTTAGTATGAACTAACTTGTAGGGACTCGTGGGTCCACTAGGGGCCTATACATGTGAATTAAGTACCTAACTTGTTATTTGGGGTACTTAATTATTTTATGTAACTTATGGTAGCTAGATAGCCATTAGTCAAGTTATTGGACAGCCAACAATCATGAAGGTAGATAGCCATCTTGGACTACTTATATGTAGCCATTCATTTGTATGAGACACACTTTTGTTAAGCAATCTACTGTTCATATTGGCTGTCTACAAGTTTCTACAAGAGGGTCATCTAACCATCTCTCTCTTCTCTTTGAGAAAACTTTGTGTTAATGAATAGTCTTGATTCTGGATTCCTACACGCTATCAGAGCCATTTTTCAGAATTGATTGCTTGCTGGAGGGCACCCAATAGGCAGCCACATTTCTCCTCTTTTGGTTCATAAAAATCAGAATTTTTCTGATTTTTGTGAAGAGAGAACTGTTCGGCTCCTCCTTGTTTTTTGTGCAGGAAATTGCAGGGAAAAGCTTGGAACCTCCACTCATTTGGGAGCCAGCAGTAGGGTGCCCATGCTCAACTAGTTTTCATGTGATTGAAATCAGATTACATGCTTCAAATTCAGATTTTCTTCTTGGAGGAGGGTGCCCATCTACCTTGAAGACAAATGTGTTTTTGACACATTTTTAGTGGCTGAAATTTTTCTATTTTTGAGCCTGGAAGAAGGTCCTACCATCTGCTCCATTAGCACATTGAGTGCACACCATTTTACCACAAAAGTTCTGGTTGTGGTTTTGGCTTCATTGGAAGCCTGCATATTAGTTAGTATTCTGTTATTTCAGCAGAATACTTTGATCTTGCTGAACTTTTAGTAGATTTTGGCCTGGAATCTGTTTTTCCCATCTACTATTAGCTGAATTTTTAGAAATGGTTAAAGAATCTGAATCTATAGGTTCTTTGTTCAATGAAGATAGGTTGGATGGAACTAATTTCTCCTTGTGGTGCTACATGATCAAAAACCTCCATATTGCTAAAGGTTTGTTTGAAGTTGTAAGTGGTGATGAAGAGAGGCCACCTAGTTTGGCACCTACTACACCGTCACGAGCTACTTCTTCAACATATGTGGAGGTGTCTTCCGAAGAACAAAAGAAGTGGGATCGACGTGACGCACAAGCACATTCGGTCATAGCGCTATCCGTGAAGAGATCAATCCTACCTCACATTCGATCATGCAAGACTTCCAAGAGTGCTTGGGAAGTACTTGCCAAGATGTTCCAAGTGAAGAATACGGCGAAAGTGCTTTTTCTACGTAATCAACTCTCAACATTGAAGATGCAAGAGGGTGATACGCTTTCAAATCACTTAATGAAGATCAAGGATCTTCGTGAAGAGCTTCTTAGCATTGACGAAATTGTTGAGAACTCTCAATTTGTTTCAATTACTCTTAATTCACTTCCTCATTCCTATCTTCCATTTGTGTCTACTTTAAGCATATCTCTTACGGGACAACAAATCTCCTTTGAAGAGCTTGTTGGCTTACTTCTCCAAGAAGAGCAAACAAGGATTAATTTTGGTGAACAAGAAGATCAAGCCTTCTTCACCAAAGGCAAAGCAAGGGCAAGTGGAAAGGTAAGCCTTCTTCTTCCAAGGATCAAAAATCCAAGGAAGGCCAAGATCAACGATCCAAAAAGAAGGGTAAGTGCCATTATGTAAAGAAGGGTAAGGGCACCACATAAAGGAATGTAGGAAGAAGCTTACTAAGGATAAAGAGAAAGGTATTGATACAAATACAACCATGATTTCATTAGAACATCAAAAGGAGGATGATTCTTTCAATGGTGATTTTGCTTTTGTCACTAACAATCTCATTTCTAATCAAAATGAGATTTCTATCACTTCTCGACTTGCTGGTTTTTTCAACATAAAACAGCACTACTTTAGCTTTGCAGGTTGCTGTTTTTTCTTCCATTGATTGGGTGATTGATAGCGGAGCTACACGCCATATGACTCACCATAGAGACGTCTTCACAAAGCTTATGAAAATCAAAGATGGAAGCAAGGTTCAAGGTGTTGACAACACCTCCTTTCCAATTGAAGGCATTGGATCTATACCACTCATTCTTCCCAATGGAGAAGAAAAGTACATTTGAAATGTACTTTATGTTCCTAAGATTAAGAAAAATCTCATTTCGGTCTCTACAATCATGAATCAAGGATTGATTGTAGAATTTAAAGAAGACAAATGTCTTATAAAAGACCCAAAGAGATCACTTTTAATTGTTGCTTCGGGAACATTGCGAGGAGGTTTGTTTTGTTGGATATTTATGAACCTAAAGCTTTGACATCCTTTGGTCTTGTTGCTACTAATTCACATGCATTGGAGTTGGCTAAACTATGGCATGCGAGGTACGGGCACCTCAATTTTGGAAGTTTGAATATGTTGAAGAAATTCAACATGGTGGAAGGCATTCCAAATATGGAGCATCCCAAAGGACATGTATGCGAAGGATGCATACTTGGTAAGTTTCAACGGAAGCCTTTTCCTATTGATGGGACTATCAAAGTTGGTGATAAGTTTGCCTTATTTCATAGTGATGTATGTGGTCCAATGAGGACCGAATCCATTGGTAAATGCAAGTACTTCGTTACTTTTATTGATGATTTTTCAAGGTTTACATGGATCTTTCCTATGAAGGCAAAATCTGAAGTTTTTCTGCGCTTCAAAGATTTTCTAGCTATGATAGAAAATCAATTTGGGCATACTTTGAAGATACTACGTACCGACCGAGGAGGGGAATACATTAAAAGTACGTTCGGCACGTTTCTTCAAAGCAAAGGCATTCTACATCAAATGACTACACCTTACACACCGCAACAAAATGGTGTTGCCTAGAGGAAAAATCGCACAATCATGGAGATGGCGCATTGCATGCTTAAGGCAAAGGGCGTTCCCCACAAGTTTTGGGCTGAAGCGGTTATTACGGCGGCATACATTAGTAATCGGTCTCCGACTAAAGCCTTGAAGATTTTGACTCCTTATAAAGTTTGGAGCCATCGGTTTCTCACTTTTGCACTTTTGGTTGCACGGCTTATGTGTTTATTCCCGATAAGCTAAGATCCAAACTAGATGATAAAGGAGTAAAATGCATTTTTATGGGCTATAGTAGTGAAAGTAAAGGCTATAGATTGTTTAATGTGGATACTAACAAAATCATAGTGAGTCGTGATGTTCATTTTGATGAGAACAACTCCTATGATCTTGCGCCCATTCATGTCATGAAAGGGGACATCCCCCAAGATGACTATGTTGAAGTGTTTCCGGATTTGGTGTCACCATCTAATGTTGAAGAGGAGGGACTGCCATCATTCTCTGATGGACAGCCCACTGGTTCTTCAAGCGAACAGCCCATAATTCATCAAGAGGAGCAGATTTATGAAGAGGTACGACCTGTTGAAAACTTTGGGCAGCATAGTCCAATTTCAGAGCACTTTGGACAGCAAAGTGTTGACAGTTCAGATCACTTTGGATAGCAAAGCGTTGATCAAAGTAAGGCTGTTGGACAGCCTAAACCAGTCCCTAAATGACTGTTGCAGACTTTGCAGGACAGCAAAGTGAACCGCTTCTATGAAGGGAAGACTCGTGCCTCATCTAAATCAGTAGAATTTGCTGATTTTTCTGATTTTGCTCTTACATCTATTGAGGATAGTGCAATAGAACCTGTTTTTTATGAGCAGGCCAGAGGAGTAAAATGTTGGGAGGACGCGATGAAAGAGGAGTATGACTCACTCATAAAGAACCAAACATGGGTTCTTGTTGATCTTCCACATGGAAAGAAAGCAATTGGCTGTAAATGGGTTTATAAGATCAAGTACAAGTCCGATGGTACTGTTGAAAGGTACAAGGCAAGAGTTGTTGCCAAAGGTTATGCGCAAAAGGAGGGCATTGATTATGAGGAAACTTTTGCACCTACCGCACGAATAACTACCATAAGGATAGTCACTGCTTTGGCTGCCCATCATGGTTGGCGTATGCACCAACTTGACATAAAGACAGCCTTCCTCAATGGTGATCTTAATGAGGAAGTTTACCTTCAGCAACCTGCTGGTTTTTTGGTTGCAAGTCAAGAAGACAAAGTGTGTCTTCCCAAGAAGGCTCTCTATGGACTAAAACAAGCCCCAAGGATGTGGTATCAAAAGATACACACATACTTTTGTGATCGTGGGTTTTCTAACAGTCCTAGTGAATCTACGCTTTATGTCATGCATACATCTGAGTTTATCATCATCATTTTGCTATATGTTGATGATATTATCATTACGGGTAGTAATGAACAATATATTGTTGCCTTAAAATCTGATCTTGCTTCAGTTTATGATACATCAGATTTAGGCCAATTGCATTTCTACCTTGGTCTTGAGTTTTTGCAAGGAAAGGCTGGAATCTCTATTACCCAACAACGGTACATTAAGCAGATTTTGAAGCGTTTCAAAATGGAAGATTGCAAGCCGGTTGCTACACCAATTGAGACGGTCCTGAAGTTAAGTAATCAAAGTGGTGGTGAACCATTTGATACTACACTATATTGTCAAGCGGTTGGAAGTCTCATTTACTTAATGCAACTCAAGATCAGACATATCTTATAGTGTTTCCCTCATGAGTCAATTCATGCATGCTCCGTTGACATCACATTGGAAAGCATTGAAGAGGATCCTTCGATATCTTCAAGGAAGTAAAACACTTGGTCTGTTTTATCCTTCTAGTGATGATGCATGTTTGGCTGGTTTTTGTGACTCGGATTGGGGTGGAGATCAAGACATTAGACGCTCTACTAGTGGTCATTGCTTTTTCATTGGAAATTCTGCAGTTTCTTGGTTAAGCAAGAAGTAGCCCACCGTTGCTACATCCTCAAGTGAAGTAGAATATAGAGCAACGTTTTCAGCCACTACGGAGTGTATATGGCTGAGACAATTACTTGTCGATATGAAGCATGGCCAGCCCTCAGCTACTCTCCTATTTACGGATAGTCAAAGTGCTATTGTCATTGCACGAAATCCAGTATTTCATGCAAGAACAAAGCATATCGAGATCCACTATCACTTTGTTCGGGAGAAGCTTCATAATGGCGACATCACGCTTGAATATTGTCCCACGGAGGATAATATTGCAGATGTGTTCACTAAGGCATTGCCTAGAGTTCGATTTAAAGCTCTTTGTGAAGCTTAAAATTTAAAGTAACATGCTGATTTTCTTACTTAGTGAATACATGTCATTTCTTCATGTCATTTTCATTTAAGGAGGGTGTTAGAATAATAAATGTAAATGATGTAGAAGCCATAGGTTACTATGACCCAAAAGGTCGAGATCTGTGTAACCACGGTCATTTATATTTTAGGCCCAAGTTAGTATGAAACTAACTTGTAGGGACTCGTGGGTCCACTAGGGGCCTATACATGTGAATTAAGTACCTAGCTTGTTATTTGGGGTACTTAATTATTTTATGTAACTTATGGTAGCTAGATAGCCATTAGTCAAGTTATAGGACAACCAACAGTCATGAAGGTAGATAGCCATCTTGGACTACTTATATGTAGCCATTCATTTGTATGAGACACACTTTGTTAAGCAATCTACTGTTCATATTGGCTGTCCACAAGTTTCTACAAGAGGGTCATCTAACCATCTCTCTCTTCTCTTTGAGAATACTTTGTGTTAATGAATAGTCTTGATTCTGGATTCCTACAGTAGCATACTTCATTAGCTACATCTAGCTTTTGTCTTAGAGGACCAAGACAACTCTTAAGGTGGAGTACAAGATCGAACCGTACTGAACCTAATAGCACTTGTAGGTGCAGCTGACCATCGTAGGTGTGGGTCAGAGGCATGCATGCATACCATGTAGTAGGTATGTGGGCTGTTATTGCCTAATCAGTCACATGCATGTTAGTTAGGAGCCATGCAGTCCTTTAGCAGTGGGCTGGGACTCCTCAAGCATCAGTAACCCATGCATGCAGCATGAACGGTGAGTGTCAGTTAGTATTGCCACCTACCGGATGCAAACCCACACTGGGCTAGGAGGGGCATTTGATAAGAGAATGCATTGGCTGGGTGGTAAATACTAGCTTTGCCTTTTTGTGGTTATGCTGTTCCTAACACTACCCTACAAAATAGGACGTGTTGACCGTTCATGGAGCTTGAGGTAAAGACAAAAAAAACTATGCAAATCATGCTTAATATATGTACAGATTTTGGTGGTTGAGGTCCAACCTCATGATGACACTTAGCATGCAAATTAACCCTCACGACCCAAGCATCAATGATGCCATCGACCACATAACCCATGGTATGACCAAGAATACAACCACCGCATCATAATTTGGTCTATGCACGATGCCACCTTCCCCATTTGGTAAAAGACATATATTGTGTATATCGTAGAACTACTCGAAAGAAGAAAATTGCATATGAGATAGGCCAAGGTAAAAAGATGATGGACCTCCTTTTCAGTTCTCTGTTGAATCCTCTTGGAAGAAATTTCTCCCACTCACATAAAGACATTGATGAATTAGAGGCTGAACTTTTGAAGTATGCTGCTGACATCCTCTCACCTTTTCTCTCCATCCTATCAACCGAGCTATCAGGTTTGGATTCCCCTCCCCATGGTCGACAAACCTTATCCACCCTATCCACAAAGGCGGTGATCTTATGAAAGTTGACAACTATCGTACCATCATGATCAACCACCTCTTCGCCAAAGTCTATGGTTCTATTCTACAATCAGAGATCAGCGTAGAGATGGATACCAAAGCACTCCATGCCATTGGCCAGGCCTGTTTCAGACCAGGATATACCACATCAGATCATATTTTTACCATGATATCCATCATTGAGGAGGCTAGGGACAAGAGAGAACGCGTATATTGCTGCTTTGTGGATTTCAGCAAAGCCTTTGTTTCTGTGCCTAGACATTTATTGATACAAAGGCTTTGAGATCGTGGCTTTCAGGAGGATACCATATGGGCAGTTGTAGCATTGTACAGGCAAGTTATTGGCCGGTTCCGCGCACTCAAAAACATGCATAGGATGATTAAACATGAAGGTTGCTTGGATCTAGCTCTGATAGCATGTGAAAACTTTGATTTTAGGATCTCAAAATGGTCTACAAAGATGCCATAAAAAACAAGCCATTCAAAAGAGTATGGTGAAAATGCAAGGTATTTATCAGCTTCAAAACATGTATCCAAATACAATTGAAAAGTACAAAGGAAATCATCCTTGCTCTCAGCCTCCTACAACAAGAGCTCCAAAATGAATCTCTCAAATTCTCAAAGAGAGTGTATGTACAATGAGCTCTCCATCAAGCATATAGTATGAGCTTGAGTTCCTCCTACATTTAGCACATGGTGGACTTTAGAATGTGATTGGACCTCTCGTTATGAACCTCAAAATATGATTGGACCTCACAATCCATCAAGAGTGATATGATGAGGTGCACCACTTTTACTTTTGCTACCCTACAAAATAGGACATGTGTTGACCGTTCATGGAGCTTGAGGTAAGGACCAAAAAAACTTTACCAAATCATGCTTAAGATATATACAAATGTGTAGTGGTTGAGGTCCAATCTCATGATGACACTTAGCATGCAAATTAACTAGATAGCTTTTATCTACTTTCACAAAATATACATCTAATGACTTAAAGAGAAAGTGATGCAACATTTACATTATGAGTATTATACAAATTTTTTATTACATGCGAAAATGAAAAATAAGTAGTGTGGAGATAAACTTACATGCAAAGTACACTCTTACATTTGGATCATTTCATGATTAAGATATACCTCTTATAACATAAAGAAGATGTATTGCAACATTTAGATTTCCAATTAATAAACAAAATCCATTTATATACTAAAAGGACAAATAAATAGTGTGGAAATAATCTGTGGTCCAACGTGAAAAAATAAAGAAGATTGCACAAAGAGGGTAGGATTGACAAATAAATAATGTGGAAATAATGCAGGGTGCAACATGAAAAAATAAAGAAGATTAGCACATAGAGAGCAGGATCCCACTCTTTTTATAATTATGAAGCAAATGGTAAGTCAAAACAATGGATATGAATAGCATATAAGTCAAATTGCCAATTGGGAGTTGTAGTAAACAGAGTAATGGAAAATTTAGGAGATTGAGATAACCATCAATTGCATTGTTATACTTAGCATGATGCTATTGGATGTCAAGAGTATATGATTGAATAAGAGAAACCCATTGACTATTGATCAAGAGAATCGAGATAATATAGATTGAGATTGGAAAGACCGTTGATTAGTAAAAGATGAGAAAAAACACCAAAAAAATAATGTTTCCATTTCCAAAAAGCGTAAACTACAACTAGCATTTCTTTCTCATGGACAAGGTCTCCAAGCTCGAAGGATCATGATTGATCCTCATAAATAATAAAAACATCTATATGAAAAAGTATAGTTTCCACACCTACACTATTGGGATTAGTCTTTGTAACAAAACGTAGCCAAGTTAGGAAGATGAATAACCAGAAAAAAAGTAAGGGTTATTTCAAAAGCTACAAGACTAGACTCCCTACTTTTATTGCCCATAACTTCTAGTATTCAATTGGCTAGCTAGGGTGGATGTGACTAGAGGACGTTGCGTCTTGTGACAAGAGATTGATTGAACCTCTTGAAGTTATGCAGAAAATCTGGCCCATCTTTGATGAAGAAACCTTTTGAGAGGAGACTCTGTCATGCTTGTTAAACTTCAACCATATGGAAGTGCGTGAATTTGAATTTCTTGCTTATTCGACTTGGTCTTTCTCAACCTCTCTCTGTGTGATCAGTGCTTGCCTAAATGGTTGCAATTGGAGGTTATTCCTTGGATTCTCATTTTTTTGTGCTCTAATTTTGTAGACCAAAAGTTTTCATTGAATGTTTTTTTTAGAAGTGTACTGACCCTATTCACTGTAAAGAGCACTTTTAAACATCCAAAATATTCTTGAAAAATGTCTTTTTTATGCTTGTAATCTTTGAACGCACAAGCATGCTGTCAAGGAAAACTCGACATTATGGGACATGTTGAAAGCACATACTTCGCATGAAAATCTCTATTCTATGTTGTAGTCGCTACTTCATGCAACTTTTGGACATCCCCAAGATGTGTTCATGTTGGTACATATCATATGTCATCTTGGAGAAGTCAAATAAAGGATCAAGGTTCAAGATGAATAGAGAAATCAACTCTTAAAACTTGTTCTTATGTGCTGATGTTTGTCACTTTGCAGATATGAAGCATTTGTGATATACAATTTTCTCTCATTGTGTCTTGCGTGGGTCGGAGGTCCCGGAGCTGTTGTTCAAAGCCTAGCTGGACAGTTTTTGAAGCCTTCTTTTCACTTGATGACTTGTTGTTTGCATCCAATTCCTCTTGATGGGTATGTTTTCCTATGTAAAGCACACTAGTTGCAATGTTGCATGCAGGAAGCTGTGGATGTCCACCATGCTAGTAATATATGTATTGATAAATGTTGTTCTTCGATCTTGTTTGGCTTGAGTCACACAAATCAGCAAGTCAAGTAGTGCCATTGAACTCCACCTGTCATAATAATTAGATCATTTGGTCACTAATTAAGTAACTAAGTATTTGGTGACTTACTAGGACCGTTCATGGATTGTCTAGTTGGTGGACACTCAACCCTAATGTACCTCTTGAACTCTACAAATTTTACGTTATACATATGGCGTTACATAAGAACAATAGATGACGAAATGGTCATTTAATTGCAAACTCTAACTAAGAATACTAGATAAATATCATAGCTTTGATATTGAAATATGGTATTGTACGTGCCACTTTCTTTAGCTGAATGTCCTCTAAGAATTCTAGTAACCAAATGGCTTCTCACAATTCTTTAGTTATAGTGCTGTATGTAGCTTCAATAGAATATAACACCATTGATGGGTGCCACTGCAACACCAAGAAATAGCACTATAACCCAAATTAAAGGTATAACCCATGGTTGATATTTTACTATGCCCCAATCAACATCTCTATAGCCCACTAAGTTGAAGTTTTTAGTGTCATTATATCGATCCTATAGCTTCTTGTGCCCTCATACATATCTATATATCCTTTTTGCAACTTCTCGATGTGCCTTCGTGGCTTAATTGTGAATCGACTGAACATCGTAACCGCATAGGCTATACGTGGTCTTGTTGTTGCCCACAAGTTGCTGATGAAGTTTCATTTATATCAGCTGAGTTATCTTCTTTGGAGAGCTTATTGGTTGCATCATTTGGAAAGATTCCATCAATGATCCTTCCTGGCCTTCTATTTAGTAAATATATTGTTGCAGATAGTGAATAATTGAGATATCAAGGAGTCGTGATAGTATGGAATTAAATTTCAGCTCATCTGAATTTTGACTCCAATACTGATCGAAAGAGAAAAAAACAGTCCCACTCAGATATGTGAGCTTATTGTTGGATTTCTATCCTCTCCATCCCTATGTCTATGCTAATCTAGATCTGTTCAAAAGCTGTTTTAATTACTTGTACAGTCGCATACTCTGCAGAAATACACTTGTTTTCTGACAGTCTGCAGAAATACTAAGGAACAAATGACAGTGTCCTGACGACTCAGCCGACATATCGGGGAAGCCCGACTTGGCCGACATATCGGGGAGTCCGACTTGTCGACTCAATCGACATATCGACTTACTCGAACAATCGGCGGCTCATCAGTACCTTCATTACGACTGGACAAAATCAAATATCGTCCGAAGGCGACTGCCAACAGCACGTAGTGCCTTAATCCTAATTCTAAAGTACAGATTAACTATTATTTTAATTAGTTAGCCATGTGTATATATACCTAGCGATTTATTAGTTGCTCGGTTACAAGTTCCACAGACATTGAATTAGCTCAATCGTCTATCAAGTCGATCAATCGAGCATCCAGAGCGTAATTGTTTTGTTCTTCCTCTCTGTTATTACAGAGTATTGTTTTAGGAAGAACGCGACTCTGTCTGCATTCAGACTGTATATTTATTCACGACTGAATAATCATTGTTTTAGTAATCTAGGTCGTGTATGTCGTCTTGAATGCTCATGTTATTCATGTTCTGATCATTTCTTGCACGCAAATAAACTTCTTTGTAGATTAAGCTGTTTTGTATGATTGATAGCATACGTCGATTTGTCGCTCTAATCTCTGCACCTAATACGCTTCCGCAAAGCTAAATTTAAAACCAAGATAATTCGTGCATGGCTATGGAATCGATCGTGTCGATCCAGTGACTTCGAAGCTGTGATCAAATAGGGCAGACTTTGATTTGTCAAAGTCTTTCTGAATGCGATAGACGTAGTTGAATGCACCGAGGATTCCGCGCTTCCGCCAAGAATCCCAACATGGTATCAGAGCAGTAATTCGACTCTGAGGTCTCTGATTCTTTGAAGCGGATTTAGAGCTTACATTATCAGTAGATGCTTGCTATAATTGTTTCCAGTTGTATAATCTACTAGTTGCATACACTCATCCTGATTTTCCATGTGGATTCGCAATCACAGTCTGATCTAATGGTAGACAAACTTGATGGTTCGAATTACCGCTTATGGAAACTCAAGATGAAGGTAGTACTGATGGCCAAGGAGCTTTGGGAAATAGTTGCTGGAACCAAACCACTTCCCAGTGTCGATGAGCAAGCCATTTCCAAGTGGAAGCTCAGGGATGGCAAGGCTTTTGGCTTGATCACCCTTAACATCTCCGACAGACAGATTGGGCACATCGCTCAAAGAACTACCCAAATTCTCAGGATACAGATGGGATTCAATATATACCATCTGCACTTCGTACTAGTCGTAGATCTCTCCACCGTACACTTCGCCACAAAGAAAGTGCCTTTGAGGAATGTGAAGGGAGACGCCTTGTCGACTCTCTACATCGTTCTTCCACAAATGCCTTTTTGCATGCATTCACGTGCTCCACCTCCTTGATGATCTACACATATGGACCACACATGCCACCTCATTATACACTATATCCACGAAAGCCAGATATACGAGACAGAGGATATATTGTTGTTTTGATGACTTCGGGTGACATTCTAATTGCCATCCTCCTTTATGCAGATGATGTGAATCTAGTCTCTACGACTAGAGAGGGCTTACATAGACAGCTAGACAATCTTCATTCTTTGTGCACCAGATGGGGATTGGGGGGCTTACATAGGCAGCTAGACAATCTTAATACTATGAAGACCAAGACTATGGTCTTGATATGACGAGCTTATCTTCGATGGACAGGCACGGGAGGTTGTATCAACATAGGCATGGTGTACAAGTCTCCCTTCATATGATTGGGGCAGTATCTCATGCTTGTAGATCCTTATGCTATCATATATGATACGGGCTAAGCCTTCTGTCCCACATCAGATCATTCGTCCCACCCGTACGCTTGACGCCATCTTTCGACTCATCACATATATTCAGAGAATGCGATTGTGGCCTCCGGCTAAGTGGAGATACACACAGGTAGCACTCACCTCATCTCAACATCTTCATACACAAGGTTTCCGACTATCATGGTTTTTCAAGCCTCCAATTTACTTGACACACTTGGCATTCCTATCACAGGCCTTTCACTGGGCACTCATGACTACATCAAACGGTTTTGTACAAAGCATATCTGGGTCGGGCATGGCAGGGCAACCTCGCGGTCAAACTCGACTACTATCGAACTCACTTTTTGGAGTAGGATATGG
Organism: Diphasiastrum complanatum; assembly: GCA_029204225.1. NCBI lineage: Eukaryota > Viridiplantae > Streptophyta > Lycopodiopsida > Lycopodiales > Lycopodiaceae > Diphasiastrum > Diphasiastrum complanatum. The sequence goes on along the minus strand of CM055092.1, from coordinate 16,467,253 downwards.
TAGGGTTCCCAGTTCTACCACTCTATTTAGATTCAAGATTATCACATGGTCTGAGATTCATATTGGGTCAATTCCAAGTTTCATCACATCAGCTTGCAATTGAGACTGGACGGTTTCAAGGTACCCCACGGGATGAGTAGATTTGTCAGATGTGTTCGTTATCCGAGGTAGAATCTGACACATTGAGGTCCATTATAGCATGTGAGGATCCACGCTATGTTGCACTCATGACCAAAGAGTTGTTACTACTACGATAGGCTCTACGTCAGCTAGTTCAGTCGAATCACTCTAATACACAACTCTAGATCACATCCTTCTCTTGTAGGAGATTTGACTCAAATGATAGTGGGGTCATTTCCGTTTTGGATTTTGAAGTCCCCACTCGGGATCGAAGACACATATTTCTGCTAGATCCAGGATCACTAGATCTTCACGGGCTTCTCGCCAGTCTACAGCACGCTTACTCGTAGCTAGTCTCCTCCGCAGAGCAGGTGGTTAAGCTCTTGCATTGTACCCTCGCAAGCTGGTGGTCAAGCTTGGATACTTCTTCTTCTTAAAATAGCGAGATAGATATGCTAGTTTCTTGTCTTCTTCTCTTTTCTACTAGTAAATAAGTCCGTATGCAGACAATGCTCCTCACCTTTTGTACTCTCTTTTGTCTTATGTACCTTTGGGTACCAAAAGACGTTAATAATAATAATTCTAATTCTCTCTCTCTCTCTCTCTCTCTCTCTCTCTCTCTTTATACTACGGTCAGAGTAAACCGGGGGTGTCCTTTGTCACCCACCCTCTTTGCTCTATACATTGACGACCTTGAGCGGATCATTCGGGAAGAAGGTGGAGATGGTTATCCTCTAGCATATATTGTTATCCCTATCCTTCTGTATGCAGATGATGTGGCTCTCTTATCTAGTTCGGCTGCAGGACTTCAGCGACATCTGGATGCCTTGTATACTTTCTGTCAGCTATGGAGGCTGATGGTGAACATTGGTAAGATTAAGGTTATGATGTTTAACACCAACAGACAGCATATGAGAGACACTATGTTCTATTATGATGGACAGCTTCTAGAGATAGTGGCGTCTTACACATACCTGGGTGTTCTCTTCTCTAGTCCATTGCTTTCTTTTAGACCAGCTGCATTGGCTAGGCTCCGCAAGAGGCACTCTGCTCTTGTTCAGATGGAGAGGTTTTCGTCTACTTATTACGTGCATGACCCTGATACTGTAGGAAATCAAAGTGCCGATATCCTTCTAACATTCAATCTCCATATACAAGAAGAAGAAGAAGAGGAAGAAGAAAAAGAAGAGGGAGAGGGTTAGGCGCCCTCAAGGAGAGGGCCTAGACTCTTCCAAACTCTAAGTTCCAGAACCTTCCAAACCCACTACTAATTATAGGGCACCCCCAAAAGTCAAGATAGGGTCCCTTAACATAATTAGACTTTACTTGGACCCACAAGTTACTACTAGACCAAAATTGGGTCCAACTTAACTAAAACTGACTTAACATGGTCTAAATAATAAACCTAACCCATGGTTACACAAGTCTCGACCTTTTGGGTCAAAGTAACCTATGGGAAACTAACATTCTCATTTATTATTTCTAACACCCTCCTTAAATGATAATGTAAAATCATAACATGACATGAAGTATGAAAAATTGCAACAAAAATGCAAAGTGTTACATGCTGCCCAAAACTCCATGTAGCCGAAAAAGAAAAGATATAGCTTGCTGTCCAAGCTTAATGCCGCCAAAAAAACTTCAGCTTGAAGTAGTCGAAGTAGCCGAAATCTCAGCCCCAATCATGCCCGATGTAAAAGAGATGTAGAATACGAAGTGCGGTAGCATCAAGTCGAAGAGTGAAGACAAGCATGCTCCATCCAAAGTAGGTAACCAAAAAACCAGCCACAAGCCGAAATATGGATCTGCAATCCATCAATGGTTCCCACATGATTCCATAAGTCTTCTTACCACAAAAAACATAAAGAAGAGTATGATACTCTTTTACCATCACATCCTCTCGAATCTTACTATCAATGATCTGCTCACCAACACTAAGGCAACACCGTCTTCATTGATCAATAAACCATGGCTGAATATGTTGTCCACCATCTTCAAGAAAAAAAAACAGCAGCTTGCCACTTTGAACACCCAAAAAATCCAGCAACACGCCACTTTGAACCAATGTACTAGTTGACATGATTTTTTCCCCTCCTCCATTAGTACAAAATGGTTTCAAAGAATGCTTGATTTCAGCCTTTTCCAAAACATTAACTTGAGAAGCTTGCTCATAAAGTTCTTCACTAATGCATCCATCATTTGCAACAAATGGCTCTATACCAACATTCCGTTTCAAACTTGTACTTGTAAAAAGACAATGATCAAACTTTGCATGCCTTTGCTCTTCTACCTTCAAAGAAGATGAAGTAGAGAGAAGAAAGCATGATGATGAATCCTTTATTTGGTATATCTTTAAAAGTGTTTCCAACTCAAAAAACCAGCAAGCAAAGAATTAGGTTAGCCTCCAACAAAGTTTTTTCCGGAACCCTTCTTTCTTGCCAAAAAGTGTGAACAATACACCGGATAGGGCTGTTGCAAACACCCTACAAATGGTAATATGCTGTCCTCGGAATGTGATCGGATCATCACAAAAAATTAGCGCCTTCTTCCACAATTGGAAACAAGCAAAAAGAAGCAGATCTTCACTTTGTAAAATCAGCAAGGGTGCTGATTTTTCAGCCAAATCAGAAGATAAAAATTGCTTGTAGATGGGCGCCCTTCTGCAAAGGAGCAAATTTGAAAAATAGGGCAGCAGCGGACCAACGGAAGTAGGATAAACCTACACGGATGTGGGCGACCTAAAAGTAGCCCCGAAGAAGATAATTAATGGCGCCTTCCTGCAACCTAAAAAATCAGCAAACAACCAACTGATTTTTGGGCGCCCAAAATCCTATTATCTCCTTTGATGTGTGGCGCCCTCTTGCAAAACAGAAAAGAGTCAAAATTGAACGGATCTTCACTCCAAAAAATCAGCAAAGGTGCTGAATTTTTGTGATCCCTAAGTGAAGGCGATCTCTTTTGATAGGGCGCCCTAAATCAACCATACAAGATCCATGGCTCTGATACCATGTAGGAAATCAAAGTGCCAAGATCCCTCTAACATTCAATCTCCATATACAAGAAGAAGAAGAAGAGGGAGAGGGTTAGGTGCCCTCAAGGAGAGAGAAAATAGTAGCAATGCTTGAAAGGGAATGAATTACAAATGAACAATGAGTACATATAAATAGGCCTTCCAAGGGCCTAGACTCTTCCAAACTCTAAGTTCTAGAACCTTCCAAACCCACTACTAATTATAGGGCACCCCCAAAAGTCAAGATAGGGTCCCTTAACATAATTAGACTTTACTTGGACCCACGAGTTACTACTAGACCAAAATTGGGTCCAACTTAACTAAAACTGACTTAACATGGTCTAATGGTTACACAAGTCTCGACCTTTTGGGTCAAAGTAACCTATGGGAAACTAACATTATCATTTATTATTTCTAACACATACACGTTGTCGCCCTTTCTCTTCGACTGTTTCTTCGGTTGCACTGTATTTAGCAGAGACATGGTGTCCAGGCTTATCTAGAGACACTTGGAGTGACATCTCACGTTTGCAGATTCACATGCTTAGCCGGATGATTCGGGCCAAGCAGTCAATTCCTCATGAGATCATTTTGGCGGAGTCTGCTTCTCCTCCATTAATTGTAGAGGTTATTTTCAGGATCATCACATTCATTCACAGAGTCTCATAGCTTGATTCTTCCAGATACGTGGCAGCGGCTTTTACATCCTCTCGCACTTTGGCTGGGCAGCGGGCTAAGTCCTCATGGTTTCAGTACGCTTCGGACTTTCTACATAGCTGGAGATTATCTATGTCTGACCTCCCAAATGGGACTCATGCGTTCATTCGTCGACAGCTCTACAGAGCATACATACACACTGTCTGGTCCCACCTAGATCCATCACGGGTTAAGCTTCAGTTCTATCACATTCACTTTCTTCACCTTGATACTTCAGGGCTTCCCGTCAGACCGAGTTATCTCTCTTAGGCGCTGTCTTTTGGCCTGCGCTACCGCATTGGTCAGCTTCGGGTCTCTTCTCATCAACTCGCTATTGAGACAGAAGCAGATAAAATAGATCTAAATACAATTACCACTGTTAACTGAATCAAAAAGGTATAAAGCGAGAAATAGCTATGTATAATGGGAGCAAGCCGCAGATCATGTCATGGAGGTGATGATACTGCTGCTGCTACTACAGAAGAAAGATGTAATACAAGCTGCAGTGGGGAGTGAAACTGAGATCTGCTGCCGTCGTTGAGTGTAGGAAGGACGTCTCCTCGTAGTAGGACGAATAGGTCTGGCTGCAAGGTAATGCTGGGAGGTGCATTGCCTCTGATCTATGTGGGAAGTCATGTCCTCATCCTCGACATCATCATCTGAGTCTGGGATTGGTCGTGAGCGTCATCTGGAGAAAAAGGAGGTAATCGGAAGTTGTCTGTCTGGAGTAGTCTGACGCAGAAGCATCTCTCGGATCATAAGTGCAACACAGCGTGGATCCTCATAGGTAACAAGTGAGCGCAAAGTAAGTGGCGTAACCTTGAACAAACAATAGTATCTCCCGTGAATCTCATAATAAGCTGGGCAAATGAAGATAAAATGCTCCTCAGTCTCCACTGCACCAAGGGAACATAGCTGGCAGATCCTATCCTCTCGTGGGGTACCTTGAAACCGACCAATCTCAATCTCAAGTTGGTGTGAAGAGACACAGAGCTGACCCAATATGAATCTGAGACCATGTGATAACCCAGAGCGTAGGTAGAGTGGTAGAAGTGGGGACCCTGATACATCAGTCTCCAAAAAATGAAGCCGATATTTTAAAGAAAAAACGGTTCAAACCTGTTTTTTTTTTTAACGGTTCGAACCGTTTTGTTTTGGCACTTTCCACAGAGAGAAATGATGGTGTTTGCATTGGGCCACATATATCAGCATGTACAATGTCTAGCAAATCTTTAGATATGTGTTCTTGATTTAACTTAAATGGCCTTCTTGCCTGCTTTCCTATGATACATGTTTGGCAAACAAGAGGGTCGACAATTCGATAGTCTAAATCATGAACTGAAGAACGTCCAGACATGTTACCTATCGATACATGATTAAGGTGACCAAGTCTATAATGCCAAGTCAATCCTTTATTAACAGATGCTGAACTGCTTAAAGCGTGATCAGTTACAAAGTTACAATGACTAACCTATAGAGATATCCTTGCCTCTTTCAGAGTGCAAGAATCCTCTTGCTTTTATCAAGAATCCGACAGGAATCTACCTGAAACTCTACCTTATGTTCTAAATCTGTAATTCGACTGACCGACAATAGATTTGTCGTCAGGTTCGGGACATACAATACATTTGGTTCGATAGTCCATTCTGAAATTCAAATCTTATAGTACCTTCACCTTCAATTCTTTGTGAGCTGTTGTCTCCAAGGTGAATGAATTTCTTTGTGTTGTAGGCCGAATAGTCGATGAACCATTCTTGATGGCTTGTCATATGTTGCGTTGCTCCAGAATCGAGGAACCATTTCTCCGATTGTTCGACATGGTGATGGTTCACCATGAAGACTTCCTGCTCGTCGTCGTCGTCGTCGTCTTCTTGGATCTTCTGCTTTGTGTTTGCTGCATGGGCTTGCTGATCCGGCTGCTTCTTCTTGTCATTGTTGAACTTCAAGATTCGACAGTCTTGGATTTCATGGTTTGTCCTCTTGCAGTACTTGCAGAAGAGCCTTTTCTTGTTCCGAGCAAGTTGCTGATTCTGGGTCTTCTGTGGCTGCTTCTAATTGTTGTCGATTTGTCGGATAGCTTTCTTCTTCTATTGCTTCCTCGTGTTCTTCTTTGAGAATAATGCTTGCGAGTCGTTGATGGAGGACGAGGATGCTCCATTCCTTCTTGTCTCCTCTTGCAGCAGCATGATTATGACTCTAAACAATGTAATTTCTGAGTGTGTGGAAATCATCATCACCCAGTTTTCATATGAGGAAGGCAGGCTGGACAATAAGGTCATTACAGCGTTAGAGTCTTCGATCACCGAACCTATCGCCGCCATTTGCTCCATCAGAGTTTTGAATGATTTATGTGATTCTGAACAGAATCACTTTCTGACATTCTGAGTGAGAAGAACTTTCTCCTCAAATGCAGCTTTGAAGTGACATCCCTCACTTCGTATAGTATGTTTAATATGTCCCAAGCCTCTTTCGAAGATTGGGCTTGGCTCTTATGTGTCTCCATAAAGAATAGAATGTCTCTCCCTATAATGAAATCTTTAAAGATCTCCAGCAGTAGACGATGAGTGTATACCGTTGCAGTTATATAACTTGTGTGGATGGGGCCCCGAGATGCACCTATTTTTCGAGGACCCCCAACTCCCTATTCAAGGTAACGAACCTGGCCATCAAGGTAAGGTCCTGATATCTTGGCTTCTTGGAAGGCTTGACGTCTCTCTACCACTTGGATGTAGGTAAGGTTGTCATCCATTAAAATCCGTGTGTCTTCAATTTGGCTCTTTGCCATAAAGCATGGATTAATGCTATACATGTAGGTATACAAGACACTTTTGTTTTTAGTAAATTTAAATGAAATAGTGGCATCAAATAAAAAAGTTTTCATATCCAAAAGTGGAATGAAATTTAAAAGCTAGACGATACGCATTGTACATCGATGGAGGATATGACTTCAGTACAGCTGAATTTATATTGTGTATCTGATCTTACGAATCACACTACACCTATGGAGGGAAGGAAAGAGTTTCAGGCTATGGAGTTGTGCAGGTGTTTATGTAAATGGTGGAAGTGATTTAATGTACAGGATAACTGAGTTATATAATTCAGTTTGAAAATTGAGTCTTGTTTGCTTTGTGTATGTTGTGTGCCTCTGACATCAAGGGATGTAGCAATTAGACTCAATAAGGTGCATGTGCTGTAGAGGGAGATACATTATAATACTTAAGCTTATCTTGAACTCTATTCTTGTCTTGCATAATATCATAGGAAGGGTTACACAAATAATTAACATGTTTATTGTCAATAAAATTAAAGCATCAGCTATGCCTTTTAATGATTTGGTGGTGTATTTTTCAGGCATTTCATACGGCGTTGCAAACAGGGTGGCTTACAATTTGTCATTCTAAAGCCCATTCTTGTAGCTGCTACGTTTATTTTATATTCAAAGAAAAAGTATGAAGATGGCAATTTTAGTGCAAAGCAAGGATACTTGTATATAACTCTCATCTACACCGTATCATACTCCTTGGCACTATATGCATTGATCCTTTTCTATTTCTCCTGCAAAGACCTTTTGAGGCCATTTAGGCCAGTCCCCAAATTTATCATCATCAAGTCCGTTGTCTTCTTAACTTATTGGCAGGTACATGATTGTTCCACTCTTTATTTACTAGAGAATGTTATGCAAGGTCGTTTTTCTATCCGATTCACTTTGTGAGGTTTCAAGTTTCTAAATGCAAATTTACAGAAACAATGTCCTTACTCTCTAACCCTATGCCTATTGCTCGTTTTGAATGGGCTCGCCTTAGATTACCATGGCTGGAGGTTGCTGCTTGTGTAATACCTTTTATACAAGTTCATCTTTGTAAGGTCTGCCTTTTATGATATGCTTGAGCCTGGGGATGATACTTATGCTGCTGGAGAAGATGCTTAATGTATGTAATGGAACATGGGCGTTTGAATTTGAATTTGTTTTGTTTTGGCCTTTTTTATTGCTACTGTATCCTGAAGCTACTCAAATAATTGTGATGATGTTCGAGATGGCAGATCCCCCAACTTTAAGGTCCAATTCCACACAATATAAAAGTCCCATAACTTTTTTGAATAGAATGGTAAGAGAATCAGTGGTGACTAGCTTTGTTGAGTATTTATTGAGGGCTTCTACAACATAATATGTCCTCTAGTTAGTTAGAATCACCCTATACAGAGGTCTTCACATTGGTATGAGTCTTGTTAGATCAACTTTCCTGTGTTTCAAATTTAGTATAGGAGGCCAATTTGAGGTCTCCACATTGGACTAATTATTGATAGGTCTTTCAATTATGGACATGTAGTTTGTCCTTATACTACTATCCTGTGGTATGTGAGCCTTATCGTTTCAGTACACACCTTAATTGAATACATTGGCTTCATTTGGTCTACGGTGTTTTTCTTAAGGAATGGACATATATTCGTGGCCTTGACCTGGATAGAATACACAATCTACATCATTAAGAGATTGTATTGATGTGTGCTCAAACATAGTTATTCACATAGTCCCTTATTCAGAACTGTTGTCTGTAAGCTTTTACTTGATTAGTGGACAAGCTTAGATGACTGGATGAGGGACCAAGTGGTGGGGCGCAGACCCTCTTTAGATCTATGTCATTATGATGTACCCTAACCGGACCTAGTAACTATCTAGAAGGTTCCCTTAATGGCCTTCAAAACACTAAGTAGATTAGCCTCGTTTCATTCCACTGTTTGATTTGATTCTTTGAGTTCTTTGTAGGAGACTCATCTAGCGGAGCCTTGCATGTTTACTTGGTGGAATAAATCGCTGCGCTTGTTAGCTAAGGACCAAGGTGAGTTACAAAACATGTTATTCTCCCAAACCTGATTGTAGCCCTGGAAAGGAGGCACATGGAAGGGAAAAGGGCAAAAACAAAGGTTGTATGTGGATTGTGTCAATTGTGGAGGAAGTTGGTAATCACCAAAATAAGAAATTTACATTTCAAGGGCAGCCATCTAGCGATGTCTATCGCGCTGTCTATGAGCTCCATTCTTCTCTTCTGCTGAATGAAGCAAGTCAAAAGGTAAGGACAAATATGTAGCGTGGAAGGAGGAAGGAAAAGACTATGACAAAGTTTTGGCGACAGGGCAAGAAAGTGTCTAACACAGTATAGGGACCCTGTCAGCAAGACAGGGCCCCCAGTTGGGTCCCGACGTGCAGTCGGCCACGTCAGTGCCACATGGCTGACACTTGGTAGTATGCATGCTACCAGTCCTCACACTGGGCTAGGAGGGGCTTACTCTATATCAGGGAGTAGGCAAGGTTGGGTGGATCAGTTAGTGTTTGCCTTACTGTGGTGTTAGGATCTATTACACTACTGTGGCCTAACACCACAGTAGGGGAAACACTAACTGATCCACCCAACCTTGCCTACTTGATATAGAGTAAGCCCCTCCTAGCCCAGTGTGAGGTTTGGTAGCATGCATACTGCCAAGTGTTGGCCACGTGGCACTGACGTGGCCGACTGCACGTCGGGACCCAACTACACGTCGGGACCCAACTGGGGGCCCTATCCTGCTGACAGGGTCCCTATATTGTGTTAGACCCGCCATGGCTATGGACTGTGTTGGGGCACACTACTCACACTGTCTTGCCTTGTTGGTCGTGTACGTTGCTGGACACGACCCTGACTGTGGTATCTGACCTTCTGTGTTCTCTAGGGTTCGGTACTGGTCACGAGCTCGTAACACTCCCTCCCCCTTAAGAACCGTCTTGGTCCTCTAAGACAAAAGTCTGGAAAAATCTTGCGAAGGACACTGCCTCTTTCCCAAGTGGCATTCTCAACAGGCTGATCATTCCACCTGAACATATATTCTCGGTATAGAGTATGACGAGTCTGCGTCTCTCTGCTATCAAGAATCTCCTCTGGTTCATGTGGAGGTTGCTGAGAATCCAATGGGAGAACTAGAACACTGTCCCCTACCAGATTTTCTGATCTGGCTAAGGCTTTTCGTAACTGACTTACATGAAAGACTGGAAAAACCTTACTACTGTGTGGGAGTTCTAGTTCATAGGTGACCTCGCCTAGTCTCCTACGATGGTAAAGGGAACAACTTAGCACACACTCCTAATTTGAGGGTTTTAGAGTCAACTGGGACTCTCAAGTAGACTTTCTCACCAGCAGAGAACTGCACATCCCGTCTGTGTGGATCTGCATAATGCATGGCTCGATCTTGGGACTGCCTAATGCTACGCTTAACATGTTCTATCATCTGGTTTAGGTCCTCTAAAAAGTTTCTCGCTGCTTCAACTTTTTCTTGTTTAAACCCTACAGCTGTGGGTGAGCGTGGCTGAAAACCGTACATCAGCATAAATGGGCTGTATCTCGTAGCTGAATGTTTTGAGAGATACTCCTCCCAATTTGTCTGCTTCTTGCTGACGTCTGCTCGAAGCATATCCTCCAGCACTTGATTTACTCTCTCTGTTTGACCGTCCGTCTGTGGATGGTCGGTGGTACTCATATTAAGTTTAGTATGGAGATGATGGAATACTGCCCTCCAAAAATTTCCATTAAACTTACTGTCTCGGTCGCTGACTATGCCGGAAGGTAGACCGTACAATTTAAATAGCCCGTCTACAAACAACCTCGCTAACTTTGGAGCTCTAACGGTTGTTTTGGTCGGAATAAAATGAGCCATTTTGGTCAGACGGTCAACTGTGACCCATATAGCGTCATTACCCTTTTGGGTTTTAGGCAGGCCTACTATAAAATCCATGGAGATACTCTCCCATTTACCAGCCAATTGGTATTTCTAAGGGCTGCAACAACCCTCCTGCCTTTAAACGCTCTGCTTTATTTAATTGACATTTCTGGCAACTAGTTACATATTGTTGGACGTCCTTTTTCATATTGGGCCAGAAAAATTGCTTACGAAGAACACAAAGCACAAATGTTCTTGTTTGGCTTTCTCAAAATCTTCTGGTTTTAAGGGCTGTATGAGTGAAGGGCGTTTCTGAGGAGCTTCACCTTTAATTTTATCTTCTTTCTTTCTTTTTAAAATTTTCTTTTTAAATTGAAAGTCTTTCTGAGGAGGCTGCTCAGAAAGAGGCTGCTGTCTCGCCCTCTTCCTACCCACTAAATTATCATAGATTTGAGCATATCTGAGAGCTTGCTCAAGGGTAGTAGGCGAGTTTCTCTGGACCTCTACTTTATATTCATCTTTGAGGCCACAGACAAATCCCCTGATTTTCTGATAATCATCCATATTTTTAATTTTTAAAATTGCTTCTCGATATTGCGAGATATATTGGATTAGGGACTTGTCCATTACTGTTCTCTCCCAGGCTTCCCAGGCTCTATCAAGTTCATTTTCTGGTAGGAATTCTCTTAGGAAAGCTTCTTCAAAGGCCTTCCATGACCGGGGAGTCTGCCCAGTCTCTTGGAGATTTAACCACCACTTATAGGCCATGGGCCCTAAGGAAAGACTGGCCTCTATTGCTTGCAAATGGTCAGGGGTCTGTTTAAGAGCATGAATGTTCTTCCATTTGCTGAGGAAGGTTTGTAGAATGTCTGCATTTCTATCCTTCTCTTCCCCAATGAAAGTAGGAGGCTTTAAATCTTTAAAGACACTGGGGTGAGACCGCAGAGGCTCGCCCGAAACTGATGGAAGTGGAGAAGGGGATAACTGAGAAGTGGAGGGAAGGCTTCCTTTCGCGGAACTCAAAATCAAGCCTTTGAGTTCAGCGAACGAGTCGTCCACACTGGACTTGAAATTGGCTAATGCCAACTTCAGTTCATCCACTTCTGTTACCAAGTGGAGAAATTGCTCCTTGGTAACCAATTCGTTGAGTTCTTCGGCGAATTGTTCCTGTTCTTCAACTTTCATTGGTTCTTTCCCTTTACTGAACCTCAGGGATTCCGTTTCTAATTCATCAATGCCTCTTGTCAGGGGTTGATCAGATCTCGGAGAAGTGGTCATTTTCAGAGAGAAAAAGATTGCCTGACGTTTCCTTCCAATAAAAGTCAAAAAGACTAATTTATAACTGTACAAAGAGGGAAAGAAGACTTAGCTGTTTCTGAGGACTGTACTTCCAAAGAAAATACAAAGAGGAACCCTCTCAGCTCTTTTACCCAAATTTCAGACCTGCTGTCCCAGAATATCCCAGCTCCAAAATGGTACCAAAATTTCCGGTTTCTTGAGTAGAGTAGCTCGCTGATCTGGTTACAGACGTGGGGCTCCAACAGACTGAGTAAAGACCGGAAAAATGCAAGAAAAAATCCGGAATTCTGATGTCCCTGTCCTCGCTGATTGGACAGCAACTGAATTGGTTCCAAAAAACCAAATTTGAAGCCAAAAATCACTTGCAAATTCTGGAATTTTGATGGCACCCTGCTCGCTGATCTGTAGCAAGAAAGTTTGAAGCTCAAACCTCTGAAAAATCTCTGAAAACAGGGATGAAACTTCACCCTTTCTCTTCTCTGTCCAGCGCTGGCCCTGCTACTCGGATTCAGATCAGAACTCGCTCTAATCTACTGAAAATTTCACACGAAATTCAGGAGTAAAGGCTACTTTTACAGCGATGGGCCTGCTCCTATACTACTGTCTCAAACCCGCTCAGAAATCAGACAATAGGTCTCCGAAATCAGAGATAGACAGCTGCCTTTCCAGCAAGTTACCTATACTAGGAATTGCACTTCCTTCTACTGTGAATTCTTAGCAAAAATCAAGAGTTTGAAAGCTGCTCCTACAGCGATTCTACTCTACACTTTTCTGAGAATCTGAGAGATTTTTCCTATCCTCTGATAGCTTTCTCTACTGCTGCTACTTAGCTCCCAAAGATGGAGATGGCTCTGATACCAGTGTAATAGATCCTAACACCACAGTAGGGCAAACACTAACTGATCCACCCAACCTTGCCTACTCCCTGATATAGAGTAAGCCCCTCCTAGCCCAGTGTGAGGACTGGTAGCATGCATACTGCCCAGTGTCGGCCACGTGGCATTGACGTGGCCGACTGCACGTCGGGACCCAACTGGGGGCCCTGGCCTGCTGACAGGGTCCCTATACTGTGTTAGACCCGCCATGGCTATGGACGGTGCTGGGGCACACTACTCACACTGTCTTGCCCTGTTGGTCGTGTACGCTGGACACGACCCTGACTGTGGTATCTGACCTTCTGTGTTCTCTAGGGTTCGGTACTGGTCACGAGCTCGTAACAGCAACGCTATACGATAACATTTTCCAATCAGCAGTGAGCACGAAGGCAGAATCCAGGAGATTATATGCTATGGGTCAGGCTGGCGGGTTTAGGGCCCGCTATTCTACTACAGATCATATCTTTACACTTCGCGCTCTTATTGAGGCTGCTAGACATAGGGGGGGAGAGAGAGAGAGAGAGAGAGAGAGAGAGAGAGAGAGAGAGAGAGAGAGAGAGAGAGAGTCTATTGCTGCTTTGTAGATTTCAGGAAGTCCTTTGACTCTGTCCCACATGCCTTACTCATCCAGAGATTACGGGATCTGGATTTCTGTACAGATACTATCCTAGCAGTCATGGCACTTTATGAGAGAGTTCTGGGATGTTTCCGGTCTGATTGAGGCATTTGAGCAAATTTTGAGCACCATTGGGGTGAACAGGGGTGATCTCTATCACCTATGCTTTTTGGCCTATATATAGATGAGTTGGAGCGGGTCATCGAGCAGTGTGCCGGCACAGGATGCAGACTAGGTTGTAAATTGATTGCTATCCTTTTATATGCAGATGATGTGGTTTTAGTCTCCTCGACTAGAGAGGTCTATAGAGGCAGTTGGACTGTCTCCATCCCTTTTGTCTCAGATGGGGTTTGGGGGTGAACATTGCGAAGACCAAAGTTATGGTCTTCGACACATCCAGGGCTTTCATGCAGCGACAGATACTTATCTTTGACGATCAGCCTTTGGAGATATTTCCATCTTACACTTATCTAGGGGTACTTTTTATTGGTCCTATATTCAGTATGGGACAGGCAGCTACTGCTTGACTTGGAAAGGGACATGCCTCCCTGGTCCAGTTCGAGCGATTTTGTTTTTGTAAGTTCATTCGAGACGCCCCGAGTAAGTGTAAGCTCTTTGATACACTTGTCACCCCCACAGCCTTATATGCAACAACGACATGGTGTACAAGCCTCACCTCATCTAGCTGGACTGGTTTTTCACGGCTATAGATTACTATGCTATCATGCATGATTCGAGCTAAGCCTTTTGTCCAACACCAAATTATTCTTGCTGAGTTTGCAATTCCTCCTATCCAGCTTGGGGCTATTTTCCTGCTTATTACGTATATCCAGCGACTCCAGTTTTTTGAACCCTAAAAATGCACTCCAGCTGAATGACCGTGAAGGTCTGATTTAAAAAAAAAAATACATGCTAAATTTCTTTTGAAGGCTCGTTTCGGAATGGAATGCGTTTCAGAATGGGCAATTATGGTCTTGACTGCTCACCAAACGAATCTTCAGTGTCCAAGTTTGTGCAGGAGTAGACGTTTGACTTATGTGGAGCAAATGAACATGCTGAAATTTAGATGGTATCATCTGATGTAGCCATATGAATCAATTCTTTACATCTTATATTACATTTTCTACATCATTAAGTGAAGCCTGAATGTAGCAACTCAGAAATTAGAAGGGTTGAGTTAAAGAGGGGTTGAAGAAGTCAAAGGTTTAGAGAGGGTTTTTTTGTCTTAGATTCTTATTGAACTAAAATTCACTGAAGTATTGATGAAAATAAAGCATTATAAAAAGAGAAGAAAAGAATAGAAAAATACCAATGTGTAATATAAAGGTGGGCAGGGCAGATCCGCGGCTGTGCAGACAACAATGTATTGTCCAACCTGTTGATGGGACAGGCAGGGGTGTTGAGGAGAGGAGAGAGTGCAGAACTCCAGCTATTGCAGATGCATAAGACTCACTCAAGTGTGTGAGCTGTTGCATTCATACTAGCTTGGAAACCCTTCAGGGAATAATCTAGCATTAGGGTTCGGGCTTAGGTCCCCCAACCTTATCCAGAACCATCAAGTTATGAACTCCTACCCCAACTAGTTGTAATAACAATAAGGCACTACTGAGTTCAGGACCGACTGAAATTTTTGTGAATGTATTGTAATCATGCCCATAGCACTCCCCTCAATGTTGTCATCTCTTGTGGGGAGAGTGAGAGAGAGAGAGAGAGGGAGAGGGAGAGGGAGAGGGGGGGGAGAGAGATTGTTGTTAGCTATTTTCTATGAGAGAGAGTTGCTGTGTTGATTGGAAATACTTTGTGTATATTGTGTCATCAGGGAGTGCTTGTTTTCTTGGCCGCAAAGTCTGGTCTGATCAAGAATGCAGATGAAGCTGCCGACGTTCAGAATTTCCTTATCTGTGTTGAAATGGCAGGAGCAGCAGTAGTACATCTGTATGCATTTCCATTCAAGGAGTACGCTGAAGCAAACATCGGCAGCTCTGCTGGTCTGACTGGAAGTATTACTCATGCCTTAAATTTAAACGATGTCGTCTATGACACAGTGCATCAGGTTAGCCCCAGCTATTTTGTATGAGATCCTGCATTTTTGAGATAATAACAAAGATCTATCTTAAAACTTGGTTAACAAAAAACCAAAATTATGATCTTGTAATTTTGGATTATGCAGTTTGCCCCAACATATCACGACTACGTGTTGTACAGTGATGGAAGTCAAGAAGCACCAAGGAAGTACCGTGTGCGAACCTTTGTGCCAACTGGGCAAGAGATGGAAACCCTTCGCAAGCATAACAAGATGTTTGGTGCTGGCAAATTGGATGAAGGTTCAGAAGCCTTTTCGCCCAAAAGTCGGCATTTAGCTTCTACTGAGATATCTCAGAAAACCAGGGACTCACCAAAAAACTCACTCCTACTTGATGCACATGAATCAAGCTTGCATTTCTATGACATGTCTCCAATTGGTGTATCTAATCACAGGGCATGCCAAACTGGATTACCTCCAATACCACACAGAAATTCAAGCATCGAGGGAAGGGTGAGCAATGCCGAAGACCTTCAGTCCAGCATGGTTGGCCATAAACCATCACTTCTTATTGAAAGCAGGCGAAGCAGCACTGGCGAAGAGGCTCTGGAGACAACGTTTTTAAACCCTGGAAGGAGGAAGTCTTCACATGGGGCTTTGCTTGATGAAATTGATATACAAGGAGAACAGGATCAATATGAAGAAGGATATATACATCGATGATCACTGCAGTCAGCTGAACATTGTCTTCCATTCATTATCTGTTGCAGTCCAGGTTTTTGGAATCATAAAGTCAGTCATAAATTGTATGTTCTGGTAGGTCCATTTCTGAATGACTCAGGTTATGCCAACACCATATGATGTTTTTTTAAGGTCTTTTACAATATGGGCAGCTGTTAGTGGCCAGCAGTATCTTGAGCTTTCTCAGATCTGCTACAGCCCATTTTCCTGTGCGAGAAAATAACAGTTGTCGACACGTCTTTGGTGACCTTTCCATGTTTTTAACCTTTGGCTTATTTACTACCTGATGAAGTTGCAATTGGCATGAAATTTTAGATGCTAGAGTTAAGTAGCTTGTTTGCCAATGTAGGTCATGAACAATTTACTCAACCAGGGTACGTGTATTAAGGTCTTTCTAACAAAAAATATCAAGTATGTTGAAACGATTCAAACTGAGATTGAAGACACCTCTTCGGCATGTCAAGTTTTGGCGTTTTGAAACTTTCCATTTGTTTTGGTCTAACCCTAGTCATAAACTGCTCGTGTGACTGAGGGAGTAGTTCCTGATCATAAATGGTCAACTATACATTCTGGAAATACCTCCTCCAAGTAGGCATGTTTTTAAGGCCAGTATTTCAATTATTTACCTTTGCAAGGTTGGGCCAAAATGGAGAACCTTTCTTATCGTCTACATATGTTGGAGGTTGGATCACCGACTGTGCAATATAAACAAGCCTTGAAAGTGTAAACAAGCAAATATGTTAACCCGATGTGAAGTTTTACTTCAAACTTACGTGATCGAAATGCTAAATCACATGTTAAAGTTTAAGGGAACAAACTCATTTCAGGTTATAAAAATATATAATGACCCATATATTTGGGCCACAAAGGGGACATGGGCTCATGAGCTGCAGCTTCCCATTCTCGGGTTTTTCAGACTAATGCTCGGAGGGCTTGACGACTGCAGCTATTCTACCACGGATAATTTCCATGTGTGACTTGCATTCGCGATTCCGGTCAAAAATTCCACATCTCTTCATCAAGATTAATCACTCCAAGGGGCGGTCATTCCCAATCTGCCCCTCATTGCTATTATCAATCTTCAACAACGGAATGGGAAGTGTGAACAGAAACTCAAGGGCATCGTCACTATTCACGCTGTCACACCATTTGTTAGACTATGGGATGGGCATACTGTTGCCGCTTCATGCCATATTATGGATCAATAGCTACATGCAAATGAACAATCCTCTGATGAGGAGAAGCGTGGAGTCAGATAACTGAATGTGCAATGAGCTGAGATCAAAGGTCTGGAATTGACTCCCACCTTACAACTACTTCGCTCAAAGTTGTGGAGGCTGCATGTTTTACAACGAGAATATATATTGGCATCGCGCTCTCTTTATCAGTATTGGTTTAACTTCTCAACAGGAAAACATGATATCGAACTCTTTTTGGTTGTTCCTTAGTTTTGTAAGACAAAAGTAACATTCTGAAAATAGGAGTGCACCTTGTTCGCAGACGCCTGGGTGTGCTTTGCTCAGGTTTCATGTGTTTCAAGAAGCAGCCCCTGGGCAAGGTGATCCTATGTTCTTAAGATGCATGAGTTGATTCGTTACCACATGTGATGTGTTTCAATCACTGTGGCTATATGCTCCCCTCCTGCGTTTTTGAGGCAATCTTAACCCTCCCAGGTTACCATTTCAAGACAAATTCATACAGCTAATAACACACTATCAAAACGATCACATATCAATGCAACCCAACATTTTAAGATGGAAAATGTAGTATAGCTCATGGGTATGTGGGTGATCTCCTCACATTGGACTTTTCCGAAATCACGAATCAAAATATTACCAGCCCATGCGCAACATTCTTGAATTCACAGCCAGTCCATGACATCAATCAGAAATGTACTAGCATACATGACACTCTTGAATCGGCAGTGGCTCAATGGTGGCAGTAAATCTACACTGACAGGGCAGCGACCATGGAAGCATTACATCACCTTTGTATTTGACAATGACCATGGTAGAGTGATGGAAGTAGCAATCGTAGCTTGACTAGGAGAATTGGCAATGAGAGGGATGAACTAGTAGTAAATTCTTTGGGGAGATTTACTACAAGCCAATGTCACTCTTCCTTTCCATGTACTCTAGAAGCATGCTGGCCAGGGGAAACAACAGATTCAATCCAATAACATCACCACTACTGATGAGTTGCCTGAAATGCCCTTACATCTAACCAATCCACTCAGCGAACGAGGCAACATCAAAATCTCAGCTCATCAATCTCGTGAAGTTTTAGCAATACTCGATGGTGGCTCCAGTGTCAATATCATTTCCACATCCCTCATGATAGAATGGAATCTGAGAGACAAGCTAGCCAAATCCACTTGTCAGCTTCGGATGGCTGATCAAAGTGTGGTCCGACCTACCGGTTTCCTTCCACACGTGTTGATCAAACTAGGAGGTCTCAAGTTTTCGGTCGATCTCGTAGTACTTGATATTTCCAATAATGTCTATTCTTATGAATTACTACTTGGTCATCTGTGGCTCACCAATGCACAGTCGTTCATGACTGGAGCAAAGGCCGAGTCACTTTTGAAAATCGTGACAGTTCTGTCACCATTGATTCAACGGGTAAACTCAAATCTGCACGCATCCATGACGAAGGGTCCTCAACCACCAACTCAGTATTTGAGCCATACCAGTCCAGTCACAAAAAAAGTCATTATGTTAAATCTACTGATATCATAAACTGGAGTCACAGTCTAGCTACCATTGATTGTGTGAATGCCGATTACTGTGCTCAGCATCAGGATAATTGTACCTCTCCACTCCCGATCGATCACGATCAATTACCTGATCTGGATACACCTATCATCAATATCAATTTTATCGATATTCTTCCACACCATGATGAGCTACTAAATGTTGCATGGCTATCTATCAATGAATCATACGCTTTATTCATCAATGACGAGAATGTCTTACGAATTCAGAATTGCCCAAAAGTTTTGGACATTTCTGATATTCAGATCCTCAATTATATGGAGGCACTCCCACTTAGGACCTATCCGCAACATGCTTCCAAGGTGGAACCAATTGCCAAGATTGCAATTGAAAAGCCTGAGACAAAATTCTACCATCCCAAACGCTCACACTATCCATGGGATCTCTGTGAGGAGGAGACCATCTTTCAAATTGATGATGGGATCCTCCATGACGTACCAACCGTCCCTCATCCACACACCTTTCCACCACCAAAGCCTCAACCACGTGGTCATACTATGAAAGAGAAAATGAAAAAAACCGCTTCAAATTCAACTGCCTGGTGACCTCACAATTGTTAGAGAAGTTCTTGAGAATATCTCTGTTCCTACATCAGCCCCCGAACATTCCCAATCACTATCCTAGCAAGCAAAAGGCAAGGCCTCCCTCGAATCTCCAGCCCATGATGTTCTTGCATACTTTAAGGACTATACGATCGAGGATGTCACAATCCAATTACCCCAAGCTCAACGTGAGCCAACTGTTAATTCACCCTATGAAGGCCCTGCACAAACTATAACCCTTTCTTTGAGTGAGCCAAATGAAACCAATGAATATCTTGTCCACGTTGAAGCTCATCTCAATCGCAAACAACGCAAACGGCTTGAAAAGCTCCTGCGACAATATCGACATGTCTTTGCCTGGACCTATAAAGACATCAAAGACGTCTCACCCCAAGTAGCTGTGCAGCATATCCCGCTTAAACCGTGTCAGAAATGGTGAACTCCTGCAACTTTGTTGCAGCAAGAACAAGAAACGAAGGTCGAACGAGAACAATTCGCGACAATCAACATCCCTTGACTCGAAGCACGAACGATTCGCGAATCATTCGTGAATCGTAAACACACCTCCAGGGCCGCAAACCTCAAAGGGACGCAAAAACGAAAAACTACGAAAGAAACGAAAAGAACGAAAGGCAACGGGAGATTACGAAACAAACGAAGAGGAATCTTTCGCGCTGCCAGCTGGCAGCTCAACGGGCTTGGAGTCGTAGACTTCACGCCCAGCTGAAATGAGTGGCAACGACGAAGACTAACTAACTAGTTGATTAGCGTTAACTAGTCTTGTGATTCTACGTTTAGCCATCTTGTAAACTCCACGCTGCGGAGATATAAACTATCCTTTCTAGATCATAACAAGTAATCTGAATAGATCTGTAAGAGAGAGAGAGAGAGAGAGAGAGAGAGAGAGAGAGAGAGAGAGAGAGAGAGAGAGAGAGAGAGAGAGAGAATAGAGCAGAAAAGAAAAATACTAGAAACAATAGAGTTGTGCATGAAAGTCTATCAACGAGCAGAACACAGCGAAAGAGCAGAGTGCCACTCTGCCAATGAGCGAGACACTGACGATCTCGTTCCAAAACTAAACTGATAATACAATCGCTCTATTTTTGTGTATCTCTTTGTCTTGTGCTCTCTTTGTCTTGATTGCTAGAATAGAATGTGTTCTGTGATGTGCAGTCACGTGTCTGGGATCTTGTAAACAGCTTCCACGCAAAAAGAAAATTCAAAGACACAAAATCGTTTGCGAATAAGAAGACGAAGACGAAATCGAAACAGTCTCGTTTTCGTGACATGGTGGCGCAAATTATAGAATCTGAAAATTCAAAATCAAAACACTTCTGAAGGGCAAAGGCATCTGGTCGGTGACTGAACTCTCAGAGGTGCAGCCTCCAGAGGGAGACCCGAGGAGAGTTGAATGGATCAAAAAAGATGAGCGTGCAATGGCGATCATCGTTTTGTCCATAAATGAAGATCTACTCATGCAGATAGAAGACTGCGAAAGCAGCCATGCAGCGTGGTTAGATTGAAACGGAAGTATGAAGTGAGGACTGCAGCTTCAGTCATGCACCTTCACAATCAGCTGCAATCAATACGGTGGGATGGCAACCAGTTGGATCAGCACGTTGAGAAGATCAGAATGATCTTCGCTCAACTCGCTGCATCAGGACAGGAGCACCAGGTCCCAGCACCACAGTAGCTGATGTACTTCATGAAATCTCTACCGACATCTTATCAGCCGCTGAGAATGCTCATACTGAGTCTACCAGATATGACATTCGACAAAGCAGTCAGTCTTGTCGTTGATGAGAGACTGATGAGAGACGAAGGAGAGGGAAGCAGTGATCAAGAGAAGGCTCTCTACACGAAAGGAAAGAAGAAGAACAAAAACAAGCCAAGATTCGAGAAGACGAAGTCCTCGAATCAACAATCTTCTTCCTGCGCTCACTGCCACAAACCAGGCCATATGGCCAACAAATGCTGGTTCAATCCAGCAATTCCTTGCATGCATTGCAAGAAGAAAGGACACTCTGCATGCAATTGCAAATTTAATCCAAAAAGAAAAAACAAAGTTGAAAAGACAAACGTTGCAGAGTCATCTAAGGATGCAGAAAGAGGTGACGAAGCTTTCACGATACTCGATGAAGCTTCAACAAGCTACTCTGAATACGACTACGATGTAGTCATCGATTCAGGAACAACATCACACATAACCTGCAACAAGAAGATCTTGATCAACTTTCGCGAACTCGAAAATGACAGAGCAGTGATTCTAGGCGATGGAAGCAGACACGATGTCAAAGGCATCGGCACTCTACAGCTGCGAACACTGTTAGGTCAAGCAGGGCTGTTAGGAGCACTCTATGTGCCCTCACTCAGAAAAGATCTGCTATCTGTCTCCAAGATGGCAGATCTAGGCATTTGAGTTTTGTTCGACGACAACACTTGCCGCATGATCGAGAAGACGACAAACAAGTTGCTGACGGTCGGATGCAGAGAAGAAAATCTCTACCAGGCCAAAATAATCAGCAACTCTGATAGCATATTAAATGCTTCAAAAAATGAAGATCAGCTCTAGCATAGAAGAATGTATCATCTGAACATGCGGAGCCTGTATGACATGAGCAGAATAGACATTGTCACAGGTCTCAAGATTTCAAAGTCCGAAAATGAGTTCTGCGAAGCCTGTCAGAAAGGCAAGCAACATCGGAATCCATTCACGCATGAGGGAAGAAGAGCCAAGGAAGTTTTTGAGCTCGTCCACTCTGATGTTTGTGGACCGATGAAGACGGATTCACTCTTAGGTTCGAGATACTTTCTGATGTTCATAGATGATTACAGCCGGATGACCACGATCTACTACTTAAAGAAGAAATCTGAAGTGTTTGATTCCTTCAAGAAGTTCGTGGCATTTGCAGAGCGACACCCTCGAAAAAGATACAGATCCTTAGATCTGACAACAGAGGTGAATACAAAAGCACAGAATTCTCAAGATTCTGCGAAGAACAGGGGATAGAACACAAGTTCACTCCTACATACACACTAGAATACAATGGTGTGGCAGAAAGAAGAAACATGACGCTAATCAAAGGAGCCAGATGCATGATGACATAGGCTCAATTGCCAGGTCAATTCTGGGCTGAGGCAATAGCTGCAGCTGTACACGTTTCGAGCAAGGGTGTGAAGTTCGATGAGTCCACATTCCTTGGACTAAAAGACGAAAGAGGCCATGAGATCTTCACACTGCTGCCCATTCAAGAGGGAGATCGAGGACAAACATCAAATCAGAATGCAGCCCCAGACTCCAAAGCAGCAGGAACTAGAGGATCGATCCCACGAACAAGAAATATTCGAGCAACGACGAAATGAACCTTGAAGGTCAACGAGACAAAGAAGACCTCCAGACTGCCACTCTGACAATCTTCAATGGAGCGAAGACACGCAGTTCGAGTACTACAGCTTCACAGAAGAGCCAACAACATACCAAGAAGCTATCCAGAGTCCAGAGAGAGAATTCTGGAAGCAGGCAATGTCAGAGGAGATCGAGTCGATGAGATGAAATGAGGCATGGACATTAGAGCCGCTGCCAAAAAACAAAAAAATAGTCGACTGCAAGTGCGTATACAAGAAAAAGATGAAATCAGATGGCACCATTGGCCACTACAAAGCAAGGCTTGTCACGAAGGGCTACACGCAGAGATATGGTGTTGATTATTTCAACACATATTCGTCCATGGTCAAGATGACAAGCATAAGACTACTCCTTGCATACGCCACACAGTATAATCTGGAAATTCACCAGATTGACATGAAAATAACCTTTCTCCACGAAGATCTAGAGAAGAAAACCTTCATGAAGCAGCCTGAAGGCTATGAAGACCCCGACAATCGACAATATGTCTGTCGGTTGCAGAGATGCATCTATGGTCTAAAACAGGCATCACGAGCCTGGTATAAAAAGCTTGATGGTCTTCTGTAGTCTCTAGACTTCAATCCTACTCAACCAGACTGCAATGTCTACATTAAAAGAGTAGGAAAAGATTTTGTGATACTGACCATTTTCGTGGATGATTCGTTGATGATAGAAAATTCCTTGACACGAAGAGTCAGATTTCTGAAAGCTATGAAATCACAGATCTTGGAGAAGCAACGAAATGCCTAGGGCTGGAGATCAGAAGAGATCGAACAAAGGGCGAAATGCACTTGAGTCAGTCATAATATGCCAGGAAAGTGCTAAGGCAGTACCACATGATGGATTGCAAGGAAAAGGCTACACCAATGATAGCTAGAGCCAAGCTCACGAAACAGGATTGCCCAAAAACAGAAGAGGAAGAACAGAAGATGGCAGGTATACCTTACCAGAACTTAATCGGTAGTCTGATGTACTTGACAATTTGTACCAAACCCGATCTGACTTTTTCTGTTTACGCATTGAGCCAATTTTCTTCAAATCCTGGCATGGCACATTGGCAAATGGCCAAATGAATCCTACAGTATCTGAAAGGTACCCAGAATATGGGATTAACCTACAGAACTGAAAACAAAGAAAAAGGATTTGAGCTGCACCACTACAGTGATGCAAGCTGGGCGAGCTGCAAAGATGACAGCAAGTCCATTACTGGAGGATGTACAATAGCGTGCGAAACTGCAATCAACTGGATATGCAAAAAGCAAACCTTGGTGGCTCAATCCTCTTGCGAAGCTGAATATGTCACAGCTTCAAAGGTCGCGAATGAGGTAGTGTGGCTGCAGATGATGCTGGAAGCAATCAGGATACCACTAGAAGGGCCAAGCACGATGATGATGGACTCTCAGAGTGCCATCTATCTGTCCCAGGATCTTGTCTTCCATTCAAAGACAAAGCACATACCTTTGAAGTACCATCACATTCGAGATTTGATCTTGAAAGGAGAGCTCCAGGTCCAGTATATAAAATCAGAAAATATGATTGCAGATCTGCTCACGAAATTGCTCGACAAGCCACTCTTTGCCAAGCAAAGAAGGGCAATTGGATTAAACGTACAAAGCTGCAAGGTTCAAGAGGGAGTGTCAGAAATGGTGAACTCCTGCAACTTTGTCGCAACACGAACAAGAAACGAAGGTCGAACGAGAACAATTCGCGACGGTCAATGTCCCTTGACTCGAAGCACGAACGATTCACGAATCATAAACACACCGCCAGGACGACAAACCACAAAGGGACTGTTGACAGATCCCTTGTTCCAGAGGACCTGTTGTTTACTTTTCTGCTTCTTGCTTACAGAACCGTTTCTGCCTGTTATCAGACTTCATGGCAGACGTTAGATGGTTTCTTGATTGATTTTACGATGCCAATCCAGGCAAAAGGAAACAAAGTTTTGTTTTAGTATGTTTCTTTTGTCCTGCCTGTCAGAGGACAACTCAGGGACGTCGCTCTTGAACGCACTTACATTCTACATGGATGCAAGCCAAGAACGCTCATTCACAGATGAGCATGCAAACCAATGAACGTTCTACAGATTCTATAGCTACCTACTCTTAAAACGAACTGAAATCAAAGCTTACACTACATTAACACTGAGCTACCTTGCATAACTTGACAAAAACAAGAACAAAGCTAAACTACAGCATGTTGGAAGTCCAAGAATCAAGAAACCAGCCAGTGTATTGATTCTTGGACATCCCAATAACATCAAGAACTGGATTGTACAGAGATATGCAAGAATCACACCATAGATCCAGCCTATTTAGTTTACTTGAATGTCGGCTCCTACATTAATCCACAAGAAAACAAGAAATCTAATCCACAACTAGGAAAGCAAGAAAACTAATCCACTCTAAATTCACAACCACACACAATATGAATGGAGGGGCATGATCATAGGGGCGTCACCCAAGAAAACCATCATGATCAAGGAGCTTAGTGTAGCATCAAACTCATGGAAATTCTTCTTATTAAGCATGGAGTAGATACAATGCAAAAAGCTTCTCTTCACAAAGAGGGAGTCTCTTAAATAAGCAAGAGAGCTCCTTAGGTGGCATTCTAGTGGAATTTCCACATTTCACAAATTACAAGTGGAATATTGCTCTCCACTAGAGGTCACCATCAAAAAGTGGGTCACTCTACTTTCTTTAAGAGAGGTCTACTTGCATTTATTACATTTGCTTAGAAATACTAGTTCCTACATGGTCATTCCATCTTTCGGGATTCACCATGAGGCTTGTCTTTTCCTAGCAAGTATTTCTCGGCTCTCATACTCGGCTCTCAGTCTTCATTAGTCTCGTCTTCTCAGAGACTCCTCGGTCTAAGGTGAGAGGTACTCTTGAGTTGCTCTGTCCGAGTATCTTGGGGATTCGTCAGAATCAGCCAACATCATCTCACCCCTAATGTGTTGCAGGACCCACTGCAACTCATATTGGACGATGTCGCTTTGCTTTGCATTGGCATCTTCGATCGTCACTTGGAAAAGCGTAGATCCTCGTTCGCTTACATAAAACCAAGTGCTTATTGTCGCCAGTCTTTATCACAAAAACTGTCTTTCACAAATTGTCACGATTGGATTAGAATGTCTTATTGCTATAGGTGGTTGACATTCTCAAAATTGGAGAGCTCCCAGCAGCTTCACAACTTGCATGCTTGAGTGCTTCCCATGTGTCTCTTTGTTTGTCACTTGTAACTGCCATTGACGGTTTTATCTTTGGTTTCTTGGCAAATTCTAACTCCTGGGAGGTCTGTATCCTCCCTTTTCTTCTGGGTGTCTCTGTGGTTTTTCTCTCAGTTGAAGTTCCAGTCTTGTCGATGCTCTTTTTTTATAGGTAGCACAAATCTTGGTTATCAGTCTCAAGGGGATGGACTCATCATAAAAAATTTGGTGGTAGAAACAGTTTTGGATGGACGGTTTGGTAACGGTGAGGAAACATGATGAAAGCTTGATGACAAGGTGAAGGAACTGATAGTTCTACAATTGCAGCCTTGGACCCTTGCAATTGTGGAAAAAGTACAAAAAGGACCAAGAGTGGATCCTAATATGATCCTCAAGAGGGATTGGTTGTCAGATTACTTGATCTATCAATCTACTTCAGATTAAGATTTCTATATGGAGATCTACTTGGAAATCTTCTAGAAGTCAAAATTCTCCTACTTCAGCTTATTCCACACATGTGAGCTGTCCTCTACACATGTGATATGACACCTAACCAAAGGATGTGGCTCATGCAATCAATAGATTGATGCCATGTGTCATATGTCTAGAAAACTAGTTTTTGGCCTTTTTAGCCACTAGAACTTGAATTAAATCATATGTACAACCTATATGATTATGGTACATGACAAGTACTCTATTTTCACACATGGGAACAGGCTTCACACATGTGTAATCATCCTATATACATGATTTTTGGCCTCTACCAAGCTTATTTTTGCATTTTTCACACTCCTCAAAAATCTAGCTTGGTAAATCTAGCTTGATGAAAAACATGATGATCTTGAACTTGACTCCATGGGCTGAATTGGTCTTTGTTGGTTCAAAAGGTGTGAAGATTAGCCAATGAGCTTGATGTTGATCTGAAATCACCATATCCATGATAGTGCTTCTTTGATGTTGACATCTTTGATGAGCTTGAGAGCTTTGCACCATCCTAGCACCTCCAAAATTGATTCCTTCCAATTTTCATGTAGATGCTTGACCTTGAGGCTTGCTCTTTCTTCATGTGCATGCTCCTTCATGAGAAAATAAAGATTTCTTCTTGATCTATTAGGATCACAAAGATCTAACATCATGTTACCACGATCTAGAGAATTAGACTCATTTAAATTGGCAAGACTATGCATGCTATAATAACAAAGTGTTTGCATCATATCTTCATGCTTGTTTACCATGCTAATCTCAGATCCTATGAGGCTAAATACTTTATTATGGAGATAAATGTCTTTAGAAGATAATTCACTTACTCTCATAAAGAGTTTACAATTTGTCTCAATACAAATTTTCAAACAATGAGTGAACAAATCACTTTTGCTCTTACATGACTCAAGAGCATACATTTGATGAAATAACCATTTGCTTTCTAATTGATTTAAAATCAATTTCAACCTTTTAAGAACATCATCTATGTTCTCAAGAGAGACTTCATACTCAACTAGTATGGCTTTACTCCAATTTTGAGATGCGATGATCTCACTAAAGCAAATTGATTTATCAAATGACATAAGAGAAGTAAGTATGAGATGTATACCACATGAAATATGCTCCTCTTTCCCTTGAAATGTGAGCCACATGGAATCAACCATATTTCTTGAGTTTCTTTTTGGAATCACAACTTGAGAAGGTCTCTCCTCCTCAATCCTTGGCACACTTGCTCCTTGAGATGATTCTTTAAGATCCTCTTCATGGTGCTCCTTCTTGATGGAAATCCGAGACCTCCATGTCTCATAATGATCACAACAACTATGACCACACAATATGCACTTCCTATGATTATCAAAATTACTTATGCTAGAAACGTAAGTCCAAAAATCATCACAACTTGGCATGATTTTTCTAATATTGAAATCAAAAGGCATTTCCATCTCAATAAGGCTAACTACTTGCTTATGGATATAAGTGTCCACTTTGGATGCTTCACTTATTCTCATAAGAAGTTTACAACTTGCCTTTAAGATTGAAAACTTACAATTTTCATCTTTATGAATGAACACATCATTCATGATCTTATTGAAACCAAAAGATCCTATATTATGAAGATATTTCCATTTCCTTGACTTCATAACTAATGTAAGCTTACAAGGAAAACATATTTTGCTATCTTTTAAGGCATCACACTCAACTAGTATTGCCTTAATCCACCTTTGAGATACAAAAATCTCTTCAAAGCAAAATGGTTCTTCATAAGTTGACATGAGAGCATAAATGAAACTATTTTCATTTTGTGATTGCTCCTTATTCTTGATTGATTTCTCTTGGATAATATTCTTGATTGATTTCTCTTGAGACTTCATACTCAACTAGTATGTCTTTACTCCAATTTGGAGATGAAATGATCTCACTAAAGCAAATTGATTTATCAAATGACATAAGAGAAGTAAGTATGAGATGTATACCACATGAGATATGCTCCTCTTTCCCTTGAAATGTGAGCCACATGGAATCAACCATATTTCTTGAGTTTCTTTTTGGAATCACAACTTGAGAAGATCTCTCCTCCTCAATCCTTGGCACACTTGGACCTTGAGATGATTCTTTAAGATCCTCTTCATGGTGCTCTTTCTTGATGGAAATCCGAGACCTCCATGTCTCATAATGATCACAACAACTATGACCACACAATATGCACTTCCTATGATTATCAAAATTACTTATGCTAGAAACATAAGTCCAAAAATCACCACAACTTGGCATGATTTTTCTAATATTGAAATCAAAAGGTATTTCCATCTCAATAAGGCTAACTACTTGCTTATGGATATAAGTGTCCACTTTGGATGCTTCACTTATTCTTATAAGGAGTTTACAACTTGCCTTTAAGATTGAAAACTTACAATTTTTATCTTTATGAATGAACACATCATTCATGATCTTATTGAAACCAAAAGATCCTACATTATGAAGATATTTCCATTTCCTTGACTTCATAACTAATGTACGCTTACAAGGAAAACATATTTTGCTATCTTTTAAGGCATCACACTCAACTAGTATTGCCTTAATCCACCTTTGAGATACAAAAATATCTTCAAAGCAAAATGGTTCTTCATAAGCTGACATGAGAGCATAAATCAAACTATTTTCATTTTGTGATTGCTCCTTATTCTTGATTGATTTCTCTTGGATAATAACAACAAGTTTGAACTTGTCCAAAGTTCCAAGCAAAATACTTTCCAAGGACATAAAATAAAT
Organism: Diphasiastrum complanatum; assembly: GCA_029204225.1. Lineage (NCBI taxonomy): Eukaryota > Viridiplantae > Streptophyta > Lycopodiopsida > Lycopodiales > Lycopodiaceae > Diphasiastrum > Diphasiastrum complanatum. The sequence continues at coordinate 16,438,001 of CM055092.1, read as the reverse complement.
CCAAGTTACTTTCATGAAAGTGACATCTATCTTTGCATCTTGAACCAAACAATGCACTTCCAAATGAAAAATTTCAAAAGATTTGACATGTGTTGTGATGGACTCTTGAAGACAAATCTTGCAAGTCCTTGTGAGACTCCAAGCCTCATTCACCTTTCCACAAAGGAAAAACCTTTCCTTGGACTTGTCCTTCTTGTATTTGCATTTTGAACTTGAAGCTCCATCCTTCACCTCGGCCCCCTTGTTTTGGTTCTCCTTGGATGGATTGGTCTTTTTTTTGTAGCATCTTGAAAAAAAATATCCTCCCTTGCCACAACGGTTGCACTCAGGATCCTTTCTTTCCTTCAATAGGATGCCACCTATTGATGCCATGTGAATAAAAACCTTTGATATGATTCTACAAATGTAATTTGTGACTTTCAAGAGACTAGATTTGAACATCTTCAATAGTCTAGAATGATCTACAAAAGATCTAGCTCACAAACCTAAGAATCAATCTTCACAGTAATGACTAGTCACTTGGAAACTTTGCTTTGATCACTAAGACAAAAGCACACAATCTTTGAATCAAATCACTAAAGAAATCAAATCCAATCTCCTATTGGACTCATCAAATACCAATGACTCTTTCTTTTGAAAATTGAAATGGATATGAAAAAGATTTGACACCTAGATTTTCCTTTTCACTTGACTAGTTCTCTCAACACTTGAGATTCTTGAACAAAAGATGCGTTTTGTTTCAAATACATGAAAATCAAACTTAATCACTTATTTTGGACTCACTCTTGACCCAAATAATCTCACACTTGAGATTTAGAATGAATTTGATTTGATTTGACAACAAACTATACAACCAATTTTTCACAAAGCTTAAAAAATTAGACAACTAGAGATTCACTAAGATCTAAACCATGCACGAATACTCAAATATGGACTCCTCCTCTTTCTAGACATCCAATGGGATCTCAAATTGACCCTCACACTCTCACAAAGAAAGTTGAATAGAACTAATTTGAGTTTCATACATACTATGTCAATTTTTGCTCAACAAATTGAATTCAATCACTCCTATTGGATTCCACTAATTACTCTACCTTTTAAGACTTGGAATGAAATTCAAAATCAAAAGTTGTGATTCTTCTCAATAAGATATTGTGCTTCAAAGTGCTAATGCCACTTAGAAAGATTTGATCACCTAGGAGAATACAAATTCTCCACCAATAACAACACATAATGAGCTTCTAGATCTTGCCTTCTACAAAGGAAGGAACTCTTAGAAAATTGGATCTCTCTCTACACATTTGCCATAGACAGCTTGGACTCTTTTCAAACCTCACAAACACTCAAACAAATTGAGTAGGATTGAATAATGTGACTTGGATCTCAATCTCTTTTCTAGAACTTTCAATTGAAGCCAATCTATGTCAAATTCTACAAAAGATTTGCATAGATGCTCTATATGCACTAGAAACTCTCAAAGGTTTCACTTGGAGGACAGATCCAAGGATGTTTTCTAGCAAATTGATGCTTCTAAACTTGACCCTATCACTCTTGAGCAAATCTAGAGTGATGGTACAATGGATTTCAACCTCTCACCTTGCATATCACTCCTTAATCTATGATTTTTAGCAAAATCTCTCTCAACTTCAACATGCACTCAAAAAATCAGAGACAATCAATTCATGCACCTAATCGAAGCTTCAAATTTAATTTCTTGGTTGATCTAATCCAAGAACTAATCAAAGGATTAGATTCTGTATAGAAAATGCTTGATTTTGCACCAAAAATCACTCAAATTGGGTATGTGAGTCAAATTCTACAATTTTTTGAAATTTCTCAGTAAAAAATGGAGCTGTACGGCCTCACACGTGTGAAAAAGATTCTTACAGCCCACAACAAGATCTGAACCAAAAATTTTGAGGATAGCTATCAAATCCAACTCGCAACACAAAATTTGACTAGTTTCCAAAAAACTGCTAATTTTGGCTTTGATTTGGATTAACCCTATCAATTTCAACAAAAAATCTTGTACTTGGCTCTAATATCATGTGGAAAAAGTACAAAAAAAGACTAAGATTGGATCCTAATCTGATCCTCAAGAGGGATTGGTTGTCAGATTACTTGAATTATCAATCTACTTCAGATTAAGATCAATCTAGATCAATTCTAGACACAAAATCCTAACAAGAACAATCATTAATTGAAGGTAAGTGTACTTTTTGGTTTCACACGTGTGAAACACGGTATGAGTATGGAAGCCAACCTGAAAATCAAATACACATTGATAGAACCTCAAAACAATCAAAACAAATGTAGACAAATGGAGAGAATCACTCAAAATTGCTTCCAAAACCAAGATTGGTGTCTCACATTGATTATGGCCAAATGTGACTCTATATATACAATAAGTGAGAGCTCGTGGTACTGATCATCCCTCTGATCCCACATGTGTGAAGGTGCTTTGTCATATGATGATTCATCATGCAAAACTGACACTTGGACAAAACCTTCTATTTTGAGCACTTTTGATCCATTTTCCTTCTATATGGAGATCTACTTGAAAATCTTCCATTTGGAACATATCGATTCATCATCTTGTATTGTCGATCTGCTCACCAAGCCTCTACTCAAGAGTTCCTTCATCAAACATAGATCCAATCTTGGATTGATTTCAAGATCCATGATTTTTTAGATTAGATATCTTTTTAGGAGTGTGAAAGTTATAAAAAGTTATCTATCATAGCTTTAGGGGTTTGCTAAGTTTTTATGTCAAGCATCTTTATATAGGAGTTTGATAGAGCCAAAATTGGCAAAGATGGCAAAATTGTCAATTCCACATGTAAAGCCACAATTTGGCCAAAAGTAGCTTATGATGCAAACTCGAGCTAGTTAGGCTTGTAAATAGGCTTGTGACACTTGTGTTAATGTAATTTGATGAGTGATCAAGTCAAAGTGTTGGCAATTCATGAAACACTTCTCTTACATGTGAAATCACTTTGGTTATCAATCTATGCATCTATCTTTGCCTCTTTGCCTTAGATTTTGATCTAGATCTTGGATTTCAATCTAGTATTGATCTAAAGAGCATAAGCTTTGCTTAGGAGATCATTCTCACACATTAGGGCATTCCCACACGTGTGAAAATTCACAAATAGCTTACTGTTTTTGTACGAACATCAACATTATTTATGTTTTGATTCATGTTTGATCAAGATCTATTAGAGTTTTGATGAATTCACACGTGTGGGATGCCCTACACATGTATTTTTGATCTCCTAAACACAATAACACCATAAAGCTCAGACTAGCATTGGTTGTCAATAGGAAAGCTGATCATACAAGCAATATTATTGTGTTACAAGCAAAATCTGTCAACAAAACATAAGACAAAGCATCATAAATGCCTCTACTCGGCTAGAGAGAGAAAATAGAAGATACAAAACTCGTGGAGAAAGAGAGGGCACAAAGAGCTTGTCTCCAAATTTGCATTACACACAAATTTCATCATATTCTTATTGAGAGTACATCACATATATATAGATCCATGGACTCTTCTCCCACTTTGAGTTGAATTGGAGTTGTGGATCCACCTCTCAAGCTATCTAGACTTATCCAAGCCACCTCACTATGTCTAATTGTGCCACATAGTTTTTTCACGCATTAAATGTGGCATGTAAAGTACAAATGACAATTCCTATGGTAGCTCGAGTTTCTACTTCTACCTACCTTGAATATTTTATTCTAAGATGGGTCTTTACTAAGCCAAAAGAACTCAATTTATCTTTGACATTTTTAGGACCCATACTCACAACATTAGATAGATTTTTCAATATTTTGACAGTTTGCATCTCATTCTTAGTGTGACTGTTGATTTTCCTACATTGGCAAGATTGGTGATTTGCTTATTTATCTATCCAAGGATCAAAGAGACATTTTGGATCTTAATGATCTAAAATTATTCACATGTATCAGAGCTCTTGTGTTTTAGGTTATGAATGAAGAATTCACAATCTATTAATGATTTGGAAAAGATATCAATGCTAGAGCATGCTAAATTGGATTCTACACCAAAATCAAGTCTCTTGCATATGTACATTGTTTGGAAGCCAATGATAGGCTAACCTCAAATAACTATTCATTGTGGAAAGTGAGGATGAAATCACTTTGTTGAAGGTTTGGAAGGGAGGCCAACAACACAACAAGATCAAGTGAGGTATGACAAGAGGGCCAAAAAGGCTTTACACATGATAAAGATGAATGTTACCAATGAGCTTCTCAAGGAAGTTGGTAAGTGTACTTCATCAACTGAGGCTTGGGAAACTTTGAAGAAGCTTTATGAATCCAAGTCTACTTCTAGATTGTTGACTCTAAGAAGGCAAATCTTTTCTTGTTTTCAAAAGAGTGAAGAAAGTCCAAATACTTTTGTTTTGAGAGTGAAAGCTTTGAATGATGAGTTGGCTTGCATTGATGAGAGCATTAAGGAAGGAGAGCTTGTTCAAGTTATTCTTAATGGATTGTTGGATGCTCATGCTAACATTGTACAAAGTCTTGCTATTCAAAGAACTTTGCGAAGTTTGATGAATCTTTAAGAGTTCTTGATCAATGAAGAATATAGGCTTCAAGCAAGAGGTGGATCTTCATCACATCTCAAGTTGGAGAGGAGGCTATGTTCATCAAGGGCAAATATAAGGGCAAAAGCAAAAGCAAATGATCTAAAGGGCAAGATCAAGGGAAGGCTTCTTCAAATGGAAAAAGGAAAGATAGATCAAAGCTCAACTAGTTCTTCTATTGTGACATCAAATTACACTTTGCAATTGAGTGCTACAAGAAGAAGAGAGATCAAGGAGACAAGCAAGATAATCTTACTCTTGATGAGGATGCTTTGGATGTTCAAAATGCAAATGATGATGCTTTTGTGATGTCTTCATGCATGCTTGCTAATGATGGATATCTAGATCCATGGTGGATCGATAGTGGTGCACATGACTTTTCACAAACAATACTTCACTTCTTTGTTGGCATATGAAGATGATAAGAAGGTGATCTAAACGACTAATGATGGTGAGTGTGCAATCAAAGGGATTGGCACAATTCCTATTTTTCTCTCTACAAATAGGAATGTTCATTTGGAGGATGTTTTGTTCATTTCATCTATTACCAACAATTTACTTAGTGTGAGTCAATTGCTAAGTAAAGGCCTCAAAGTTGAGTTTGATGGAGATGCTTGTATGATCAAAAGGAAGGATATCTTGATTGCAAAAGGTAAAAGACAAGAGAAGTTGTTCAAACTAGATGCTTGTGTTATTTTTTTGCCAAGTTGGATGTGTTGCAAGAGAGCAACTTACCTATTCAAGAGGTCTGGCGTAAAAGGATGGGGCACCTCAACTTCAAGTCATTGGAGGTAATTGCTTGGAAGCAAGTTGTGATTGGTCTTCCAAGTTCCTTAAAAAGTATCAATCATGTTTGTGAGTCTTGTGCTTTGTCAAAGTCACATAGACTACCTTATACTAGATTTGCATCTAGATCTACAAAGCTTTTTCAAGTTGTACATTCGGATGTTCATGGAATTACTAAAATTAGCAATAGTGGAGCTCAGATGTATGTAACTTTCATTGATGATTTTAGTAGATTTTGTTGGATCTATCTATTGAAGTGTAAAGATAAAGTATATGATGTCTTTGTTAAGTTCAATAATGCAAGGGAGAACCAATTTTCCACAAAGATCAAGTGCTTAAGGAGTGACAATGGTGGTGAGTACATATCTACCAAGTTCAAGGCTTTTTGTGATGAGCATGGGATCAAGAGGGAGTATACAACACCAAGGACCCCACAACAAAATGGAGTGGCCAAGAGAAAGAATAGGAGTTTATGTGAAAGTGCTAAAGCCATGAGGTTAAGTGCTAATCTTGGTAAGCCATTTTGGGATCTAGCATTGTTGTGTGCTAATTTCTCGTGCAATAGGTGACCGAGTGTTATTTTGGATGGAAGGACACCTTTTGAGATGCTATTTAAGAGAGGCCGAGTGTCAACTTTCTTAGAACTTTTGGATGCACATACTATGTCAACATTACTCTTGATGATAGGACAAAGGAGAATCCATCTTCAAGGAAAGGTATATTTTTTGGATATAGTGAGGTGAGTACAGCCTACAAGGCTTACATTCCTTCTACTAACAAGGTGATTGTTGGTAGAGATGTCATTTTTGATGAGGGGAACATTTTAAAACTATCTTCAAGCATTATTGATGGTGATGTGGATGGATCTTACATTATTAATGTTGATGTAAAGGATCCTACTTTGGATGGTGATGATGAAGGACCATCATCAAGTCAAAAGCCAAGGAGAACATCAAGGGAAAGACAAATGTCTTCAAGGCTCAAATATTATGAGAAAGATAAGCAAGTTGTTGGAGGTACACATTTTGCTTTCCTAACCTCTTTTGATTTACCTACTTGTGTAGATGAAGCAAGAAACAAAGAGGAGTGGATCCAAGCAATGGATCTTGAGTATCAAGCTCTTATGAAGAATGAAACATGGAGATTGGTGGAGTTACCTAAGGACAAGAAAACTATTGGATGTAAGACAACCAAGAATGGATCCATCAACAAACATAAGACAAGGTTGGTGGCAAAAGGATATGCTTAAGAACATGATATTGACTATGATGAAACCTTTGCACCCATGGCAAAGATGGTAAGCATTCGGGTCATCATCTCTCTTGCTACTCTTTGTGGATGAGATCCATGGCAACTGGATATCACAAATGCTTTTTTGAATGGTGACCTTGAGGAGGAAGTGTACATGGAACAACCCGAGAGTTACATTTCACCTACAAAGCCAAATAATGTGTGTCTTCTACAAAAGAGTTTGTATGGCCTTAAGCAAGCACCAAGGAGTTGGTATGCTAAGCTTAACACTTTTTTAATCTCTCAATGCTTTGTTATGAGTGAGTATGATCATTCACTTTACTCTAGGTTTGCTGGAAATGATGTTACTATTTTGCTAATCTATGTGGATGATATCATCTTGAGTGGTGGGGACAACCAAGATGTGGAGGATATCAAGAGTGCTCTCAAGAAGAATTTGAGGTGCATGATCTTGGTCATTTGCATTACATTTTAGGAATATAAGTGATTAGATTTTAATCTACTTTCATTTTTTAAAAGAAGTATGCTAATTCTATTCTAGAAAGATTTCATATGGTAGATGCAAAGTCTTGTGATATCTTGCAATTCTATGTGTATAGTGCTTATTAATTGTTATTTTTAGATCCACACGTGTGAAATACAATATCTTATTATTTTTGTACGAACAACAACATTAGTTTATGTTTTGATTGATGTTTGATCAAAATCTATTAGAGTTTGCATCTTATTCTTAGTGTAGATGCTAATTTTTTTACATTGGCAAAATTGGTGATTTGCTTGTCTATCTAACCAAAGATCAAAGGGACATTTTAGATCTTAATGATTTGAAATTATTCATTAATAACTTGGGAAATTAAAATTTTAATGGCTTTAAAATACAAGTCTGTTGCATGTTGTGCAAATCAATGACTATAATGTTGAAGTTCCCATTTAGCAATATCTTGGTATGTGTATTTGTTGTTTTTATTTGTTTGTTGTGCATGTCCATATTTTAAATAATCTTTCTAGCTTTGGCGTTGTAGAGGTAATCTATTCTATTACAACAATTGTATGAAAGCTCAAATTCTTTTTTTTATGTGAGTTTTTAGTTAGTAAAAGTGTCATCTATTTAATTATTTTTATTACAAAACTTTGTTTTAAATGACTTTTGTCTGTAAGTTACATCATTATGGGCCATGTCTTTTTTAGCTTTGATGCAAGAGTGCTAAGCTATTGTGATTATTTGCTAAAAGATATGACTAGATTTGAAAATATTCAAATGAAAATTTTTCTGATTTTTTGAAATTACAAAAAAAAAATGAACGATTTCAATGCTTTTAGCCAACCTCAACACAACATCTACTAGCATTTTTTTTTTGTTGCAACAATACTACACAATGCATATGGTGTTTTAAGTTGAGCCAATCTTGGAATCATTGTGCTCCCAAATATCCACATTTCATGCACAAAGGTGGATTAGAGCCAAGGTCTCCATAGCCACACATAACTGTTGCTATACAATAAATTGATCAAGCAATAGACCAATAAAATAAAATTTATCACCTCTAAAGTGTTGAATTTATAGAAGTCAACAAGGCGAATTAATAATATTAGAAACTTTGCCATGCACTTTGAATTTTTTTCCTTGAATTTGAAAGAATTATACAAAATTTTGTTTTTGAATTCAAAATTACCTATTAACAACATGTCTTTTTTGAGAGAATCATCATGATTTCAAGTCACAAAAATATAGATGTTGAAACTAATTAGTAATGTGTGAAATGCCATTTTAAAAGCCAAGACTATTTCTTAATTAACTCTTTAAGAGCACTAATCTTAACTCCATAGGATAGGCCTGACGAAGAGGATCATGCTCATAAGCGTTCACTTGTCCTCAATGAGCCACGTGTCAACTACTTTGACAAGTGTCATTTATCAATTAACCATGTGTCCACCACCTTTGCATTTGGAGGTTAGGTGTGGTTGAAGGGCTTTTTTTTATTTTCAAAATTTAAAGGACATCTAAGTCTAAATTTTAATTTATATTCCAAAATGTAGAAAGCTAATGACATTTCAACATCTCCCAACCAAATCTTGTTATATCTTGAAAATCATATAATTTTAACATTGTATTAAATTTAGATTTTCATTTTTCATTGAAATTTAATTGAACAAAAGTATTCATTGGAAAGTGTGTGTGTGTGTGTGTGAGTGAGTGACCCGGGGGGGGGGGGGGGGGGGGGGGGGGGGGGGTGGAGGGAAGATAGGTGACATAATAGGACCCACCTTGGAACCTAGAGACTGGCAAAATCCATAATATGGTTGGATAATAGTGTTCTTGGGAGCCATACTTCAATCTGACAAAACGAAATCTACTGCTCACATAACAAATGCCAATCCATCTTGTAGATGCATGCGTGGAGGGCAAACGCCGAGGGAGCCATACTTCAATTTGATAGCTTCTCCAAGACCTAGATCTCTGCCTCACTGCTTACCCCCTGAGGCTGTTGACTCCCCCTTACCTTCCTTCAAGATACTTACAGCTATGCCTTCAGGTAGAGCAAGAGGATCTGGTAGTTTTAAAACTAATATATTTTTAGTCATACTGATTCGCCAAGAAGCAACCCTTCAGGCCTTTGCACATTTCTAAGAGAGGAAGCAAAACAGTTTAGTACGAACTCCTCTGCTCATAAAGAATAATAATTTTTTGGCTGCGAGCAGTGTTTACGGGTTCTAAACTCAAAATGCCGGTCAGGGGTCCGTTTCCTATATTATAGAAGAGCAAAAACTGCCATCAACGATGGTGGTGTTTCAAAACACCATTTATGATATTACAGAAAAGAGATGGATCTAGCCTCCAAAGCCATAAAGAGTTCGGCCCTGCCTTTTCAAGGAATACACTACGTCCATTGCAGTCACCGTCTTGCGGCGAGCATGCTCTGTGTATGTCACGGCATCTCGGATCACATTCTCCAGGAACACCTTCAGCACTCCCCTGGTTTCTTCGTAGATGAGGCCGCTGATTCTCTTCACACCGCCTCGCCTGGCCAGGCGCCTGATGGCAGGCTTGGTGATGCCTTGGATGTTGTCCCTCAGCACCTTTCTGTGACGCTTGGCTCCGCCCTTGCCCAGCCCCTTGCCTCCCTTCCCACGCCCAGACATCTCTCCTTCTTTCACAGACTGATTGGTCGCTTCGCTGCGCTGCGATCGATTGATGGATGAGAACGGAAATAATTGATACTCGTAAAGGGAGGAGAATGGGTTTTTATGGCTCCAACGATGTCGAACTAGTTTGAGTGGGAACGAATCGTGATCGTCCGCTCAAGCATCAACGATCGTGATTGTCAATTTGCGAATTATAAATTCCGCCAACCAGAGCGAGCAAAGACGCGAACGCGGATGCCTGACGTGGCGCTTTGTCTTTTTTTTTTTTGGGCTGTAAGGTAGGTATGCAATACACTTTTATGAAAATTCCTTGTAATCATTTGGCCTTGTCTTCGCAAGAACGTGCATGGGTCCATCACCATTTGAGCACAAGTCTATAACCTGGCATTTGTGAGCACTGATATCGGACACATGGCATCATCCGATTGGTTAAGAACATGCATCTATATTTTGAGCCATAGTACAAGCTTGCAGCTAGATTTCACCTAGACCATCCATCTCCAAATGCTACGTCATGTATCGTTCACCCGACAATGCACTACAGACTTGTAGCTAGATTCACTGCCCCACGGCTCATCTTGCTATAGGATCACAATCTTTGGCAACACCCTTTATTTTTTTAAATAAAATGACACTCTCTCTCCTCCTCCTCCTCAACAATCACTCTTCCTTCATTATTGCTCCAAGCCTCACAATCTTTGATGACCCTTTATTTTCATTAATTTTGGCAGTGGGCAACCTCTTCGTCGTTAAATTATGGCAATGGGCAATCTCTTCGTCGTTACTCTTGTCACCAGCATATCTCTGCCACAATTATTCTTCTTCCACTCCCACTTGAGATCAATAATGGGTTGCCCTAGTGTTGAAAGGTCTAAGGTCAATAGGGACAAGCCCTTACATAGATGGAAGATTGTGAGTCAAGTCAAATATAAATAAGTGCATCAAAAGTTTTTTTTTTCATTCTTGCAAAGGAGTATATTGGATTGGTTGGTTACTTTATACTAAACTTGTGACATGCATGGAAATTAGATGTGGAGATGCAAGTGAAATGCTCCAATGTGTAGCATGTTGATGATAGACAAAAATACAATTTTAAGAATGCAATTTATTTATTCGGCAAACAATTGTATTACGATGGTTTTTATCTACAATGTAATATGTGATTCATTTATTCAGTAAATATTTGTGTAAATTTTATCTACTACACAATTGAAAAGTAGTTGTAAATTGATATCCATCCAACATCATGGAATGACAATCTATTTAATTCCTTGCTAGGATCATAGATGTCATAGATTTTGACATTCAGTTACTGCAATATAAAGTCTCTAAAAACACTTTTGGATGTAGGAATATTTTCAAAGAACAATGGCTTTGTTGGTATATTAGAACCATACCCTCTATCCAATTTCTCATGCGAAGAATATACTCTTTCAAATTCTACTAATTTTGAAAAACAAAATTTGTATCAAGATTGTTTATGGACATTCAAAGTATTTTAAAATGTAACACTGATTTCAAAAGTAATAGAACACACACACACACACACACATTTATTCTGATGACAATGATACTAATATCGAATTGTACGTGTTAGAGTGGCAAGGAGGAGCTGATGGTAACATGGTCTCTTAGGTGAAAAAAAGAAAAAGGAGAAGTTAAGAATTTCTGAATGGCTACTATTCTACTGAAAAATTGATGCTTATGCTAAAAAATGTCTTTGAAAAAATGATGCTCTGCTTTTTACTACCGTTTGATCTAGCTACTTTGATATGGACACTCAGTCTTTTTAGCTATGATGGTATTGTTGCACCTCTTTGGTTTGACACGTAGTGTTTGATCTCAGTCACCGACCTTTGACTTTAAGGTTGCAATTTTTTAATGTCGGGTATAAAACTTTGGATTAGTCGATGTTGGTTAACTTGACTGTTAATAGTTGGACTCCAAGTACTAATTTTTAACTTACAGTTTTTTTATGTCGACTACAAAACATTAAAATGGTTATTGATATTTTTTATCGTACCTCAGTTTTTGTTTTTCTGCAAAATGCTAGTTAATTTAAAGTTTGAAGTATTTTGTGTTGATTCTTTACTTCACTTCGTCTTTTTTTTAGTTCGTCATGTTGCTCCCTTGTTGTCTATTTTTATGTTACTCGGGTTTTGACTTGTTTTTTCACTGTTATGGGTTAATGGTCTTCGTGTTTCGCTTATCTCGTTCCCGACATGGTACTAGTTGCTCATGGTTGTTGTCTTGTTGCTAGGTCAAGATTTTGTTTTTCTTGTAGGTGAGGGGTTCGCCCATGTTGCTCTCCTCTCTCTCTCTCTCCTCTCTCTCTCTCTCTCTCTCTCTCTCTCTCTCTCTCTCTCTCTCTCTCTCTCTCTCTCTCTCTCTCTCTCTCTCTCTCTCTCTCTCTCTCTCTCTCTCTCTCTCTCTCTCTCTCTCATGGACTCTATTTTATGGTCATTACGTTCGTTTTATTCGCTCTTCGAAACATCATGAAAAGGTTTTTTCCCTTATGGTACCAAACCAACCTTACCTTGTTAGATTTAGAAATATGACCCCTTGAGAAGTTTTTTTTTAGAATTATAGTCTTTTGGTGGAAAACTTGTTTTCCTTGAATGGCTATGATCAGTGCACATTATAGGGATACGATCTAATGGTGGGCATCGTCAAGCACCCAGTGCACCAAGATGTACTGTGATCTCTATATAAAGGGAGGTGACACAACCCTAATTCTCTCTCTCTCTCTCTCTCTCTCTCTCTCTCTCTCTCTCTCTCTCCTCTCTCTCTCTCTCTCTCTCTCTCTCTCTCTCTCTCGTTGCATCTCTCTACTGCGACCTGATTTGACTTGGATGAGTAGAAACTTCTGAAGGCAATCAGAAGAGTATTTGTGTGGGGAAATACTACAAACTAAGTTAAGGTTGCTATCAATCTTTGGTTTAATGATCGTCTATACATAGAAGGTTTCATTTGCTTGTTATGCTTGACGTGAAGGAGCTCACATAAGCTATGATAATTGTGGATTGGTATAGTATTCTGGCCTCAAAAAGAACGTTGGAAGTAACTACAATTGGGCATTGTCTCAAGAAAGTTCTGGATCAACTCTTCAAGTATGATACTCAAATTCTCTTCTACCGAAGTGTCTCTGGACAGCGAACAGCCACCTGCTGTCTAATCGCAGTAGGGGCACATTTTGGCCAGCAATCTGCTAATGGCCAGTTCATCGCATTTTTAAAGCACTTTTGTGGCTACATGCCTAAACAGTGATCACTCATAGCACCATGCATAAAATACAGTTGGCCACCATCCTGAAATGTGATGGACCTCCTATATACTTGTTGTTTATCTTGATAGAAACATGCACCAGTTGCATACATTACTACGTTTGATGTTTCATCCATTTTCAGCTCATAAATTATTGCAGATGGCCGCCCTACAAACTCTCGGTTTGTCTCGTAATTACTCTTTGATACTTCTAATGGACATGTTATGTGGTTGCTCATGGAAACTATCAGTGCATGCAGTTGTCTGTGGCCATAGCTAAAAAAACTTCTATGAGGCACTAAAATTAGTAGTAGCTATGAGCACAAGGATAACCAATTTGAAATGCTTTTTAGCATGTGCTGGAATTCAACTAATGAACTATTATGGAATGGTTCTTTGGCACGTGATGACAACATAATCTTTTGTCAAGATGAATCACGCTTGACTGATCTTATTACCTTTATTGAAATGATATAGTCTAGTAAGGAAGCTGCACCACCATTAATCCATTATTTTTGGTTTGAAATCATTAGTACATAAGAAAGGTTTCGCTTAAGTTGTTGGAGATGGATAGCTCAGGAGATGTCTTCGTCTCATATCCAGGTACGAGCTATATGATTTAAACACCAATATGAATGATATTCTCACTTAAATGGTGCAATATGGTTCATGTACGCATGAGGGATTTCTAGATATGCTAAGAATTATTGGTTTGCAATTATATGATCCTGAAGAACTTACGTTTCTTGCTTTAATCTGATGAGGATTGGTTTACAATAATAAAGACAAGGTATGGATTCATAAAACTAAAAGCGGCTATTGAAGGTGGGCTATATACTTGGTTTGGGTTTGACTGAGTTGAGCTTGTATGGCATGGGATTTTGCCAAGGTGGCAAGGTGTTTGGACTCCTAACAGCCTTCATGGGGGGGGGGGGGTGGGGGGGGGGGGGGGGGGGGGGGGGTGGGGGGTCCTTGGAAGCTAGTATGGCACGGATCTGCCCTAGTACCCAGCATTGATACTAAAGT